>JACBWW010000011.1:19546606-19871606 GCA_020086605.1 Lanius collurio | reverse complement strand
AACTCACAAGTGGAGGTGCTGCTTGCTAAGTACCCTTGCGTGCTGCCAGCCCAGGTATTTAAATGGGTAAGTGCAGGCTGGTGAGCAGACCTTCAGGCAGTCAGGCTTTTAAAACATTGGACCTTGTTGTGTTAAGATTTTATCCTTGTGGGACTGGAGAGCCCACGGTTCCTAATGGCTTCTTGCAAAATTAGGTTTGGCTTTCCATTTAGCCTTCATGTGACTCTGTGCAGTGCCACATGGAGCAGGAATTCTTCGTCTTTCCTTTGCAGACTGTCAGAACAGTGATTAAGCAGACAAAGGGATTGATTGTTTTTTAATGAAATAGTCTATCTGGCAAAAAATGAAGTCAGGCTCGCTGGAGACTATCCATGCTTTCAGTCGCCTCTTCAGAAATTCATGAATAGTTCCCTCAAGAAAACAACACATTTTTTTAAAAGCTTGAAATGCGTTTTTAAACATTTTGATTTTTCATCCTAAGTAGCATTTTGCTAAAAAAAAACCCTAGTTGAATATAATCTTTGTGAAAGGAGTAGAAATTGTTCCATTTTGCCTGGAATGCAATGCCCTGAGACAATGCTAAGTGTTTCTGTAATGGGAGAGGAAAGCTTGCTGAGAGTTGGAAAATTTTGTTTCCCAACACTGTGTCTCCCTTCTCGACCTTCTGTTCATCCAGTTAACCAAAAGATCAGTTATTCACATAGCTCTAAGTCAAGCAGCTATTAAAAAGTAATCATCCATTCATACCATCATAAAAAAATTCTAGATTGGAAAATATCTCTAGAGATCATCTGGTCCAACCTTGCATTAAATTATTCTTAGTCTAACTTGTGTCAGCAATCACAGGAACCAGTTAAAATTTATCAAGAGCCTCTAATAAGCCAACATCTTTAAGCCTCAAACCTGGTCCCTGGTACCTCATGAACTAATTTTTCCCATTTCCAAGTGTAACAATTCTTCATTAAAGAAGGAAAGAGAAAAGCCGCCTGCACAGGTAAATACAGTATCACATTAATGTAGTAATGTATAGATGGTTATATATCACAGTCCTCAGTGAAGACTTTATCTACAGGTAGTACATCTAAGGTAGTACATCAGTCTGTTGAGGTCTGGGTCCTCCAGAACCCAAGGGATCAGTTCTTTGAGCCTACCTTCCTTGCATAGGTGGTGTCATTCCAGCTCACAGCAAGACCAGACATGGTGTTGAACACTACTGATATCTTCTACCACAGGGGAAACCTTTCCACAGCATCCTCTCCTGCTCCTCAGCTCTCAGGAACCACTATGCAGTCCACAAGACATATCAGCACAGAGTTCTCCCTTTTTTCCACCTGGGATGCAAGAGTTGCACACCATGCTGGAAGCTATTTCTCTAGGAGGGTGTGCCCACACACCGAGCACAGCAGCGTAGGCCATGTAAAATAAATGTTTTAGGCTCTACATTGCTTCCTTTCCTTTTTCTCCTCTTCTTCCCTGGATGCTAACAAAAGACTCTTTCTACTGGAGTTAGCTTCCTTCACAACTGTTGGCTGCTCTTCCAGCTCTGAGCCCCCAGGCTTAGGTTCAGTTGCTTACTCAATGGGGAATGGCATTTGTCAATTCTAATGCTCGACGTTAAACTGCGAAGCTTAAAACCAGTTATAACCTTGAGCAAAATTATTTAATGGCAGGATTTAGCAGATTACAGGTTGAGAACACTATATAAACATCAGGCTGGGTTTTCAGGCTAAACACTTGCAGGTAAGGCAGAAAGAAGGCAATGCCTTTCCACTATCTTTCCACCTATCGCCCATGTTGTTAATGGCAGCAAATAATAGCCACAGGGGTTACTATCATTTCCTCCACCTGGCAACAGTGTCACAGGCTGTTCTTCTGTCAGCAACTGCCAGAGGCAAGTGTTCTCTAGAAAAACCTCCACCTACTTTTGAGATGTCTTCTTGCACATCTCCATACTGAGTATACTGGGAAGTGGTGTGAATAGTCAGCTGCATGTTCAAGACAAGCTTAAAACCTGTTCCTGGAATTTGGCTATTTGTCTGCACAGGGGGCTCTTCTACAGAACACCCATTTCTTGGAGATTAAACAGCAAGTGGAAAGGTCCATGACATTATAAATTGGCTGCATCTGCCCCCAAAGAACTTAATTTCCATATATGTTTGTATTTTTTCATTTTTTTTCTCCCATTATAGAATACCTTCTAGAAAGAAGAGTTTGTGGGCTGGTTCTTGTTTGCAAGAAGTTTATTAAAAATTTTTAGTATTTTTGTTCAGAGACTTTTTAATTTTTCAAACTAGATTGGTAGAGGCTATTCTTGTGACTCCAAGTGCAAGATTCCTGCATCCTTTTCTTGTTGGGAAACTGGGCCAGAGAATGAGACCTTCTCTGCTGTCACCCTGAAGACCTTTGACAGAAATAAAAACTCTGATCCTTAGTCTATTCCTTTTTTCACTAGGCCATTCCATATCCTTCACTGTCCTATTTTCCATGACGGACAAAATTCCAAATTTTATTGTCATTGGTAGACTATTGTTCAGGACTAGGTCATTGAGTAACTCTTTCTGCTCTTTGTTCTCCATCATCAGTGAAGTCCTGATACTGTTGCTAAATGTTATAGCGACCCAGGGGAACTACCTGACTATTTACTTAAATTAATCTTCTGATTTTTCAGCCAGCTAATTTGTTTCCATCCTATTTTCTCTTTTGGATTCTATGCTGGCTTTCTGCTGTTTGCTTCCATCACCTTCATTTCTTTCACATATCGCTTGTGAAAATAAGTTCGTCCAGCAGCAGCCTTGTACTTGCCAAACTCTGCAATTTTTTATTTCTTAAAATACTCAGTTTCCTTGTGGCTGAATCCAACCAACCCTTCTACCTTTCTTCGCCTCATCAAACATGGAATTTACAGAGGTTTCCGTGATAGCCATCCTAATGGAAGGCCTGATAGACAAATTTCCCTGGGAAAAACATTTGGGGTTACATCACATAATTCTGCAAGAACCTGTGTCCATCAGTTCCTCAGTTGTCAGACACCCAATCTCAAGGTGAGCCAATATCAGTTTTTCTCTTTTCTCCAGAGGGGTTTAACCCCAAAATACTTTGTAGAGTGTCTTAAAGTTCAGGCTGGCTTGGTAAAGTCTCTGCCCAGCAAAGAGCTTCCAGCAAACTGTCATGACAGGGGCACCAAACCTCCAGGAATTATTCCATCTTTGTCTGACAGCAGAAGACAAGGGCAATTACTCAAATTCCGATGGATGATGTATGTCACAAACAATCCTTGAACACGGGACTACTGTACTTAGCATTTTTTTGTAGGCCTGTAAAGCAAATGTTATTCTATTTTATCATTCAATACCTTTTGTCCTCAGCTGTTGTTATTAGAAAAAATCCAAGGGCCTTATACTAGCTTGTGCTTTTTAGTGTTCATGGCAGAGATACACAGATTTGGTCTAGCTAGTGCTGAGAAGAGCCCTG
Organism: Lanius collurio; assembly: GCA_020086605.1. Classification (NCBI taxonomy): domain Eukaryota; kingdom Metazoa; phylum Chordata; class Aves; order Passeriformes; family Laniidae; genus Lanius; species Lanius collurio. Next base: position 19,868,135 of record JACBWW010000011.1, on the reverse strand, counting down.
TGGGATGGCACTGTTCACATTGCCACAAGACAGGTAAAATTTCCAGCCCAACTGCACAGAGAGAATATATGTCAGATCAAATTAGAACGTGATCTTTCTGCAGTGTCAACTGCACGTGCAAACCGCAGAATCCAGGGATGGGGTGCTTTGAGCATGCTCCCACTGCATGGCCCACCTTGTAGCTGGTGGCTGCATAGACCTCTCTGGAGACTCTGGTAGTCTGTGGCTTCTGCAAGGAAGAGAAAAGAAAGGCTATTTGTGTTCTCCTGTATGCTGTGCACTTGTAAAAGGCTTGAGGCAGTCTGACCCTAAATATTGATGATTCAAATTAAAATTGTCTCCAGATGACAAGAAGCATTCATTTTTTTCCCTATTATCCCCAATACACAAATCTTTTTTCAAAACTAGATTATCTCCTAAAATCAAAAGCTCTAATTAATTCTACCATTTTATCTGCAACGGGCACTGTTAACATCTCATATCATGCTCCAATAAATTTGCCCACAGAGATTAACAACATCTGAGGGGGGAGAGAAAAGGAAAGAAAAAAAAGGAGGGAAAGAAAGCTTTTTCAATTGAAGACCAGGAACTATTCTTCTAATTATCCCAGATACAGGGTGGCATTAGCATGGCTATACTGCTTCTGGAAGCAAATTAGTGTCTATGTGGATCTCTGCTGCATCACCTCCAAGCTGCAGAGCTAGGGTGGGTGTACCTAACACAATGCTGCATGGGTCCTACAGGGAAAATCCCACTGTAAATTAGAGCATCTCTGCTCCTTATCAAAAACTAAAGTAGAGAGAAGCCTTTGCTAAGGAACAGTTACTGCCAAAGGTTGTTCAACTGTGTCAGGACAATATATGCCCTTCCTTGCTCAAGAATGTAACCAGGCAAGGACCTTGAAGTAGTAATATGCAGACAAAAAATAGCTTTGTGAAGGAGCCATGTGGGATATCAAATTGTTAAAAGTGTCAGCAGCTCAATTGTGTTCAGTCTGTTTATGGAGAACTGGAGGCTAACACTTTTTGAACAGGGTCTAATTTTGCTCTGAAGAAGTGGTAGGAATCCACTGGAGAGACAGCAAACACAGGTGAAGAAATAGGCATCTGCTGTAAATTCATGTTTGTGCTCCATGTGAAGAAAATATGAGCTTGAAAAACTGCTGATTTGTGTTGGACCAACTGATTTGCACAAAGGATGGCACTAGAAATATGAATCAAAATCATACCCTTTTTTTTTCCTTAAACAATGGCAAAGTTTATATCTAATAATTCAAGTTCTATGTATGTTGTTCCATGCTTTCTGATTCCAACAGAGACTTTGAAATGGAAATGCCAAACTCGGTATGCAGGGCATGATGGATCACCATGTATGCATAGGAATAAAAGGGTTGTCATTGGAAGTAATTTTGCGTTGAATTACACAATGTGTAATCCAATTGAAATCAGCAGAACGGCACAAGGTGTAATGTAGTGTGCAAAACGTGATCCGTTGCATGCAATTTTAACAACAGGGATACCGCACCACTCATCTAAGTAATGTGCTAAAACTGAATTTGTGAAAGGTAGGGGGAGAAGAATTGTGAAGAATGAATGCATTTTATAATTGGGAAAATACTTTTTCAGAAAGTGACTGAATATATATTTTTAAGTCTAATTTATTACAATTGGAAATTGTTTGCTTTGTAATAGTGCTGTCAGATCCTCAAAATTTGGCAAGTTCCCTTTCTGGCATAGAGTGGGACCAGCCAAGCCTGTCAGCCTGGGAGAGCTCAGTATTCATTTTCCCCATTGACATGTGTCACACTATTTAATAGTGTTCCTAAATGAACTCCATCATCATCAGTAAATCTTTTTCTCATGCCCTCAACCAACAGTGTTCCCCCAGGAAAAGTAGCAGGTCTCACACTGGCATCCCTTGGCACAGTGCCCTCTGTTGCCTGCTGGATACACGAAAAAAAAGGAAAAATAACAAATTCCCATGCTGTACTTGTTTAAACAGCAGAGAAGGTGGCAAGTCTTGCAGGAGTGGGGCAGGGGGTAAGAAATTGTGGGTGCCATGAGTGTGATACGGCGTTTTTCAGGGCTTGGGGCATGCACAGCACAATCTGCACTGCTCAGGCCCAGGAACAGCCCCTTTGCCAGTGTCCTGTCAAAGTTGACAAGTGAGTTTATTCAAGGCTTGCAATATAAACATAAGGCACAGTTATCTGATTTCCTCATTACCTATGGTGTCTGCTGAGGATAAGGAGAATGACATATGATACCTTTAAAGCATTTTTTTACAAATAGGGAAGTCACCTGGTGTCGGTAGTGTTTAACAAGCTGTGTTTTCAAGATAAAGTCTACTGTCCTGTCACTGGCTTAATGCTCTTCAGGATGAGGGTGCCATTAACCTGTAATTTTTCATTGAATACTGCTTAGCATTCCTGAAAACTTAATGAATATTCATGAAAAGCTCTGTGCAAACCTCTCCAATACTTTTTCCTATATTTGATAATCTGAAATAAAGTTGCACTACACAGGAATCTTATTGTAGATCTTCAAAGAAAATACTTATCTATACATATAATATAGAAAATAATGTTAGCTATGTATGTCTCAAATGGACATGAGCTGAGGTAAATGTGACCAATAACGTGGGTCAGTAATGATAATTAAGAACAGAAACTAAAGGTATAGCTTCTGATTAACTCACAATAATTTGCCTGAAAAAATCACAATGGGAAGTTAACATTGTTTTCTGGATTACATATTAATTCACTATGTTCTGCAAGATTGTAATTTTATTTTTGACATCTTCATAAAATTTGGATATGAGTAATTCTTGTAACACAAAATTTTGGAATAAAACCTCAAATATTTTATTGTGAAAGTTTCAAATATTCCTACATAATTTTCCACTTTTAAATCACTGCCTATATGAAGTAAGAACTTATAAATTAATTTAAAATCCATTCAGTTTTTCACTGTGCAAGAACTCTTACTATTTATGCACATTTCGCTGATGATTTTTCTTTACATCTGCATTCTGTGAGATTCGTTTTAAGGTAAGAGTCTTCTTTCTCCTCTCATTCTTTAATTCTTTTGAATGAATTTTTTTTGGGTTCTTTATAGATTTTTTTTTCAAAGTACAAAGTAGAATCAAAGGCTCAAGTAAACAACTTGTGGATATCAAACTTTATCAACGTAGGTGCTGAATCATGAAAACAGGTGGGTGGAAGGGCTAGTCACATAACCCATCATGACTTGAGGAAGGTTAAGTGAAGTAGTTGGAGATGCAGGAAGTGGGGCCCTTGCCTTCCCTTCCTACTAATCCCAAGACTTGGTTCTTCCTGACTGAGTTGAGGTGGTCACTTTTCTTTGAGGATATTCAAGTCTGACCCTAGGAAACTGCTTTGGCTCTCATAAAGAAATGGGGAAATATGTTATCGCAGAGCCTTCAGTCTGGGCTGCCCAAAGGGTCATATCTGTTAAGTAAAATGAAAAATATCCCCAGGGAAATAAGTCCAGTTCTGTTGAATGGAGACAGTATTTGCTATAATGTTCCCTAACAGGAATTGCTGCTGAAATCAATGCTTTAAGTCAGGTGTGGGAAAGGAGGACTACTCTTTTCCATTCCCAGCTGCATCACTATGTTTCAAAAGCACTTTGGGTCAAAATGCAGTCTCGGGCTGGAATTTCATCTTTCCAAAATGCCTCTGTCTCATTCTATCTGATGCAAAAGGCTTCTATGCATTGCCCTAGTAATGTCCAGTAATGTTGTCCCAAGTCATTGGTAGACACGTATTGACCATGGTGCTGTCTGAAAAGGGACTTGTTACCTACCAGGGAAAGTTTGTGTACACCAGAATCTGCATATTGTCTTCTAAAGAAAGAAAGCTCATGCCAATTTTTTTTTTCTTTTATCCTGAAGACCCAGCATCATTCTGAAAATAAACACCAGCAATTGTTTATTCAAGCTTTTAGTGGTCAGTCATCTGGCTGTTGATAATTCCTTAAATTTTACATTGGTTGGGAGTTACTTAACAAATTTAAAAGAGTTTTTTCTATTTTTTCATTAAACGAAAAACCTAGATCAGTAATACAACATAAATGGAATAATTGCCTCTTCTCCAAATTCCATGCTGTACCTTTCACGGGTAACTGACAAGGACTATCTGATCTCTTTGTGGAGCAGAGGACAATGCAGAAATTCAGCTTAGTCATGCCTTTCCTGTGTGGTATTCTCAGGACATAGACTGCATAATTGACTACAGACATCTTAGCTTAAAAGCCATCTTTCAAGTTTCATCCAGTCCTAGCAATTCGTATACAGTCCCATGGGCTGCATCCAAGGATTATGCTAATTTTATTAGCAACTTCTCTTGCTTTAATTAAACTGCATAAATTCCCATCTGGTCACTGTTGTGCCAACACCTTTCTTTCCATTTCTATTTTAATGTGTAGATAATCTGTGATTTTGCACTTCAATTCTGATTTCCTGAATTATCCGTTATGTTTTCTCCATGAAATAACAAACTCTTGAAGGGTGAACGGGACTTCAAATTGAATTGATGGGTTTGAGGCAACCTCTGGATCAAAGCAAAGACCCAAGTTTCTAAAGTTGGCCAGGTCTTTTTGGGAGCAGGTAGTCAAAGTAACTTGTTCTGAAAGCATCAGGCTATATGGTGCTGTTCAAAATACCTACAAGCAAGCTCTTATTAACATTTACTGTGTTTATACCACAAAGCAGACCAATTCCTTAGTGGACTGTTAATTTACATGTTCTATGCTTTCAAATATTTCCAAAAGCAAATGTGAAGTGATTGGTAATCTGTTCACACATTCTAAAAATATTATTAGCAAAATGCCTTGGGCAGTGCATTTTGTTGACTAAAATTGATAATTTTGTATTTTAAATCTAAAACAACTCCCACTGTGCCTGAGAAATTTTAGGACCTGCCCAGACCTCCTGGTCACACTGCTTGTCAAGGTGTGTGTTCAGCTGAGGGGGAAAAAGACCAAGAACCCCACAAACAGCAACATCCCCGCCCAGACCAGTGAACTAAGGTTTGTGGGATTCAGCTCTTCTGAAAGCCTCAATAAAAGTCTTATGTGGAGTCCTGCAGTTTAAAATAGCTCATTATCTATAATATCACCATGAGGAGGTGATTCTGGTGTTTACCACTTGTTCTGCTTATGTAAGTTTTAAGGAGGGTATGATGCTCTGAAGAAATGAAGCCTGGTGGTCTTTTTCCTTCTGCATAACTGTCTGTTGCCAGCTGTGTGTGATTCTGACAGAGCCAAAGCCCTGGACAAAATATCTCGTACTCCTCAAAGTGTTGAGGTTGTTTTTTCTTTTTTTTTAAAGAGGACCAGAGAGCAAGCTTGGGCCTAATCGTATTTGTCAATGTATCTCTTCTTTCCAATAATGGTTTCCATGCCTAGAGGACTCAAATATAACATGACACTTCCTCCTAAATGCCAATTATTCTGTCCAGAAGAGTTGCCCAAAAGTCTACTCCACAAAGTTTCACACCAGACTCACATGGGATATTAAAATTCAATGAAAGCTGTTGTGATAATAAGATTGTGCAAAACACCTATGCAAGAGCTGAATATTGTTTGTATGAGTGCAACGTACATTCCAGTAATTTCCATTTACATCTATGAAGTAATTGACTAAAGAAATGCATCATCATTTTGTTTTTTTTAGCACGTAGGTGAATTATTTTACCAACATGTGAAGGGGTGTTCATATAACATCATGGTGCTTTGTGCTAGAGAAAAACAATTACAGTGAATAAGGTAGAATGGCTCTGTTATTGCAGTACATAAGACTTTGATTACATACTGCCAAGATTCATACCAGCCTAGTAGTTGTTGACAGATAAAGTAACAAAAATGAAACTCATTTATTTTTTCTTTATTGAGACCTCAAGGTAAAGCAAATTTTCAGTTCTTGTACTTACTACATTGAAGGAACAGAGACTGACAGTCAAAATGTGCCAGTCCAGAAATATAAATTAAACCTAGTTTCATATCAAAGTTTCATTTAGTCTCTGAAAAGGAGCTGCTGCTTGGATTATTTTTGATCCTAAAATAAATACACTGTAGACAACAGTAGTGTATCTTGGATGAATTAACCCCCTCATACATTCAGCTATTATGCATTTCCCAGGATATATATCCATGTCTATTCAAGCAATTAAAAATTTTGTTATGGACTTGATTATTTTACTTTTTTTCCCTGTTTAATAATAATTTACTGTGTTTGTAAACCAAGTGAGCATGTGGATGGTTTTAATGGAGTGTAGCACTTTTGCTGAAGAAAGGACATGCTTTCAGGAAAAGTCTGCCCTCCCTCCTTGTGTACAGAAAATTCCTCCGGCTTTTACCATGAGTTTTTCTAGGCAGTTAGATACTGTATTATGTCATGATAATTCTAACAAACTATATTTTTTGGTAAATTTATTTATTTTCTGAAGGGCAGATAAAAGTAGCTGCTGAAACAGCCAAGTACTAAAATGAGTGGGTTTGTCCCATCAAAATCTTGGATTAGTTACCTAGTCCAACTGAACATAATTGCTGTTTGGATTAATGAGGCAGTATCCTAGTATCTCCTCTGTAATTAAACACTTCTCTGGTTCAATACAGTATTAAAGATGCACCAGACGTTGAAACCTCAGTGGTGAAATTTAAAACTGTTGAAATTGGAGACGTCAGCTGTGAAACACAAATTCCTTTGCAGTATGGAAAATTCACTTGTACAGTGTGTTTCAAGAATAATTTGGCTTATACTGGTGAGGCTATATTTTAAAATTTTTTCTTATCTTTCCACCATCTAAATTTGAGAATTTTTTCTGATTAGTTCCTGAGAAAAAGTAACATAAAGTCCACTTGTTTCCAGAATTACCTTTTCTGACCTTTCACAAGATGATAATTGCAGTACCAGTGGGCTTAGAGGACTTGTTAAAAAAATTAAGCTTGTAAAGTAGCAAAAAATGCCCCTTTGCTTGCTGGTGTCGATTTCAAAATTAACATTTTAGTTCATGTGCTTCTAATAATCGCTGACCCTTACTTCATGTTCTTTCCACAGGAAATGAATACAGCAGAAATTACTTTGACCCATTGATGGATGAGGAAATAAACCCAAGGCAGTGTGGGATGGAGGTCAGTGAAGAAGGTGAGGCTGAATTAAGTATGTAATTTTGGTGTCAGAATATTCTTTTCCATTCATGAAAATGAGGTGTCAGAGATCACATATGCAGTTCTATTTAAATACTGAGGTTTACAATTTAAATTCTAAGCCTTAACTGCTCTGAACATGATAGGCAGTATACATGGACTTTGATCAAGGACAGTGAGTTAATGGGTGAGTAAAAATGAGGCTGTGCTGTATTCACTCTGGTGCTGTAACAAAATGAAGCATGCTCCAAGAGCAATGTCTACACCATGTTCTTTTTAATTAATGAAGTTAGTCCAGAACTGAGCGCTAAGCTGTAGTTTTTCACAATCCTGCTCCCAAAGTCCTGCTTGAAGAGAAATTTTATTACATAATTGAATGTGTGTTTGCCTAACAGGAGGAAACCCCAGGGTGTGTAAAAGTGCACAGGGAGGGAGGCTTCTTTGGTTTTCTTTTTGCCAGTTTAGCTGAGATTTTTAGCTTTGCTCTCTGTGGGCGATAGCCACTAGTGGGAGGGTGTGACTCTGCAGAGCTGGAAAAGCAGAAGTTATGCATAGGTATGAGAGAGATTAACCAGGAGGTATTGTCTAGCTAGGAAATTCTCCTCTGCTGTCATGGCTTTTAGATAAAAAAGGGTGGGAACGGGCCTGCCTGAATTTGCATGGACTTAAGTAAGAACATCATCATGGTAATGAAGTGCTTAGCTATGCACTGAGTGCTTTGGCCCGGCTCCTGTTGTTAAGCACTAATAAGCCGATGGCACGCAAGAGCCAGCTCTCCTGTGTTACCTTGCTAGCCCTTTGCTTTTCCAAAACCTGTCTTTATTTGTACTGCAGAGATTTTCTAGATGCACAGCTGTAGTCATATCTAAAAATAGTTACCTACTGTAAAGGGTCTCAAATTTTTTCACTTCTGAAAGTCATATTGAGAAAAAAACGTGTGACTAAAAAAAGCAGGCTCTATTGCATATCACTAACTTGAATTTCTATGTTCTGATGAAAAAAAAATCAAGAATGAATTACAATTAATTACAATAATTTCCCTATTGATTGTATAGGAGACCAGTGTAATACCTGAGAAATCAACTTCTGGCTCAGAGTATTTAAAGGGAAGAGTTTTACCTGTTGGTCTTGCCTTGGTTCATCTTATGAAAAGGCTTTATGAGTCATGATCTGCTTCATAACCAGAGAATGAAAAGCAGATTAGATTAATATATCCGTGCGTGTATGCCTAAAATCTTGTACTGACAGAGTGGTGACATAAGGGATATAAGGAAGTACAGTTCTCATTGGGAGGAAATGTTATCTTGACTGTGTTGAAGAGGCTGAGTGATAAACTTAACTGTAAATGCTGATTTCGTATTGTGTGGTGGGGGTTTTATATAGTTATTAATTGTAGAATTTGGAATAGGCCCTTAGTCCATTGACTTCCAGGGTTTGGAGTGGAGAGGTGGTTTTAGTCAATTGCATATCATGCTAAAACTGAGATCCATGTATGAAGAGATGTCTTTTGGTGGTCCTCCTTTTTCTCCCTGGCAAAAATGTCACTCAAAGGTTGGGAAAGCATTTGTTTATTAAAAGTCAATTAGCAACAGTACCAGCCTCAGGCTGGCTGTGTGGACCTCTGCAGAGCATTATAATGCTAAATTTACCAACACCTCTGCCAAGAGCAAATCTTCTACCTTGGAGACATTCAAAAGGTACCTGGACCTGGTCCTGGGCAACTTGGCTCTGTTTGAGCAGGGAGAACAGGGCTAGATGGACTCCAGAGGTGCCTTCCTACCTTGACCAGTCTGATTTGTAAATACTTACAAACCAGGCTTTTTGTACTGCTTCTTTTTCCTTGCAGAAGTGTTAAATTAGTGGAAGTACATTTGTATGTAGTGGATGAAAAAGGACAGAACTAAAGCTTGGTCCTGCATGGTAATCCCCCAATTGGAAACCATACTGGTTTACCTCCTCTTCCCAGCTAGTGGCTTGTCACAAGCAAGAATCAAAACCAGAAAAACGTGAAGAAATCAGGGCACGCTTTGAAGTTACACTCTTAGTACTTCAGAAAGCCAGGCTCAATGCCCAAAGAGAATAGCTGGTGAAAAGCAAATCTTCAGCCACTAACTATTCTTTAATGGGTAATTCTGTGAAAATGAAGATACTGGCAATTGTCTTTTCTATATTTGATAAATTAGATTTGTTTTGGAAATTTGTATGAGTTCATAATGACCATGGACTTGCTTGCCCCCCTTGCCAAGGGAACATTTCAATGTTGCAGGCTAAAAGAAATGTAAAAGATTCTGTACTTTCAGAAGAGGTTTGCAGAAGCCACTGTCTTCTTTGAATGCCCAGTGCCAGTGTAACTGAAAAACTTGGCTCTGAAATTTCATGGTAAAAAAAGTTTATTCTTTGAGATTCTATTGAGCTCTTAAAAAGAGACACTCAAACTCGCATGTAGCTATACTTCAATACATCTGTCTTGTATGCAATTCTTTGGTCTTCTATCTGCCTGTCTCCAGTGACATCTAGGAATAGTCAGGGTCTAGGAGATCTAGAGAGAAAATGGTCCCAGTTGTTCATTTTGCCCTTAAATATAGAACCTTTAAGTAATTTTTTTTTTTTAGGTCTTAGGGAAAAAGGTAAGTGTGCATATCCTTTGCTGCTTTTTAAAATCTGCAGATATTACTGAAAATTTGAATGACTAATCAGCCACAAATTCAAAATTCGTAGAGTGTTGTAATGACTACTCATACTAGATAATGTGCTGTTATTTTTATGGACAGCAAAGTAAAATTTCGAATGAAGATCCAAAATCATGTTAGAATAAATTGGGTATTTTGATTCTCATTACGAGTCAAATAGAATTCATCTGGTAATTTGAATATAAGCAGTCATTTCAGCTATTCTATTAGTAGAATTAATAAACCAGTTTTAGTCCAGATCAACATATAATATTGCCCATCATTTAAAAGTATAAATTTTTATTTTAAATGGTCTTATATTGAACTGTAATTTTATTCTGAGATGTGAATCTAGCACTGTAAAAACTATCTTCAAGTGTCAAAGGAGTTCCTGACTTTCATATGTTTATATCTTTACTTTTCATTTCAAATAGTATTTCCAGAAATAATACTGGAAGAAACTATAGTTGTTTCATTGTTGTTGTTTTAAGATCCTGTGAAATTTGATGAGCAAGTCCTGTACTCTAAACTGATGAAGCTTCTAGATGAAGAAAACAAGATGCTGGACTTCCAAGGTAAATAACAAAGTCAATTGCATAAAGAAAAATAAAACTCTTTTGAGTCTGCATGTGGGGAGGAGAGTGGGTAATCCATCCTCTTGAACTCAGAATTTAAAGGGATGATGATTTTAATGCGATCTTGTAAGGCCTTTTTCTCCAAATGTTTTTGTTTTGAGTCATGTTTATGCGGTTTTAAGTGTAACATAAGTAGCATGCTTTCTCTAGATTGCTTCACTGCATGTTGAATTCCCCATTTATGAAAGAAGATTAAAAATATCATTGCTTATGTGCTCAAATCTAGAAATTGAAATCCTTATTTAAGCTGATAAATGGCTGCGCAATTTGTGAGATGCACGAGTCACATGACACTGTTTCAGGTTATCCATCAGGATTTACACTAACAGATGAGGAAGAAAGTGTTTTCCATGACCTTGTTATAAAATATAAACTGATGTTCCATCTACAGTAAAAACAATATGAGATTTCTTCACCTCAAGCCAACAGCCTTGCTTTGGTTTCACTTATTTTTACAGGCATTACCTAAAATCTGGTTGATTCACGACATCTTTACCACAAAGCCTTTACGTGAGGCCTACGTCACTTGCTCTCCTTTGGTTCATCCTAGAAGTGGCATTTGTACAAGGCCCAGCTCAGAGCTGCCCTTGTATTTTTGCCTATCCACTCTCTCCCTTTTCAGTAGATGCCTTTTGTGCAAAAGTGTTTTCTGTCCTTTGTTTCTGTATGAGGCTTCCTGCTGTATTTCAGTGATACATGGGCCTACTCTGTCAGAGAGACAGAGCAGCCAGCTGCCTAGGGCGCCGGAGCTCCAGGAGCTGCAACTTGTTTTATGACTATTTAGATTATAAGTAACTTTGTTCTAGAAGAAGCAAATGTTTTAATTTGCCTAGGGTTGCAAAATCTCTTGGACTGGCACTGGTCATATCAGTAACATCTTTGAAACCCATTTTATCTCATTTTATATGCAAGGGGAAAAAAGTGCAACCATCACAACTAAATTCATGCAGGTAGTTTAAGCAAAAACTTTTAACAAGTTATTAGCAAGATCTGAGTTGTTCTATGTTAATGTAGTACTCCACATTGCTGAGAAGGATTATAGTAGCACAGCAGATTGGTTGCTCCTTTTATCACTCAACAACATAGATGAAAATAAAAACACATTTGGCTGTGAAGTCAACATTATTTGTGAAAGATTGACATGTGGTGTCTATCTGTGGTACTTATGTAGTCCCTGCCTACCAATGTTTATAGCATTTATAGACAAATTGCACCTTGGAAGCAGTTGTTCTCCTTCCTTTGGCTTTAGATGGATCTTGGGCAATTGAGACTTGATAATTTCTTTTTGTGTGGCTAAAGTTTACGCTGCATGTACTTGGCCACTGCTAAGCAAGGGAACTAGGGAGTGAAGGGGAAGCCTTCTCCATCCATCAGTGGTTATTCTTATTCAGCAAGGTGCCCTAAATCATGTCAATCTATTAGAAATATAATAGCATACCGAGTGTAGTCTGCGGATAGCGAACTCACGCTGAGGCTGCCAAGGTTGCTGAGCTCACTGCTCACTGATTCAATTCTGGGGCAAGCAAATGCATCACCATGTGTGTCACACACTCCATGTGCACATCAGAGCCCCCTGTGTAGGCATGAAGGCAGCAAATGAGGGACACACTGCAGGCAACTGCTGTTGTGTGTCTCAAGCTGTGCCTTGGTGCTTTTATTTCTTAAAAGTGTCATGATGGGTATCAGAGCTAGTCCTGTGAGTGAAGTTGCACACCGTTCTAGCTGAATTTATTACTTTTCTTTGCTTGGGTGAAGAAAATCCGGAAGACAGATTTTCCTGGGGAGGTGAAGCTAGTTTCAACTTCTCTGTGCTTATATCAGGGTGTATTTATTTCTGCCTGTGTTTTTCTCTCCCAGTATTTCAACTTCTTGTTCACTTCCAAATCTTTTTTTTTTAACAGGGAGCAAGTCTCCCAGGTATGACTTCCCTACCAGTTTTATGGAAGTGGGCAGTTGAGCAGAGCAGACAAGCATTACTAATGTCTTCACCAAGGGAAAAACTAATATGGAAGTTTGACCCTTATTAGGCATCAGAAAAACCATAGAAAACTAGGATTCATTTGGTTTCACTCTTACAGAACTGCTTAGTTTCTTCATTTGACCACTGAGCTGAAAAATCACGTAGTCATACAGTCTTAATTAATAGATGATCCCCAATGGAAAGGAAAGATTGTGGCTCCGAATTGATATAATTGAATATTTAAAGCATTTTGTCGCTGAGTAACCTGTTGGTCACTCTTGTGGTATGTGTTATTTCATATCATAGAGCAACATAAAAGGAAACATTGGTTGTTTGTTTTTAAAAATATATATTATATATTTTTTACTTTGCATTTTTGCCAATGTAAGATTGTGATCCATGCACATATTAAATCATGATATGTGAGCATCATAGAAAATAATTTCTATTATATTGTTTTTTGGCAAAAACCAAAACACTGAAGTGCCAAGTTTTGCAGAATTTTATGTGTGAAGTTGGCATACGAACCTATGGCACTGAACTTTTTAGATAAAATTTGTACACAGTTTTCTAGAACCAGGTAACCAAAATTATTTTTCCATGTGGACTTTGTTGCAGTTTTATGCATTCAAACCCATGCTGAGGTGTAGTCTGCTGCTGAATGTACCCTTTAAATTATCATCTCAGTATATAACCTGATGGACAAATACGAGAGTAAATGAAGTCACAAGCAGCCAAGATAGTATCGGAGAGATTATTTTACTTACAGCCCAAATACAGCCTGTGCTGAAATGATTTAAGCTACGAGGAAAGCATGACTCACAGGGCTGAGGCAAGGAAAACTTTTGATGCCCATGCTAACAATTTCAAGCAGCAAGTTTTTGACTAGTTTATCAATCCATAGATGAATTTTCGGCCATTTCATCCTCTGTGTACAAAGTAGTAAAATTTTTAACACTGGCTACTTTTGTACAATGAAGCTTTGTTTGCTTTGTTTCGGTCAAGTATTGCTCGAAGACATCAGCTTGATCCTCCAACCTGTCAATCAGTTCAAGCAAGGACCAACCTGATGCTGAACGAGTTTGAGAAGTTTCTTTGCAAAGCCACTGTGGAAAGAATAGATCGGCTGTTCTCTCTGTTTCTGACTCAGAAAAATGAACAACTGTGTTTAACTGAGCATATGTATCTTTTAATCAAATATTTTTCAAATCTAAATTGTAATTTATCTCCCTATTTTTCACCACTTCTTTCCTCAAAAAGGCTTTTGAAAATGCTCTCTATTTTGCTCTTTTTTGCAAAACTTATGCTAGCGAGTCCAGTGTCTTCCACCAAGACTGAGTTCACTTGATATGATTCCTCTACAAAAATAATAAGTACAAAAAGGAAAAAATGTATTTTGATAAATTGCTTCATGTTAATCTTTCTGACCCAAATGGTTTCATTCCTTTTTTTGACTATTGCTCTACCCTGAGACAGGAATCTACTGACTTCCCAGGATGTAAACTTGCAGGGCTCCTGCGAAAGCAGTAAAGCAGCTGATTTATACCAGCTGAGCATATGGCCTGTTGTGTAAAACACAGCATCAAGAGGAACAAGCAATGCTCCATTTTCTGCTTTTGGCAATGTTTCTTTTTCCTGTGCTTCCTGGGTTTTCTCTGTCCTAGCCAAACCCTTAATGTTACAGTAAATTTAAATGTAAATATTGTTTTGTTTCTGCAGTTAATAGTTGTAGGTCAAATCACTTTTCATTAGGCTTGTAAAGTGCTACATGAAGAGATGTGTACCCTAAGGTAATGGTTTGAGTTGTTTATATCTACTGTACATTTCCCCCAACATGATTTTGAATTGTATCCTGTTGTAATTAAATAGAAAACCCACTCTACTTCCTGTGTGTTGGTGGCACTGAGGTGATTTAAGTACTCGGGAGGCTCAACAATTAAAGTCATTAAACAACGAGTAGTGAGCAAAACTGGAAATGTTAATAGCCTTAGTTTTATCTTTCCTTTTCTGGTCTTCATTAGAGAATGAAAGACTTCAAAGGAGATTGAGGAAAATAAACTCTTTTAACTGCTTTCTTGTCGTAGGATGGACAAAAAGAAGCAAATAACTAGATATGGCAATTTCTTTAAGAGATAGGCACAAAGAACTATAAAAGCTTAGACACAGAAATATGAAGCAAGAAAGTCAGATGAGGGCAATGTGATATCTGTTATTTTTTAGTGATCCTAGTATGGGGACATGAGCAAAAATAGTTGTCATTATTTATGATCCGAACTAGTATTAGTTCTGCAGCAGGTATCAATGAGAAGATCTAATTTTTTTAACATAGCATGATCAATTAAACTGAAAAAAGACAACGTTTCTCTTTAAGGCTGACTTTATGAATGGGATTTATTTTTATTTATGTGAGGCATGTGCTCTTTGGTTCTGCATACATCACTGCAGTGAAATCAGGGGAATGTTGTGGGTGAGAGCGGAGCTGGACCCAATTAATTAAGCAGGAGCTGCACACACACACCTAGGAGGAGGAGTCCAATCATTTGGGGTGAGTTGAAAGGAAGATGAAATGCTTGATGTGGCTCCACCTAAAATTCACATTCACACTTGGCATCTGTTGTGCTACTGATGCTGTTTCATACTTGAAGTGTTGGTGGGCCAAACATATTAACTGAGAAGGTAGTAACCAGTGAATGAACTCCCATTTTCTGAGACATAATCTGCCACTTTTGTTTCAAGCAGCCCGTGTCATCAGTGAAGATTTCCCGGACGCTGTAATACCTGTCAGCTCCAGTAAGGCATGTGACCTTCACAGGGAGCTTGAAGATGAAGAGATTCCTTCATATATCGAACAGTTTGAGAGAGATGTTCAGGATGACATAATTCTGCTTGGCAGGTTTTCACTGGAACAGGTCAGAGTTAAGAACTATAAGACAATTTTATCGCTTGCTTCATAACATGATGCTGGCTTGTTAACCTTGTACACCCCAATTCTATTTCTCTGCCTGGTGATACATGTATTGAAAGAGGAAAGGATAACCATTGTCATTGGCATGCTTTATGTGACTGGCACTTTGCTAAGATAACAGCAGGACCTTTATCTTTGTCCTCATTTCAATGTGAATAAAAATAGATTGCCTTCATTGCTTCTTTCCTAAATAGTGGAGGATCTCTGACTGCTATGTAGTAATATTGCAATTGAATTTCAATCAAGAGACTAAGTCTAGGACATCTCTCTCTGCCACATTTAACAGAGGCATATTCATCAGTGAGCAAGTTCGGATTGGAGCCCAGGGAGGATTTATGTAACAATGTTCATTGTACAGAGGATAAGATAATTCCCCTGTTATCAATCTGTTATATTTTTCAGGGTGGCAAAGGTTTTCTTTTTGTCATTTGTAGCATAAAGAGACAGGTTCTGGTTCATGTTGACAAAGGCACAAGTTTGCAGGGCAGAAATTGTACTTGTGGGCACCTAATGACCATTTGTCCCTTTGAAAAATCTCATACTAAGACTAGAGGACAGGAAGAGAGATTAATTGATGAATCTATCATTTTTAATTAGTAACATGAGAACAGCGCACTGGCTCTGATGGGCTTAAAATAGGTTATCCAGTGACTGATGGTGATCTAAGCTTTCTTTTATTTTCAGGGGAAGTTTTTAGATTTCTTTTTTCCCACTGCAGAACTAAACCTTATCATTGCCTTCTGCATGATGGTGAGGGACACAATTCTCTTCCTTACTGCTTTCCTCTAAATCCTGTAGCTATATTTCATTCCTTCTGACTTTTTTATAACTGTATGCATCATGCATGGAAGGTAGTATGGGTAATACTGTTCAGAGAATGTGAAATAGAAGAGAAATGTGAGGTAAAAGGACTCAGATGGTTCTAAGAACCTCATCTGCCTCAAGGGACTGATGGAGTATGGACCTGGCAATAGGTGAACAGAAAGTGCTGCACCTTTCCAGAAGGATATAATATATTGAGAGCTCACACTTTAGCTATGTTTGGACTATTCAGATGCCCCCAAATCTTCATGAGGCTCTGTTAAAGCTGAAGGAACACAATAGATATGTCAAAACTTTGTTTACCCTCCCTCTAAACATGGTCACATGGCTGGTTATCTTACTTGGAATTTTTTTGGAAGTTCTCAGCAGTTTGTTTCCTAGACAGAAGCAATCTATCTGGTCACTCCAGAACAACATTCTGCTTTTTAACTGAGAGCTACACATGTGAATTTACATGTAATACAGTATAATGCTGCCTTTCTTCCTTATTTTAGTCCAAAAGAAAGAAAATCCTCATTTAATGTGATTGATTGAGCTGGCCTGCCATGAGTTTTCAGAGAGGGACACATTCTTTACTTTGCAACAAAGAGGTCTTGAATGCCCATGTTTTCTGTCCATTCATCTCACACATCTCTTACTTCAGGTTTTCATGCCCTCTCAAGGAATTTAGTCCCACTGACGTGGTATTAGCTGTCACATGTGCATCCTGCAATACAGAGAGTAGGAAGAGGATCACTGTAAAATCTGTATTATCCTCTAGATCAGCAGTCTATACGTCCATCCTTTCCTTGAAAGCCTACAGAAATGGTGTATTCAGTCCCTTTGAACAGAAAATGGAAGAGGTGACATTGGAAGTAGATGCTGCAAACACCATGTCATTGTATTTGGTTTGTGTGGACAGGTTTTGTAATTAGGGGGGAGTGGGGAGGTGCTACAGGGGTGGCTTCTGTGAGAAGCTGTCAGAAGCTTCCCCCACGTCTAGCAGAGCCTATCCCTGGTGGCTTCAAGATGGACCCAACACTGGCCAAGGCTGGGCCAATTAGAAACGGTGGTAACACTGCTGTGAAAACATATTTAAAAATAATAAAAAAAATAAAGGCAAGCTATTGCACAGCTGTAATTGCAGCCAGAGAAAAGCAGAGTGAGAATGCATGGGAGGAACAGCCCTGCAGACACCAAGGTCAGTGGAGAAGGAGCAGGAGGAGGTATTCCAGGCACCAGAGCAGAGACTCCCCTGCAACCCAGGGTGCAGACCATGGTAAAGCTGCTGTCCCACTGCAGCCTATGGAGGACCATGGGGATGCAGAGATCCACCTGCAGCTCATGGAGGATCTCCACACCGGAGCAAGTGGATGCCTGGGGTAGGCTGTGATCCTGTGGGAGGCCCATGCTGGGACAGAGTCCTGGCAGGAACATGCAGACCCATGGAGAGGAACCTATGCTGTAGCAGGTTTCCTGGTAGGACTTGTGATCCTGTGGGGAACTGACGCTGGAGTAGCTTGTCCTTAAAGGACCACATTGTGTGAAAGAGTGACCCATACTGGAGTAGTTTGTGGGGAACAACTGCCATGGGATGGACTCAGGCTGAAGAAGATCATGGAGAATTGTCTTCCATGGGAGGGGCCTCATGCTAGAGCAGGGGAAGGTCTCCTGTCCATTAGTAGTGGCAGGAACATCCTGTGGTATTCTGACAGTAACCCCCACCCCCCATGTCCCTGGGCTGCTGTGGGGAGGAGGTAGAGGTGGGGAGGAGTGAGGGCTGGAAGGAAGGTGTTTTTAAGGCCTTCTGTTATTTCTCATCATCCTGCCCTGAACTTGTTAGTAATAAATTCAAGTAACATTTCTAATTCTAGCCTGCTTTTCCAGTGATGGTCTTTACTGAGTGATTTCTCCTGGTCCTTAGCTCAACCCATGATCCCTTCATCACATTTTCCCTCCCCTAACCTTCTGCAGAGGGGAGAGGGCTTTGGTGGGTACCAGGAATCCAGCCACAGTCAACCCACTACTGTCATATTGGTATTCAAAGACCTCTAGCAATAATATGAGCATGCTAATTCTTGTTTAATTGATCTTCTTTATTCTTTAATGGGCATCTTTACTCTTTGATCTGTGGGTATACCCCTGCAGCACTGCAGTGTTGATGCCTTTCCACAACAGCTATGGGATCATTGTTAGATTGCTGCCATGGTCCTCAGAATCTTTTGCTGCCGACTTTGGGATGCTTCCAGCTTTTGTTGCTTGAATATATGTTTATTGGTTTGTAAAACTCTTTAATTTTGTGCATGGCATTTACTTCTTATTCAGTAGGAAAAAACCCTTCCCTTCTTTCTGCAGGTTTAGTGAGTAGCAGATGTACTTTAGCCAGCATAATTTATGATTAGTTAATTTAATCTGCCATAATGACATAAAGTGAGCCTGAAACAAGCTTCTATCAATTTTGCCATTAGAGGTAGCATAATATTTTCAAATGTCTACAAAACTGAGTAATTAACCCTTGGGCTGAGTAAAGGAGTCTAACAGACTTCTCCCTCACATTCCTTTGTTTTGACAAAATAATAAAAAAACCATGGGAGCCCAAGGGTTAAAAATACCAGGTGAGAGTTTACAGTAGGTAAGACTGGTTTTAGAGGTGAAGTTCAGAAACACACTTGATTTGCTGCTATTTCTTTTTAGGCTGCCAAATATTCTCTCCAATGAGGCTCCTGATTTACACTGGAGCGTTGCTGGAAGCTTTGGCAAGAAAAGGATAGCTATGTATCAACTATCTATCCCTTAGTTTATTGTTTTTCTTTGCTTGTAACATTAAAAAAAAGGGGTTTAAACAGCAGCTCTGTTTGTGTGATGACCGTGATTGAAAGCTTTTAAAAGGGCAGATGCATTTTTCAAAATATTAGTTTTTGGAAAAAGGGTTTATGTTACATTTTAGGTCTGGAACTTTAAACTGTATTGTTTCTTACTTCATGTCCTGTTTTGTAAATGCAAAAACTGAGAGCTGAGTTGGGCAAGAAACGCATAAGGGGAGATCTGCTAGATTCTTGTAAAGAGAGCATTAGGCAGATGACAGTGTTCTGTTAACAAACATATTAAAGAATATTAAATTTGGAAAGCAGTGCTGTTTTTTGTAGGCTGCCATGTAGACCCAAGGATTTCAAAGGCCCCAATGACATTTGCTTTCAATAAAGAAAAATAAACTCTGTTGCAAGAAAATCACAACTCGGGACTCTGTTGCAGTAGAAACTGAGCAGGTTCAATCAAGGGTGGATATTCAGAGTGCCACAGAAAACCATTTGTCATGAGAAAATGCAGGGACACATGCTTATGGGTGGAACCTGACCTTACAAGGCAGAGATATATGCAAGGAAATACCTAAAATATCGCTAACTTACTACGTTTGCTTAAAGATTGGGTGTTCTCAAAGCATGATAGACAGCTGAAGATGGAGCAAACAGTGGTGACTGGGGTGAGATTGCACTTGATGGGCTTTTGGCAATATAATCTTGCTATACATTAATTTAAGTGCCATGGAAATATACCAGCTCTAGGATTTTCAGCTGTTTCTGAACTGCGACAATAAAAGTGACTACTTGGTTTTATGTAGGTTCTCTCAAAAAGACCCCAAAAAATTAATAATGGGATGACAGAAAGGATCAGTACTGCCTCACAAGCCAAGAATATATTTCTTGTTTGTCCACCCTCCTCCTGTAACTTGGTCAGTGTTCTTCACCAGGGTAATTTGTTCACAGTCTCTGTCTGTCTCTACCAGTTCCAGCTGCTACATTTAGCCCTTTGTGCAGGGCATAGCACCTTGCAGAACTTGATCATCATCACTGAATAATCAGTTCTGATCCATGACCTCAATGTGAATTACTCAAGAGCCTCTGAAAGTAAAGTGCAAGTTTTGCTCTTCGGTACCAGCACTTGAGTTATAGTAGTAAGAACTGAGCTATTTGTTGCAGGTAGATAATAATAAAATGGTGTCTTTCATCAAAAGATTTACCTTTGGTTAAACAAAAGTTAGTGCCTCATGGTATTAGATCTAATACTCTTACAGGGTCATTATCATCACTGCTCTCACTCCTTGACAAGTCACAGAGATCAATTCATATGATGACGGAGAGATCAGTTTTCCTTTCATTAACAGTGGATAGAACATGGGTAAAATTTGGTACTATGTAAGATAGTACATTTACTTTCCAATCATGAATTTAACCAGTGGGATCAGACCTCAGTGATATAAAACACCAACACACATTTTCTTGCATGTTCTCCACTCCACTGAATAATACTGTCATAAAATCATATCATGGAATGATTTGGGTTGGAGGTGACCTGAAAGGTTGTTTATATCTTGGTGATTCCTGAAGACCTCCTCTCATCAAAGCTTTAGCCTAGTAAGCATTGTAAAGTCCATTGTTCCATTGTTAGTAGGAAATATAACCAGGTAGTCTGTGGGAATATGTGCACCTAAAAGAAGTGCTGAGTGGAAAGTGACTTTTCCTCAGCAGAAACCTACTTTTCAACATATACCAAGACTTTAAATGAATGTCATGTGCAAATGAGTTGAGGTGGGGATTTTTTCCTTGTTTGTTTGTTTCCTTTCTTTTTCTTTTTTTTTTTTTTTTTTTTTTTTTTTTTTGTTCTGAGAATTACAGGTCAAGAATACAAAAGCTGACAATGTTTAATTTACACCATGTCTTAAAAGTGGGTGACTTCATTTTAGGCAAGCTACCTATATGCTACACTCATTATTTGACTGTCAAAACATTTCTACATCAGTTACTATAATGGTTTCCATTTCATTTGTGTGATATAGTAGGAATTATGGGTATGTTCTTTAGCACATAATTTTCTTTTGAAATATATCATTAGGCTGAGCTCATTGAATTCATTAGAGTTCTACAAGGTAACCTGCTCCTAGACTTGTGAAAAAAAGTTTAAAAATCACTGAAACCCATGTTTGGGGGCAAAAAACAAAAGATGAACTTCCCAATGATTGAGATATTGGGCTTCTGTCCCTTGGACTTCTGATTTCCTGCTTAGAGAGAGTCTGTGGCCCTCAGGTGTGTGTCAGCACCCGCTCAGCAGACCCATAGTCTGATGTGGAAGCCATATAAACATCTAGGGGACTTCTCTACCCTGTAGGCTGGTAACCTGAGATTTCTAAATATCTTTATACTACCAGGCTTGGTCCTGCTTCCTCAGATGGAAGCCTGGGAACTTTCCAAATTTCTAAGGTTCTTACCCCATTGCTCCTGGGCATTCAGATATACACTTTTTTTCTTTTTAAGAAGTGGAGGGATTGAAGGGGGAACATGGAAATTAAAATAAACATAACAAAGTAAGGGAAAATATGTGCTATATATTTGTAAATAGTCTGTCACTGTACTGTCAGAATACCCACAATATTGCTGTAGTTGCTCTTTTAAATTGTGATACTTTTTTGATTGCTTTGTTCAGGGATTATATGAGTTTTGTTTAAGTAAATATTTAAGTGGAAGTAATGAAATTCTTCCATATTTCCTACGTTTTTCACTAAAAATGAATTAACTTAGTTTTTACTGTATTCTTTCACACTTTAAGATCAGAGAGGTAATTAAAGAACTGAAGTAATTCTTGATATTCTGTTGATCTGGAACAATGATTCCTACAGCTGCTATAAATGATGATACTGCACTTGCTGCTGCTTGAGCTGATCTGACTGGTCAGCTCTCTGGCTCATTATCCTACTATAAACTCCAGTAAGGAAGTCCATTTCTATGGTTCAATAAACAGAAGCAATTGGAAAGATTCTTCAAAGAGAATTAGTGATTGCCAGCTCCTGATGAAGTTTAAGAGACTTCATTGAGTATAGAACACCTGTTAAAAGAACAGAACTCAGATGAGGATTCTAAGGAAAGCGTCAGCATTACTGATAAATAGAGGCACAAACCTGCAAAATATAAATAAAATAAAACCAAATTTTTAATTGCTGATGTATTCTTCAGAATTATTTTTAGTCCCAGGGTTGTTTTATTTGTATTTTTAATACATTTGGAGCCAAACTGTAGTCACAGGTGCAGCTAAGTCTACCTTTGGTTAGCTTTTATGACAGGGGGACTCCTTAGCAGCATTAATACACTACACAGATTTTGAGCTGCAGATAAAGGAATAGTTCTAAATGCTGGAACATTTTGCTTCTGCAGTCTTACAACAGAGCTGAATTTGCTGAGTGGAATCTGTGTTGGATGGTACATCTGACCTTTACTTCACAGAACAGATTAATTCAAGTGAAGAAGAACCAGACTTCTGGAGCCTTTCTAGCCCAACCTCCTACTCTTGAGGTGCATTGGGTTTTTCATGTGTAACCTTTTTAAGGGCTTTGGAGTTCACAGCAGTTTGTTAGTGGGAAATATAACCAGGTAGTCTGTAAGCTGAGAGATGTTGAAATACTATGAAAGAGAGTCCAGTTGCATTAGATGCACCCTTATTTATTTAGTAAAAAGCTGAAAAATCATCACTGTTGT
This sequence comes from Lanius collurio, assembly GCA_020086605.1. Lineage (NCBI taxonomy): Eukaryota > Metazoa > Chordata > Aves > Passeriformes > Laniidae > Lanius > Lanius collurio. Next base: position 19,845,412 of record JACBWW010000011.1, on the reverse strand, counting down.
TCAGCCTGCTGGCAACCTGTTAGCACACTTGGTTTCTCTCATTACTGTACCAGACCCTTAGACAAGATCAGTTTTCAGGACTAGGTGGTTATGATGAGGATATATAATAAAGTTAACATATTCACTCAAAGATATGTCAGCACAATATGATGTTTTTATACAGTTGCTCATATCTGGATTCAAATCAGAGAAGGATCTCAGCAGAATATGTGAAACAATTTCCTTTCAGCAGATACTTGGAGCAAGATGTGGGCTTGCAGGAGGAGGTCTGTTCGTTACAGAGAAAAATCATTAGTCATGGCTACTCATTATAATATAACACTGTTGTATTTAAGACAATCATACAGGAAACTGTAGTTTTATCCCTGGTTTTAATTTTCATATACTAATTGTGAGTGTCTCTCTTAATTATAATATGTTCAAATGTGTCTGCACACTTGAAACAGAAGATGATGTGAAAGGCAGTATAAAAGGCAGTTATTGGACAAAGTTAAAGATTATACTTTCAGATTACTATTATAATGGAGGCAGATTTGTGAGGTAATGCTTTATTGACAGTCAAAAAAATAACAGGGACTCAGAAAAATGAAATAGACTGTAATCTCTGACCTGAACATGATTTTTTTGGGCAGCTGTACAAGCAAATTTGTTGCCGTAACTCAAATTTTCCCTATCTGCAAAACAGACCTAAAATTAGATACCTATTTTGTGGAAGAGTAAGAGGATTAAAGGAGTAAAGTTTCATGAAGGACTTTGAAAAGGCTTTACAAGTAATGAAAACATTCCATGCTGAAATGGACAAACATTTTTAAATTGAAGATGATGGGGGAAAACCACAAAAAAAGTTTCAATGTTTCCGATTGGTATTTCCTTTCTGTTTCCCTTCAGTTACTTGTGTCCTCATTTGCTGTATGCATCCAGAAAACAGAAAGGTTGCAAAATGCTAAAATTCATTACATGGCTTATGAACATCTTTTGTTCTTCATTGTTAATGTAAACTGTTAATTTTAGGTCTATAGATTGGCATAGTTCACTTTGGTTTTCAGTGGCATCACTCATGCTACATGGCTTTATACTGGAGGGAATGTGTTCCCTAGTATATAGTGGTTAGTGTCTTCCATCATATCTTGTTAGCATAGTCCATTATATCTTACATTGAGGCTAAGATTGCCAGAATCTTCTTAGTAGCTGGTGATTTCTAGGCTAATCTGGAGCCATCTGAACTTGTGGAACTTTGACAGGCTAAGATGTTTCTGCTTAAAGTCTGTTAATCCATGGCAAATGACATTTCAGCATTACATATTTTCAGTTCTCAGCTATGGAGACAGACATTCTTATAAATGGCCTTGTATTCACAACCCTCTCTGGGTTTTGATGAGGATACCAAAGGTTTATGACCTTGAAACTACATCTTCTCAACTATGAAATAAGAAGCATTTGAAGGAGTAACCTGGTTGTTCTGAAGAAACTACAGGTGATCTCTCTGTGAACAGCACGACAGAAATGAGAAGAGTGAGTTCTCTGTTTTGAGACTGGAGAGGTAAAAACTTTGTTTTGCAGAAGCTGGTAGCTCTGCAGCAGACATCTCTCCAGTTTCCTCAATGCATCTTAAGCAAAGTGATTCAAGTTCTTCTAATTTGTTAGTCCTGTTAGCTTGAATCAAAACCCTGAACAAAAACATCTCTGAGTTTTGAGGAAATTCAGGTCCTTGTTTATCACACCTACTTTACAGCTGGATCTAGTTTCTATATCTGTTCAAAATTAGTGTCTTTGATATATATGTCTTATAAAACCATTCATGTTGGTAGCAGAATACTTCTTTCATCTGTTGACTGGTAGCTCAGTTAGATGCATTGTTATAGATAAAGCAGTGCCCTACAGATTTATCAAAACAATCAGCCCATAATGTTGTCACTAAATGTATCTGTATCACTCAGTGTAATAAGGCTGTAGCATGACTAAAGTAAATCTCACTTTGTGTTGTTCTGCAGTATCAGTTTTAAAAGAGAGCTTTAATTCTGTTACAAAACACTCAATTGTCTAAGTTTTTAATTTGATTCTCATGAACAGAAAATTAATTTTCTATTTGAAAGGAAAGTCAATGAGGATTTGCTTTGTTGTTTTTCCTCTTTCTCTTTAAAAAACATCTAAGAGTTTGTGGCACATTTTTTGGCAAAGTGCACCATTGATAATACTTCCATGTGTCCAGGCTTTTGCACAACTTTAATTTCTGGTTTGTGGCCATCTCCTTGACAAGGTCACACAGATTCCAACAGGTAATGGGTAGTGCAATTTTCAGAATAGGTCTTATCCCGCTACTGGAGTCTTTGCTTTCAATGAAGAGCACTCATTTGACTTACCTCTCCATGCCTCCCTTCCCTGCCATCTCTCAATAGTTAACATGGAGCGGATAAGCCTCTTAGAATTTCAATTTGCCTGAAAAGAATGTTAATTTTCTTGCAATATTTTTTTTTGTTCATCTCAAATGTTTTTTCATTTTTTACTTATTTTGTGATGTAACACTGCATTAGATATTGAAGTCACTGGGGATGAATCTTCATACAGCAGCCAGACTCTGAAAGAGGAGAACTAGGTGGCACCAGTGGGACTAGAGATCTGGGCCTTGTTTCTAGTCCTGCTAATAATATGCTTGGTGAGGTCTCCCTTCTCCCATCCATAAAAATGGAGTGGGCAGGATTTCCATCACTGAAAAACATTTTAGGATGGAGACATGGAAATTTTAAGAAAAAGCTTTTATTTTGACATCTGATTACACCTAAAAAAAGACATCACTACCTGCACTGTGATGTATCAAAATATCTCAAGGAGTGGAATGAAGAAGAAGGACCAGCTCTGCCTGTGGAATTGCTGTGGGCAGTGGGGGCTGCTGGAGACCCCACAGGTTGTGTCTCCTTGCTGCTTCTGCTGCACCTTGACGTGGTGAGGAAGACTTGCAGGAAGGTGGACCCCTACAGCACTACTTGCATGGAGTATGAATTTCACTGAGGTCAGTGCTCCACTGGCTGTTTTAAATTGCAATGGGGAGAGCTCCTCACCAGAAGGCTCTAATATCAGTGTTAGGACTGACCAAAAAGGCGTGTGTGTGCAAATGTTTTCCCTAAATCCTTCCTTCTTCCTGAACAATAAAAGCCAAATTGATTTTGCTTCAAAGCTTTGCTGAATTTTGTGGGCTTGTTTTCAAGAGGAAAGGATGTGTTCAGGTGGGGTTTTCTTTAATTTTTTTTCCAAACAGAGATGTACTATACAACCTGGTCCTGCCATTTGTGAAATAATTTTGATGATGAAAATGACCAGTCAGCACTGATTGGTAGTGTTGAGTCAGGTTCTTGTCTTTGTAGAAACAGTGTGCACCATTGTATGTGTCAAGGCAGAGCCCAGACTGAAAGACCATTTCAAGTCCTGTTCTTGACCACAGGCTCTGAAATGAGCAGGTAGGCATAGGCCATTTGTGTAACTGGACCTCAAGACAGTTGGTGAAGGAACCGAGAAAGACGTGTGAAGGAGCTGGCTCACAGCTAAAGCTGCGCCTTGTATCAGGATGAGGAGCAGGACAAAGTGGTGCTGTGATTCTGCCTTCAAACAACTCCCCATTTTTCCCAGCACCTCCCAGAACAGCATTTCGCAGATTTTAGCCACTTATTTTGTGAAGGGGCTCACAAAGTCTATATAGACTTGAAGCTAAACCACATTTCATGCCTTCTCATGGAGAACGCCCTTTGTCAACAATGGGTCGTTGTCACAGTTTAGACAATCCTGGTGTCATGATGAGAAACAAGTGTCTTGCTACGTGTGCCATGGTATAAGCCATTGAGAAAAAACACTTGGTTTATTCCACTAAAACTCTGATTCAAGGGATATTGCAGAAATGACTATTCCACATTAAAAAAAAAAAAAAAATCTATATGTATATAGGCTGCTCTGTTTTTGAAAACTTACACTTTTTTTTTTCCTCTATTAAATTGCTTCCTGGTGATGGAAATGTCTGGGATTTTTTTTTTTTTTCTACTGCATCTACTTTCCTTTAGCTTGCACACCCCTGAGGTAATTAGTGTAGGTTAAAATTTACATAACTGACTTTGGGGTTTTGCAAATACGAAAGATGGAAATTTATTCAAGGTGGTGAATAATTCATTTTAAAGCAAGTTTCCTGTTTTTTTAATCATGTAGAAGATGTATTACAGACTCATAGAGGTTTTCAGAATAGGACCTTAAGCGCTGAATTTTTGATATATTTTTTTTTCTTAGTATAGGTAAAGAAATATTAACCATGACTCATTGCACTTTTCCTGTTCAATAAGATTTGAATAAACTTAACAAATTTATTAGGTAGATGACAGAGCTTTTTAAAAATTATCATGACACACTGTGACAAATATTTTACTAGGATCCAGAAGAAATAGTTTTAAATCATACTCTCATTGCTGCTTCAGAGGCAGAGATGGGAAACAGTGCAGATCATACAGAGAAGCCTGATTCACATTTTCTTTGAATATTCATTATTTAATTAAGATTAGGAAGATAAACAAGGGGATTGGACATCTGTGGGAGTCTGGTATTAAAATCAATTTTTTAGGAAAAAAAACTTCTTTACTACTGGCTTAGTGTAAGCCTGTAATGTCTGAATGTTGTCACAATATTAGGGCTACTTGATATTTTACATAAAGTGAGTTTATTATTTTGTCTTATTTCATAATCTAAATGCCTACCTCAAAAATACCTTTCACAGACATCACCAAGAACTACACACAGGAGAAAAAATGTGAACCAAGCACTACTACAACTTTCTGAACTTTAGTTTTAGCTCCCTCTGCCCAAAACTTGAAACCTCTTACATGTTCCCTGGTGACTGCAGCCCACTGGACTGTGGGAAGTGCCACAAGGTGGGTCTGACAGCCCTAACCAGATGGCTACCGGCTCTGCTGGAGCAGAACTCCAGAGAAGAGCAGCTCTGGGGGAGTGGTGTAGGTTTAACAGCCTGGGGAAAGAAAATCTGTGCCAGCGGCATGCGAGAGAAATGGGTCCTGCTCCAGAGAGTCCTGGTAAATTTTAGCCAAAAGCTGCCCAGGAGCAGGAGGGCTTGGTTCTAACCAGTGGAGCAGCATTGCCCGTGACACAATTCTCATATGGAGAACCAGAAGGTCTCATTTTGAGCTAGTTCGATCATGTCACCTTTGTAATTGTTTATGTGTGATGCTTGACCTGCAGGATTTATAACATCCATCTGAGGATCTCTGCTGGAACTGCCAACAAATTACACTGTTCTTTAAGGCAACCATGTTGTCTCTGCTTTGATTTTATGGGGTTAAAAATGTTACATTAAAAGCTACATGCACTGGCTTTTGTTATTTTTGTCTATTTCTACGCTCTGACAATTTTCATTTTGGAAATAAATAGGATGCTTTGCCTTAGTCTTCCACAGACATTTCCAAGCTTCCTTGAAAACAGCCAGAAATTTGTCAAAAAATTTAGAGATTTGGAAGGAAGGAGAGATTTTAACAGCCAGATATGGAGTCCCCAATGGGGAATTTTTCTCCATTGACTATTGCATTGTCTCCCTACCAAAATGATTTTTTGGCTTTTAGGCTTGATGAGAGTAGAAGTGGAGCATAATTTCCCACTGTTTAGATGACAGATAGGGTACACAGTAGGACTCCTTCTTCTGCATTGGAAGTGTTGTATTCACATTTTATGTCAGTCTCAGGGACACCAGTAGAAGATCCAGACATGAGAAATGTCCTTGAATATTCAGCAAGATCTCTGAACAGTGCAGGTCAGGAGGAAGAATTTTGTTTTCGTGAGTGTACAGCCCTCAGCAGTTATGGTTATGAGTTTTTGCACAGAGAGCACAGCCTAATAGATGCTGCTGCTAGCTTCTAGATGGAAAGACTTTTTCAACTTGCTGTGCAAGAGAAAAATAACTTCAAGCCCTCCAGCTTTGTGCTGGAGAGCTGCAGAGCTGCTGGGGGAGAGGACTGCTCATGTGAGTTAGCCTCCCACACACTGTAACCTGCAAAAATGCCAATCCTTCTCACCAAATTTTTAAAAAAACATTTGTGGTGAGAGAAGAAAGACATAAAGATTTGGGGCAGATTTAAAGCAAGAATTTTAGATGTGACCTCTCTGGTCTATGCCTAAGTGCTTTGTGTGCTGTTTTGTTGTGTGTGAGCAAACACACTTGCACGTACATAAATGTATGTGTGCTTATGTGTGACTGTGTGATTAGATCTCATAATAACACAGACTGCAGGACACTACCTTGTACAAATATGCATTACCAAAAAAGCTTTTAAAATAAGATGAGAGTTCAGTTTCTCTTGGAAATAATGCAGAAAAAACACACAGAAAAAAAGTTATGGAAAAATAAACAGAAATAAAGTAATGGTGGCTAAAATTCCTCATTGCTTCTGAAAAGCTTCAACCAGAAGACCTAAGGCAAACTTTTGGAAAATTGTACATTTATGGCTTTTATTTTCATGTTATTTCTGTACACTTAGAAATAAATTCTGATTTTTCTTTTTCATCTTGGCCTGTGGGACTTAAAGCACAAGGGAGCTTCTCACCACAAGAAACAAAAGGGGAGAGCCAGGATTCATGAACTCTTTCAAAGGTATGTCAGATAAGGGCTACTTTGTACTTCCATCTAATGTACTTTCCTTCTAAAGATCTTTCAATGCTTTATAGATATTAATGAATGGAACTTCTCCCAAACAAAGGATCTCAGGCCTAGAAAAATTAAGCCTATGCATTTGAAAGAGGTCTCTGTTTTGGATTACCTCTGTTTTCAGATACCCAGCTTGGGTTATAATTTTTAAGTGCTATACACAGTGCACTTCAAAAGGTGACCAAGTGGCTTCTCCCAGCATCCTTCATCCTTGCCTCTGAATCACACTCAAAGAGCGAAGGAAATAGGAATTGGGGGAAAGTTTTTGTGATCAAGATATACATGACCTTCAGAGAAACACATGCATCAAATTACCTGTAAAGAAATGAATGGAGGAAATAAATAACCCTCATGAATAGAGCAAAGGAAGCCATGTTCTGCTGTGACAGCTGATGAGCATTCTGCTGAGCACAAAAGAGGCCTAACTTCACTGAAAAAATTATTCTCTTCAATCTAATACACAGCCAAAGGACGGAAAGGAGAAAAATGGTGTAACTAGGAAAGACATCAAATGTGGTTATTTAAATGTTTGGTGTTCAGTAATGAAAACTGTTTACCTTCATAATTGTGTATTAGCATCTAATAAAGGCAATAGATACAGTAGTTTAAAAGTAATAAAATCAACAACAAAGTGTATTTAATTTTAAATTGAATTGCAAGCAAATGGGTGCCATAATGAACCCGTGTCAATGCAACCCTAACCAAATTAAGTGAAATAGTTTCCATCATGAGAAGCTAAGTAAGTACAAAGTTCCGAACAACTTCTCTCCGTGCAAGAATGTTTTAGCTTCTCATATGTCACAGATCTATTAATTAGCTAGTGCCATTCAAGAATCATGTTTTGTTACTTCTGTTTAGGACAGCTGGACCCAAGTTGGTGTGATTGAAGCTCAGGGATAAAACTTCAAAGATAGTTGACCTTGTGCTTTATGTATTCACTTCTTAGCACTTGAATCTTCTCTTATTTCTCATCAGTCCTGACTTGGGCAAAAATTTCAACGTACTTCATTGCCACTAGCATCAAAACAGAACTTCCAACTGGTTCAGTTATTGCTGAGGAATTTCTGTGATATCTACTTTGATTTTCTACTAAAGAGGAATCTGGAAAACAGTTCAACTATGAACCAGTAGTAATTTTACTGATGTAAATGTGTACATATTCAAAAGAAAAGAAAAAAATAGGAAAGGTCTCAATACAAACTGATTTACAGCATTGTGCCAGCATCTTGGAGGAAGGAGCATCTCTTTCAGAAGAGGAGAATTTGAACTATGTTACCTAAGTAGCATGTATGCCTGAGTCTGGGATGTTTAGCATGATTGCAGAGTCTGTAATTTTCTTGATAAAGAAACACGTTGATTTTTACAAATGTGGAGAGTTCTTATGTAATCATCTAGGAGGCAAAGGACGAAAATAGGAGTGAAGACACTGGTGTTGAATTTTTCAAAAGCAAGTCAGAAAAGGCTGAAGGAATTCAGAAGTTCAGCCCAGAGAAATGCTGTTGGCTTTGAGTCTTTCTTTCTTTCTTTCTTTCTTTCTTTCTTTCTTTCTTTCTTTCTTTCTTTCTTTCTTTCTTTCTTTCTTTCTTTCTTTCTTTCTTTCTTTCTTTCTCTTTCTTTCTTTCTTTCTTTCTTTCTTTCTTTCTTTCTTTCTTTCTTTCTTTCTTTCTTTCTTTCTTTCTTTCTTTCTTTCTTTCTTTCTTTCTTTCTTTCTTTCTTTCTCTCTTTCTCTCTTTCTCTCTTTCTCTCTTTCTCTCTTTCTCTCTCTCTCTCTCTCTCTCTCTCTCTTTCTCTCTCTCTCTCTCTCTCTCTCTTTCTCTCTCTTTCTTTCTTTCTTTCTTTCTTTCTTTCTTTCTTTCTTTCTTTCTTTCTTTCTTTCTTTCTTTCTTTCTTTCTTTCTTTCTTTCTTTCTTTCTTTCTTTCTTTCTTTCTTTGAATGAACATCAAGTGATAGCATTTTCTTTAATGGCTAAAAACTTAAATGAGTGCATTGCTTGGCAATCTAAGACAGCCTGTTCTCTGATGCCTGTGTTGTAGGCATTTAAATCTGTCCTGCACCTGATACAGTGATTTTTCCTCGGCTCCATGTGACTCCTCTCAGTAAGCTGCAGGCAGCTCCCTTGACCTCCAGCATGGCTCTGGGCTAGCCCTGAGCCACAAACATCCTGCTCAATCTCCACCTTCTGAGAGCTACCACGGCTTTATCTGTGCCTTCCCCAGCTCCACCTGCAAGCATGGCTGGAGCACCCCCAGCACTGATGTGACTGACTGACCCTCCCTGGCTTCCTAAAGCGCATTGTGGAAGCCAGAGCTGATGTTTTTCAAAGCCAGCAGAGCCTCTACAGATGTTTTTACTTAGGGTCAGTAATATTTAGATGCTGATGGCACTTAGAAACAGAGGAATTACTCATGGTTTTCTGTCTGTTCAAGGATAGGATGGGGTTGCCAAAGTGTGAAGCTTTATAGTGCTCATTGAAAATGACTTAGTTTTGCATTTACTCCTGCTGTGTTCTAGGAATGAGGTTTTCTCCATAGGGTACTGTGCCTTTTGTGTATCCTGTGCACTAAGCAGGGCAGCATTGGGCTATCCAATGTAGAGCTGTTCTTGCACTATTTGCTGGTATTCTGTGTAATATTTGTATTACAGATTTTGGTATTTGACCTTTCATCAAAACCAAAAACCCAATAACTTTGAGTTGATACAATTACCCCCCCCAATCACTTTAAATACAAAAGAAGTTAATGTGAATAACAAGGAAGGTTCAGTGGTTCACATACATCTGAGAATTTGAGTATGTGTGTGTATATCTTGTCCCATTGTCCCAGTTTGAGACAAATTGGAGGAAAATATCCTTTGATAGAAAGCAGGTTTCAGCTGTCCCTCCCCCACCAGGTTTGTGAAAAAAATTCCTCAGAGGGAAAAGTGAAAAAAACCCCAAACCTATTTATTTAACAAACACAGTGCACACAGGCAAGGGAAAAGAATAATGTTAAATTATAAAACCTCTTGCTGTGGAGAGAACCTGGGTAGACTGCAATGCCCTTTGTGGGTGTGGCTTTCTCCTCTCTGGACCTGGGGTTTTGTTGTGGGTCCCCACGGGCAGAGGTGTAAGGTCTCCCAATGATGCTCTGGTGTTGTTGAACAGCCCAGAAGAGAAGAAGAAGAAGCCAAAGTCCCAGGGCTCTGTACTTGGGCTAACAAACTAGGTAAAAAGCAAAAGGAATGTAGCTCTCTTCCTTGCTGCAGAAGCAGGGCGGCCGGGCAGAAGAGGCCAGTGAGCTTCTCTCTGTTTTTGGACATAGCACCGAAGGAATTCTACCAGCTTCCCCCTCCTGTCTCTTAAAGGTCTGCCTTAAAGCTACAGAAAAGGCACCAGATTCATATTCAGGCATAGAACAGGAGATAGGGGATATGCATAATAAAGCCACCCCAAGACACTTGTGTATATTTCTGAAGATTTATAAATTATGTAAGAATTGCATGTAAAATTACAAGATTTTTTTGGTAACAAAAAACCAACAAAAAAGTAAGATTTTTAAAATAAAATTATTTTTATTGGTTTAGAGTGACCTAGGCCCTAAAGAATTAGTGGTTTCCAAAAACCTGTCTAAGTTTATTGAAGATCTCAGTCAGACCTCAAAGTGGTGAGAGACGCAACAGCTTCCTACTGGAATACTGTTAACCTAGATCCAAAGCTCCAATGCCAGACAGAGCTGATTACAGACAGGCAGTGAAACTTCAGGTTCCTTATGTCGACCTGTGGCACAGACAGACAAATATTGGCCTTGTTATTCTGTTTTTAGTGCTGCTTTTTGAAGCCTGTCCATTTCTCTGCTTTAGCACACTTGTTTCTTCTGGGTGCCCTGCAAGTCTTATGATATGTTTCAGGAAAACATCAGGCTGCTGTATTTCCAACAATGAGTGTTTTCTGTGTGTGCATTGTAGTTCATTTCTATTCCATTCCTCTTCCCATTCTAACTTCTGCAGAGTGGGAAGCCAGCTACTGAAAACAGAGGAGAGCAGAATTGAAGAAGAAATGGTAGCCAGCTTTGGTAACCTTGACGATATGAATACTGGATTAAATGGAGCTGCAGAACCTTGTGGGAAGGTAACATCCTCCAAGAGTGCTCTTTTCCCTGATGGGAACTGCTAAATCACTGGATCAGTTACATTCCATTATTATTTTTTTGTTTTGGTTTGGTTTTTTTCTCTTTTCACAGTATAAGAGGATAGAATTTAGCAGGTTTCAAAATATTCTTTCCAGCAAAAGTAACCAGATGCATAAAGAGAATGTCTAAAGCTATTAATGATGAATCATTTGGGCATGGCAAGAGTTCTTCAAAACAGTTTGTCAGCGCTGGCCAAGTAAAGTCTTTCAGCAGGAGATGAGACAGCTATGCCACCATGCAAATGAGACAGGCTTGAAATATGATGAATCTTCTATCTCCTTTTCCTACTCGACTGACACTCGCTTTGAGGAAGGTTGTAAATGCAAGAGAGATTGTGGTATAATTCCTCAGACTGGCGTTTCTGCCCCCCAGTCACTATTCGATTATCTTCCAAATTGCTGTGTTTCAGAGAGATAAAGATTTTTTATGGCTTGCTGACTTGAAACAACCAGAAGAGCCAGAAAAGAGATGGCTAACCGGCCATGCATAGTAATTCCATTGGTAAATGACAAAATCTTTGTTTGTATGACATTTCCAAAATTACTACAGAAGATGAATCTAAAATACAAAATGTCACATTTGGCATGCAAAACTATCACAATATATTTCAGTATAAAATTCATAGAGGCGTTTAATTTAGAATGTGTTTAATAGCGAAGGCTGCCTGCATCAGTAATCCTGCCTTGAGGTTTAAAAAGATTGTCTTATTTATTCATATAATGTTAATTTTTTTATATATGATTCAGAAACCAAAAATATTAAGGTTAAATCTTCATTGTTAATTAAGATTTTCTAATTAAGCTGGAAATAATTGTCATTCAGATTAGTTGTTAAGTACGGTTTGTGTTGAGAAACAAAAGAAGTTTAACAAATTCAACTGTTTATTTAACTGCTTAATTTAATTCCAGAAGCTTTCTATCTATATGGAAATATGCTATCTCTTCCAAAATAAATCCAAGACAGGATTAAAGAAGAGATTATTAGCTACTGTAGGCTTAAACTGTGAGACCACTAAAGCTAGTAGTCAAGGTAGCCATATGATTCCAAAGTGTGGCATGGGTTCTAGTATCCGGTTGCATTGAAAGAAGACCTAGCATTTGTCTTTTCTCAAAATAATGAAAGAAATAGATTTCTTGGGGAAAAGAGAGACAACATTGCTGATTTTAAGCGCTACATAATGAGTTATGCCAGAAACAGTTTTATCCATTCAAGTCAACACCGGAACCTAACTGGGATTCCCTGTTGTCCCCTGACCCTGCAGATTGCATTTGGGCAGCATCAAATTATCTGCTGGTGCAGTGGGACAGATCCCACACCATTATTAGGGCAAAGTTGGGTAAAGATCACACCATTGTGCCTGTTCCCCTCCACAAACCTCCACACAGAGAATCTGAGTATACATGGAAAGCATCAGAAAAGCATTTCTGGTAGGCAGCATTTATTCCATACTAAACATTCTGTAACTCAGACAACATCTTGTCAACATCAGGCAGCAGATGTTTCCTTTTGTCTGGACTTGGAATAAAGGTGCCTGTAGGGAGTTGTTTTTAAACTCTACACGTGTTGCACTTTGATTACTATTTTTAAGAGAATCTGATTATATGATAATCAGAAGGTGAAAGGATAGTCTGTATGTTACACAGCACTAATAGCTTTGGCAAGGCCAATAATTAGTACAAAAACATGGCCTGCCCTGCCTTTCACTCTGTGCCTGTAGCCCGCTTGTCACATCATGTATTGTGCCTGTCTTGCAAAGCATGCTGTATTTTTGAAGGTATTGTTTTCCAGATAATTCTGCTTCCTTACTGTAGGGTAGTGTCTTCTGGTATCGTACTTCACCAGCTCCACCTTCCCTCCAAGGATGCCGAACATTTTATTAGTTGTATTTTTATTGTTTTTTCTTTTGTCTGTCATCTCTATGACTTTTGACCTCCCTAATTACAGATCTTTGGTAGGCAGGAGGTAATTGCAGGTTGAACAAGAAGCGTGTTGTCTGCTTTTCAGTAGTTATTTTCTGGAAGAAATTTGTCCTTGCTAATTGTATGGTTAAAGTCAGCCCAGCCCAGGTCAGTAACTCTGAGCCTTCTCCCTAGGTTGACTGCTCCAAGATGCCACAGCCAATAGAAATTCACCTCAAATGCCTGAGGGGAGTCAAAGATAAGATCCCTAGAGGCTTCTACACTCTAAAAGTTTCTGTTCTCAGCCGCTTAGGGGGTGCTTTGATGGAGTGGCCTGAACTGGAAGAGCAGCCTCAGGCCAGGACGACGCGGCCTGTTAGTCATGGTGGAAACTTCTACAACACTGAAATCTACTTTGGACAAAGCATCCAGACAGTAAGCAACACTTCATAAATATGCTGTCGTTGCTTTGAAAGTTAGAACACATCCGCCCTTTCTCCTTTAGGCTTATATATTTAATGCATTCCATCATGTTAATAATTTATTTAATAATTTAAGGTGCAATTTAGGAAGGAGCAATTTTTTTCCCCCTAGGTTAACCCTCATCACTCAATTTAAAGGTGCCAAACATACGCTACATCATATAGTGTTGTCAGCTAATTTTAAATTTTACTTTTATTCTCTCTTATCTATGCAGCTTGTCAGCTATGTAATTTGATTTCTGTAAAGTAGCTTTAGAATAATAAATGAACGAATGGGTGTATATAAACACATGAATGCCCAAATCCTTCTGTGAGTTTTTAGCTCCATTGACCCCCATTTGCCAAAAAAGCAGCATTTGGATTATTTTGGAAGGAGCCCAAACACTTGAGGCTCTATTCTGTCTTTTGCAACCGAGGCACACATATTTTCCTGCCTAAGCATGCTGTGCATGGCAGGATTGTTATGTGTCAGTTGCTCACTGTTGTAGCTAATGCCTAGTGCTGGTTGGAACATTGGTCTCAGATAAACTCACTGGCACATGAAAGCTTCTTTACAGCTTGAAAAGCAATCTTCATCCCTCTCAGTGTGGGTTTTTTTTTTTTTGTGCATGTTATGAGGCACTGGTAGAATGAGGAGCCTTCTCCATTTTCAGTCATTTATTTTGTGGCAAGACCTGATTGGTAGATTTCCTCCTCCACATGTTTTGTTTTGTAGATACAGAGCAGACACACAGTCCCTAACCTAAAGAGCTTTCAGATAAACCAACTTCTATGTACAGCACTGATGCTTTCAGTTACTTGCAGATAGATCACTGAAGATGTTTGGTTTGTTATATTGTAAAACACTGCTAGGTCACCTTTCCTGCTTTTTAATTGCTTATCACACGCAACAGATAATGAACACTGTCTGTAAATACAGCTATCAGTGTGAAAACAATTGTATATATAGAGAGGGAAACTGAGAATGGGACTCTCACATTTCCTAGGATGCACACATCCATGTTACTTGCCTTGGAGATGAAGTATTGTCTTGAAATGAGAAGACTGGGCACTAGGACTGAATGACTCTAGCATGCCCTGCTTCTTCCTTTCAGCATCACATTTCTCCTAGATCTTTGCAGCTTTTTGCATTTTGAAGTTTGCTTTAAAATTCTCTTGGAGCATCACAAGGAACATTTAATTAATATCTTCACCAAACTTCATTTTTAGTCTAGTGAAAGGAGGTGCAGGTCTTGGGCATGCTCCCTTACACAGGAGCAGGTGAAGTCAGATTAAATGACGTTCTGATAATTCCCTATCTTCATTACTGAGTGCAACAAAATCTTGATGCCATAATTTTAGAGAACCTTCTCCACTAGCTCACTTTGGAGACAGAGTGCACTATACCCTGGATGATTCTACCTTTCTGTTCTTCCACCTTGGTATTAAACTCTTCAACCTTAAGGACCTTTGAAAAGAAACCCTTAGGGTGTATGCTGAGATATGTGGCAAATTTTAGGCTTCAGATGGTTAGCATGTACCACAAAACCTAGGGTAAGTAGTGAGGTCTTAGTGGTGAGCTCCACATGAGCATCTGAGTTTGAACAGAATCTTACTCAAAGCACTGCTGCCCTGGGGTATATTATGGTGTGAGAAATAGAAGTGCTCACAAATGAAGAATATGCTTTTGTTTCCACTGGCCAGAATAATAATAGGAGTTCAGTGTAAACATGGCGAAAATGAAGACATGCATGCTTGATATTGAAGGAAAGCCTAATTTTACCTAATATATTAGAGAAATTGTTCCAGAACACTACATCCTTCCAAAAATAATAACCCTGTCATGTCGGCAAAGTTGGTGTCAGCGTGGGTTACCTGCTGCGTACAGAAAGTGCTGGTCATGTAAGTTAGATCTGCCTCAGGGCTAGTCTGACTTGCACACCCGACCTTTCAAAAATGTTTTTTGTTCATTAATCAATGTTCTTTGCTCCAGCTTGCCAGCTTCCCTTCTTTCCGCTCCTTCATTGTCCTCCTTTTTAGTTTGTCAGCCTACCTCCCCCAATAACCTCTGACTACATTCTAGACAGAGGCTCCTAATAGCTCCAGTTGAATTTTATTTATCCTTCAGCAAGGCCAGACAGTCACATATGTCATTTATTTTCCTTAAATTATGCTGAAAGAAACATGTATGAAAGCTTTGGATTGTGGTAAAATACGATTGCTGTTTCAAACAACTTTTTGCAATTTTAGGAATAGCAATGAACAGCGTGATCTGAAGGGGATTTGTTTTAGACTTAGAATTTCTAGGATACTTTCATATATTTAGTTTATGCAAGTGTGCTTTAGGCTTTGATAGATTAAGGCTGCATGGTTTAGGCAAAGTGAGAGCTATTTTGAAGTTTAACTCACGTCACAAAACGAACTCTATGTGAATTAGAGATTAAAAAATTGCGGTATAGGTTAACTGGTGGTGACAGCTTTGTTCTTTAACTTTGAATATATTTTTTCACTACCAGGTTTTTGTCAGATCTGGAGTGAAAGTTGGGTAAGGAGAGGATAGGAAAGGAGATGAGATGCTGACTGTGCATAGACTAAGGCAGTTATGCAACTAGGTTTCCCTTGGCAGCACCTGTACAGATGTCTGCCTCATCTTTACACTAGAACGAGGATTTTACAAGTATAACTTCCTTATTGTTGTCTCATGATGGCTAAGATCATACTATTAATAAGGCCTAAGCATTTAGTAAATGTTTTTTGATCCTGATGTATTTAAGGGAGTGTCGTTCCCCACAGGATTATGTCCCAGTGTTAGCAAGCCTAGATTACATTTGTCATCTTAATGATGACTTGAAGACCACAAATGAGTTGTAGTATGCAAAAGTCTAATTTCACTCAGAGGAAGGAAGTGCTTGGGTTAGTTTTTTGTTGAGTTTTATATATATTCTTTTTGGCCAGCTTTTCTTAAGTTTAATAGACATTAAAATAATTGTATGCAACAATTACAACAATAAAAAACAAATCTTCACTTTTCAGAATCAGAATATTCATTGGCTTCGATGGAATAAAAGTTGGAGTATGGTAAAAATGCTTCTCTTCTTCTAAAAAACTATTGTCAGCTATAATTTCAATTATCAGGACCAAAATATTTTGTTGAAAGTTGCCAAATTTTCCTACAAGGAAAGAACATTTAAGGCAATCTCTTCCTATTTCAAGTATTTGAAATTTATGAAACACTTTTCTAGAAAAAAATATTGCCTGTTAGGAAGAGTTTTTTCTCAGAATAGGAAGTTCCAATAGGAAATTTTTAGCTATTTTGAAGGGCAATATAAGCCAATGAGGCTGCCTGCAAGTGACATTTAAAAAACATTCATTATGCTGTCCAGTCACCTGGGAAGTCAGTCCAGCACTGCTGAACAGAAACAGGGACAATTGCGTCAGGGCTGAGCTCCCCAAACTGGTTTTTAACCCTGGTTGTGCTGCATCCATTTGTCATCAATCTTTATTCTGTGAGAGCCTTTCAAAACCAGCCCTTCGGCAAAAGAGGTGTGAGCTCCCCAAGAGTCTAAGCACTGGTGCTACACCTTTTCCCCAGCATACCTGGAACCTGGGATAGTACTAAATCTGTTCATATGCATGAAGAGATACCATTGCTGACAGAACAGCCCACAGAACTGAGGATTTTTAAAGAGTATATCAACTGGTTAATATTTATGTATCAGCTTGGCAAGGTACTAGCAATGTTATAACAGTGGCTGGGTACCATTTTGTTTTACTTGAGGGAAATTCAATATGAATAAAACAGCAACTTTTCAAACATGACATTTAATCCACTCATGTAAATCATACCAGGAGATCTATTATTCATTATTAAAAGGGCACCATATTTTTATTATACTGAAAATGAAACACAAATGCTGTGAAAAATTTAGTGCCTTTTCCTGAAGTTTCAGGACACTTATCATGCAGTCATCTAGCAGGGGCTGACACTCATTTTAAAATATAGCTACAAAATTAATAAATTTGAACTCTTTTTCTTGGAAAAAGAAGATGTTCTATTTCACTGAATGAGGGATTTATTATTTATTTAAGGCTTCCTAAATACTTTAGATGGCAAAGTACTTTGATAATGTTAACATTCGGAGTTGGATATGTAACAAATAAAGTTCATATCTTTGTTGTTATTAGTCATTTCCAGCATTTTCTTCCCTGAAGTGCATTTTGAAAACTACATATATCAGAAACTGATTAACATGACCTAAGGTATTAATTTTTAAAATATGATGAAACAAACAGTTTCAAGGACATTATTTTCTGTATGTCAGCAGCTGTCTATGGACTGTGATGCTTTTAATAATTACAAACCAAGGTGTCATTAGGAAAAGTAGACCACAAACTTCCCTCTCCCCTCTCCTCCTGTTTTATTTTATTCTTGAGTGAAAAGCTGGCATAAATAAAGAACATCTAGCTCTAGGACACTGTATAGGACGTAATATAAGAGTTTGATACAATATGAAAAAAAGATAGTGCTTGGCAGTGCCAGAGGACTTTCAAAATGAGAGCCACTTAAATTTTCTCTGGATGCAATTATTTGTAGTTGGGATAAAAATGTGTTGCGTGAACCTTTTGATAAATTCAGTAACTAAGCTTATACAGATGCTTGTATTTATTTGAAGACTCCAGTTCTGACATTTTTTTTTTTTTTTCATAGGGAAGGAACACATCCTTTTTACTGCTTTTATTTTATTTATCTGAGTTTGTTTGGGGATCTGGTCTTTGACTGCCATTTGCTAGATGCCTCTGCAACAGCTCCTCAAAATGCATGTTCTCAGTGCAATTCTTACAAAGCTATTTCATATTAGAATCTATAGCATCTAACTTATTTAGCACTGTGCAATATATTTATGTATCTAAAAGGTTACTACTTATCCCAGATTTTAGTTTTTGGTGATTAATAGAAGTCACTTTTCACAAATTGTCTTGTCATTGTGCTCCAGTGGAGGAGCTCCTGGAAACACCTACTGGAATACAGTGTGTATGCTGGATCACCTTAAAGCTATGCATGCTGCCTAAAAACTTCAAAAATGTGACCTAAGATATAATGCATCGTATCTGACTTAAGGAAAGTATGTAGCCTGCTTTGGTAAATCTAGCAGACATATGTTAAACATCAAAAGTGTCTGGGGCCAGCGTTTTATTTTGGTCCACTCCACAGTTTATTCCCCACTTAATTGGAAATTATATCTGTAAGAGAGCTTGACATGAGCCATAGAATACAATAGTTGTAAAAAAGACATGGATTATCTAGGGCAAACCAGCAGGAAGGCAGAATGCAACCTCTGCCTGTACCCTTAGCTCCAAATGAACCCCAAACAAGAGAGAACACTAATGCCAGCCCCCAAAGAAATTCTATGATCAGAAAAAAAGAGCATCTCCGTGACTCACCAGAGCTTGCAGTCTGGAACAGTCTGAAAAGGGACCTGAACTATGTTTTATTCCAGATCTGCAAGTCATGGGAGCCAGCAAAACACACTCAAAAAATGCTTTTATTTTTTTGTCTTAGTATACCTGGTTTTAAGGCATTTCACATTTTAAATAATTTTCTGTCAGCTCAGAATGAGCAGGGTAGGTGCAAAATTGTACTACAGAAATGGGAAGAGTATTTTATGCAACCAAAGAACAAAACGTGATCCTGCTAAATCATGCAATTTTTAAGCATAGCACACAAGGAAAATTATTTCTCAGAGGTTGCTTTTCCTCTACTCTTGTGGAAAGAGAGCAGAGCCTGACCAGATCCAGGAAATGGTGAAGGAGCATGAACTCCACATTGTCAGTGCTTCCCTTTTGAAGGGAGGGTTGCTGCACCATCCCTGGCTGGACTGAAGCCTATGGTTGCAAAGGTTGCTGCCTGAGGTGCGATGAGGAGTCGAGAACAGCACCAGGGAAGAGACATGAGCTGGAGTCGCTGCTGGAGCAAGAAAGAGAGGAAAGCTGCGTGCTCCTCCTCTGGAGCCCGGGGCAGGCAGAGCGGCACTGCTGCGTGACTCAGCCCCGAATACCGAACGAGCCACATCTTCATAAGACTCTTTGGCTCCAAGTGGTTTCTGGGCAAAGTACATGTCCTCTTGACACAAAGGAAATAAACTCTACTGTATCGTGTCTGTAGTCCATGTTATCCTGGGAAGCTCATGCTCTGACCATGCTGAAATCATTGTCAGGGATAAATAAGTGAAGTGGGAGTGTCAGGAGAAGAAACTGGGGTTCCTGCTTTCCTCTCACAAAGACAGTTTCCCCCTCACAAGATGAGGTCAGAATCCACCCAGGCCAGTATATCACCAAAGTCACTCTAGGAGGCAGGAGCTGGATGTACCATACATTACTACTCCCTGCTGGCCCAAGAGCAGAAAAGAATTAGCAGCAGATGTGCCAGGACAATTAGCAACAGATGCAGAGGCTAAAGCTCACAGAATGCAAACATTATTCCTCTATGTTAGGGAAGATAAAAGTCCAGATTCTGGTCCTCTGGTGTAAGGTACTTGTGCGTGAGATGTTGCTGGAGTTAACTATGGCCTGAGTTATCTCTCCCAGAGAGATAACTCAGGCAGTGGGGAATTGTTGCTGCTCTGGTAGCATGGGAGAGGGCAGGTGTTTGCATCAGGGCACTCAGATGTGGCTGTGGGAAGACACTGGAGTGATTTGGCATAGTATGCCAGGAGAAATCCTGCTCTCTGCCATCACTGAAAGCAGTGAATAAATTGCCTGCTTACAAATACTGCTGTCCTGTGCTCCTGGCAGATCATAAGCCTGAGTTTGTGTGCTGTGGCCCAACAACTTCTGGTCTATACTCTCAGGGAGGCTAGGTGCCAGAAAAAAATTGTGGTACTGCTCAAAGGGTTAAGGAGATCTGCAAGCTGCAGGGAGAGGAGTCAGGGAGTCATTTGACCTGTGCCAGGCTTGAAAGGCTTATTCTCTCAGAGAATGGGGAAAAGAAAGAAAAGTGGTGGGGAAATGAATGGTATTTCACTGTATGGTCCTTCTCTGATTTGTGTGTTGTTTTGTATTCAGATACCTGTTCGAAGACAGGCAGTGATGGAAAGCTGGGGAAATATTCAACTATTCCAGAACATTCCATTGATAGATAGGGACTTTTGGAAAAACCCCAATAACACAATATTTTATTTTTACTTCAGTCCATGTTTCTATTTCCTCCCCTCTGGTCTTTTATAAATTTCAGAGTTACACAAACACTTCCTAAGAATGCCCTTCTCTCTGCCTGTATGCTGGCCTAGCACATACACAGGGAGACCTTGAAATCTGGTTGTGAAAGCTTCCCTTTAATTGGGTCATAATAGCCTCATCTCCAGCACTATTTATTTTACATAGTAAAGTAATTTTTATTTGTTAGTGATGGGAACTCTTTCCAATTTAAAAGGTTTTCTACCTGTGTTTTACACCAGTGACATTCATATGCTGCAGTTTTCATAATCAGAAATGATGGGCTGTTGGTTTATATGGCATTTTTCAAGATTCTTCTATATAATAAGTAAATAGAGAATTGGTTTTGCATATTTTAATTCACTTTAATATGTTTGAGTTTTATTGGTTGAATTTTTGGGTGATGTGAATTAAGTAATGTGACTGTTGTCCATTTTTTTTTCTTAATTGAAAACACTTGAAAGTGCAGAGGAAAGAAGCAAAAGTTTATTTCTTCTCTGACAAGGTTAAAGCCCAAGAGTAAGTCAGACGAAAACCCCCAAAAGCTCACACTGGATCTGTTTATTGAAATATTCAAATAGAATTCATTCTCTCTATAGAGTGAAACTATGGTGGCATATGGGGAAGTAAGATATATTACAATAAAACTGATATAAAACAGTTGAATTCAGAAATAGTGGCAGGAGTTAATTTTAGTTCATTATGATTTAATTCAATTAAATGCAACACTGTTTACTGCAGACTAAGAAGTATTACTTGTGCCTATGCAAGCACACACAAGCTTTATTTATTCTCTGCTGCATCTCTCTTTGCAGAAGAAATTACACAAGTAAAAAGGGGGTGCTCAATGCTTAGTAGCACTGTACAAGTCTCTATACCTCACAGACCTCAATGGAAATTTGTCCCAAGCAAGGAGAAACTTTGAAGTAAGATGCTGGAGAGTAGACCCTTCAAAATCCAGGAAAGTGACCTTAGGTAGTATATGCTCTTTGAATGTCACCAGGGTTGGTGCAGGCTTGTGAATTTACTTATCAGATAGTGCCTCAAATGAGGTTGCCACCAGCAGGGAAAATATAACTGCTGATTTTGGTTTCTTTTTTTTTTTTTTTTTCTTTAGAAATAATCCATCAGAAAAAACCTGCTCAGTATGAGCTGCCCATGCCTTGTCTATCCCAGGCACTGCTCTGAGTCTCTTCAAGGAGAGCCGTTACTGATCCCCATCCTCCTTTATCTGTCTGAGCTGTTCCCAGCTCTGTACCTGAGCACAACAGCTCAAACCCACAGAAGCCCATAGGAATTCCAGGACTGTGGATTCAGTTTGAGCTGTCTGCCTAAACACCTCTGTGCATCCATGCCTGAGGGCCATGCTGGCTGTGCCCCAAATCCCAACTCAGGCTCACAGCCTAGGAGGAGGCTAATGAAGGGCAGGTAGCACAAGACCGAGCTCTCTCCTCTCTCCCAGAGCTTTCTGATTCTGTGGGTGTGGGACAGTGAGCTGTGACAGAGACCTGTGTTTGTCGTGGCAGTGGGAAAAGTTTTAGCATGGATGTTGACACAACCTGCCTCCTTTTCGAAACCGTCCTGCTTCAGCCTGGCTATCTCTTCCTAATCAGCAGTTCCTCCCATGTAAATCATACTCCCAATGTCCATCAGGATGGAAACGAAAGCCCACAGGCACCTGCAGGAATGCTTGGCATGATGACATAGAGTAACAGGCAGAGGGTTGGCTGGGATTTTTGTATGGATTCAACAAAGAAATTTCTTATTTGTCAGGTATGTTTTATTTGACTGTGTAAGCTGCCATGTGTGACACTGTCCTACCTGGGTCAGGCACCCAGTGTTCATGCTTAAGGACTCTCAATAGTCTTTCCAAACTCAGACCTTGTAGCATACAGGTGTATTATAAAGTTCTTTTTTATGTTTTGTGATTATGTGTTTCTGTCACGGCATGGTTTAAACACCCAGCTCCTGTAACTGTAAGCAAACAGATACTTCAGTCCCAAAGAGTGAGTCTGCGGTCTAGGTCCAGGATAAAAGCTTACAGCAGATGAAGAATAACACTGAACCAGAAACAAAGAAATAAAATTTTAATAGTGATAATTACTACCCTTACACCAGCTGCTTGACCACTGTCTGTTTATATGCAAGCTAGCAGAAGAGCATAGACTGATGAATTATTCTTAAGAAAAGAGTAAGCCTGGGAAGCAAGAGAGAAACTGAAAAGGGTGCTGTGATACAGCAGTGATTTAATCTGCGAATGCTTTAGGATTGTTCAATATTGCAGGTAACTGTCTTTGATCACAGCCTCATAACCATCACCTTTAATTTGTAGCACAGAGGTTACTATCTAGCACCCAGCTAGCCAAATGAAATGTATGGCTTGATTAAGGATCTCTTTTGTCAGTAATTTGTGCCTAATGTTTTTAGCTTTCCCACGGGCTGTTACAGAAAATGGTAAATCTGGTTTAAATGAAACCTGATACTGTTAATGGTTTAATAGCAGCTGCCACAGGGTTATGGCATTTTTCAACAGATGCTTCTGTTTCATTTTAAGCCTACACTAAGTCTTAGAATATATTTACATAATTAATATAAAGTACACCTACATAATAATGACAATATTTATAATTTTAAAAGATTTCCTTAAATGTCTTCCTCTCCCTTGCTGTTATCACAAAATAAAACCTGAAAAAGCAAGTCATATTATTAGAAATAATAATTTGTATTCATGTCTTCAAAAAAAGTTACAGAATGCAGCACTGCTGTGAACACTTATCATCTCCTAACTTGGCACTTATTGGTGTAGGCAAATCCCTTGCTGCTTGAGAAAAAGAGAGACAAAAAGCTTGGCTGCACCTGAGTTATGATTGCTATCTCACCTACTGGTCAGTCAGGAGTATAAAAGAAGTGATGCTTGTATTCAAATATACACATCAAGAAAAAGCTGTGTTGACGTGTGTGTACCTACATACAGAAATATTTGAAGCAGTAAAGATTTGTGCTGATTATTGGCTGCAGAATGTCATCTGATTGGGGAAATCCCTGCTAATTTAAGAAGACTTTGGCATTTTAGGCTGGTTGTAGTGAACAATTGGTTTGCATGGATTCTATTTGGACATCTTATTCTTGACTTGCAAAAAGTACTGAGGCTGTATCCTACAGAATACTCAGACTAAGAGGATGCTCTTGAATATTGGAGCCTTCTGTGTCTGTTTACAGTGAGGAGAGAAGGAGAAAAGGCTCCTCTTTCTCTGTCTTGGCTGGAAGGCAAGGTAATGTTGACCAGGCAAGTGTACCAAGGCGTTTCCTACTATGAACTGTGAGAACTGAAATGGGAACAATAAAATGTGAAAAACATTCAAGTAACAGAAAATTGTCTTTATTAAAGAAGCATCCAAGATGGTTTGTTTAAGAGATTAGGCAGTCCCAGTTCTCTCAGGGGAATGTGTAGGAGCAGTGGTGAAGCAGATGTTTCACTGTGTGAGAGGTGTAGCTGATATATTTGCTCCTCTTATAGCTGTTAACCTGGATATCATGGTATCATTTTCTGTGTTCTAGCTTTTGTGTGGGTTTTGTTTTATTTGTCCTTTTGAATGTATGAGAATTGCAACAGAACCTGGGTCAACACCCACCTTAATTAAAGAAAACAGTTAAACCTGTGGCACAGGGCCAGATTTATTTTTCTTTGTGTTTACCCTTCTTTCTTCTGTATCCACCAAAACTTTGCAGAGGTATTTACATAAGTTCATTACTTCAGGGTGTTTCTTCACCACTAGATTTCAAGTCTTTGCCATGGGAACACAATTACTCCAGGCCCTAAGGCATTGGTAACCCTCTTCCATGGCTTCAAACTGCTCAGAAGAATATCTATACCTACCTTATGAAAAGTGCACACTGTGTTTGCCAGTCTCTGGTGTGCTGAGAACTTTTTACCTCAAAATCCTTTTAAACCCTATGCTGAGGTTCACATATTTTTCAATAAGAGCTTTAATTTAAAGGAAGAAGGCTATTATGTACCAGCATCATTCCCACAACTGGGTGGAGAAGAGTTTGTGACTCAGAGAGGAACAAGTTTGCAAGTATTCTCATTGGGTGTTTGGATGAACTTTCCAAAGTTGCTGCAAGAGGAATCCAGTGGTGAATCTCAGCAAGCCCTCATAGGGGCACCTCAGGTTCCAGATTGGTTTGTTACTCTGTCTTAAAGATTTCTAGTGGCAATGTTTTTCCACCACTGGTAAATAAAGACAGAAAATGAATGTTTTCAGAAAGCCAAGGGTAAAAAAAAAGAACCCATAAAATAACCACACAAGAAAAAGCACAGCATTTTTTGTTGGAGTGGAAAATTGTTCAAATACATTATTTTCGGGAATAGAAGAGTTGTTAATTGTTTTAGCATGTAAAATTGGTCCAAAGGTATAATGTTTGGAGAGCTTTATATGATAAAAGAAAGACCGTTCCCTTGTGATGTTTTTGTAACAAATAAATCTTTTTTTCCTCCTTTGTTAGGTTCTACCACATAGAAAAGCTGTGAAGCCAGGCATGGTACTCCTCTTTGAACTCTTCCTTCTTCGTGGCACCTATACATGGATTGATCGAGAAGTGGGATGGGGAGCTTTTCCCTTAAGTGATAACAATTTTAATACTTTGGAGGGAAAATTTAAATGTCCCTTCCTCAGAGGCCGTTATGACTCCAAAATTGACCGATTCAAAAAAATTGAAAATTTTATTTCTCAGGACTTGGATCACTGGTTATGCAATCTCTACTTTCAGGTTTGTATTTTTAAAAATTGTTTAGTTTCCTCTATATTTTTCTATATGTTTCTGAAATTGGATTGTGGCTCATCCCCCATTCACTGGGATGTCTGCTTTAGTCAGTAAGCATGCGAAAGACATACTTGGGAAAGTTATATGGGAGGAAATTGTAGTAAACAGAGAACAGAGAAGCAAGAACTTCCTAAAATTCTTCTAGCAACATCTTTCACTGCTAGGCGTCACAAAGAGTGTACAGCAAGTGTGTTCTGGCTTTGTGGAATTCTGAACTGCTTCTTTCTTTTGTTTTTTTCCTCTTCTTCATAGATAATTAAACTACCACAGGATTCAGATAAGCAAAATAAGTGTGGTATGCATCTTCATCTGCCACCCGAACTCATGTATTCAAGCACAGCTGGAAAGAATGGTGTCTCAGAGAAGACTGTACAGTCTGGACCACAAGGTGATGGATTCAAACTTTGATGTTTACATTCAGGTTTTCACTGGAGCAACCCATAGTTTCATTTCAATGTTGGCTAGTCATTATTGCTCTTGTTAGCTAGATTTTCTTCATTCAGATATGGGTCCAACATGTATTATAGCAGGAATACTGTGACTCTTTTAATTAAGGTGGTTTAACTTTGTTTTCCTGTGTGAGCAATTTAAACTGGCTTCATTTCTGAGGATGAAATGACCATGCTTTCCTATGCTTAAGGCTGAAAAATGCTTGGAATGTCACAGCAATAATAGTTCAGCTGCTTAAGGCACCAAGTTTACAGGAAGAGAAAAGAAAAAGATGCTTTTTTTTGTCTACTCCTCTAAGAACTCTAGGACCTCCTTGGGCTGCAAGAAGGACTTCAGATATGACAGGGAGATAGTTCTGGCATCGCAAGCATGCCTTATGCTACTCCTATGAAATTCTCTTAAGATTCAATCAAGTGGTAACCTACAGGAAGGATGATTATCATTTACTTCTGTACAGCAGACCGCTCCAGAAGCTTTCTTAAAAAATCACTGAACGTTCCTTTTAGCCTGATCCTCCCTGGCTTCTGTGATCCTTCTGATGTAGCTACACAGGGGACACAACTGACCATATTGCAATGGACTCACAAATTAATCCTCCACTGCTAGAAATCCAGTAATGAGAAGAATGGCAGAACACTGTTGTTGTACTTCTCTTTTTTCAGCATGTGGGATCAGACTGCCATGAATGAAAAGAATTAGTTTTTGCTATAGAAATAGATATTTCTATATTCCCTCTTGTTTAATGAACTGAAGCATTCAGCCAACCCGTAGATTGCAGCATATGTCTGAATATTATGTGCAGATCTGAAACAGAATTAGTTCTAGGAACACAGGTTCCTTAGGCATTTCGGAATAACAGTAGTGCTGCACTGTAGATGGGACAGGAGGAGAAAGGAGAGGATATTGAAATGAAAGAAAGAGAATTCATAAGCAATAATCATTTAGCATGGTAAATGGGCAGCTCAGTTTGGAAGCCTAACTTGAAAAGTGGTGAGGAGAAGTATTTTTCAGAGAGTAGTGGTGATTTAAAAGATAAGGAAGATGAGGTTTACCCTGAGATGCTTTTAGACTAAGTATCAACTACACTATGATCAAAAGGCTTTTATATAACCACCCAGATAAGAGAAACATGGAGGTGTAAGTGTACACTGTGCAGAGGATTAAGGTCTTTTTTGTTGTCATACGTCTTCTACATATCTGCTAATTTGCTTTAAGATGCAACAAACCATGAATAGCAGATCTAAAAGGTAAAACTGCAGGCAGGTCTTACCAGCAGTGAAGAATTTTAGACAAACTCTTAATGGAGCAAACTTGTTTGGTCCAACCATCAATCTTCACTTGCATTTGGAAATGCACATAGAGGGTGCAGCTAAATGGGTCATGCTTTCTGGAAACACTTGGAAAACTCGTGATGCTCAGTTTGAAAAGTCAAGAAAGGCGTGTTTTTAAGAACTGAGAAAGAGCATTAGTGTATGTCCTATTTTGCATGCAGACTTCTGAAATTTGCTGATAAGGCGATCATGGAAGATCTGCAATTTTCCTGCCAAGCAGATTTGCACTGACGAAATTTTTAGGGGTAATTTTTGATATTGTTTATATTTATTTATTTTTCTTGGAGCGCTCTTTAAAGATATTATTAGCTGCCAATATCCCCCATGGGTTTGTTTTTTAATGTATCTATGCAGTGCTACAGTATGCTGTTTCTGCTGGTGATATGTTGCTAAGAGATTTAATAATGGGTAAACAAACACAACATGTGGTAATCCATTTCAAATTAAAAGTTTATTAAATGCTAGCTTGATGACTTTCTGGCTATTTACAATTAAAGGAACAAACCTTAGACAACTGGAGATCACATGGTGAAAATCACAACTCCAACATTTCCAACAGAAAAATGTGTTTATGATCTGTGGCAAGCTGTCACACATTGATATGCCCTATAAATACGGTATTATATCTGTTAAACCACCAAAAACTGGGTTGGGGAGGGGGGAAGCTCTGTTAGAGTGACATTAAGGTTGAGACACAAACCAGAGAAAGCAAGAACAGTCTAAATGAAGACGGGTGTTCTGTAACTCACTCTACTGCAGTAGTCTAAATAGTGAGTGATCTTTTATATCAATACCATATGTAGTACTGCAACATAGAAGCAAAATAAAGCAGGTTAGGAGATGGTGTTTTAACCTTCACTTCAAGTTTGTCTTGGTTTTAAAAGTTAAAAACAGAACCTTCATATTATTTCCATTAACTCCAGGCTACATTATTCTTTTAAACCACAGCTCAGCATAGGGCTAGGTAAGGCTCTTCCCTTCTGCACAGGCTCTCTGGTCTAAAGCACACTGCAGGGAAATGCAACATAATGACTCCCATTTTACCTCCTTTGCAGATCACAGATGCATGTTATCAGATTTGGTGTGTCTCTTAGTCCAAACCATATCTTCTCTCCGTCATTTTGAAGTGGTATTCTCCAAGAGGTTGGTGGCAGAAGACAGCTTCTGTTTTCACCACTATCATCCTTGGCTTTGCTTAGGAAAATATTCTGCAGTTCATCTGTTGCCCCTTACAGGATCAACAGTCCCTGTCAGTGAATAAATGACAATTTCTGAGTGGAATTCATTATCTGCTGTTGTGTGAAAGGTGGTAACAACTCTAGTAGAAGGAGCTTAGCTAAGAAAATTTGATGCAACCACAAGGAATGTTGCCTTGGTAAGCTTGGATCTAAGTAACACAAGCTTCTAAAATGTATGAAAACTTCAAAACAGTGAGTCTCCATATAAAAACTAAATATACAAAGCCATCAAGAAAATACTCTCACAGTGAAATCCAGCAAGACCTCTTTTAACTTTAGTATCCACAGGAAGAGGGGATTCACATGTGCAAAATGTCAGCATAGCAGTAGTTTTTGGAATTGGCAGCTCTTTCATCCTCATAAAAGTAGATGGACGGCACTCATATATTAGTTCTCCAGCTCAAATACTTTTAGGTCAGACACAAGCTCATTTGGGAAGTGTCATTCTGCACTTGTTGGGAACCTTCTTCCAAATTCTTGCTTTTCCAGATGTGCTGTTGATCTGGCTCAATGCACAAACACCAATTTGTGCCCATCTGAACTTGTGATCAGATAAAACAGGCAAGTGGAAAGCTAGGGATTATTTTATCCACTGAAAACCTTTTTCATTCCAGTTGACTTATTCATACCACATTAAGGTTGGTGATTTTGATGTCCTGATGTTACAGTCAGCAGTGTACCAGCATATACTGATGTGCATTCAAGACCTAAAAAAGGTGCTTACAAGGTAGAAGGTAGAACAGTCACTGAGGATTAGGATACTGAAACAGTTTTTTTTTTTTTTTTTTTTTTTAGTGGTGAGTTTTCTGTATTTTTGGGGAAACCTAAAGAGTCATGACCATCTGTGCATTTTGTTTTTAAGCAGTAGTAATCCCAATCTCTGGAGTGTGAAATCAAGAGAGGAGTTTTATTTAGCCTGGCTAGGCTGGGTGAGCAGTGTTATCAGACAAGATTTTGAGGGAAAGTGTTCAAAGGTAGCCAGGCTAGTTTGGTCCCAGCAGCAGGATGATCTTGCTGTCATGGAACTGGTACAGTGTTGTGCTAGCGTGACTACCTTGCTCCCAGTGTCTGGGCTAGCGGAGATGTTTGTTGCTATTGCTTTTCTGGGTAGATTTGTCACACAGAAAGACTTCCACTGCCTCAGCTGTCTTTGGACTAAACACCTACACACAGATTTTCTGTGTGTAGCATTTTCTTTCTAGAAACTCTGTTTGTCCTATCACCCCCTGCTCTACCATGGGAGCATAAAGAAAAAAAAAAAAAAAAAGCAGCTGCTTGAGAATGATTTTAAGGACACTAATTTTTTTTTTAAATGAACAAATATCTCATTTTTCCCCTACACTTTTTCTTTCCCTTTACAAGCTTTGTTGTCTAACTACAGTGCATGTGGCTCCTGTGCCCAATGTATCAACCAGAGGAAAAGTTAGAACCACTGAAATGTCTTTAGTTCTCAGACTGTGAGCTTATAAAAGAAATAAATATTGTACAGAGAGAGATCATTTTCAGGTGCACAATTTTTCTGATTACTGTACAATTTAGAACACTTTTTGGTGCATCTTCCTTCTGTTTGTCTGCCTGGCTGTTAATAATGAGGTTGGTTTGTACCACTTGGCTTCAGCAGCCCTTGAAACTCGCCAGGGTTGTAAAGCTTTAAACAGTTGTGCAGGTCTTTAATTGTAAATTAGTTTTGACAGGACTGCTAAGACAAAGGCCTGGCCCATCCCATCGTGATGCTAGCCGACAACCCCTTACTGCTCCTGGAGCAAGGAAACATGTGGAAGGAATTGTTCTTTTACATTTCACAGCTTGTCATTTCCTCTGCAGGGCAACCTCTGACCTCCACGAAAGATCCCGACACCCATAAGGGAAGTATTCCCACTGTTGTAAAGGAAGTGGAAAAGCAGTTTAATGCTGTGAAAGAAGGAGAAGAGTGTGTGTCAGAAGAAGCTGGGAGGAAAAGAGAAGAGCTTAAAATGCTTCCAGCAGGTTAGGACTTTTATTGTGTTACTTAATTTACCGAAAGTTTGCAAACAGATCTGCTTGGCATGTGTGTAAGTAGCCCCGTGTGCCTTCCCCCTCACCCTGTGATATCATCTTATCATTATTTCACTGGGCAAAGGAAGTGATGGAAGAGTTTAAATCAATTGTTTGGGATCAAAAGCAAAAAGGTACAGAAGCAGCGGACTCCCCTCTCTAAAATATGTTTGTAGGCCAAATGTGTTAGTAATTACAAGGTGTGTGCGCAGCCCACTGACAACATTAGATTACGGCTGGTGTTTCCTTGACATTTTTACATCCTTTCATTTTATTTGGTCATTTATATCCATGGATCACAACATGTTGCTGTTAGGTGCTTGGGAAGTACTTTTTCTTCCTGTAGCACATTAATAGCAATATCCTTTGTTAATTATGTTGAGCTAAATTACATAAAAGTGCCTGTCTGTATTTACATCAAGTCCCATTTGCTTCTAAGATGTAGGATTTCTGAAGGCAAAGCCTTGCAAGTTGCTATGGTGGCATTTTTTGCTTGGTTTTGTTCATTTGTTTATTAATTTCTGTTGATTGTTTTCAGGATTTTTTTGTTAGTTTGTTTTTTGTTTTGTTTTTTAAGTCCCAGGTAAAAAAATATTTATCTGAGAATTCAGTAATACAAACCCTTGGTCTTCTAAACTCAAAAACTGCCATGACAGCCAGAGGCAGACTTCCCATGGCACAGGGCTTTGAACGTACCAAGGATATGGATACCTACTCCCTCTTCATAACCCAGGCCAGTGCCTAGAGATGAAAGTGCAAGTGGAAATAAATTAATCCCACCTTTTGAAGGGAGAGGGTGACTTTCCTTCTGTACCAGGAAGCTGTAATAGGTGATGTTGAGACAGTGAACTGTGAAATATTAGGTAAGAGAGGGCTACCTGAAGTCTGACAGCTGCCTCTTACCTGTGTAAAGAGTAGCTTGTTGTCTTCAAGTCTCTGCGATCCCGAAAATGATGCCTTAGAATTTTGGATGAATGCCAGTTTGAAGCCAACAGACATGTCAGCTTCTCTTTTACAGAAACCTGTTAAATATAATTAAAAAAATAATTCCTTTGGCACCATCTTTCTCTGTTGACTGTCCCAGAAGGCTAGGAGTAAGCATCAGCTATTATAGGTGCATGTGCTGAATATGTCAAGTGGGCACAGATAGGGGTAGGAGCTAGTATGGCATTGCCAAGTCAGGATTCATAAATGCTGAATATTGATATTGACCATCACAGATGTGTAAGAAGTAGAATACAGTACTGGTGTGATTTTTTGTTAAAAGGATGTTTGTGACAAAAAGTTAAGAATATTACAGTAAAAAAAGCAATAAAAATTTTCAATCCTCCAAGGGTTTTTGTTACATGTCCTGATAAGACAAACACTTAACATATCTTTTCCAGATGTTGATACTTCTAAGAATATAAGCAGAGCTCTAGCTTAGAAAATTTGTCCAACTTATATGTTAGTAGAACCTACTATGAAATTTATTTTGCTTATTTACTCAACATTAGTTGTGCTCAGAAGCTTAAAATACTCAAAACAGTAAAAACATAAGTATTCTACATGAACAAAAGAATTTTAAAATAATGTTTAATGGTGTTTGACATTTGATTTTGTCTGCATTTAATTTTTTTTTTCTGATTTCTTTATCGTGACTATATTTGGATGTTTCCACCTTTAGACTGCATCTCGAAACCCAGTTATTAGTTGTGCAGGTAGACAGGTATTCCTTCTCCCCTCTTCCCATCACCAATGTTTATCTAGATCTGAAGCCATCATGTTGAATTTTTGTTCAAAAATTACTTATGTGGAGTTTAGCAGAGACCCAGTGCCAAACACAGCAGTTTAGAACCCACATTTTCAGTTCAGAAGTCTCTTACAAATACCCTGAAACAACATAGTTACAGAAGTGGCCTGATTTGGAAACATACTGAATTACCACAACCTTTAACAAAACAAGGTTCAAAGGGCATTATTAGCATCACCTCTTACTAGGTATATCTAAGAGATAATATTCTAATTGACTGAGGACCAAAAAAATTAAAATTCTCAGTTTACTTGAACTATAAGCAGATCTCCAAAATATCTATGGATTTTGAACTAAGTGAAAAATGTTTTTACTTATTTTTGGTCACAGTACAGCAGAAATTTTCCTTGATGTGCTCAGTTTTTGGTACTTGCTTCATCTATTGCATATTATTTTAATGAAAAACTTGTTTCAAAAGTCACATCTTTAAAGCATAGATTTTCTGTGATGGAACACTGTCAGTAATATCACCACTAAACTCATTATCTGCACTTAGATATGGAGGGAAAAAACCCTTTATTTTGAAATCCCCAGATACTTTCTGCAGAATGACATATAAACAAGGATTTATACGGTACCTGATGTTCAATTTGAAGCTTCAACAGAGCATTTTTTTCTCCTATCAATGCTTATCCCAACAGACAACTGATCCTCTGTCTTTCTCTCACATGAAGAACATTTTTTTTTTTTCTTCAAAACCCCCAGTTATGCATGTACCACAAGTAAAACCCCTGGAAAAACATGAAATATTTCTC
Organism: Lanius collurio; assembly: GCA_020086605.1. Classification (NCBI taxonomy): domain Eukaryota; kingdom Metazoa; phylum Chordata; class Aves; order Passeriformes; family Laniidae; genus Lanius; species Lanius collurio. The sequence goes on along the minus strand of JACBWW010000011.1, from coordinate 19,812,568 downwards.
ATAAGTATTGTTAGTCAGACTGTTACAAGCAACTGGCTCATTTTTGGGATTTGAAAGAATCTTTGAAAGATTCTGCTCATTTTTGGGATTTGAAAGAATCTCTGTGATTCCTTCAGCTCTCTGTTCTATCACCTTTCTAGGGCATACCTAGGATCAAGTTTTAGTTCCTATTTTCAGATTTTCAGATTTTCAGCTCAGGAATCTTTTGCTTGATGTCTGTGTTCTAAAACAAGCTGAGTATTGAAAATAAGATGTTAAATAATGTTCATATTTAAGATCTCAAATTCAACATCCTTCCTGCATCTGTGGAAAAAAGGGTAAATGTTGGGAAGTGAATTGTGTTCTTTTGTGACATCAGAAGACATTTCTGTAAGAACAAAGCTTCAGAATAATATCTAAACAAAGATGGCATCAGGCTAACCAAGGGGCTTATTACAGTAGAACCAGATAACACTCAAAATTGTATTGAGAACTTATTAAGATGTTACCTCCATATCAAAATAAAACAGAAACGGCTTCCTTTTACTTTTATCATCACCTTTGGAGAAGGTGCTTAACCCTTGTTAAAACATGCTTATATAAGTGACAAATAATTTTGTTGAGAGGATTATATTTTTACTCACAAGCACTTCTGAAACAATTTTATGAAAACCAGTGAATCTTCATTGTAATATTTCTTTTTATACTGCAATGAGGTTCTTTTCCTTCTGAGGTGCTGTTTTCTTCTACATAACGTTTGAATGCAGATGCAAAAAAAATTACCTGAACAAAAAGAAAATAAAGCTGTTTTCATTGGTAATTCCTAATGGGTGCCATTTTAAAGGAAACAAAATGATGTTTTAAAATGAAGATTGCTTACGCCTCATTTTTTAATACAGGTAGGGCCCCAGAGACGGACCCTCATATGGCTGAACCTTCTTTTTCTCTGCTGGTTTTTTCCTTCTCTGAGCAGAACTGCATATAAAGGATTACACTGATTTTTCCAATTAGGATCAAATTCAGATCCCGCTTATCGTTCTGAAATCCACACAATCCAAACTCTTCAGTTTTCCAACTCTTGCCATGCTATTTGATTTCCCACAGGGTAGTGCAATACTAGGAAGGGAGTCCAAATAGGATCTTCATCGTATCTTCGGTCCCTGCTGTGGTGATTTCTTTGTCTCTTGCTCCACTCTTGGACTGCACCACTCTAAAACCCCTTCCTACTGACTTAAAGAGAGGTTGCAGCTATCAGAAGGGACTACACTTTCCCTCTCTTCTTTGGCCCCATATAAATCAGAAGTAATTCCCATCAAACTTCTGTAAGGTAATTTCCTAGCTGTGCTATTTCTTTTTGGTCCATATTAAAAAAAAAAAAATCTTTTAGACTCCCCATGCCCCCATATATAAATAATAAATATTTCACAGAATCAGGCCTATATGCATTTAAGGTGAAGCTGAGCAAGGGGATGTGTTTCAGATGTGTGTATCAGGTATTAACGGGTTATCAGTTACCAAGACCAGACTAAAAAGCTGGTCTGACATGAAATCTTCAACACACAGTGGGGTCCGCACTGTCCAGTGGTGTCCCCCCAACCTTTGGTTTCATTCTACCTGTTGACTCCTGTTGCACCACAGTACTTATTACAGGAGACATAACCAAACATGACAACTTCCAGACTGAATGCAGAGGGTAAAAAATGATGTTTTATTCTGCAAGGGATAGGAAGCAGTAAGATACTCTCTAATTTTTTAGGTTGTGCTATTATGCTTGGCTGTTGCATTGAGAAGGCTGTTGTGGAGAAAGGTAACAGGGTAGCAATAATGTTTTTGATTCCAATATCTTTCCATGGTATTTTAAAAATAAAGGTGCCAGCAAAACTCAGGGATTTTGTACGGGTAACCCTTTATTTGTATTCCTTAGTATCTAAACTATTTGCTTAGGATTAATGCCACCCAGAAATTATTGCCCTCAGCATTGTCAAGGTCTTGAAATAACCTTCATACCACCATGATTTTCCAAATACAGACATTAGTACTCTCATGCCCATTCCACAAGGGTGGGAAAAAATGCCACCTTGTTTTTCTTATAAGAATGTAGACCCTTAAACTATTCTGCTGGATTTCTCTTTAATAGCTGATCACAGATTTAAAACTTTGGATTAAGAATCTTATTGTCTTTTCCATGCCCTGGTGTAATCATATTTTCCTGCTTTTATGCATATGTTTCTTGACTTCCAAATAAACCTATCAACAGAGAGTCTAGATCTTCCACTGTGCCTTTATCACAGCTATGATACCTGTCTGATCATTCTTTCTTAGGGCTGTTTTCTCCTCCTCAAATTGTTCATTTTTATCATGAATGATATTATGTTCCCCTGTCAGGGAACAAAATGTATTTTGAGTCAATTTACTAAAATAGTCACTGCTAAGTGTTATATCTGGACAAAGTTGACACCTTTGACATTTTCTAAAATGGCAAAAATAACTGTATTTAAGGTATGATTTATGGGTACTGTATGCCAAAGGAATTTCTATGTTATTACAGTTTGTGATGCAGCAGTCCCAACTCCTTCAATGAACAAATTGCTGATAGCACAACTAATTAATGCTTTATTAGTTTTCTGTGGTCAATTATAAAAAGTTATAAAAAAGTAAAATGCAATTCAATAATAAAGAACTATGTGGTTCTTGTTTCTCAGAACTGCTTTGTTTTTTGCATGTGGAAGAAACAATTTCTACACAGCTCAGTTTTATAAGATGCGTTCCCTCCCCCCACCACTAAGGGCAACTCCTATGATTAAAAAGTAGACTGGAGTCTTTAAATGTCTTTCTGATTGCTGGCCTCTATTAAAAACTTCTTAAAATAATAGATAGGTTTAATTCCTCAAGCCAAAGAAAAATTGTATCATCTTAAGTATTTTCCATATTTATTATATTGATGAGATTTGGCTACTGAGAAAGAAAAGGAAGTAAAATCTCTTGTATTGCAAGTTTTAAATGTACCCGGCTAAGGTTTACTTAATTAGAACCTCCAGGCAATAAAGGAGCCCTTTTTTAAATTCTGTGAATCTTAATATGCTAAATAATGCAAAGCTTCTACTCTTCAAGCATGAGACACACATCTGGCAGCTTAACATTTAAATTACAGAAAAAAAACCACTTCACTAGTAATTTTCAAGAAGAAAAGAATGGGAAATGTATTACAACTAAATTTAATTTCTTTTTAGATTTTTCATCCTGTCTAATTGCAGGCATTTCCCATCTCCTCTTTTATTTATTTATTTCCATACAGATTTTTTCTGTATTTTTTATTGATCTTTAATTTGAGCAGCTTCTTACTGTTACAGCCATTGAAGAATTACATTGTGTTTTTACTTAGCAAAAATTGTTCAGAGAAATCTATGAGGAATTAAAGTAATGAGCTCACTGGTATAGAAAGAAAAGAGCATTCAGAGTCTTACAAATAAAATATAAAAAAGCATGTCATGATTAAATAACAGACTTCAGTTCCTTCTCCCTCCCATTTCTTAAATGTAGAATATTATTGTTTTCTTTATTCTTTTTATTGTCCCATTTTTTTGGCCAAGATAATTACTGCTTTATTCATTTGACTCCAAAAACATTGTTAAAGTATTCATCATTTCAGCAAGGCTGTTTGGAAACTCATTTTTGTATATTGGGAGAAAAAAAAAAAAAAGAAGAAAAATTAAACAAAGAAAACCACAGGAACAATCTTTACAAAGGTATATTTATATTTTAATGCACGTTTATGGGTCCATACATGTATCCCATACAAGAAACACACAGAGAGTTTGAACAGGTTATACTGCATGTGTGCACACATGTGACGGCAGCTGCATTTTATGCTATTTCACTGATTTCAGTAGACCGCTTCTTTCATCCCAGATGACGTAAATATCTGTAAATCCCTCCTTCACTATGAATGCTCAGCATAGATATACCTGTACATGTGTGTACATATATGTAGAAAGTAAGAAGGATATCCATGGATGTGCACATAAATATACAGGCCTAAAACTGCAGCACTGTATATGCATATATTGTGTATCAACCTCTGTAACACCTAAGATCCTTCCTGTACTGTGACTTTAAATACACTTGACTTTCTTCTACTGCGTGGAACTCAAAATAACTTGAAAGGAAAAAAAACTTGAAATAATTAATAAGTGTGTTTTTGGCTTATCCTCCATGAGTCATACATTAAAAAAGTGTAATATAGACCTTTATTTCTGCCACATCAATGCTTACTATGATGTGGAAATACATTTTTGTTCATTCCATAGGTGACTGCTTTGCAGGAGCTTGAGGGACATGGGACTTGTGTTTCCTAAGCAAAGTTTATTCAAGCACTTTGTGTCTCTGTGCCTCATTCTTGATCCACAGCTATGCTCATATTAGAAAATTAACCTATTCTGAAGAACACTTCCTGGGGCATTTAAAATACCCTCCCATGTAATTCTTCTTGTGTCTTAGATTATTTCTTTACTTTTACTTTCCCCCCCCATTTTATGTCTATGCAATTATTATTTCCAACACCACAGATCTGAAGTCTTCTCTGTATTTATCATATTAACACTTTTGGAATGCAGGAGAGAAATAACCACCTATTTATAACCTAGATGGAGGAGGAAAAATGATCAGCCTGAAGTCAGTCAGGATTTTGTTGGGAGAGGGAACAAAATCCAGCTGCTTCCTTTCCAGAGCGTTATGTTTTGCGCCAATATAAAAATAATTTATGTGGGTTTTTTTTTTTTTTTTTTTAATTACAGAGGATTGCCAAGATTGCCACGGCAGTGCAGACAACCACTGTGGTTTGTTTTGGCTGAAGGAAGTCCAAGGAGAACATCACAAGGTACTGGTCTTGATATGAACATTACTATCTCACTTAAAGCTCACAGAGAAGCCATTGGAGTTTCTACATATGCCATTTGAGAATGATTTGTGGGCTTGCTTGCTGTGGTTGTTGTGCTTTTTTAATTTATCCTTGTGAATTTTTTTATAGCCACAATAAGGTTTCACATGGCCAGCTGTATTGCTGTCTCCTGTATGGGTCTGTAGGGAGCTAATCTTCTCAGCAATGAAACTTTGAAGGAGTAGTAGGAAAGACTATTGAGTAATCAGACAACAGAAGCTTGATCAAGCTGCAGGATATCATTATTTCAGTGATGTGTAAGCACGAGATAGGTTTGTTATGTTTCCATAAGCTTCAAGCTCTCATGTACTTGTGCAGAAGACCTCTACCATCAGAAGTTTTTAGTATATGTGTTTGTAGTATCCTGGCCAAGGACATCATTAGTTTGTGCACAAATATTGTGTCATCAGTGCAAGTTACCACGGAATTTTATCTGCAACATGACAATGCTTTCTGGGTGAGATGCAACAGAAACTTTCAGATTTAATGTAAATCCTGAGAACTAAGACACAAAGAAGACACTGTATTCCTAAAAATTGCTTCTCCTTGCACTATATTATTAAATTACGTATTTTCCAATGATAGTTGCGATTTTTACTCTGTAAGTGTTGCTCCACTTTTATCTTTAAATCAGTGAGGCTGCAATGAATGAATTGCAAACATGAATATTCAAATTAATCATTCTTTGTAATTTGTCTCACCCTGTTTTAGATACACTCTGAAGCATTTTTAATGCTTTTAATTGCCCATAGGAAAAAAATTACCACAGTACTCAGAGTGCCCACAGACTTGTGTAGTGTAGCACAAATACTCAATGTCTGGGGATTATAATTACCACTTTTAACTTCAGATGGATGATGACCTATATTTTATGAGCAAAACCAGATTGGCCAACTGGAAATTCCCTGTCTTTTAAATGTCTGAGTTTCTAAGTGATTTGTTTTTCTGGGAAAGTAATGATAACTTGTAGAAAACAGAGTTACATATGAATGTAGCTGCAGACTGAGGTGTGCATGTGTGTGTGTGTTTAGCCATGTATCTACAGGAAGGATGATTTAAGGACCAATGGAGTGGGTGTAATGGGCAAAGCAACCTGACCCAACCCATGGGAGTGGCAGAGTGAAATTCATTTCCTATGATCCCATAATAACACAATGCCTTTGAACAAAATGCCATAGTGTTATAGGAACCTCAGTTGTGGGTGGCTCTCAAAGCCACATTAAAGTGACCTGGTTTCAATGAGGTGCACAAACCCATGGGTAATTCAGCACTGTCTAGTCCCTTTGGACTCAGTGAAATGACTCACAAGCTTACAGTTATTGACATGTTTGAATAGATTTCTGAACTGAGCCTCTCACGAGAATTCTTCTGCACAAAAGAAATGTGAGCATGTGAAATCTCCTTTCAGAGGTTGTGAGAGCCCCTCATTTTTAATGGGATGAGTGAACCCTAATGTTCAGAGAGAGCCTTGTTTCAGCATGTTCAAGATTTAGGCATTTGGCCTGATTTATATAATTTGGGTCTACTTATATCTCTGGATATCATCTTCTAAAATAATTTTGTCTAACAATCATATATAGGAAACAATAACAAACTAATGTAAAGTCTCAAGGAAGAAGACAGATGTACATGTAGTGGTTTATTTTCCTCAACAGTCCCCCCCCCTTTTTTTTTTTTTTTGTAAACAGGTATTTTAAATTTATCGGGTTTTTTGCAAGAAGAGGAATCAGAAAGATCTTTGAGTCTGATCTCAACTCTTTGAGGATGCCTCTGTTTTACCCTTCCTGCCCCCAAATTTGTCTCTGCTAGAATTGCAAATGGTCTCTCACTCAGTGCATTCTGAGTGGTGGGCTTTAGCAACAACTTAACCTTTGTTGTAATGAGCATGCAAACCACTGCATGTATTAAGATACTGAATGGAGCAATAAAAGAGAGATTGCTCATGGTCAGTGATTTCTGAGAGAAGTAAAATATATTCTGTGGTTATGATGCCATCCTCATGCAGATGACTGAGTTTCTTCTTTTTGTACCTCAGAAAAGAGCAAACACAGTCTCAGAGAAATTAACTCGTAATACTCTTTAACATCTTTGGGATTTATGTCTTAAATAACATCTTTACATCTTCTTTACACTGGAATAGTTGCATGGAGACAATGTCAGCGCAGGAAAGGTACCATGCACACACTACCCATTCTGAAACCTTGACTTCTAGGGAATAAGGCTGGGCAGTCATGTGGCTGAAATTCAAAATGTGCATGAGATCTATGTAATCCAAGATTTACAATGCAAATTTACCTTTTAGAGCAGAATGATTTACTGAGTTAAAAAAAAAAAATCTTTGTAGTTTTCATAATTAACAAAGTGTAAAATGAGGTAACTGCAACAATGTATCATCATCCCCTTGACTTGTTCATCATCATCCCCTCTGGACTTGTTCACTAAATGTTAGCAAGCCCTTTACAGAGTTTGATTTTGTGCCTGGGAAGGTATTAATAGATATCCTTGTTGCTGTCACCTGCAGATGTTTGTCTGGTAAATCACGACTTCATCCTGTCTCTTGGTGTCCAGGGGTGATAAGGCTAGCCATCCAGGAAATCTGGCAGTCAATTCAGAGAGGCAATGCCAGTGCTGAATCAGACCCTGTGCATGTAAAGGTGTTATTCCAGGGATGAGCACAGATTAGGATTCTCTACTTTGTAGCTCAAAGGATAGTTTAAATAAACTGCCACCAGTCCTGAAAGATATGGTACTCTCCCTCTCCTTTGTGCTGGCAACCAAGGTAGAGTGGCCTGGATCAGAATGGTCCAGCTGAGAGCTAACACAGTTAATAAAAGAAAAAGGGAAAAAGAGAAGCCAAACAGTATTAATGAAATTCCCAGATCAGTTCCCTCCATATGGCTGACTATGTACATGTCCAGATTTTTGCACTGATGGATTGTGGTATGCAGCACAGGAGAAAACTAGCACATACAGGAAGACTGATTGACTGCTGGTATCACCATGAGCTTGCATCTCCTTGACAGGGTTTATCAAACCACAACCTTACAGAACCATAAATCAATTCACTGAAAAATATTCTGTGTGCAGCTCCAGGCCCCAGGATTTTAGAAGGTTGTAAAGGTCCTTGGATGTGTCCAGAGAAGGGGAAAAGAGGGGGCTGGAAGGCCTGTCTTGTCAGGAGTGGCTGAAGATTTGTCTAGCTTAGAGAAAAGGAGGCTCAGGGGAACCTCGTTGTTCTCTACAGCTTCCTGGGAAGGGAAAGTGGAAAGGGAGATGCTGAGGTATCCAGTGATAGGACATGCATGCAGCAGGGGAGGTTCAGACTGGCAGCAGGGAGAAATATTTTATTTAGAGGGTGGCCAAAAGCCTGGAACAGGCTTCTTAGAGAGGTGGTTGATGCCCCCAGCCTGTCAGTGTTTAGGAGGCATTCAGACAATGTTCTTAACAGCATGCTTTAACTTTTGGTCAGCCCTGAATTAGAACACAGATGTTTGTTGTAGGTCCCTTCCAACTGAAATAGGCTAGTCTATTCAAAGTGTTTTGAGCCAGCTTTGCCTCTGCTGTTGCCCACGTTTGTTATAGAGTGAAAACAGAGCTAAAATTCTGTTTGAGAAGCTTGCACCTCTTACTTTGCTAGCTGTGTCCAGCTAATTACCTAATTTACCAGCTAATTATTCTAATTTGTTTCTTCTTTTCACTTAAAGGTCAGTCGGAATAACCCACCTGACCAATGTTATGAAGAAAAATCAGGTCCTGAGAACAATGACAACCAAGAAGAAGGGAAAACCTCTGCAGAGAGCAATTTTTATTTGGCAGACTTGGAGAAATATACCTTTTCTGTGTGGTAGGTGATCTCATCATTAAATAGTTTCACAATCCAAAAGTTTGCCTTGCTACATGTGTATTACAGAGGTATCTACATTTAGATTAATGTTATTAGGCTAAAAAAACCCAAACATCAAAACCAAAAAAACCCTTATGGATTTTCTTTGACTTAGTATTATTTATGACTGAAGTTGAGTTAAAAAAATTGGAAGCATTTTTTTGTCTGAGAATGCAATTTTGACATTGCTGTATTGTTTTGAGAAGCTGTGTCAGGGAAGTAAAGACAAGAAGATTTCTAGCATAATCTTTTTGGCATTTTAAGGGCAAGACACCACCTTTTCTGTATGTTACTTTAAATATTATTACTGTTCTCTGTTATAAAATACACATATAGGAAAAGACTTAAAATGCATAGATAAATTAAAGGGAAATTAAAAAGGCTACATCAAAATGAAATCTTTTCATTTACTTATATTTCATGAAATTTCATCTAGGTAATTGCAAAAGTTGGACAGTTAGTTGTAATTAGTAAAAAACAATGAAGACCCAATCCTTCACTAAATGAGATGATCTGATAATATTTTATATAGCTCCCTATTTTGCTTTGAATATTCAGAATCCTGGTGTACATTTCTGTCACCCATGATCTACTGGAAATCAGCCCCTAGAGTTTCAAACAAAGCATCAAGAAAAAAACAAAAAAAAACAAACAAACAAAAAAACCCCATCAAAATAGGGTGTATGTCTGTGAAAATTTAGTTTTAAATTACTTTCCTACCAAAACATGAGACAGGATTATCTCACAGGCAAGCCAAGCAGCCTTCAACCTCACTAGTGCTCTTTATGCCTTGCTCTCACTTCACTTGGTGACTGTGACAATTGGCAGGAAGTCACTTTACAGACACAGAGTGCTTTTTCACTGTAGTAATCTACATTCAGCCCCAGAGATGATTGACCCTGAGTGCTGGAGAAGGCAGAAATCAGGTAGAAAAATAACACACAATCATATAATTAAGCTTTCATAATTCTGCTGAATTAATTATGGTTATTTCTGGACAATTAAGGACTCCCCTATCCATAATATAAGAACAGATTTTAGAATAGCAATGCTCATCCAAATATCCTTGCCAGCTTCCACTGTTTCATTTTACCTACCTCAATTTTGAAATTAAATTGACCAAATTATCTTCAATTATCTATCTCAAGGTGCTTGCTTTCTGTAGTGGTGAACTTCACTTTCTCTCTTTCGTGTCTTATGGAGTTACAGTGATGTAATTAATATTAAACTCTATATGCCTCACCCCTGCAAACATTCAAGGCTAGGTTGGATGGAGCCCTGAACTGTCTGTTGGAAGGTGTCCCTGCTCATGGCAGAGGGTTTGCAACTACATGGCTTTTCAGGTCTCTCCTAACCCAAACCATTCTGTGGTTCTGTCTACCTTTAAAGTCAGCAGCACTGATCCTTTATCCTTTCCAAAGTTATTCAGCTTGAAAGTGCTGGGAAAGGGGCCCAGCTCCACCCTTGTCAGCCTGGTCCCAGGGTTTGAAGCCCGTGGCCTTCATGATGGAGGAGCAGAGGGGACAGGCTCTTGTCTCAGTTGGCATGCACCTCGCCTTCTGATTTGGGGAATAAGAAAAAAATTCTGCTTTTTCTTCCATTTCCTTTTCTATTTATTTTCTTTGTTCTTTCTTAGGCAGCTCAGCTGCCCCATGCTTGCAGGGACACCGAATTTGCCAGGGCAGGCAGAGTAATACCTGAGCACAGGAATTTACAAGGCAGGAAACAGATCTTCCTGGTACAAGACAAAGGAAACAAGGCATGTGCCAGGGTGCTGCCTGTCCTAGCTGAGGCCATCATCTTGTTATTTCAATATGCCATTCTGTTTACTGCATCTGTTGTCCTGATGGAAGTAAGGACCAATTCTTGCTTTATTTAATTATTTGTTATGCTCAGGTCCCAAGAGGTTAGAACAAAACAGAATTTAGAGGGAATCTCTTTGCTTTCTGCTTCACTTGTGATCATCATATTTATCAGAAAGAAAAAAAAATAGGAAAATCAAATTACTCCACTCTTGGTCAAGTAATATAGGTATTGCACATAGCATGCCATGTGATGAATGTGTCATTAATAATATATTTTTAAAATATAGAGTTAATTCAGGTAATTTCCCCAGTAATCTGCTACTTTGTGAGTTGCAACTTCCATTTGTTACTATACCAACATGATATTTCAATTGTTACTCACTTCTGCCTCTCTCCTCCTTTCCTTCTCTCTTACTTTCTCCATCAAAGGACATCGACTCCTCTTTGTCTGTTTCCAGACCTTCCTCTCTACTACAATTGCTACCTTTTAAAAAATGCAATGCAAGATAATTAGCTACTACAAAAATTTTTAATAGCACTGTAGATCTGGGGGCAGCTTAGATCTCCATAAACTTCAGAGTTTTAGATGCTCCAAGATGCAATCTGAGCAATTTCCTTGATCTTTTATTGCAGCTGGTAAATCATTTATTGGGCTAGGTTATTTTACAAAATCCTCTTAAAAAAAAATCCCATAAAATGTATTTATCATAAAATACTGCATGACCAACAGTCTTCAAAGTTGTACATACCCTGTATTAATTAAAAGCTAGTGTTGTAGGGTGACAAGTTAAAAGTATCCACTGTCTTAGTCTCTCTCTTCCCCCCACTCCTTGCCTCTCCCTTTGATTTTTCTCTCTTCTCTCTTTCTCTTATATTCTCTTATCTTTTAAGGGATGCCAAAGGGGGGATTGGTGAGTACGAACCAGATATTCTTTTGTGATCACAAATGTTTTTCTTATAATTGTGATTTTTTTTGTTGTTTTTATTTCTATTGCTATAGCGTGCTTGTACTTTTCCATTCATATTAATTTGACAGTGGTGTCTCACATCCGTAGGCCATAGTCAAACCTCCTTACAGTGGGCATTACACACATATGTAATAGAAAGATCATTGTGGCTGCAGAAGCCCACAGGCTTCAGCTTCCATCTCACAGCCTACACAAGTGACTCTCCCACTGTGGCCACTCACAGCCTTGCTGAGAGCAGCAAACGTTTGCTTGGGTCCAGTGATTTGAGGCTGAGGGGGATGAGTCCAAAAGATAAGGTGAGGGCAAAGAGGTCAAGACAACAGAAAAGCGTAGTCACATATTGCAGGGCCATCCGTGCTGCTGAGGTGGTCAGCTGCAGTCACAGCCTGGTAGATGCTACGTGCTCACCAAGTGCTTTGCTGACCTTCCTGGAGAGCCCACCCCAGGACCTTGCTTTGCACCACAGCATCGCTGAACCTCCCTTCTCTGAGATTTGTGTACCTGGAGCTAAAAGCCTGTGTAACCTGCAGCAGAAGATCAATATTATTTGTGACTGTTTTCTGAATAATACGGGTGATATCTGTAACCTTGAGAGAAAAGGAGGAAAATTGGGAGGAATTTTGACCTTGCAGCCCAAAACATACTATCAGAAGCTCTCTAGCTCTCTTCTTCTCTTCCCTGAAACTAGCAAAATTTGAGGAAAAAAATGTTCTTCATGACTATTTGTCACTGTAAAGCCATATTTCCTGAACATGCATAAAAACCCAGATGTGAGAAATAATTTCAACGCCTCAATGTTTTAACGCTGCCTTTTATGTATAGCTCTACAGGAGATGTGAAAAATACCCCAGATTTCAAACCCCTCCATTTGTCTTAATACAAGAAGAAGATAATGACATATACACTTTCTGTGACTTTAGGAATCTTCAGGCTTGAGTTTAGATATAAATACTAGCAGCTTCAATTGCCAACAACTTATCATCAAACACAGCTCTCAAGGGTTAATATTACACACTAATATAAAAGTAACCATCATCCTTTGTCTCCATGTAATTAGCTTTTTAACAACGTGCCTGTAGCTCATACCCAGGCTAAATGCTGCTTTGAAATATTTTCTCCTCAACTCCAAATGTGTTAAGCTGACTCTGGCCTGCTTCTATAAAACAAATTAATTGTAGGGCACTGCCTTTTGTGGGTGCCCCTCGCAGCAGTGGCATATGTTGCTCAGGGTGGCTCGGTTGCAGGCTGGTCAGTGCAGCACCAGTGCAGGAGCAGGCAGCATCTTGTTGTGGAAGACAAGTTGGTTTCCCACTTCACACAAGCATCAATCAGAAATAAATCCTATCTAGAGTCACATTCTTGCATTTCTGGAATCCAGGGCATTGGGCCAGGCTTTGGTTCTCACAGGCACCTGTCAGGAGCAGATGCAGCCCTTGTTCAAGAGAGGTAGCAAGCAGAGGGCAAGGACAACGTAGGCTCTTGGCAGCATGTGACAGCCTGAGTAGGGTGAACAAGGTTGAATCCCTTTACAGACCGGTCTCAGCACCTGTAGACTTCATGATTTTCATTAATTTTTTTCTTCCAAATTAAGAAGGATACTGAGGGGCAGGAAGAGTTAGCTGTAAAGAGCACAACATAGTAAATTTGTTTTTTATATAAAGACAATAAACTTTCCCTTTATAATACACATGTGATTTGACATTGAAATAAATGCAGATGCTTCTTTGCTGGGTGTATTCCCTGTTGTGCTTTCTAAAACACCTTCACATATGGTTTGCCTCATTCCTGTGAAACTGCTTGTTGTTTATGTCATACAAATAGAACAGATTGAATTTATACCAAGTTAGGAGGGTGATGAATCCTACATTAGAGAAAAATCCTTGTCTGAGTGTTTTGAATTTGATCGAAATTAGTGTTGCCTATTAAAATTTTCCCTGGATTGTCCCTTGAGCTTTCCTAAAGATTTCATTAAAAAAAAAATAAAAAAATTCTGTGGCTGCCTATAAATGCAACCTTTTATTCAAATATGTAACATTTACCTAAAATCAAAGGTCAGATTTTACCATTTTTTATAGCTGTTCTTGTAGGATCTGTTTCATTCACTGTATATAAAACATTACCATTAAGAGTGGACATTCAACTGCCTTTGTGAAAAGGAGAATAACCCTTTATTGACTGCTTTAAAAAGTATTAATCTTTTAAAAAGTTCCCGGTAACTTCTGATAGACCACCTAAACCCTGATTCATTGTTTCTAATTCCATTTTTAAGCATAATTAAAGGCAGGCCAAGCTGGAACTCTTAGGAGAAAGCAGAAGACCCACTGTTTTCTTTGAATGCTTTCAAATCTTTCACATGTTATTTAGTTGTGCGAGTACAATTCCTCAACTCTGGAATCTTTGTGGGACTTTTTTTTGCAGGCAAGTCTCAGCAGTACACAAACCATGTTTTTGTTTTTGTTTGTTTTTTCTAACGTATTCAGGTATTAGGTGGCTTTTACTTTGGTGCATGTTCTCAAACCTTTGAGGGTTGCGTTTTTACAGCAGACTAATACATATTTCTGTGGAGATTTTGCTTTAGTCTTGGTTTCACAGGAGATTTTTCTGTTAGAGGAAAAGTTTGCTTTTTGGAAAATAATTCAAATCATTTAATATGACTATGGCATCTTTCCTATACACTAATTTTTCTGAAGCTGTCAGTTTCTTCTTTTATTATATAATGTAATTCTTAATTGGGCAAATTCTAATGAACTCCACATATTCAGAAATTTCATTTATTTTTTTCTCTTGTGCAATGGAAAAATTGTTTCCCTGTTCTGGTGCATGGTAGTAAAATTTTGCCAGTGAAAATTGAATGAGAAATAAGATGTTTTGAAACAAATTTGAAATCAACAAAAAGGATTACTTCAAAATTAATATAAAGTGGTGGGAAAAAACTCCCAGGAAATAAACTTCTAAGGATTGAAAATACATGAAACGTGAGTCTTTGCTAAGAGCTGTTTTCTCTGGGAGTCTTTTGCAAAACCCTCCAATATCTATGCACGCTCAATTTTGCTAGGATTTGGTATTCTTGTGGCGATGGGAAACATGGCCTATTGCAGTTACCTATGGACTTGTGAAATTATACATTATTATAATTTTATTTATAGGTGCAGGATGACAGAAAGAGTTTAGGGTCCAATGCCTTTCCTCCTGCAGGTTCCAGACCTGCAGAACTCCACCAGCTGAGAGAGGGCATCTAGCAACAGAGAAGAGAAATTAGCGATACAAAAAATTAGTTGAGAGTGTCAGTTAAGAGTTGTCAGTGACTGATCAGTTACAATTACTAGGGAGATGTTTGTCTGTTTGGTTGGTGTTCTTTTTTTCTTTTCTACTGGGTTTAATATTCTTGAGCACAAACGAGCACTGAGCTCAGTCATGGAGCAACTTCAGTACAAATCCAAAGTTTTCCTAGAGATCTTGTCAAGGGAATTGTGTGGTTGGCATCTGATTATATGTAATGGGGCTGAAAGGGCCCGAGAAATGCTCCCCAGTGCTGGAGCAGTTCACAATTTGACCTAGAACTCTCCGCTATTATGCATTTATAATTACCCACCAAAACACACTTTCTGCTCATTTCATCCATCTTGGAAAATTCTTGTTTAGTAAAAGTAAAAGAATATGGTTCAAATTTGGTAATAGTACTGGGAAAACTGTGTATGACTACCATGCAGCTTGCTGACAATAAATTGTTAATTTATCTTCTTAAATATGGGGAATGTTGAGTCTCCAGTTACCGAGCCGTGGACTCGCAAAGTTGTTGGAGCCATTGCCATGAGTGCAGTCAAAATGGCTTCTAGAGAGCACTGCCAGCTTTTCCCTCTCACAGGCATTTCACACAATTCAGCTTGGATTCCTGCTCAGCACAAAAGCATTTTTTGACCTACCTGAATTGCCCTTTGGTTTGTTCAGACTCACAGGAGAGTAGAAGACTTGAGAAACTGGCTGTGAAACATCGAGTTGAGAGAGATGTGGTTGTTGTTTGTCATTTAATAAACATTTTGTTTTCATGAGCTAGAAAAGATGACATTACTGATGACTAGTGGAGAAAAGCGAAGCTATAAGTGTGCCATACATGGTCATCTCTAATGAATAGAATGAATAAAAATAATAAGTGCATTACACAGCTAACTGTCACATCTTCAGGGCACTATAGTAAATAAGTGGGAGTTATACATGTGCATTAGTAGCAAAATGGGTACCACACTTTGGATCCTATTGAGTACAGTGTGGAGAGAAAAATATGATAGATTGCTGCTTTTTATCTGTCACTGCTGTGGCACAGAAGCATAGACCATATGTATGTAAAATGACTTTGTTATTTCAGTAAATTCTCTAACTCTTTCTGTTGTAGCCTGTAGCAAAATGAATAAGTAGCTGAAGATCCTGGTGGGATAGTTCTGATTTTATCAGAATAAAATACCTCTGCAGAGGCATAATTATTATTAAATATACAGTGATGTGTGACAAAACAGCCAGAGAAGATAGCAGAGTCTCTGCTTTCACAGGTTTTCAGTACAAACTGAGATGCTTCACAAAGGGTGGGAACAAGAAGCTGTGATGGTGAAGCTGAAAAGAGCAGAAAACTGGGCAAATGTGGGTTTTTGTTTACTGTGATTCCTGTTTCTTATTTCAGAGATGATGATAAAAGTATGGATGACTATCAAAATGCTCCTCCTCAATCGCCTAGTGGAACCAATATTTCCTGACTTCTATTTTGTCATTCTGTGGGCAAAAATACAGTATCTCTCTCTCTGGCAAAGTCAAATTTGGGCAGGGTGGAGATGAGGAAGGTGAATAGGAGACAACCGAGAGGACCTGCCATTTGCCTGGCCTGGGATCTGAATTTTCAAACCAAACTGCAAGGTTTGGGAGTTTGGTTACAAAATTCTCAATAAAATGCCATGTCTGCCCTGTGATTTAAGAGGAAGTCCAGCCAGTGAAGCATTTACAGTCATCATGCTTCATTCTTGTGATGGTGTGAATCACTGTCTTGAGCTTAGTTTTTAAACAGACTAGGTAATCCTCTGGTGTACTATGTCTTCAAAAGCTTTTCAGCCTGGTATCTAGATTTATCCCAGTTTTTGGTTTAGGTATCTGCTGAGGGCTAATGACTGAAAACCTCAGACTGCTTTATGGAATTAACAGTGGTGAAACTCCTGGTTCAGCTATTCTTTCTTGCAGCTGTACTGAATGCTCTGTCTTTCTCATAACGTGAAGAGATGTTCTTCCCGGCTGTTAATTCTCCAGTCTAAACCACTGCAGGGGAAGAGAGTTGGGGATGGAAAAAAAAAAATTCCCATTCCTTCATCAGTCCCATTACTCAGAAATAGAGGGCAAGCTATTTTACAGAGCTTTTAACTAACTACTAATGTAATTTGTTCTGCATTGTTTGCCCATTAATCCAAAAATTACTTTTCCCTTTGAAGCTTGCTTTATGTAGAGGAAACAATGCCACCCTTAACCATTATGTGTATCATTTTATGCTGGATAACTGTCTGTTTTTATTTGCCTTGCATCTTGGTTAAATGTAGTACAGGGGCCTTTGAGCATCTTTGATTGCTTGGTAAGTTATAGTATTTCAAAGTTGGAATAATTTCCGTTTCAAAACATTGTATCATGGTCCTCATCTTCTAAAAGATACTTGGATGTATGTTCATACCACAAATATTCAATTTAGCCTTACATGTGCCAGGAATTCTGAGGAATGAAAGGATTCTCTTGTCTCTTAGAATATGCCTTTCCCTCTCTGGCTTAAAATACATTCATCAGATATAGAGTTTGACCTACAGAATGTCAGACAGTGTAAGATATGTATTCAGTCCAATTTATCATGCATTTGACTGTCCTGCACAGTGCATATGGAGAAACATTTCCCTATCTGTACATGCTTCATATACAAAAACACATAAAAACACTTTCCCGTTTTCCCTGGGATAGTTATAAGAACCAGCATCTCTACCTTGGTAGTGTCTCTCTTCCTCCTCAGCTTTCAGAAAAAGTTCTGCTATGATAAATAAAAGGTTTAAAACTTAGAATGTCTGTATTTTTTTCCTGAAGATTAACACTGAATAAGTACTGGATTTCAAGATTTGTGGTCCTGAAAGTCAAAAGCTGATCCTGGGAATCAAATGGTTGTCTAGTGGCTTCAGATGGAAATACGTTTCCTCGGTATTTTTAATCAGTCCCTAAGACTAATATTATAATCATAGCAGGACTGTCCAAACCGTGGCCCAAGGAATGACTCTACCCAGCATCTCAGTGCCTTCCAGCAATTCCTTTTGATTGTGTATCCCCAAAAGCTTAATGCCAGCTGTGTGGCAGCCACAGAGATGTGACTCTGTAGCGTACAGCCACCGATCTGTGGAGTCATGGGAGATTAAAAAGCCTACTCTAGTTCGCTTGTAAATTGGCTATTATTTTTAGTTAGTTCCCCAGGTGAACGCATCCATGCTATGCTAATCAGTCTGAATTAATTCTAGGAGACAGTTTTCAAAGCAGCATGCAGCAGGCTGGTGTCCCAGTGGTAGGTTCTCTCCTGGGTATTAGCGTGGAAACGTGTTACATTAAAAGCTCTGTTTATTAGACTATCCTGTTTCTCTAAAACATTGAGCCCATTTAACCTACTGTGCTAGTTATTGTCCTAAAGATTTCCAGACCTGCATTTTTTCTAACAAAAATTAACAGTGGAAGAAAAGATGGGTGGATGGCAAATTCAATGAGATATGGCTTGGACAACCTGAGAAATTCTGAACTATGAAATCAAGTGGCAAAGGAAGTAATATTTTAAGCCTGGCCCACACAAAACTGCAGCCATATGGAATCTTCCCATTTGCCTTCACTGGGCTTTGGATCAGGCCCTGGAGATACCAACAATATTTCAAGGGTTTATGATCATTGCTAACTTTGGAAACAATGCCAGGCTTCAAGAAGAGGGAATGCATTCCACATGCAGCAGGAATAGCCTTTTCCCTACTTTGAGTAATGTTATAGGAACAATAAAAAACTCTTGCTACTGGGAATGCCAGGCTCTGTGGGACTTGGACGGGACCTGACATTTATACAGTTCATCACTACTGTAGATCAAAGAACGCTACTTTTAGCAAAGAATGCATATTCATTCTTTTTTGTTAACCTTTGCTTCAGTGCATTCATGACAAGATTGTATGGGTATGTAGCTGTGTTTTAACAGTTTTTTAATTTCAGTTGTTGCTTGAAGCACTACTCTGGAAATTAGACACTTTTAGTAGTTCAATTATTGTTGATTTATTCATCCCTCTTGTAGATACAGTGAATGTAGTTACTATAGTGAGGTTATCTAGTTCTGAATGCCAAATGCCAAGTTTCAGAGCTTACATCTTGGCAACTGCAAGACTTACTGGCTTGGAATTTGTCATGCCAGCAGTACTGCCTTGTAGCATTTATTTCACAGATTTTCATTAAATGGGGGAAGACAAGAGAGAATAGTGTTACTAGTGACATGATGCATCAAAATGTTTACTAATGTTACAGGGAAATCAGCTCAAAATAACATAACTCCAGGCTCCATTCTGCCGTTTTCCTAGACTTCATAGGAAGAATAGCAACAATACACTAAATGTAAAACACATAATTATAATAACATGTAATAATGCTAATTGGGAAAAAATGTTTTATTTAATATCCACTTGGAAAAAATCAGAAGGTGTAGAAGAGCAAAATAAACTAAAAATATTGTACAATGCTTTGAACTTTCATTAACTTTGTTATAATTTCTCTTTTGGGAGCAATGAGTCAGCAGAAACTTGTTAAAGTTCCACCACCTTTAGAATCTGCTCTGAATATTTTGGTAGACAGCAAATGCTGCAATACCACAGAGGGGCAGATCCTCAGCTGAGGTAAGCTGTTCTAGTGCCATTTCTAGTGAAATGATAAAAATTAGCTTTGACTGAAGCATAAACTTTCATGCTAACCTACTGTAAAACTTTCCATCACCATGTAGACTGTCTGCATGCGAAATATAAACTACCTAATGGCATTTTAATTATCTATCATTGGAGGTATCTGTCATACTATAATCTTTCCCAGTCATTTTTAAGGTCCTCTGCCATTTAGCCTTCCTCCACATTTCAGTGGTATCTCTTCTGCTGATGTTACCCTGGTACCTCTCCTCTCCCCTTGCCACTACTTCCACGTGCAGCTTTTACCCGTGACTTTTACTCTTTGATAACTCCTCCCGATATCTGTGAAGTTTTCCCTCTAATCCCATCCTCCCAAAAAATGTAGGTCCAAATCACTAAGATCTAGCTCTTCTTGGAGTGATGATAACCTGAATCTGCTGAGACTAACATGTTTCTGTACAAAACCCACAGCCCTGTACTTGGTTTTCAGCTTAGGTTTGTGTTTAATCCTTCACTATGCAGTTTCAATGCTATGGCACCATCTCTCTGAAGCACGACTTGACAATTTTATTAGTTTGTCCAGCACCTTAGATGCTTATAGAATAACAAAACAAGGAATTTGGACTCACCATTTAGCAACCACAGAACTTCAGCTGAAGGTCAGTGCATGGAGCTGGTTCTAACAGTTCGGACAAAATCTGCAGCGGGTGTCTGTGTACAGCTGATACAGTCAGTGGAGTGATCCATAATCAACTGATAAATAACATTATGTACCGTAGTTGTTATTCTGTTTCACTGACTGTCATCAACTAAAGATTCTGTCTTTGTTTAAGATTAAAATGAAAGATCACAGACCTTTTTCTTAATCCTTAATGCAAAGCTTCTCTCCAGAATGACAAAATCAAAACTTTCAATTAGACAAAGGAGTGTAAAGTTTTTTTCAGCTATGATTATTTCTTCCTAGAGGTTGAGGACAGTATTTTGCTGTCTCAAACTGAGATTTTGCACTGAAGTTTTCTTTATATTTTGTTCACCAAAATGTGGAGATTTCAGCTTTAGAAAAATGACACCATTTTCACTACCACTGCCACTGCTTTTTTTATCTGGATTTAAAAGAGTCAGTAATATTTTTTTTTTTAGAAAACACCAAACCTAAAAGATATAAAATTGTAATGTTCTTTTGATCTGTATTTGCATTTCTCATTGTCTTTGAATCCCTGACCCGCTGATTTAATACCTCTCTCTTCTTTACCTGGCTAATTTGTGTGTTATTTTTTTGTGAAATATTTTTGGTTTCTTTGCAGTCCCCTTTCCGTTGTTAGTGGTTCACAGTTTTTCTCAGGCAGTTGGAAAACACATGCTGTTGCAGGATACTTTCTAATCCATGTTTGCCACTAACTGAATTATACATGGGTGGCATAGCACATATTCAGTCTTTCATCCTTATCAGTTGCTTCATCATTACTTTCAATCTTCAGTGAAAAATGTGACTAACATGTTGTGTGGTATAAATAGACACTGCAGTTTGAGATCATTTATGCATGGTTTGAATTTTGATGAAATTTTATACTGCCCTCTGGGCTAAACACTTAACCTAAGTGATTGTCCCAATAATTTTGTTGAATCAAACCTTTTCAGATGGAAGTTTTACCTTTCATTATCTTCTAAACTGTTCACTATAAAGCTTTCCAGGAGTGTTAGGAAACAAATAAAAAAGGACACAGTTGCTGTTTATCAGTGATTCTGTGAATCATTATCTTGTCATTGTAAATGAAGAGAAATAGGAAAATTAAATACTACAACTCAAAAGACTTTTTTTAGGTGATCCCAGGTCATCCTCAATAATTTTTTTTTCTTTTACACCTACAAAATTGGGGTTATACAAAATGTGAAAACATAAATGTAGATTGATACATTTATAAGTATTTTAATATAAATATATTTGCTGTTGGTGCTGCTCAATGTGCTAATTTATGTGATTCTTTATTTTAATTTCTTTAGTTTCTAATGAATATCTTAAACTTCTAGTTGCCACAGTTTCATTACCTTCCCATATTTATTTATTTGTTATTAAAATGTCTCAGCAATATTTCTGTTATTTTTGCAAATGATTCTCCAGCTCTATATTTGGGATAATTTTTATTTCTAAAAAAACTTTCTCTCCATGTAGTGTTATTGGTTTGGATGTATAAAAGTCTGAAATTTATTTTTGTAAGCTGAAAGCAATCATTGAACTGTGACACTTTAAGTATTCCAATAATGCAGAAAATCACCATTGACTCAGTTAAGATGTTTCTATTTCTTGCAAGAATGAATTACAATACAGTGCTCTTGTTGTTTAACTAGAAAAGGGTCTCCTCTGGTTTTCAGCTGAGTATTTTGTAGAGATTTTCACTGTCCATAAGCATAATGAGTTGCTGTTCAACCACTTGCTTCTTTCCCTTAGCCATTCTTAACAGTCCTAATTTGCTAATGAAATTTAGGGATTTCCCCACCCCCTAGAAAACAATACCTTTTTAATGAAGCTGAAACATCCAGTCCAGAAGAATGAAGTGGCTCAGTTCAGACAAGCTGTCACTTGATTGCATGTCGACTGTGACAGAGGCAAGTCCCGTGACACCCTCTGTGGTCCCTGTCTTCTGGTCCTCTTGACCAAGGTGGGACCCTACCCTCCCTGTCCTCCTGGAATTCTTTGGCGGAGAACTGCGCACATCTGGAGTGGGTGTGGGGTGCAGGGGATGGCACTCAGGTCTGATGTCCCCCTACTCCTTGGAATGCAAGTCTCGTGAGGCAGGCTGTGTGCACGTCCATGTCCAGTGTGGTCTGTCAGCCCTTCCACTGCACGTTGGTACTTTGGGCTCTGGTATGTCCAAACGAGGTGATCTGGCAAGAACACCTCACACAGCACTTGGGCTTGTGCAAACGAACAGCTGTTTACAGGTTCTGATGAGAGTGACTGCTGGGGGGAAGAAAGAGTTCTATTTTTCCAGCACCAAAATCTGAACATTTTATCAAGAAAAAAATTCCTGCAGAAAGACAGTTTTCTGGCAAGCACTACTAGCCAGAAGTCTCAGCTCCCCTTCACACAGGAGTCTCAATGGAAAATTTTATAGCTAGCCCTAGTGCAGAGTCTTTCAGAGGTGTTGAGCACCCACTGTGATCATTAATTTAAATAAGCCCATAATGTGGTTTACATTTAATAAAGTTGCAGCCTCCACATGAACCAGGTTTACTGAGTGTTGCCTTCTTTCCTGCTGGGACTGAGTCTGCTGGTCTGGATAGTGTAAGAGTCTTGCACTCAGAGCACGCCTTCACCCCATGTGTTCATTAGAAATCCTCAAGAAAAGACTACAGAGTGTGTGGTTTTTACCCAGTAGAGATGACTTTTATTCAGGGATAAGAATGCACACAAGAAAAGTGGCAAATAAATAGGTTTGTACTTGGAAGAGCCCTTTCGTTG
Organism: Lanius collurio; assembly: GCA_020086605.1. NCBI lineage: Eukaryota > Metazoa > Chordata > Aves > Passeriformes > Laniidae > Lanius > Lanius collurio. The sequence continues at coordinate 19,789,621 of JACBWW010000011.1, read as the reverse complement.
CTTGCCCTACTACTGACATATCAGAATTGATAATTCTGATAAAAGCAATGTATTGCTTTAGTACTTACACAGCACTAGAAAGATAGCATACTATTAATTCTAAAATCTTCAGAAGTAGTGGTAGAATAAAAAGCATCAAGTACTTATGAAGAAAATAAGCAAAATGAAAACAGATCAGACACGTCGACAGTGTGAATTAGCTTTCAAGTCTGCTGGCTTCAGCAGGGCAGTAATGTCAGCTGAGAAACTCGAGTTTAGTTGCAAAATTTAAAAGAGGAAGTATATTCTGCTTACAGAAAGGAAGTGTGAAAAGCAGTATATGTCTGATTTGTTCATATTTACAGTGAGATAGCCCAAATAGCTGTAGCTCACAGTAAGCTTTCCTTACCTTTGGCATTCTGAATTTAAATAGACCAGTGGTGGATGCTTTTGTAACTAATTTGGTCTCATAGGCTGGCTGCTTATGTTTCCAAAATTGTGTCATTCCACTCTGCTCCTAATGAATCTAACCAGTTTATTGTTCAAGTCTCTGTACCAAGCCCTTGTCTAAAATTGAGTCCCAGCTTATTTGCTGCTAAGGAGGAAAGAAAGATTTGTGGGAAAAATATTTCCAAAACCCAGTGAAGACGGCTGACCAGGGTTTTCAGAACTTCACTGTTTACTGATCAGATGGATCCACAATCACCTTTTACCTGCTCTATTTGTGTAGAGAAAACCTAGTTTTGCCTTTCACTGGCATACCAGGGGTGATTTCCTCAATGTGGACCTCTCCTCTTCTCTGTCTTTGCCAGTGATTTGCCAAGCATTTCCCTGTCCTCCCACACAGCTTCTGGCAGCCCTCTGTCCAAGTCAGAGCACAGCACAGGCTCTCCACATAGGATCAGTCTCCAGATCCTTTGGATCACACACAATGGAAGATGTATTTTCAATTTACACTTCTCCCTGTGAGTGCAATCTCAGTGCCCTGTATGATCTGTCACAAGACTCACCAGAACAGTGCCAGAATGGGTGACACACCAGTATTTTACAGCCTGTCTCAAGCTACCCACTGAAATGAAGGAACCACATGACCCCATCAGAATCAAGAATGTGTGGTATTACTGCCGTGGTTGAGAGGGTTTTCTTGACAAAGAGCTTTGCACTGGAAAACTGTGACTTTCAAAAAATGAAATTGTGGGAAAGGATAATTGAAATAAAATTTGGAGACTTTTGAAATATTCAGTCTTGATATTTTGAAAAGAACATTTGTTTGAAATTACTTTTTATCCCCCACATTTTAATCTCTAAGATGGGTTAATTTTCTATTGAAAAGGTCAAAATAATTTCAAGCCACTTTAAATTATCAAAATAGGTCCTTTCACTAACCAAAATATCAGTACATGAACTTTTTTGTTTTCGACATTTCATCCCAATTTTGGGTCAGAGTTGTCTTTTGGAAACTTTCACATGAAGGAGAAGCTACTTCTCATGCATCTCTAGTCTGCAATTAAAAACTTTTAAGCAACCTTCATGTATTAGTTAAAGCAAGGTCTCATGCAGCATAAAATTACTAAGGTTTTCTTTGCCTGCATTGGCAAATACCTTGTGTAACTCCCACATCTCAGAAAAAAAAGAATTAGATTTTGCGTGGAATAAGAACAAATGGACAATAAGGACATTTCCCCAGCTTGTTACTGGCTTGCTTTATCTCAGAAAATATTCTTGTTGTCTGTGCCTCAGCATCCTTGTTATATTCTTGTTGCAATGGATAAATGTTACAGATACAGACCTTCACGGTCATTCTGCTTAACGTGAATGGTTTTTACACGCCTTTTTTTGTGCTTGCAAACTCTCTGCCATTTCTGCCCATTCTCCTGCATTTTCTCTGCCTTCTTTTTTCAGTTTCTGTCAAAATCAATAGTGTTCAGGACAGTGATAGCTATGGTATTCCCTGATTTTTTAGTGCTGATTGGTTGGATTATTCAAAAATTATCACATAATAGAAAGACATTCAGAGACATGTTACTGAATTTTATGTTCATTTCTCACCCAGCTTCATAGAACCTGGCTTTTCCCAAATTCTTCCTTTTGGGCCTGGGTGAAAGCTGAAGGCTTCCAACATTTGTTCAAGATGTCTGGATCTCTGACAGCCCATGTGGCAATTCCAGATGCATCCATTTGGCTGTACAGTCTTGCTCTACACAGCACATGAGAAGGGACTCCTCTGTGCCTGAGACATGCTTAATCTATTGTGTGTGGACTAATGGCCTTCAAATGTGTAAGAAATCTGTTGCTCTCGGGCTTACTGCACACTTGCAGCTCTGAGGGACAGTACTTCCATAGCACTTTCTTCACTATTGGATCAAGTGTTTTTATGCTCTTCAGCATGTGCAAATCTGTTCCTTATAAGAAAGCCCAAGGATATGAATACCCTAAGCAGAATGGCAAACATTATTTATTATAGAATGAAAAATATCTTAAAGATTTTTAATCAATTTATTTTTTTTTAACAAAATCACAAAGATCCAATACACTGTTTTGCAGTGATTTTCATTCTGAACAGAGAGCAGCATTTTCCAGTATGGCTCTGTATTAGGAGATTTATTGCTATGATCTGCTAAGGGGCTAATTTCTGAAACAAATCAGTAAATTTACATATGAAAATCCAGCCCCAAACAAATCACATTGATATCAGAATTTCATCAGTTTCTGGAATTATGGCTTAAAGAATTTGTCAATATGAAGTTCTCAGATGCTGTTTAATTTTGGGAATCCCATGGGCTTTTGTCCTGTACTACAAACAGCAGATGCAATATATGACCCATATGCTTTCTCTGTGTTTCCTTTTATTCCTAGCCTCACGTAGGACAGAAACACCAAGTGATGAAATAGAGGCAACAATTATAAAGTTCCATTATATAAACTTAGATGAGCTTAATATACACAGTATAACAGTCTTGATCAAAGGATTTGCTGTCAGGCAGAGAGTTGGCTAACAGGCAAATGATTGGAAACAGCTTTTTTTCCAGCTTGAATTGGGTGATAATAATGTGAAAAGAATGGAAGCTCTAAGAGGAATGCTCTTTCACTGCCTGTGTTGGAGCAAGCTTTGCTGGGGAAGCAGAGGCAGAGAGGATTCTGGCTTGCTGAAAGAAACTCTAACCTAGGTCAAAGGAGTGCAGAAGAGTTGCAAGGCTGATTCATTTAGGCTTTTAAAGCTTGTGGGTTTTTTTAACCACTGTATGTCCTAGGAAAAGTACATCATTGACACAGAGCCATCACAAAGCTGCAGTTCTGTAGTCTGGGAGGTTAGACCTGATTCGGAGGGAGGTTAAGGCAGCTGGGCTGCATGCATCTCCTTTTTCTGGAGGTCTAACACCCTTGGACAAAAAGTGTGCTGAGAGAGGCCAAGGAAAGTAATGTTAATTTTCTCTCCTAATAACGCGACTCAAGATCACTGAGACAAAGAAAGAAAGCCAGGGGTAATTTGACAATTGACACATCAAGGCTTAGAGGCTATATTAAAAGAACTATTAGACATGTCAATTAATTTTCCTTTGCCTCATTAATGAGCATCTGAGCTATGCATCTTCTGTGTGAAGCAGCAAGTAATCATTTTTCTAGGTTCCTTCATGCTACGACAAGTCACAGCCCTCTCGAGACACACATGAGACAGGGCATAATAGAGTATGATTATTGTTCCTAATTTTGTGAGTGACTCTAAACTTTCAAATTGAAGGGAAACTTAATATTTATTTTGAATGTTAAATGATGTCTCTGTAAAAAAGGAAACCTATGCAATTCAATGTTTTTCAAAACACCAGCTTGTTCCATACTTTTAATTTGATTCTTCAGCAGTAACTGAGTTTATCCACTAACTCCAGTCCCAGGTTCCAATCAAAGCTCCAAAAGAAGAAAGGGAGAAAAAAACCCCAACAACCTATGCCCCAAAACCAAAGCTAGAGCACACTCTTTCTTTTGCTATGGGAACTATGAAGTTGCTGACAACCTTCATTAAATGCCACAGCCAACTTCTGACATGCTCAGCAGTGAGTCTCATGACCCACAAACAGAAAGCCAATCTAAATCACGGAGTGGTTGTATTTGTCTTTTGTGTCTAGAAACCCGCTGCTGGAATTTGCTGAGTGCTTCTAAAAATGTAGCAGAAGGTTCACTGTCAAAAAGCATTGTCTTTGTAAATTTTACCTTCAAACCTTGAGCACAGCAAGCAAAAACTATTTAACAAGCAGACAAAAAAACCCATGCAACACAACAACTAAACCACCAAAACCTTCTGTCTCTCTCTTTTTTTTTTTTGTGATGATTTGAAGTATTTAAGCTGGAAGAAAAACATCCAATACGACCTGAACCAATATGCCTTCAGGTCGAAACAGAAGAACAATAAAAATATAGTAAAGTGTTTTAAAAAAATGTTAAGGCTACACAACTACAACACCACCATCGTGATAGGAGATTTTAAAATTAAAATTTTAATGTAAATATAAGTTCTGATGCATTGTGGATCACATAAGTTTTAGGCTGATCCTTAAGGAAATAAAGATTATTAAAGCTACATACTAAGCATGAAAAATAGGCAACAAAATGCAGAGAACCTGCAAGAACATTATTATCTGAACTGAAAAAGAGGTCTTCAGAGTAGCCTGTATCCTGTAACCACAATGCATCTTTGGTATCTTTGGAAATGTCCCTGACAAAGCCCCAAAACCCCCCTGACTTCTTGAGGCTTTTACATCCATATGTTTCTAACAAACTTGAGGGAATTCACAGAAGGGTGAGCTGGATGCTTAGGTGAACAAAAATAAAGCTGTATGTGGTTACTAGGCTTTGCAATTAAATAAAAAGCCCTTGATGGGAAGGAAGGAGTAATAAGGATCCTTCTACACACATCCTGTCAAGAGCTATAGGAGGGGCACAGAGCATCATCCCCATAGCCCTGTCGGTCTGTCACAGTGAGTTTTGACAAGGGTAGGTTTTCCAGCTGAGGAAGGTATGACTATTTTGTAGCTGCTTCTATTTGAATGAGGGATGAATCCCATGGAATCAGAGGAGCACTGTGTACTACAAGCTAGTGAAATCTTGTCTGAATTCAGACCAGTATTGGGAAAGCTTATGGGTCAAAGATAATGGGATTCTGTCCTCTAGGGTTGTGATTGTGATTGTCTCTATTGTAGATAGAAGGGTAGAAAATTAATAAGTGTTAAGGCTGATTGGCAAACTGATTGCCTCCCTGTTCTTCCCCCAGTAATCCATCCTTTCAGCAGAGGAAACTAAAGCCTAAATTCAAAATCACCTCTGTGGTGACTCCTGAAGGTTATTTAAGTGTTTCTTGCTTTTACTGTCTGGATGAACCTGGCTCTTTGAAAAACTGCATTATATCTTTCAAGTGGTTGGAATTCGTGGATGAAAAATCTAGGGCTTCCAAGAAAAAGAAGAATCATATCTTTATAAAAAGAGTTAAAAATATTATTTTTCCTAGTTAAAAAAACAACCAACAAAGAGTATTATTTACAAATACACTTTCAGACAAATATACACAGGAAAAGAAAACCCAAACCAAACAAACAGAGAAGTTAATTTGCATGGTAAGTTCAATACCTGCCAACTGTTGTTTATCAGAGACAGCAAAATAACAAGTCTATTGTTCTGCCCAAATGCATTACTCTCCTATTTTGGAAGCTTTGATCTAATGGCTCCTGAACACTGGAGTTTATTTCTTAGCCAGGTACCTTAGGAAGGCAAGGTATACACAGCAAGACTGTCTGTCAGTCCTCCCTAGTAACTTCTGAACCTGTTGGCCAAGAGGAGTAGAAGGGAAGTACCTCAATTGCTGTCCTCACAGAGAAAAATGCTCAGTCCAGACCCACTAGAAAGTCAGTTTCCTTGTTACAGAAAATCCTTATTGTACGAGTGAAGTCTCAAAACTGAGTGTCTTTTAAATATTTGATTTTTAGAAATTGTATATGGGGGAGATAAGTGGTGTGATACTTCTTTTTATTTGAACTGAAGGAATAAACTTATCAACATCTGTAAAGTGTGTGCCCTTCCTTTACTGTTGATCAAAAAAACCTTCTGGCTGAGGGTGTCAAGTCCAAAATATTCTAGTGCCGGTGAGATTATTTTCATTATAAATGGTTTTCTTGGTTATTCTTTTTCAGTCTGATGAATTGATCAAAGTCGTCTAGGGGCCATATAAAAACCTCTTTGAAACTGCAAAGATCCACATGGATGTTGATTAGCTATCCATTTTTACATGTCAGTTTTTGTTCCTTTTAGAAGATCTTTTCTAGATCTTAATTTTCTGCTCTCTCCTTAGATAAAGCTTTTTCTGGTGGTGCTGTCTTAGGCCAGCACACTATGCTCTCTCTCTCTCTCCTCTCTCTGTAGATGCACAAATGTAGCTGTTCTATTGCTGGGATGGTTTTTTGTAGGCCTAGTGTCCTTTCTGTACCCCAGCATCCTTTACTTACCACTGTGCTTCTTGTTATTCTCAGATACTGCTGCTTCTCATGGTGACGCTCTTTTGTGTTTTGGCACAAACTGGAGTCGCTTAGTCGCATCTGGGATAGGAGTTCTGAGTGTGTCTTAGAGGAAATGCACCCAAAGGAAAACGTAGACTCAGAGACTGTTTTTATATAAAGCACACAGAAAACTCATAATGAGCTTTTTAAAATGCATTTTCAGCACTGAAAAGCAACATTTCTTACTGGAAAAGGATGGCATCTCTCTCCTTTGAGCTTGTTTTGTTGGTTTGTTTTTGTTTAGTTTTTTTTTTTTTAAATTTTAAAGATGTGTATTACTATGGTGCTGTGTGGCAATTAACAGAAAGTTTTAGGATTTCCTAGCATCAGGCAGAAAGCTATGCTTCTCATAGAAGATGTCCCCTTTGGGAAGGAAGTTTCAGATGAAGAGCATTTCACTGGATCAATAGATGACACCAAAAGAAAAGGAAGCTGGCATTTGTCTTGCCATGTCTTACATGCAGCTATGGGCAGTAGAGGAAAGTATATTATCTAGAGATTGCCTCTGATAAGGGGATATCCCTCAAACTCACAGTGCAGCTAGCAATCACACATTGATTTTTGAGAGACAAGCTGTAGCAATTTTTAAATTTCTGGTTTATACTGTGGAACTAGATGAATAAAGCCATGCCTTCACACTGAAGGAAAATTTGTGACATTTCTTTCCAAAGGCAGCCAGGCAGCCTATTATAACACTACCTGAATACCTTAAACACAGCTAGTATCCATTGTGTCATACAGTATAACAAGCAGGAAGGAGAGCCCTGCACAAGGATTTACAGAGTTTTCTTTCTTTCTCTTCCTTCTTTCTTTTTCTTCCTCTATATTTTTCTTAAAGGCAGAAGACCTGATTTCTGTAAACAACCCCCTAAAGGTACTCCCCCACCAATAGCAGCCCACTGTAAAATGGATAAGGTTCTCATTATGTATCCTCCATGTCTTGATCATAATTTCTATCATGGTTGACATTCTGGTCCAGTTATATCAGGTACATTCTGTGTAAGTCCTTTAGAAGACCGGGATAAAACCCTGCTGAATGCAGGATCATTTTGCCTTGGGCAGAGAGTTAGTCAAAGTGCACATAGTTCAAGGTGGATTTCTAGTCAGATTCTGCAGTACTGGGACATTCTGAGAGAAATATTTTTGAATTGAACATAGCTCAGAAGGAATTAAATTAGTTCTTTAATGCTTGGTTTTTCTCCAGAGCCATCAACACAAATTACTTTCTAAAATAGGCAGCAAATATAATAACACAGCATTAAACTGAAAAGAAAAAGTTAATACTGTTATTATGTGATGCATTTTGCTTGACTAAATTGTATGGATAATTTCCACCATAATTTCAGTGGTGTTTACAAAGATATTTTAAAAATATTTCAGTTTAACTTTCCCTATAACTGTTTTTCATAATGTAATTGAATTTAAGATATCTGTACAGTATCTCAGTTTTCTGAGATAACTAGTTAATGGTGTTTTGAATATAATAGTGTCCTAGGCTATTCTGCACATACACAGAAGTTCTTTCTTTTTAAGGCTCTTAAAGATTTAATTAAGCTGGCCCAACATAGGTTTACTTCTTCGAGAAAACATGTCGTATTAAAGTAAAAACATTATTTTAACATGCAGTGTTACAGCATCAATCATCTGCTCACACCTGAGATTGCTCTATTTCATCAAACAATGAAGGAGAGTTCTTCCAAAATTGTTATAGCTACCTTTGGAAAATGTATGCCTCATAAATACTCTAAACATTTCAGGCAATTTTCTATTTGTGAGATTTCTTTTTATAATGTATTATATTTTTGCTGTAGTTTCGTGATTTATCTTGTCTGGCCTTGTTTAAATCTATGAGGATTTATTTTTAGCTGTATTCTAATTGGTGTTACCTGGGTCACATCATACTTCATTCTCTTCATGGATTGCTATTCCTGAGTCAAACACTTCTGTTCGTAGATACGTTGCTGCACAAACTAATAAAAAGAAAAAAAAAATCAAATTGATATAGAGTAAAAAAATAAATTCCAGTGTCAAGATTTCCCTAAATACAGGTTCCATTGTTCTCCATTGACTCTACCTATTTTTTCCTGCCTAGTTCTTCCTTGTAAATTTGCTATGAAAAAGAAAAAGTGATTTTTGTCAGATCAGTATCGAAGCTTCTGTACCGACTGCAATAACACTAATGGTATTTTAGAAGCATTTTTATCTACAAGCTTATACCTATAAATTCACTTTTTTTCCTCTCTTTTTATCTTTACACCCACCTATTCCTAAGGTGTGTAAGTATTATAAATCTGCACGAGAACTGAATGGTGCATTTGGTTGAACAATTGACATCCTAACTCCAGCACTTACACACACATACAATTTAATTGTGGCTAGGGAAGCAATGCAAGCAGGCAGGAATTCAATTTTTGTTTCAGCCTTTTGCTGGAAACACCACATAGAAGTCAAAGGGCTTTGACTCGTGGCTTGTCTGTGTTTGTGTGAGATGAAGTTTAATCGCTGTATGGCCAGACAGAAAAAGGTCTTTCTTAAATGGAGGATCATGATGTGCTGTGTGCCTTCTGCCTGCTCTGCCCACAGCAGCCACGAGTCTGTTTGTTGTCACTGAAGGAAGGTGGCTCTTTGTCTCCAGCAGTACAGACCCATGCTCCGAGCGTGATGCTGCTACTAATTAAGTACAGGATGGAAACGATCAAAGCTGTGCCTTTCCCTCCACCCCCCCCACCCTTCTTTTTTTAAATCCACTCCACAAGGCTGTTTCTTATTTTGAAGCTTCATCTCTCTCTGCTACAATGTTTGTTGGTTATCTCACCTGTTTGCTTGGTGGAGTTTCAACTGGTACTGGATTGCCATTTTAACTTGGCAACTTCAGACTCTTGTTTCCCAATGGCCTGCCAGCTAAATTGGTGTGTTACAGATGAATGCACAGCTCACAGATGGTGTTTGAGTGTTTAGTGGCTCTCAGAAGTAGATATGTATTTGGTCAGGAGGAAGATTGCATTTTTCCTCCAGACAGAGCAAATGTCCTTGGGGATGTTTTCTGTGTCAAGGTAGAAACTGTTCCACACATCAGGTACAGGGGACTCTCCTAGCTTAGGCACAAGTACTACCTACAAATAGATATGTATTTCTTTACTTCTAGATAGAGAAGAATGTTCCTAGTAAAATAAACAAGAAGTTTGAAATCTTGATTGTCCTAAATGTCTACAGATGTTTTAAGTCTAACATTTCACTTTCTCTAGTTTTCCATTTCTTTTTAACTGAGATGAGCTTCAATGTGACCCTTGTAAACTTCTACTCCAGGTCCTAAATGCTGTTTTATTGCTCCTGCACAAGGTTGACCATTCAGCATTACTACTGGGTGAACATCTTCACAGATAGTGATGTGTTTTTTTGAGATCTATACCTCTTCTGACATCTTGCATCCTCCCTTGTGTGATTTGTGCCTTTCTCTCATTCATTCACTGCCATCTTATTTACTTAAAGCAGTCAGAGGGCACTAAGTAGGGGAGGAGTTACATGCTTTCTTTTGCTTCTTGACTGGCTTAGTCATGTCATGAGGATGAATAACAGAGGCTGTCTACTGCCTTTTGTTCCTTTCTAGAATGAAATAAAAACCAGAGCTTCTTAAAACTTCTGAAAGCTGCACTCGAGTTTCCTCACTTCATGTCTGTACCCATCCAGAGCTGGAAGCAACCAGACTGGAATATTTTAACAAAGTCTGTTCCTGTAAGATTTCCAGACTGTTTTGCCAAGCCACTAAGCTCTGGAAAATGCAGTTAAGCATGAAATAGGCAAAATTTTAGTTGCTTACCTAAACTGCAACCATGATGATAATAATATCTTTTTTTGTCATTTTTGCTTTGTCATTGTCAGATGCTGCTCAAAGCTGAAATGTGCAAAGCTTTGCCAGCTCTCTACAAGGAACCACACTGTCCTCCAGCTCTTTTTCCACTCTGCTTAAATTTTGTGATTCTTTCTTTTCCAACGCTCTCTTCCCCAGCTGGGTAAGAAATCGCTTCTTGTGAATGTCTCAATCAATTCCCTCAGGAAACTCTTAGTTAGCTAAAGTCAGGAGATGGGCTCCTCTGCCAGCCTAACACTGTTGGGTAAAGGGACTGCTGGGGACATGAATCTGCTGCTGTCTGCCAATTTTGTTGTCATAAACTCTTTTATAGTGAAATCAGACTGTCCACCATCTTCAGGCTAGTGCAGTTATATCCAGAGGAACATGAAGCTGCCAGCACCTTCTTCCCTTCCTCTTTAATGAATATTTCTTGACCTACTGACCCAGAGTTCCCCCCCTCAAACCCTCCTCTCCCCCAGTATGGAAGAACATAGTGGTTCCTCCAAGCTACAGCTATGCCAGCACATAACCCCATGAGTGTGTTGTGGGAAAAGTTCAGCTGGTGTGTTTGTTCTGGCTCCTGGCTATGCCTGTATTGCAAACACACCTAAGCTGTTGCTGATCCAGAGTTTACTGCTTGCTGGCCATTTCCCATGAGCTGGCACAGCCTGGACCTTGGAAGGAGCACAGCTACTATCAGCCTCCTCCTCCCAAGCTTGATGGGGCAGCATGTGACTTTACAGGTGCAGTCACATACCCATGTCATGTTCTTTGCAACACACCAAAACAATTGCAGTTATTGGATTACTCTTTTCCCCTGTTTTGCGAGAATGTTTAATTCCTAAAAGTCTAGCTTTTGGATTTTGCATGGTTCTGGCAGTTTCTTTTTTCCACCATAGCCGCACCTGGAAAATAAACATGCCATGATTTCCAAAATTTCTTCTGTACCACGTCTTTGGGTTTTTTGCTAAGCCATAGGTAAAATTCTCCTATGAACATTTTTATGTTAAGGAACTACCTAATGTCCCCTCAGGTCTTTTGTCACCTCTCTCACAGCAGATAGCCCCTAGGTAGCCCTTGTAACTGTTTGTGATACCTGCTTTCTTGGTTGCTTGCACACTGAAGAATATGAAGCCGAGGTGTGTCTTGGAAAGAGCTAGGAAAAAACAGTGTCTCCATCCTCAGCAAATGCTGTCCCTGGTTATATTCACTTTGCATACAAATAAACAAAAAAGTATTATTTTATTAGGAATCCAGTGGATAGAATAATGGACTGTAACTCAGCAGAGCTGAGTTTTGCAGCTCTGCCGTTGGCTTATTGGGCAAAGTCATTTGTGTCATCACCATATAGCCTGAGATAAAGACAGTTTCTTTGTAATGCAGTACGAGCTTTGAAAAGGAAAAATATTATGCAGAGGGAATAATAATAAAATCCTTCTAATGATAATAAAATTATGTGGTTTATATATATGTTTATGTTGTGCACAATGGAATGAACCATATTCCCTTTCAGCCTCATGCTTCATCAGTGGTGCTTTGAACTGGTTTCCATTTGAAGAGTTGCATGTATTAGTGTACTAATTTTTGATGTGCATTCAGACACAGGTGGGATTTTACACTGAAAGTGATAACATTCATTGTAGTAACACTGGGCAGCGTTTCCTGCGTCTTCATTTCTGTTCTAACCATAAAGGACTTAGCCCTAAGTTTAAATACTTACTATTTAGCTGGTAGGGGGAGGGGTCTTTTTTATTTGTGAACCGAGTAAACATGTTGCATTGACTCTTGGGCCGTAAGGACTGTGTATGTTTCCCTGAATGTAATTTGCATAAACTAATTCGTGTCTACATTTGCTCTTTAAATCTTCTCTGTCTGTATGAGTGACAAAGAAACATTTATTTTGCCTTATTTTATGCAATGTAAATAATAGATACATTCAGGATAGATCCTGAGTACCTCAGCTGGTGTGCACCAGTGTAGCTCTGGAATAAGCAGGATTGCATTGGCTGAGGATCTACCCCACCATCAGTTCTTAGTGCCAGCCTTGCAGTCCATTATACAAATGTTCACCGTAGTTTGTCAGCAGCAAAGCTGTCACCCAACAGTACACACTGCCTTCTATCAGCCATTACTTTTCTGTCATCATCATCAAGTGCAGCTTAAGAGAATCTGTGCATCGTTTCTTCCCTTCTGAACAATTTCCATAGAAATAATTGACTTGCTTTTATGGTAATTCAGTCTCTGCTATTTGTTACTGCAACACTTCCCAAAGAAAAATGCAAAACTAATGCCCTAGAACAAAAACATTCAGCCAAATTACTAACCAGTAATCCAAGGAATCATGGATAAATCCATTGCTCAAGTGGCTTCTCATTTGGAACTTTATATAGTTTTCACCCAAGGGTTAAGTTTTGGTATTTTGTGGGTGGAGGGGTTGTTTTGTTTTTGAAAGGTAATACTCATGCTCTCTGCCCTACAGCAACTTTATATAAATCTCTTCTGAAAACTGTGTCTGCCAGCACTGTCATGCCTCCCCCAAGCTTTTACTACTAACACCAGTTAAAAATATTTAAAGGGGCTGTTTCCACTTGTTTGGTGCATTTCATTTCATTTCATTTCATGTTTCTGCCTCTTTCTTTCTTCATTTTTCAAGAAAGTCAATGAGAGAGGTCATTTAAGCCTAGTGTTTTGAAGTGGCAACCGGTAAACAGCCTTACAACATGATTAATGAGTACTCAGGAACAGTTTGCTGAAACTTATGAGTAAGTTGGGGCCAACTGAACTTGTTTTAAAATAAATGAAGATATTCCAGTTATGAGCTGGGACTTCCACTGAGTCACTGTGTAGGCTACATTTTCCACCAGTTTCTACCACTGGCTGATGGTGCTCATGTCAAGGTGTTACACAGTCACAGGGAAGTAAAACCTAGCACAGAAATGACACTGAGAATCTAGACTTCCAAAAGTTAAACAATGAAGTGTTTAGTTTCCATTTAAAAGCAGAAAATTATGATCAAGGCATTTGATGAAAATCATGAAGTCTTGAAAAGGATAATTGCTGTTACAAAACCAAAAGTGAATAGTGTTTGATTCTATGCCATGGACAGGTTTTTCTTGGTTTCTTTGACTTCCAGCAAGCTTGGGTTGCTCTGGAGTTTCTGGACTTCTATTGCTTTTTTCAGAGGAAAGGTACAACTAAAGAAAGACATTATAGATGTTGTTCAGCTGGTTTAAGCAGGGTCATTTGGTGGAAGGCTTTTGGGTTTGATAAGTGAGAACATTTCTCTGCTTTCATTTGTAAATTTGTTGAGGAGATGGATTCCCATGGCTGAGAGAGCCAGAGTCTCAGCAGAGATGACATCAGGTCTCTTATTACCTCTTGAAAGTGGAAGTAGTGTGAGGAGCAATGGAGTGATGGAGACATATATTGAATATTTTCATTGCTGCCTAAACCTTGGGGCAGTTCCATAGCCACACCTTGTGTGGTGTGCTCACACTGCTTACAGAAGCAGCTTCCATACAATGAGGGACAGAGCAGGAGCAAGTGCATTCATAGAGCTCCTGTGAAAGTACTGATTGCACTGTGAGGTCCTGCTGCAGTGAGCAAGAAGTTTACTCACCTTCTCAACCCAGCTTTTCATTATTTAAACCCAGGTTTTTCATTATTTCTGGTGCTCAATTACTGCCGTGAATGAAAGAGGACTGAGGATTTCCAGTGCTCAAGCAGTGTGCTCTCCTTCTCCATTTATGTGTTGGGTTAGAGGAAGGATTTATATTCTTGAAATCTTTTACAAGTGGTCTATTGAATGTTTCACTCTGGTGTTGCTTATTTGGAGGTAGCTTCACTTAGTAAATTGAGACTAAATGACCTAGTAGTGCATAATTCTTACAGGAAGTGTTGAGCTAAATACAGACTTTTTTGAGATATACATGGTTACTCGTGCTCTCAGCACAGAGATGAAGATTGGCAGTTATCCCTGTAGGATGTGGATTTCTGACATGGGCGAGGCTGGGTGGGACATCTATGTAATTCTGCTTGTTTGATGAAGGATGAGATGAGTATTATCAGCTAACATTGTATTATTTTTTCTTTTTTTTTTTTGCACAAACAAACAATTTGGTCTAACTTAAATACAGTGTGGCTAATCCTACCTTATTAACTTTTCTCAAAGAGTGAATCTTTTAAGAGTAAATTTTGATGGAAGCTATTAAGGATGACAAAAATTTCTTTATATGAAAGGAAGTGTAGTGCAATCTAGCTGCAGAGTTCAGAACATTTAGAATTCCATGGTTATTGTAGTATAATACCACAGTCAATTTTATTTCTTATTTTACATTTTTCTTTGTCTCCTTCTCACACAAGCCTACACTATGAACTCATAATGTTAATGAAATGTGTTGTGATGTTCCTGTAGGCTGCTGTGGGAAAATAATTACAACATGAGGAAGGTCATTCATGATGTAGCCCTGTCTCTAATGTAGGACTTTGTGAATGATTAGGAAATAAGCAAAATGGACTACAATAACTTGAAAAACCTTCAAAACCCCTGACAGATCAGCCTACAGTCACTGCAAGTATCAGCTTTCTCAGACAAACAGATGTTTCTGTGAGAAGTTTTAGTGGTTTGTATTTGAGGCCTTTATTGACCCAAAATCTACTTTTTGTGCTGTGTCCCTGACAACTTCTTGTCCTCTCCTTCTCCAACCATGTAACTAAAGCCTGAGCCTTCTCATGAGTAAAGGGGCTGGCTGACAGCATGCCATCTCCTCCACATCTGTCCTGCTAAACACTGAGAATCGGGAGTAACATGATGCCAAGGCTGGTCTCAGAATCCAGCCTTATGGCTGGCAAGTTTGTTTTCCCTTCTCACTCAAACCTAGACTACATGCAGAAACTTTTAAAGTTTCTTCTTTATTGCTATTCACAGCTCTCTTTGTGACTTCTGGAGAAAAAAATGTACACAGCTACTTAAGAAATATATGTGGACAGGAAAGTTCTTTAAAAGAGTACAAAACACAGTGCAAGTATGTCTGTTGCTTCTTCTTCAGTCACATGCTACACTTTAAAAAGCCAACATGTTTTCTTCCACAAAAGGCCTTTATATTTCTGAACTTTTAGAAGACTTAATCAATATAAATAACAGTTTGAGCATGATGACATCATGTTCAGTCCTAGAGTTGTGCATCTCAGCTGCTTAGTCATTTAAATCATTGGAAATAAGAATAGCAGTTAGAAGTTTCAAAAGGTCAAAGAAGCTATTGTCTTTTCAGCTTTGAATCAGCTGAGAGACTCCAGTTTCTGGGAAACATAATGCCAAGGCTGCATCTTGGCATCTCATTTCCTCCCCCCACCTCCTTTGAAGCACTACAGTAACTAGCTTAAAGGGAAAATCACACAACACTCGGTGGAAGAATCCTTTACAGAGAAAGTTCGTTTCTATTTCCCCTTTTACTTGAAACTAAAGAGGAGCTTTAGCCCACATTGTGAATGGAAATATTTGACTGAAGTGCTCTTACCCAAATGCCAAAAAGCTGTTCACAGGTTTTCAGTAAAATTAATACCTTTCAGTACAAATATGACAAGTTCTTTTACCATTTTCTCAGAAGGAAAATAAGTGATAAAGTGTTCCTCAGAGAACAATTTGTGAGAAAAATTAAAATCAAAATGAAAGCAAAAGTCTTTTAAAAACTTTGTTTTAAATGTGATTTGTTATCTTATAAAAGTGATGGCATGATTTCTGGGAGAAAGCCACCTCACCTAGACTGGCACAGAAAAAAATTTATTTTCTTTTTTTTAATGTCAGATACATTGTTTAATCAAAAGCTGTGACCAGAACCTGTGCAAAGTTATCTGTACAGCAGGACTCTGCAGTCTTTCAGCAACTGTTGTTTCTCATATGTTTTTACAAATGACTCTTCGTTTTGTCTCCATGTATTTCTAGCTGCCCTTCTGCTGCTGAAGTGAAACTGTCCAGGCAGGTTGTCGAGCATTTCCATTTCATGGTATACACGGCCTTTTCAGAGCTGGGAGCCACACTCTGGCACTCCAGGGACTTCTGGCTGCTCACACTGCTGGTAGTTTTGCTTTGGTTCCTGAGACTTTACCTGCATTATTTGAGTCAGTGGCTCTTCCTTCAGACCATCTCAGTTCCTGTTGCAAAGTAAGTCTTGCTGTCCTTTTTCTCTGTCAGAACAGTTCACATAATAGTTTGATTCAAAGCATGTCCTTTTCACTATGAAGAGAACTGATGATTCAGACTCCTGCTGAGAGTTCTACACGCAAACTCTGATAGGAACCCCTGCAGAAACTAAGACAACAAGGACTGCACCCAGAGTCCAGATGATCTGCTATGCAAATGTGTATATCAGGTGAAGCTGTTAGTACTGTAAACTTTAAATCCAGAACATGATGTGTACATTTGTGTGGCTGCTGTCATGCCCACGTCTCCCCCAGTTGAGAGACTCAGCAGGTTATGTATCTTCCAGAAGAATAATTTATCATTTTGGATAAAGTATTTCAAAATGCTTCAGGAGTGCACAAAACTGAAGAAGCTTTGAATCATAATTCATGTTACCAATGTGATCTATGAGTAAAATACTTGGAGGAATTTAACTTTGATATATCAGTTTTACTCTGAGTACTGCAATGAGCTGACATATTTTAACTCTATGATACATTGACTTTAGATCAGGAATTAGACCTCTCTAGAGTGTTGCAGGAAAATCATTGCTTGTCATTACCTGGCATGAAATAACCAAAAGATGGAGTACAAATCCACTAGGTGATATATACCTGACCCTATGCATATTTCTGTGTGGTAGAGAAGGGTTTTACAGAGCAAAAAGGTTCAGTCATGCTTAGGAAAGGAAATATTTCTCCAATAGAAACTTTTTTTTTCTTTTATTCACCTTAAATCATTGCACAAACCTGAATCAGTCAGTACGAGCCAGCAACATGCAACTCTCTGACCTATGTCTGGTGTGGTAGTGGTATTGATTATTGGCAGAAATTTGAACAGGGTGTCTGAGCAGACTCTGGGCAGTGCTGGGTTTTGCTAAGGTGGTCTTCTGGATCTTAATGCAAAGCCAGCCATCTCTCACTTCTGGCCTTGCACAGGCCGTGTTGGCTTGGCCAGCTGGTGCTAAAATTTCTGGGAGGCCAAGCATCAAGAGTCTGTGAAAACCAAAGAAACTCAACAGAAGGAAGCAATGCATGAGAGAGTGGTGGTCATGTTCAAAGCCACTAGTCACAGCTGTCCCAGGCAGTCAGCTAAATAAAGGATAAGTTTCTCAAGCCAAGATGCCCTGGTTCAGCATCCCAGTCTGTAGCTGTGTGTCTGAACAATGAGACTGAGCTGAGCACTCTCTTGTCCTACCAAATGTAGTGGTAGCACTCACAAGTAGGGAACAGAGTGAGAATCAAATAACTTCAACTTAAGTTAGGAACAGAATTTAGGCCGCTTCAACTGGATTGAAAGTTTTGCCTTAAACTTCTGCATCTGTGTGTAGCACACAATGCCAAGCTGTTCTTGGCTCTTACCATGCCGGCAAACCTGCTCACAGTATGAACTTTGCAAATCCCACCATCTCAAGGTGGTAAGAAGGACATTTCCAATCACTTTAGGCATGCTAAAAGCTATATCTTCTGCATGTTTTCTGCTTTCTGTGGAGCCCAAAGGTGCTGCTGTACAGATATGTGTGAGCTCCTGGGGCCCATGCTCATGTTGGTGCATCTGGGAGGTAATGTCTTCCTATAGACTTTCCTGCACAGTTCCTAGAGCCTGGATGTGGACCCAGGGAACTGAGAGTCAGAGGGGATCCAAGGATGCAGAAACAAGAGGAGGAGGAGCAAGTTTTATTTTTCTGACTAGCTTCATACAGTTTTTGGTCATAGTATTTTGACCCAGACAGGGACGCAACTTTACAACACAATGTGCACTATTCCGCCTTCTTTCAATAGTTTGCTCAGGAGCACAAACACCCTCCTTTTGCTTGTTTACAGATTCCAGCTCTTCCCTCACACTGTGGAACTGTGCTACCAGAACTCCTTGCTGCACACCAGTGAAGAGTTGGCCATGGTCGTGGTGGGACCCCTAACCTTGAATGCTGGGTTGCTTCTCATGGTCCTGATCAGATGGGGCTGTCAGCAGCTGTTTGACTCATTCCCTTCCTTCTTGTCAAAATTTATCATAGCTATGGGACTATGGACAGTGCTAGACCCCTTGGCAGTGTTTGTAGTGGATTCATTCCTGGGGGTGAGTCACTTAAAATAACTTGGACATGAGAACTTGACGTAGAAGTTTGTTTTATTCAGTGAATCACTGAAAGATATGAAATTCCACCCCCGGCAATAGAACATGAAAGTTAAAAAGAAATTAAATAATAATGTTATACATTACCTTTTTATTAACAAAATTCCCATCTAATGGAGTCACTGTGTTTCTGCATAAAATTAAGAGCACTGTACAAGCCATATATGGAGATAAGAAAGTAAATCCACTGCTGGAGTAATTGCATCTGCTTTGAAAAGAATTATGGCAGTTTTCGATGTTAATGGGGATAGGTTAATGAGCAATCCTGATTATTAACGTTTCAGATTTTTCTAAACATCAAAACAGACAAAATGAAAAAAATAGAAGTTATCATGCACTTCTCTGGCAAGGTAGTTGATATAATTTACTGGCACACCTAAAAAGACTGGTGAGATGGAAAGACAGACATCTTTAAGGAGAGAGTTTCATCATTCATAAGATCAGGAGAGCAAAGTTCCCAACTCTGTATGTGCCTATGTATGGGCTGTGTAGCCCAGCTGTACTTGGGTGGCTCCTGACTTTTACCACATTTGAGATAATGCCCAGTTTCCCAGAGCACACATTTCAAATTTGCATCTCACTGTGTCTGTGACACCGGTTTCTGTCAGTGGTTGCAGGATGCTGAGAGTTTTTCTTGGGCTGTTTTATTGCTCTTCTGCCCTTGCGGATCTTTCAAAGTCATCTATATTTCTGTTGCTCACTCCAGATCAAGCACTAATCCACAGGTCTTGTTGTGGATCAAGTTTTCTCAGGTCTATTGGTTCTTCATTGTCTGACCTGTGCTCTGCAGGTGATTTTTCACTCTTAACATGTCATTTTCTGTTGCAGTAGTTTTGAAAATTAAAATTTAGCTCTTCAAGAAATTTAGTTGGAGCTCACTTGAGAGTTAATTGGAATAGTTTAAACATATGGCAATATGCTCTAGTTTTCACTTGGGCAGCCTGCATTTATTTATTTATTTTATTGTATAACACATGCACAGAATTGAATTTTAACTGTAATTTGGATTAACTTTTATTTTTCCCTAAGACAAAAAAGTGTATTTCCTCAATAACCAGGGTAGAAATATTAACGTGTTTAAATGGATTTTTTCTGCTCTCTAATACTGGTGTGTCCATAAAAACTGGAAGAGAGGATGAGGTCTGCCTTATCTTTCCCACACTTGCATTGAGAAAATCATTGCTATTGACTTCAGTGGACTTGTGTTCAGTTCTACACAGACTGGATTACTTACCAATTTCAAATAGCACCTGGTCAGGGGGAAACGTGAGATACAAGTAAAGTAACTTAGCTTTTCATTAAAGTGTTAAAAATGTACACACCTCTCTGTACCTCATACTGAAAATTTGGCAGTCTTACCCACCAAGATTATCTTTGGTAGAAACTCATTTGTTCAAATATTACACAATATGCTCTATGTATCCTTTCCAAAATGAAACTATATCTCTTACATGTGTTTTCATGATTGCATTTGTAATTTTTTTTTTTAACTCTTGGCATTCTTTCAGCAGCTATTTCAGATTTGCTTGCCAATCTATTTTAGATCAAGCCTTTTTAAAATATTTTATCATGGTAATATGAGTTCTTTTAGTGCTAGAATGTATTTTAATATTCTAAATGGCCTTAATACTTACAAAAGATGACAGATAGCCCTGGAGACAACAGTTCTGTGTTTACTAACTAATGTTTTTTATTGTTAAGGAAAGGCTAGAGAGCAGATGCATATTTGGGGGGATTTCAAGTCATAGTCCAAAATGCTGTGTCGAATGTGTTATTTCAGATTTGATTTACTGTCAGCATGTAGAAGGATGTTCTAGGGATAAGAGACATTCCTATGCAGTTCAAGTTTCAGTTCTGACAGAGCTTTCCTGGGACCCCACTCACTTTTTCTGTCTGTGGCTTCCAAAATGCAGAAAACAATAACAATAACAATAAAAACCAGTGGACACTGCAAAAGGCTCCCATGACCACCACATGTGGTGGTGTGATATGTACCTGAGAGACAGGCTGACAAATGTTATTTAAGTTATTTAAAACGAAGACACCTTCCTTGGATCATGTCTTTGAGGGTTACAGAAGGTACACAGAATGACAGAGTATCTTTGTTAGAAAAAAAGGATAGAAAAGTACAGTTCTCTCACACCATTTTTGGTTTGCCAGAAAGAACCACATGGATAAGAGAGAAATTTATTAAAATTGCCCTTCAGACTTTTGCGTCTCTGGAGGAATATCAGGACATGATTGCTGTGTAGAGGATTTTCCTTGGTAGACAGTTGCTTCAGTAAGAAAGCAGTGGAAGCAGCTGAATTTTAATTTTTTTTACTTTTTTTTCCAAAAAGAAAAGATGAAATAGGGAAATTGAAGAGAACCAGAGTATTTATTTTGTAAATATGGATGGATCTGAATTAGTGACTAGTCTTTACCAGTCTCCTGGGACCTTCATTTTCCATGACAGAAATCTAGCAGCATTGCAAATGGTGAAGAGAGAACAAAAATGTGCTCAAGAATCACGGTCCTTCTGTAGCTGGACTTGCAGATGTCGTTCCTTTACTATGCACATCATTGCAAAGCTAGCCAGAAATGGGCAGAAAGTTTTGATGCTTCCTAAGGGTTAATTTAGGCAAGCTGCTCAGAAAGGTGCCGGTTTCTTGAAGCCTAAAGGTTACAGGTCCTTCTCTGAATGACGGACACTG
This sequence comes from Lanius collurio, assembly GCA_020086605.1. NCBI lineage: Eukaryota > Metazoa > Chordata > Aves > Passeriformes > Laniidae > Lanius > Lanius collurio. The sequence continues at coordinate 19,768,249 of JACBWW010000011.1, read as the reverse complement.
GATGCCTTGGTTGTGCAGTTTCACATCCTTGCAAAATGTGTCAACATGATCTAATATGGATATGTCTATCACTGTGCCATTTTAAAAGGAAAAGTGGAGAGAGGAATTTATTTTAGTTCTGAGCAGTAGAAGACCTATGATATGTAGTTGAATTCTTCTAAATTGATCCAGCAGAGGGCAATAATATGTCAATACAGTCGCTAGTTCCTAAGAAGTAGATATGAGGGGAAATAAAAGAAAAAAATGGAAAATAATAGATTTTTGGAAAATAAATAATTCAATATTATGCCTCCTTGATCAATGCATTAAGGCAAATTTCAGCCTTCTTCCCCTTCCATTTGCCCTGAAATACACTGAGTTCACTCTAAGTATCTTCACCGTGACATGGGTTTTGTTCAATAAGCCACCTCTATAGGGTAGATTTTATTTTACTAAAATAAGCAAGCAAATAGTTTATTTCACATCTTGTGGTTAATTTCAAATTCGGCCTAGCAGACTCCTAAGTTTCAGACTGTGTGCTCCAAAAATTATTTAAATCCTTCTTATACAGCGATTCATGTTATTTAGTCTCTATAGTCTAATCAGGTGTAACATTTTCTTATGTTGATTTTTCCTCCATGACAGCGATTTGGGAACAGTGTAGAGAAACCCATCGCTGATGCTGCAAAACTCTCCTGGGTATTTATAAGAGCAGGGGAGTCAGGAATTCCTGGTGCCTTAATCACAGTGATGCTTTACATCATCCTGTTCCTGATCTCAACAACAGTGTTGTACCTGTATTTTTTAAGGTATGTCTCTTAATCTTATTATTCCCTTGAGAATTTAGACTTGTGCCTCTTCTCCTATTAGATAAAATAAGATGATATCAGATGATATAAGATGATATCAGTTTCACATGCCTAGAGCCCAGAACTGTAGATAATCAAGGAGGGGTTTGTTTCTGCTTAACTTTTAATGTATTGAGATTGCTGGGCACAGCAAGTCAGAGATGGAGCCACTTATTTCCTCAACAGGAGCACAATTGATATAATGATTTTTTTGTAGATTCTAGAAGCCTCTGCTTCTCTGGCTTCAAGCAATGGTGTCTGTGTAAGGGCTTAAGCTGTAAAGTGTGTGTACCTTTCATTTAGGTACTTTGGAAGATGTTGTATTTACTCTTACAAGAAGGGGTTTTGTGAAAAAATAGGAAAAATTTAAGAAAGCTATATATAATGTGAAGTGCAAAATTTCTGAGTCTGCAGTGGCTTCCAGAGCCTTACAGTCTTTTGATGATGCAGGATTTTTGACTTCTTGTGACTGAGTCATCATGACATGATTTAATCCAAGTAATTTTTCCATTACATTAGCCCATTTTCTAAACTCAGTTTCTCATGAAATTTGACCAACTACATTTCTGCCATCTTCCTAGTAGACACCATTAGCTGTGCAGTCAATAGGGACAGGTATGGGACACTGAAAATTAATTAGATAGACTGTCTAATATATTGACTGAAAAAAGTGTATTTGTTTCCTAAGTGAATCATTTATAAAGCAAGTAGGAATTTTGTTCTGGCCCTTGATTCACCCAGTGAGGAATACTGGCAGACACCAATAAAAAGCCACATGCAAAGGCAAGATGCAGGCAGGTGAAAGAACAGAAAAGCTCAGCATACACCCTCCACCTGATTATATCATCCTTCAGTCCCCCTTCCAAAAGCTCTGTTGCAGAAGGCAGAAAAAGATAAATGGCAATCTAAATTTCTGCAAAGTATTTCAGAGCTCCTACATTCCTGGGAGCTGTATACAACTCCAATGTACTGGTAGTCTAGTTAATTAGTTTTTGAGACGTTAATGCCTTCTTAATCATTGACTTAATAGTTTTGAATAGCTTCATAAGTTTTAGCTGCTGTCGTTTATTACTCAGGAAAATTAATTTAAATTAAAACATTTGTAAGGCAGGTTTTTATGAGAATATTACCAACATCTTCATTGTCTGGGGAACAGGTGCAAGATCATCAAAGGTACCTTTCCTTCTGGATCAATTTTCCCATAATGTTTTCCAATAAAGGGGTGGGAGAATAATGTTACTAGGGGAAAAAAGTTGTCTTAGCATAACACATTTTAAAAATGATTCATAGCAAAATACAAAAGCAAAGGGAAGATAACAAAATCTGTTACAGTGCATAATGTCTTTGAAGTTCTTTGCTTGGAAACAAAAGAAAACATTTTGAATACTGGAGTTTGTGCTGAGTGAAGTTATATAAGGAGCTTCTACAATTGGATCAGCTTTCTCTTCCTTGAATGACTATAGCCAACTCTGTGGGAAACAGGCACCTAGCTAGGACTCTTGAGCAGCAAACTGTCGGTCCAATTATGATAGAATTAAAACCTTTAAAAATGTTTTTAAGGAAACCATCTCTGCATTTCATAACACTGTTTCCTGAATATTGACATAACAGCATTTGTTTTCAAGAGAAAATAGTATTGCTGCCAAAACAGTAGCATCTCTTTGTATGAATATTTCTCAGACACCATATCTCAAATATATTCAAGTGGAATGTTGCTCAGCACAGAAAACATATATTTTTAAACAAGCATTCACCACATTTTTCTCTTGTAAGGTAAATCAATATAAATAATGAGTGAATCCTTCTGCCTCTTAAGACCCCAAACCACAGGGGAGACTTTGGCTGTTGGATGAAGGAGCTGGTGATGTTTGTTGGAATTACTCAGCAGCTTGCCATTAAACTAAAGTGTTTGTCAGTGTGTAAAAGAAGGGATAAGAACACTGAGCCCACAAGACCACCAAAGCAAGCTGGGGTCAGGCCTTTTTTCTGCCACAGATAGAAAGCTTCATGATAACACTGATAAACAGCCAGGAAGATAATGTAATAATGGGCAGGGGATAAGTAGCAGTAGGCATTTATTTGTTTCTTTATAAACCAAAGTACCTCAAAAAATTTGGTTCCCCTTGGGTGTCTTGGGACTCTGTAGTACAGCTAACATGGAGAGGTATTCTAATTATTTTTTTAACAACAATGAGGCACTGGTTGCAATTCCTTCATATTAATTCTAGTAGACATTAGAAACAGGAGTTTGTTGGCAAAATGTTTTCTTCACTGTGAGAAAATGCAGACCCATCCGAAAGAAGAGTCTGGTGCAAAGCATCTGAATTTCCTGGTATTGAAACATTTTTCAGGGAAAAGCTTCAAAAATCTACATTTTTAAGTGTTAACAGCAAAACTGGTTCTGTATTTTTAACGGTGGTTTTCCAAAAAGGGTTGAGAAAGGCTCAAGCTATGACGTAATAAATTGTTTTAAACCACTAAATCTACCTTTTCATTTTTTGTTTGTGTAATTCTTTGAAAATATCATTTTTTAAAATCAGGGTAGGAAATAATTTCAATGTTTTCTATTCTTTCTGATAGGTAAATAAATGAACTTGTAGAGTATTATACTGGTTCTCATATGCCTAGAAAACAATCTGTGTTTTGATTTTTTTATTGTATTAGCACTAAAAATTACTCTCATGCTTATAACCAGGTATGTCAAGGTATAAGAAGTGTTTTATTAGTTTTCATGACAAAGAAAAGAAATTAAAGCAGGTAACAGGAGCAGGCTGAGCACTTTTGGACAAAAGGAACAAAGCTGAAATACAGCTTCATGATTCTTAATTAATTCAAAGTTAATTATATTGTTTATAATCATGTGCTTAAAAATCTTCATATAGAAAATGTTTATGGCAGTAAACAGTAATTTAACTGCATTAAATTTTACTTAATTTGAAATAAGAATGATGCATTAACTAAGCTTAAATAAATGCCAAGGTCTTTCTCTTATTTAGAAAGACAAGTGGCAAGCCATTTAAATTGCTGACCTGGAATGTCAAGCAAGAACACCACGGAATAACATTGTTTCAACATGAACAAAAGGTCAGAAAGTCCACCAGCTTGATTGCTAGTTTTTCAACCAAGCACAAGATAATTCCAAGTTATGAGTCAATTCTTGCACAAATGTATCTGTTGTATCAAAAGAACATCTGATGTAGATCCAGAGACTAAGAGAAAAACTTTTTCTTTGAAGACACTGTAGAATTTTGTAAATTACTACATAAAGGGCACTATTTATATTCAAAAAATAATCTCTTCTATAGTGTGTTTTAAGCTACTTTAATATTCTGCTCTGCCTTAGCACTGATTTGTATTTCACACTTTAGAGCATTTTCTATTATTTCTTGATAACCACTTTGTTTATATTCCCTGACTACCTTGATCTTGATTAGATTATCTTCCACCTGCTCTCCCCTTTTGATAAGAGAATCCTAAAATGACATCTTGGAAACTACAGCAAATTTAGGGCTGCAGCTTCAAAAAGGAATGTTTCAAAAAAGAAGGGCAGGGAAAAAAGTATAGAGAGAATTTTTGCAGAAAAGCCTGAGATATAAATTCCTAATCTGATGTTGAGTCGGGCTGCCAGATTTTGGAATCAGAATAACTATTCCATCACAGAAACTCTTAGATATGGTGATTGACCCTAAGGTACACATTCATGTTAGAAGAGAGAGCTAAAGCTCCTCCTGAGATCAAGCTGAAAAACTCTCTGTTGGTGCATCTCCTTATTTCTGTTCCACACTAAATTTCAGTTGTGGGCAAAATTGTACTAAGCAGCTTACTGAGTGCACTTCTCTGCACTCTCTGTGAGCACTGTAAGGTGAGATGTAGAGCTGATATAAATGTGAGCTTCATTCTAGTTTAGCTGAACATCCTCCTGCCTCTCCCAGGCACACGTTTTTCACCACACAGAGGCCACGACAAGACCCAAAGATAAGAACCAGTCACAAGACCTGCTTCTGGTGCTGCTCTGCATGAGAAGGGTGAGAGTTCAGAGGGTCTAAGGAGTTATGCCTGGGTTTGTCTCTCACCTGTCAAGAAATGAAGGACCTGAACAGCCCCACAGAAATCCTGGCATTTTGTTGGTTGCAGAGCCACAGCAATCCATGCACTTCATATGATTACTCAGCCAGTCTCTTGGAAGGATGAAAATGTTGAAATTGGCATCAAGAAACAGCTGAATTGGGGTAAAATATTAGCTTGGAAAAGGATGCAAAAGAAAAGACCTCAGTTCAATATCTAAAACTGAGATTACAGATTTTCTGATCTCTATTTACTGAACCCCTGTTTTTGGAATAAAAGTAGAATGAGAAAGAGATTCACTGAAGATGAGCCATTTGAGTCAAACAGCAATGTTTTGATGTTTTTAAGTTCATATTAGGATAAAAATGTGACACCAGGCTTTTCCAAAAGCCCCACCGTATTTCTTGGTTTCACCTACATCAAGAAATGCCACACAGAAAGCCTTTCTTGTGGTAGAAAATTTTACTGTGCAGTGCTTATTCAGTTCCTTACCACAGAATAAAAATGTAATTGAAAAACAAAGCCAACAAATGCAATGGACTTTTCTAACATCAAGAGAAGTTTAGATTGCATAGGCTTCAGGCTTGAGGTTGAAAAAAATGAGGAGTAGTTCCCCTCTATAAGATGTGGTTCGCCCATTATTGAACCCCGACACAGCAGGACTTCTATTCTTGTCTAACTTTGCTACTTGAACTAGTTACCCAGCCCAGTGCTAAGGATAGGCATCAGACATTTCTAAGGGAAGGAAAATCAAGATCGTTTTTGAGAGGTCAGTATCTTTAAATAATTAAAATAAATTGCTGGTTACATTTATGTGATTTGATTCAGGTACTGTAAATTCTCCAGAGGGCTGGTGAGGGCTGTATGTTGGAGAACTCCTGGGAGAGAAGCTTCTTACTTATGGGCAGAGAGGATAGTCATGAAGGGAAAACCAAGACTTAGAAATCTACAAAAGAAAGAGTGGGTTTTTTTTTTTTTTTGTTTTTTTTGTTTTTTTTTATGTGAAGAGTCCTGTCAAAGATGAACCAAATACACCATTTCTATCCTTAGGCTACACCATGAAGGTTGGCTGTTGGATGTATTTCGACGTATTCATGGTGAGGAAGGCACATTCTTTGTTCCACTGGACTTGGAGATTTCCAGTCAGGAGCTGAGCTACATTATGAAGAGGGCTGAGCAGTGGAGAGGAATCAATGGTGAAAGACGGATGGTGAGTGGTGAACAGAGTCTCCATAAAGAGTCTGTGGTCCAAATTAATGCCTTGTGTTTCTGTGTGTTATTTAAAAGAAACTACATATTAGAAAATTATTCTTAGGGTGCCTCATTGAATGGAGAAGCTAAGAAAAAGCATGTATAAGAGAATTTTGTGACGTTGCGTGTGCATTTCCTGAGCATCCTGGGGGTTACAATCTGCTTAGTAACCAAAGGCTTAGAAGCATCACTGATGTCAGAAATTATCTGTGCCATCTGGTGTTCCTTGATTGGGTCTTAGAGACTTACTGCTTGTTTAAATGTCAATATCATCCCAGAAAATTTCTCGGCCAGCTCAGCAAACTGAGGATTTCCATGAAAAAGTAGAACTCGTTCCAAGAGGGTATAGGTGAGGTTGTCCTGAGAAGCAGGTGTGCCTTTGGTCAGTCAGATATGAGAGCCATGCTCTGCTCCCTGACTCTTTCCCTCCAGGATTGCCCAGAAGAGTGGAAAGTTGGAAATCTGCAGCAGGAGGCACTCAATTATCAATATAATTCCTCCTTTTCTGTTAAGCCCCTAGCCTGTAGTCTCATAATACAGACCTTAAGCTGTGAAGTATAGGAGATACATTCTATGTTTGCAAAGGGCTCAGTGGTGGAGACACCATCCACAAATGAGGCTTCTGGTCATGATTGCTTTCAGAGAGTTGAAAATAGAAGTAATGTGGTCAATAATCTCTTAGGGACATTGTCTTCCTTCTTTGAGGCACTTATTCTTCCTTACTTTCTAGTTTTGCATCACTTGTTATTAATTCCCGTAGGACTACTTTACAAACCAGCTCTTGGACAATTGTTAAAGTGCCCATCAATTTGATTTATACATCTGTGAAAGCCTCTGTGTACAATGCTTTATTTGGTAACTCTCCTGCTTCAATGTAAAAAAAAAACCAGATTCCAGATAGGAAGGAAAATAGTTCTCTTAAGCATGTATGAGTTGTTTTGTTTTTCTTTTCTAACCCTTTGGAACAAGGGACTTAAGATTAGGGTCTGCAGGTTTTTCAAATCTCTATAGCTACCTCTGAAAGATCAGCAGTTTATATAAATATATAGCCTCAGTTGTCACTGTTATAAACATCTACCACAGCTGTAATTATTTTCCACATTTTTTTTCCCCCCGTGATGACAGTTTGAACCCTGAAAGGAAAAACTGAATGAAAAAGCAGACACTCAGTAAGCTTAATTTTTGTGAGAAAGTGTAGAGCACCACATGGCATTTTAACAGAGGGGAGGGAAAAGGTTTGAAAGTCAACAAGTTTCCTCAACCACCTGCCTCAGACATTCCTGCATTTTATACAGATAAAACTTATTTTGTTTTTCCCAGTATTGCCCTGTACCTTACAGTAAGTAAAAGAATGCTTTTTTTTCTACATCAAGTCAAAGCATATCCACTGACAGTTGGTTTCTATTATCTCTGTTACAAGTTAAGTAAGGTCAAGCAAAGAATACATATAGTGGACCTCATTTTACACGCCAGGACCACCAATGCCATATGGAAAAAGTGGCAGATGAGGAAACTGCAAACAATTACATTTCTTTTTCAAGTATTGAATACATTTCTAATGATATTACCAGCATATCATTTCTTGAAGCAGTACAGAAAGGGCTAAGAAAAAAAGAAGAGTGGGAGGAAAGGAGAAGGTGTGGGGGCTAAAGACAAATGGAAAAGAATGGAAAGAAAAATTATTTCCTGTATACAAATAGTCTGTACCCGAATGGAGGAAACATGAGTTGTCCACTGCCGCAGTAAGACATACTTCAAGGGCCAGAACACTGAAAGACATGAGCCATAGCTACAGGCACATGTAAGTGCCTAGTTTTGCTCCCAGTGTGCAGCCTAGCATGCATGAAAGGTCACATTGAAATGTGTTTACCTAACCTTAGTGCGAGATCCTTTAAAATGGACCCAGTCTCAGCTGGATCCAGCAGCTCAGGGAGTGAAGTCAGAGCAGAGGGAAGAATCCCAATGCCGCACAGGGAGCAGCACACATTTCATTCAACAAAGCAAAGTCATGCACAATTTTGCCTTTAGTAAAGTCCCTAAGTTTCTGGTTCTTATTCTGTCTACACCTGCATGAATTTCATGCTTTTTGCTTTACATCAGGCCTAACCAAAAGCCAGTCTGTGACAGTGTTAAACATTCCTGTTCTCTGGGGGACATACTGGTGCAGACTATATGATGTAAGAAGATATGAGCAATGTGGAAACAGCACAGGAATTTGAACCACTGGCATCTCTAGAAATGATCTCTACCAGCTACTTCAGTGGGCACAGGATCTGCCTCACAGTGGGGGAAACTTGTGAGTGGAGACTGTTGTTCAAAACTCCTGAATTATTGGTACAAAACATGAATACTGGGAAAAAATAACTAGTCTTCAGAAATCTTCCCCATCTACTTTTTTTTTTTTTTTGTATTATTTTCATGAAAAAGGGAACCATCAAAGGAAATTTTGTTAGCTCTCTGGCAAATCTAGTTTTGTAATAAAGACTTGCTCCATTCTAGAAATATGTTCTCCATGTGGACTATCTCCCTGCAAGACTGGGAATTGTATTTGCAGATCTTTTTATGCCTAGGCATTGCAGATACTGAAAGACCCTTTTTTCCACCATAGATTTGCATAAAGTATTTATCTTGTCCCTTTCTTTTTGTATGTCTAATTGTACAAAGTAATCAGTATGGAAGACACATCACTAGGTCTTATTGCGTGCATTATTAATGTGTTAATTTTTAAATAAAATACGAAATTAACTGTGAACAATTTTTATAAAGGGAAACATGAGACTGCCATATCTTACATCACTCCATATAAAAAATATATTTTAAATGGAGGTCATTCAAGTAAATAGTCAGTCAAACCTTCTGGAAAAAATAGGTCTACATTTTTGCAGTATTTTCTTGCTATTAGCCATGTGCTTCTCATTTTTATTCTCTGGATTAAAAATTGCCCCATAAATGGGTATTTTATAATATGCTTAATTTCCTTTTATTAAATTGATAAATGCAGCAGCAGAGGACACATTTACAATATGATGAGAATTTAAGGTTATTGCATTTTATAATTTTTATATTGTTCAGAGAAGTGATTTGTCATTTGTGGAATGACACCCATGCAATCATTTCAAAGTATTTTCAGTCTTTTTTTTGATAGGAAAAAGGTCACTTTCTGTAGACCAGGAAGACATCACTCAATTAAACTAATTTGCCTACATGCAAATTTTGTCATTTTTACCTCATTAACTATTTATCACAGAGTAAAAAAATATATATATTCATGAAGGGGCAGCTAACAGCCTGATGGAGCTGGAACTAATATTTTGCAACTCTAATGATTTTTTGCATCCTTAATTAGATAGCATAAGGTTGATATGATTAGGTCAGGATGTAGTGTTTTTCATTAAAATACATTTTAGAAGCTGTATTCATAATCTGCCCTTGCAATTAAATAATGAGCCTATGAGTTTAATATTATCGACCCAATTATTATCCCATGGAAAAGTATACCTTTAATAAATTTGTGCCGTAGGACCTTCATTAGCAACAAAACGAATTATATTTCCAGGTACACAGATTACACAGCCACAACCACATTTATGTAGTGGTTTGGAAGGTACCGTGGGGGGGAGAGCCACTACTGCCCTGTACCTTACAGAAATGCACTTGATTATTTTGGAAGAAGACATTTACAATGCCTTTAATGAGGAAAGCTGCAAAGAGGTAAAAATGCCACCTACAGAGGCAGGCAAAAAGCATTTCTAGCAGCAAACGTGCTGAGTAGCATTCTGTGCACCAATGCTGGGAGGAAGACTGGGCCTCCATTCCTCAACCTGTTACAAACATGGAGACAGAGCTGAATATTTGCTGATCTTTTATTAGAGACAGTCACGTGTTAAATGTGTGTCATTCTAGAATTGGTAAAATCAGGACTGGTGGCAGACTGGGATATTTTAATATGCTATTGTTAGATCAAGGGTGAAGTCAGGACCCTGGATTGTAGCCAAGACTTTTTCTTTTTTTCTAGAACTGATAAAAATGACAATGTCTTTCTGTCCTCACCAAGTGTTGTGAGGACAGAAAGACATCGTGTTTCCAATGTCAAGTAACAGTTTAGAGCCAATGTATGAAGTGGGGTTTTCTTTCATCTATACAAATAAAAATTAAAAAAAAAAAGAAGAGAGAGAGGTAGAAGTATTTCTAGTAAAACAGCAGATCAGGAATGGACTGCTGAGTGGGATCTGTTGTGACTGAATTGGTTGTTAGGTGTTATGTTCTCATCACTTTGGTCATGTCTAAAGCCTCTGAACTATTTATCAGATGAATTGCTATTAGCAGGAATAAAAACCCAAAAAATATGGCACTTAGTGATTTTTACTAGCCCTCAAAGTGCCACCCCTGCTTGCAGTGGGACTTTTTATGTAGTAATACTAACAATGAAAAAAACTTGTGCAACTCGTAAGCTGAAAAAAAATTGTTAGTATACCAAGCATAAGCCCAAAATACTGGCACATGAGGAGGTTCTCTGGAAAAAAATGCAAGGTCTGTAGGCAAGAAGATAATGTGAAACTTACACTTGAAATAAAGCCTGATGCACTGCAAAATTATTTTAATGAGACTAGGGCTAATTTTCTAATTTTAAAATTATATTATAGCAAACCATAAAAAATTACCCGGCAGTAGATTTTTGAAAGGAAAATATATTTGTAATTATCTTGAACACACAAGATTACTTCAGGGCCTATTATCGACACAATTTTTGGTACCACTTTACACTAATTTGCATTTATTACTCTCAGGCCAACTATTAATATGTTAATAAATAAGTCATTAATACTTGTTATTTAATTGCTATCTATTTATTCCTGTTCAATAATGCATTAATTACTTGTGAATTGTTGAGGGCAAAATCCTACCCTTGCTAGTGGAATCAGCACTGGCAGGAGAACAAACTGATGTTGGACGTGGCAGCATTACAAGGGCTGCTGGAGAGCAAGTAATTTAACTCATTTAGCACAAGGGGGTTAACTTTTGTCTTAGAAGAAGCTTCATGAGCCTCCAGTTAGTCTGTGCTGCAGACTGAATTATGGGTAGAGATTGATGAAGGCAGGTGGTACCACACCTGAGATTGCTGTAATTTTTCTCTTCTTATGGCCCTGGTCTTGCTCCAACAGTGAAGTTTGAAGCTTGCTTGCACATGCAGGACGAAGGATAGAGGGAAGTGAAAAACTGAAGTCATCTGAAAGCCAGTGCCAGACCAAGGAAAGTGTGGCACATAGTGTGTAGTGAGAAATAGAAATAGGTATACTGCTTTCTTGCTGTTGGATACTGGAAACAGAAACAGTAGAATCCCCGACCGTGCTCTAATTAAAAACCCCATATTCATGCTCTCCAGATCCCATTTTGTAACTTGATTGTAGTGTAGATCAAAAAAGGCTGAAGAATATAATGACAGCATAATTGGTATATTTCTGTTTGAAGGTTTAGCACTATTCTGAGTGTGATTTCATGCCTCTTTTGGGTGAAAAAAAGTGAGACTAGGCCAGATTTTGAACAAGAACACCATCCCATTTCTTTGAATCTAATGGATCTGATCATCTTAAATTTGGTCTTTTTGAAGTTGTAGGGTGAATTTTTCTCATGAACACAAACAGAAATTTTGATGTTGTCTTTCAGGAAGTCCAATTTCCAAAAGACAAGTGAAAATCGGTAGACAGGTGAAAATCGGTAGACAAAGTTTAACTTAAAATAATAAAAAAAAAAAAGAAAAAAGATCTAGGAAATGATCTGGAAGGTATAATACCATAGTGCAGATTGTGGGAGCCTGAAGGAAAAGTCAGAAAACACAAGATAGTAATAAGAGAAAAGAAGCAAAAGTGGTTCCAAAATTTGTGCAGAAGACACAACCATGCCAAAGAAAATAGAAGGAAACTGAGAGAAATGCAAGGTAATAGAAGCTGATGGAAAAGGACAGCTATAAAAGATAACTATACAATCATGATTCTGTAGAATAACTCTTCTCGAATTGCTGATATAAGTATCACTGATGTGCAAATGAATAAATAAAATCATGTTGAGAAAGCAAAAGTATACAAAATGTAAATTTCTTTTTTACTCATTCACTCTTCTGTTAGCAAAATTTTTGTGACTATGAGTTATACCTTATATATATAAGCTCTACCTCATATACACTGTATTATATCTTTAAGAAGTAACAAATGGCTGACATCACTCAAGCTGCTGCTGTTAAGGTTTTATAATTTTGATCTGGGGTATCCTTTCACTAAACTATCTTCAGAGATCTTTTAGAAACTCAGCATTTTCCAAGTTCACAATTAGATTTCTTCTTCTTAACCTTAACCCTTATTGCAAAAATTTTTGAAGTTGCTCACTGGAACTCTTAGTACGATGGCTCCAGCAATTAAGATTTTATGAAGGATCCGTACTTTAAGAGTAACATAGGAGAGTAGAAAGCAGTAGCAAAGCTGACTGTGAGCATATCTAGAAAAATTAGGAGTAATATAGAATTTAGTTCCTTACATGCCAGCATGAATAAATCACTGTGTTTTTCTGGGGTAATGCACAATTGTTTCAGCCAGTACAACCAAGCTACCCTGCTAGTCCAGAACAATTTAGCTCAGCATGTTAAGGTGACATGTAATCAGCTATCTGCTACAAAAATTGTAGGAGGAAAACCTCGACCCCTAGCAGTCAACAGCAAAACTTGCACTGACTTTATTAGGGCCAGAATTTCCATCTATATGTGTAAGCAAAGGAGAGGAGAGGAAATAGGGCCATGTCTCACTGAACTTCTTCATGATCTGTGTGTATAAGGTCAGATTCTCATCTGGGATAAATTATTGAAGGTAGAGCCTGTATTTTTTTTTAAGATTAAATGGAGATTGAAAGTCAGAGATGAGCAGGGGAAAGGCTCAGCCCAGTAATGGGATGTTACAGAAGACAGAGCAAAATGTAAGGTCAGAAAAGAGGGTAGCACTCTGTTGACTTCTAGATTTAAACTAAAATTATTTCTGTATGAAAAGACAAGACCTCGAACTGTGTAGGGTTGAATTTGCCATATGGTTCTGAAACACTTTTCTTACTATTCTCTTAGTGTATTTAGTCCTCAGGGAGTGGTGGGTGAAAAGAAAAAGGGGGGGGGGGTGGAATGTGGATGTTTGGAAGCATCTGGAATAGCCAACTATGCTGACCATACCCTGGCATGCCATTAAACCTCACAACTGTTGATTAGTAATTCATCAGAAAGTGTGTACATGCAAGCTGTGGAAAACAAGGTAATGCAGTCTTGGTAAAGGAAAACTTTCTTTTGCCTGTGTGGAGAGGTCTAAAGAGTGGAACTGCTTAAACAGATGTGCACACAAAAAGAGGCCTTGTAATAAATTATAAAAATGGTAGAACAGATATAATCAACAAGTAAACTAATGGAAATAGCATTAGAAATTGAGATGGTAGAATAACACTGCACAGAACTTGCTTGATTCCATGTTGTATCCCATCTTAAAGAGAAAAAGAAAACAAAATGAAAAACAACAAAAAAACCCCAAACCAACCAACCAAACAAAAAACAAACAAACAAAAAAACCAAAAAGGAGAAAAAAGGGGATTAAAACTCTCACATCTATGCAAGCTTCTCTCAATCTGAAAATTGCATGACAATAAGTTAATAGAATAACAACGGATGAAAAGAAAAGCAAACTATGCAAACCATGCAAGTGTTATGAGCTACTTAAAACATTTCTTTTTTTGATTGACATGTTCATGGTAAGTCTATAAATTGAAAACAAAATGATTTAGTCAAATTCCATAGAATTTACTTAGAGAGGGAGTGAACATTATATTTTGTTTAGAAAACATGTATTTTATTTCCCCTTTCAATATGTATTTTGTTTCCCTTTTAAATGAGAACTGATTTATTCAAGTTTCTTTTACTATCCCTGTTACATGCACAATATAGTATTTCCAGAGTGAATGGTAACAAATTATTTTAATCCTATAATCAATAAATGAATTATATAAAGGCATTAGTGCAGATGAACCAAACTAATAGTCTGCTGACATCCTTCTGATTATACTCTGGCAGAAAGGTGTTAATTTCTGTAATACTTCAACAGACATCCAAACTGTTTTGTCAGAGAGGTTGGACAGTGATGGAGGAGGAGTACACTTAACTGTAATTTTTGTAGTAATTCATGGGAAGCCTCATTGACATGTTCTAATGGCACTTGATTGCCCTCAAGATGTTTTCACAACAGAACTCTGTGAGTGCCACATCAAGGTTTGCTCAGTCAAATAGTTTTTTCTCCTTGCATCTAGATAATTTGTGACCACAGGCAAACTTTTGAAAATCCAAGGTGGTTTGCAACACTCCGTTGGGGTGAATCTGTCATCAGCCGGCTGGTACAGATCGGTGCGCTAATGAAGAGCAAGCTCTTTGGGTTTTTTGTCATTTCTGTGCAAGCAATACATTTTGTTTCTCCTCAGTGGCAGGGTATGTTATACATCTCATCCTGTATAATCTGACTTACATTATAATTTGATTCATACACAGCCTTTCCACAGAGATTAATTAGCAGCAGGCTTGAAGTTTGCAAGTGAAAATATGATAATTAGTTTTCTTGGAACGTTAACATTTCAACACTTCAGGTTCTCTCCATCTTTGTCTTCAGTGAAGCTGCAGTAAACGAGCACTATTTCTCTTCTAAATCAGACTCTTGTGAGGTTTGAAATACAGACATTTTCATCAAGCTGGATAATTTCCATAGAAAATTTACTAGCTCATGAAATATTGCAGGAGTAATTCATACAATGACTCCCTCCTCCCCTTGGTAGGTTGAAGTATGATGTGGCAGTTCTGAAAACCCTGAGGACAGTCACTTATTTAACAGTGGTGATTCCTACTCTTTGCAACAAAAATCAGCTGACTCTTCCTTTTTTGCACAAAACAGAATTAGCCAATAGGTCTCTCATATGGTTGTCAGGTAGTGCTGTAAATATGATTACATTAGTGCTGTAAACAAGGTTACTCCCTGCACTCCTTGGTTCTCTTGGAATGCTTAATACAGGTAACTAATTTTGCACATACAAGATCTCAAGACCAGTAACTTAGCAGGATTCTGAAAAGAATTAGCAATATATCTGAATAATGAAGATATTCAATGTTACTATAGTGAGTAAAAATGTTATATAAAATATAAACACTCACGATTTAAAGACATAATTGCTACCATATGGGGCTTAAGAAGAAACTCACATTATGGAAAAATTATTGTGTTGTTGTCCATTATGGGTTTGTGTAGCTGTTTAAAAACTACTATTTGTTTTATCTGTTAATTGATACAGTGTTTCTATCTGATTTATCCTCCTTGGTGTTAAACAAATTTCTTTTGTTCCAAGGATATGGTTTTAAAAGATCTCAGTCTTCTCTAATTACTAAATTCTCTAATTAAGATGTAATTTTTCTTATTACAACTCTGGCATCAGACATCCTGTGATCTTGGGCACGGTACTGTCAATGCCCATTGACTTGGTCAGATTAGGGATAAGTGAAATTCTTAACCATAGTAACATCTAAATTACTGTGTGGGTGTGAGCTTGCATATGCAAATACATGAAGTTCATGTATCAATTGTGTACGTAACTGAAAGCATGATTTTGCAGTTATCACATCACAAGAGCTCTTTATTTCTTCTTTTAAAGGATATTAAATTTACTACCATTTTGTGATTGTCACATGTAAGGCTGCTGACAAAGACAATTACTTTGGATGCATTAGAGAACATTTAAGCAATGTTACGAAACTGAAGCCTCAGTAGCTAGCTTTCTAGTAATGACCTTTAAATATTCTGGGAACTAATGATATTTAAATGTAAAATTCCACACACTGACAGCAGAGACTACTGAAGACACCTGCACAGGGCAAAGCAAAATCTCTTTGCCCACTGAATGGGGCTAGCGGCATTTAGAAATCTGTGGCCTGGCTGTGTGTAACAGTTTAGGAGATTTGATGAGAAGGCTAAGGTTTTGCCTACGCAGTGAGTTTAGCAAAGATACTTGATCTCAGGCCCAAACTGGTCCATTCTGTCTTCTGTCTTAACCTGGGCTTAGAAGGCAAAGTAAACTGTGCCTGAGTCTACAGGTGAGTTTTGTCTTAGCTAAAGCCAAGTGCAAGCAGAATGAATGTAGGTCGTAAGATTCAGAAAGGATACGTGTCCTTCCTGCTATAGATATGCTAAAACCTGTGGTCTCAGTGGGCTACAAACTCCAGCTCTGGCACAAAGTTTGAAATAGCTACCTTTTGAAGCTTAGAAATATAGGGGAAGGATTAGACTTCCTCTGCAGAAGCCTGAAAGCACTGTCCAAAGCTTATATGCTGAAGTTTCCTGAAGGGGGTCACAATTTTCACCCTGATGTGTTTGTCAGGGCACAAATGTGCTCTCACCATGCTTCCTATCTACACCATTTTTTCCTATCTTAGCAATAATCAGGACATCTAAACCAACAGTAATTTCCTGGGTCTGTCTGAAACCTGGTGTGAGTGTCTCTGAGGCCAGCCAGCGAGACTTTGTTGTTACACAGAGCCTTGTTTTCTTCTGATTGACAAAGGGGGAGAGGAAGACATGCCCCAGGGAGGTGAGGTTGTAAGGAATTCCTTCCAACAACAAAAAAGAGAAGGAGGCAAATTGACTGTTTTATTAGGAACATGATCTGTACTGTTTTTCATCTGGAGAGGGGATTGTTGCATGCTGATGAATACGGGTATCGTATCACAAGAGTGCCAAAATGCCCCTGAGCGAGTTTGTTCCTTCAGCTCTCCTTCAGCAGCTCCTGCTATCCCAGCCACTGACCTGTGAAATGTGGTCGCGTGCTCTGGATTTTTCCTGTATTTTGAAAGCTGTTCTTTTCATCTTGCAAAATATTAGCCTAAACAGTTAAATGGGAGTTGCATTTGCAAGGGTTTGTATATTAATATTAATGGAAAATCTGACTGGTGGGGTGGCCAGAGAGGAATAATCATGCCATTCATATGACATGTAGGTACAGCAGGTTTTACAGATATATTGTTTTGAAACTTAATTTTGTCCAAAACAGAATAGACTTCTAAAAATCCACATTTTTTTGAATAAAATACTACCATTCTGGAGAGGAATACAGAAAAAGGATCAAGAGAAAAAGTTGGCAGCTCCTAACTTTGGCATGTTCTGATGAAGATGGAGAAAAACTTTGAGCTTCACAACACCTTGATCATAATGGACATTCTTCAGACAATCTACTTTCCACATGAATCTCAGGGCCTCCTCTCCTGTTGGGTTTGAATACATCTCATTATTCCTAACCTAAGGCTTAGGGATCACCTCAACTGTTCTTCTGAGGTGTTTACTCCTCCTCTGACCGTGTGCAGGGACTTATTTGCACATCAGGCTCCCTGATTATAGCCCCAAAGTGCATAATTTACCCAGTGACTAGGATCAACATATTGAAATAATGTTTCTGTGCTATGATCAGGTACTAGGATTGAATGTTTCCTCTCAAAATGAGAGAGGAAAAGGGAAAGGGCAAAGCTAGGCAATGCCTTAGGGAGCTGTGCTCCTCCGAACCCTGCCTATATTACAGCAGTGGGAGCAGCTCATCTGGTTTTGCAGGGCATTTGTCTGGCTAGAGTAACCAGGCTTGAGGTTATTTAAAAATAGGAAAATTGCACCTGGTCGTTTAAAACATTTCAGAAGGGGTTGTTGCGCCTGTCAGATGAACAGCCATTGAAATTGGCACGTTGGCCATGACATGAGTAATTCTTCAATGAATCAGTCTTTTTGCATAGAAAATTATCCCATCAGAAACACTCTGAGTAGCGCTAGCCTGCAGGCTTGAAGCTTAAGCTCAGTCAGGGCATAAAAACCTCCCCAGCCTTGTTTTCTTTTGCAGCTGAGATTACCCATTTAGAACTTATAATTTAGACTTTTCTCAGATAAACCCCCCTTTTGTATTAATGAGTCTTGCCTGAGAGAGCAAGCCTGCCAACTGGATCCTTACCTCACTAGTTCACAAAGAAGGATGCTTATTTTAGCCTTATTGAACACACTTGGGCTACGCACTGCCATTTAACAAGTGGGAAATAATGTAGTAAAGGTAAAAAGCTGGTTTCTGTCTCTTTCAAAGTCACTATAGGCAGAGAAAAAAACATATACAGTCATGTCTTGTTAAGCTTTACCTTGATTGTTTCCTCTTTGCTGAAGTCCGATGGCCTTCAAATAAACTGAAGGCTTGTGAACCTGGGAGCCTAAGCCCTCCTGCTGCTAGGGAAAGGTTTATAGACTAGTTCCTTTCATTATCGCTTTATAAATGGCATTGTTTGAAGCAGTGTGTACTGCAGCTTGAGTAACAGCTTGGAGTATGTTAGTTAATTTGCTGTTTGAGAACTTGTGTCTTTTCAAGTGGTTTCTGTGGGGTTCAGGTAATTGTTAGTATTTGAGACAGACGGGAAATATTTTATCAACAAAAGTTTTCCCACCTCATGCTTAAGTCTGGGCAGCATCCATTGGATGTTTGCAGGCCTTGAGGGCTACAGATAGCAGAGCATGCCTTTGGCTTTGTAGGTAGGCATGATGCTGACATAAACCCTGCATAATCCATCAGGCCCTTCCACAGGATGAGGGAGCCAGAACCTCCATCAGCATACAGGAGACCTCTATCAATCACTCCTCCCTTCAAAGAGCAGTTCCAAGATATTTGTATACAACTTGGTTCAGCCTCAACACCCTCCTCAATGATCTTCTGTTTATTGGTATTGTCAGCATCCTCCATTTCAGAATATCTCAGTCTGTGGTGTCCACAACACCAAATTGCTTGTTCCAGTGACAGAGAAAGAGTTCTTTGGAATGGGAAAAGATCTGGGATGTCTGACTTTAAAAATGCCTTCTCAAAAGCTCTGCTCTTTCTGTCATAGCCCCATCCATTCTTGTTTTCTTCCACTCCAAACTTTACAAAATCAGAGAATCAAAGAATATGCTGATTTGGAAGGTACCCACAAGGATCACTGAGTCCATCTCCTCACCCTGCACAGAGCAGCCGCAAGAATCATACCACGTGCCCAAGAGCACAAATCTTCTTGAACTCTGTCAGGCTTGGTGCTGTGACCACTTCCTTGAACTGCCCAGTGCCCAGCCACCCTCTGGGTGAAAAACTTTTTTCTAATATCCAACCTAAACCTCTCCTGAAACAACTTCAGGCCATTCCTCCATGTTCTGTCACTGGTCACCACAGAGAAGGGATCAGTGTCTGCCCCTCCTCTTCCCCTCACAAGGAAGCTGTAACTGCAATGAGGTCTCCCCTCAGTCTCCTCCAGGCTGAACAGACCAAATGACCTCAGCCACTCCTCATATGGATTCCCTTCAAGGCCCTTCATCATCATCTTCACCCTCCTTTGAATGCTCTTTAAGAGCTTAATATCTTTCTTATATTACAGTGCCCAAAAGTGCACATAGGACTCAAGGTGAGGACACCTCAGTGCAGAGCAGAGCGGGACAATCCTCTCCCTTGACTGGCTGGCCATGCTATGCCCAATGCTCCCCAGGACATATTTGGCCTACCCAGGGTTTTCTTTCTCAGTATCCTGGCTTTCTTGTGCTTGTCTGACCATTTTTGCCATCTCTTGGCCCCCCACCTCTGCGACAAGTAGGGGCCCGGATAACTTTTTTGTTCCTACCTGAAAAAGAGAGTCCTGACCACTGCGCCAGCTCAGCATAGGTGTGCAGAGGAGGGCAATTTCAGGATTTGAGAAGCATTCTTGAAAGATAGTAGATGTGCAATCACATATCTGAAGGATGATGAGCACCCACCGTGGCACAGACACACTGCTCATCAGAAAAGCACTGCAAGTTTTCATGATGTCTTTAAACTGACCAGATGTCCCGCCAGTGACTGAGAGGGTGTTTTAGCCTGCATGGGGAGAGCAGAAACCTATTGCAGAGCTTTCTAGCAGGTTGAAATGGCCCCTTTTCATCACTTTTCATTACTTTTCATCTAAGGACAGAGATCCTTAACTGTGCTGGGTCAGGGACCAAGGTTCCATGGCTCCCTGTACAGAATGTTTCATGGCTGGAGAGCCCCAGACCATGGAGGATCTTACAAAGAAACTTGAGGCGTGTTGTACAGAGTGACAAAAAAAAAAAAAGGAGGCCCAGCAATAATAAAGTATCCAAAATATTTTCTTGATCAGTTTTTGCAAGTAAAAGTATAAACACATGTGCATGAGCGAGAATGATATGACAATGGATTATTACTGCTTTTGAGTCTTTACCCTCAATTTCCTCTTGCTGCATTTACACTATGGAAAGCATGTATGTGAACCAGGATTCATCTCACTCACATGCATCCAGCTTGAGAAGCTATAAACAGTCTTTAGACATTATAAGAGAAGTTTTTGCATTGATTTCAATGTCTCATTGGTGTTAATTTATTTGTATGTGATATTAAATATTTGAATTCAACCCTTTGGGTAGCTTCCAAATGAGTACTTTGTGATGAAAACTAAAGGCAAATGGAATGAGCTTTTGGGGGGACAGGGAGGGAGGACAAAAAAAACCAAAAATGACAAATAAGAAACAAAATGCCTCAAAATCAAATCACAACACTGGCATCTTTTTGTAAATACAAAATTCTTCTGCAGTGTTTACACTCCAAATGCTGGGGTACTGGAGAGGGTAAGCGATCAAGAGTGAAGCAATACTTCCATCATTATTATTTGCTATGAATGCCTGTTGAATTTTTACTTATTGTCCAAGCTGAATGCAAATCACCATGTAAATATGTAAGTCAGATTTGCCAGAAAATAAAAACACCTTAGCTTTTGCACAGGTGGTGGTGCAAGTAGTCTGTTGTAAGGGTCTGGAGTCTGACTCTCCTTTGTGCCGTACTGGCATCTTGACAGAACTGTAGCTTGGGCATAATGGTGTGCCAGAAAGGCCTGAGTAGTGTACAAAGAGACAGGGATTTATGATTTTCAAACCTGACTGTGCCCTTTAAGCTAATCATGGAGGAACTCTGCTTGGTCTGCCATATATTTCCTCATCTCTGACCAGTAAGGGTTACTATTGTCATTCGTTGAATGTGTGATAGGATTTAGAGATGGATTAAGCTAAATGTTTTGGCTTTAAAAGTTCATTTTGTTTTGTTTTTCTTTAGTTTCATGGAACAAGCATCTTTTCTGCCTGCACAAGAAAAGTTGGACAGTTTAAACAAAACCTAATGAAAATTCTGGAAAAAGGCAAAGATACTGCAGTTCAAATCTGTTCATTCTGTTTTCATGGTGATGTGGCATCATCATGACTAGAGTTTGTTGTTTGTTTTTCTGATTGATGTGTAGCCAGGCAGAGATTCTAACTTAAAAGCTTAAGATTCAGACTCTCAGCCCAGGCTTTTTTTGGAGAATCATTATCACTACAATTGAGCAAGGAGATATTTTATGGAATAAACAAACCAACAAAAATAAACAGAGAGCTCACTGCAGTTTTTCATGTTTGCAACCCCGTGACATTTTGTTTTTCATATCTGTATTGAGCATGTGATGTTGAAAGTTACCATAGGCCATAGACTTTTGCTTATTTCCTGAAGGATTCTAATACTCCATTTCCACAAGGGAGTAAAAGCTGTTTTAGACAGAGCACAAACAACCATTTTCATAACTTCCCTAAATTCAGAGAAATAATGATACCATCAACCAGGATATGTCTTCAGTGGACTACTAAAGCATATTTACTATCACAGTAATTCTGTTCTAATGCAGTTCTTTCAACTGAAAGTTTTCTTCTCTAGTCTGGGCTGAATTTTTCTTACTCCCCCACTGTGTCTGGGGAAGAGAGAGAAGAGATATTTCTTCATTGTAAAGATTTTGTACACACATATTATTCACTTGTGCCAGGAAGCTGATCCCTCAGGTCTGAGTTCCTGCTGCTTTGCCATCACCCATAGTACATTTTCTGATCCTTTCACTGCAAGGAGAAGCCCTAGCAGGTAGGTTTGTTGCCAGACTGGCAAGATGCTGTCACCTGTGCCTGCCACAAGATTTGTCTGATCAGACATGATTCCCATATCTGTGCCTCTGTTACCTCTGGAAGGCATTTTCATCTTGCACACAGTCCAGGGAGTTGCTGCATTTAGACTGAAACAATCACAGAAAATATAAATCAGAACCATATCACTGCACTGTGTTATTCAAATGAGAGGTCAAATTACCCCCACTGATGTAAGCAGGGTTGCCAAGGTCTAAACGAAGACACAACTTGGCCAAAGGTCTGTTTCTAATGTGAGGTTTGAAGGCTGGTAGGTCTTGCATCTAATATCAAACAGCTGCAAGTCAGTACCAGCTCCATTGAAAAATATGCACACATTTCCAAAAAGCCCTCCCCAAACAAAAACATAAAAGCCAGCAAACATGATTCTTGAATTAATATTTAAACTTTGCCAGTGTTAAACTGAAACTATGATTTCTCATTGTTGCCTACTATTTTAGTTTGAGTTCCCTGTGCGACACTATTTAGGTGCATTAAAGCATGCTCAGAGATTTCAGTATAATGCTCATACTGCTTTTCCTCCCTGCTCCCACACCCACACACCCACACATCCCTCAAAGCCCTTTACAAAAGTGCAAGCCCAGTTCTTGTATAGTATGCACCCCTGTAGGTCTGTAGCAGCTTCTCTTCATTTGAATTTAATAGAAGAAAGCAAACTCAGGATGTGAATTTAGTGTACGGTTAGCATGAGCAAGGAGAGAGCTCATTTATTAATCCTTAGTTTCATTTTGCAGTGCAGCTTTCGGTGTCCTAAGTCTACATGAGAAGACACTGTTATAACTATAATCACTCAGAAACTCAACCACAGGCATATATAATAAATGAATACATTGCTCAGAAATTGTTAATGGCCAGTAAAGTATTCTTTTTCTGAATTACTGCCAAGTTTTAAAACTGCCTGTGTCATCTTATCATGTACTATACATTAAGTGTTGGTCATGTAAGTCAGATCTGCCCTATGGGTATTTTAAATTGCAAACATAACTTTTTGAAACTCTATTGTAATGTTTTTTATTTGGCTTGGTTTCTAAATCAACCTAGTTTGTTCATACCACTTCAAATGCTTTTTCCTTATTCTTTGCCACTTCTAAATCCTTTATCTGAACAAGATACAAAGATCAAGTAATTTTTTAGGTAGCTGAGCATCTAATGCTGTCTAAACTCTCTGTAAAATTTGTAGCATATTTATGGTATGTAGCTTTTCTTTTTTACTTATGTATAGAAGTGGAACTTAAAACAGCATAGAAGTTAGCTATGAAAGAAGCATGTTCTTTTTTTTTCCCATCAAGTATTGGCAAAAATAAACTTAAAACATTAAAGATAATAATGATCTCAAAATATTTAGGTTCAGGCAAGTTTCTTCTGCTGTATAGCTGTGGTTTTATAGTTCACCTGATACCCTTCTGCTGTGTTACATAGCTCTTAGTTTGGATATAGTCTCTTGTGCAACATCTTTGAGGTTTCAGCCCACTGCAAGTCTTCCCTCCTGCCTGAGACCAACTGGACTGTAACAATGCCCAATGTCTATTTTAGTTTCTTTTTCCATCCCACAGAGTGGCTGACTCTATATGAAGCCTTGAAATTTCCAAATCACCAACATGAATGTGAGGACATGCAGTTGCACAGTGCACCAGAACCTAATTGAGTTGCTTCTCCCTTGGATGCTATCTATTCAGGAACTTTTGAGAACATTTTAGGAAGTAATTCTTTACTGTGAGGATGGTGAGGTACAGGCACAGGTTGCCCAGAGAAGTTGTGGAGGCCCCATCCCTGGAAGTGTTCAGGGCCAGGTTGGATGGGGCTCTGAGAAATCTGGTATAGCGGAAGGTGTCCCTGTCCATGGCAGGGTGGGGGTGGAACTAGGTAACCTTTAAGGTCCCTTCCAATCCAAATCATTCTGTGATTCTGTGGTTATATGTTTTTTTTCTTTTTCACCTTCTTGAGTACAAAAAGCAGAAGATACTCATGTGCAGATGAAAAACTTGAAGGGAAATAGATAAAATTATTTCTGAGAGTTACAGGAGGATAAATGGATCAGTAAAGAGTCATATATAACATGCATAATATATCTGTGAGATAAACAAACCATGAGGAAAACACAAGTCTAGAAAATGGAGCTGCAACATATCAAGTCAGAGAAGATGAAAGTAGTTCTTCTAGCCATTCTATTTCAATGAATTATTGCATATATATATCCATTTATGCTGGAAGTTGGAGATGCCATTTGTTTCACAAATACTAGTGTTATCCCAGGAAATAAAAATGGGATTGTGAAATTGCTTATTAAACATCACACTTTAGAGTTTAAGATAGCTCAGGTTCCAAGAGACCACAGACAATCTTATTCTGGGAATCAAATTAGCATTCTGTTGAAATGGCTTTTGCCAGACAGGACACTACAGAACTTGGCTGCTGTAAGCTACATCCAGAAAAACAAACCTTATTGACTTCAGTCTATGTCAAATTCAAGATTTCTTTGCAGCTCAGGTAAAATGGAATGCTGCTACCACAGGGACAGGGTGGTTTTGACTGCTGCATCACAGTTATGACGGAGACTCCAAGCTACCTCTGGTCTTGCTGTCTCTAGAGGAGCAGTCCAGTACAGAAATCTTCCCTGGCTGCAATAGCAGGCATCAGTCTGGCTGCTGGGCCACTACTGCAGGTAAAAGAGAAGGAGAAGAAAAACTCATATCCCAGGCATCTGCCTGCTTTAGTTATGCCTGGAGCTGGTCCTGCTTCAAGAAAGCAAATAGTCTGGGCAAACAGAAGAGTGCCTTAATGGGTGATTGCATACTTTACATAGCCTGATCATTAATTTGTAATCTTAACTGGAAATGCAAGTTAAAGTTGGCTGGAAACTGCTTAAATAAGAGGAGAATCAAGCAAGACTGCTGATCCTCTTGCAATGATAAGAAATGAGTAATTAATAACAAAAAAATTGTAAATACTGTTTCTCTGATAAACTCTCATAAAAGGTCTCAAAATATTTTTTTCATTTGTTTTTTCTCAAAATATATTTTAATTTGAGAAAAAGATGGACCATCCTCATTTTCTATGTGCTAAGACTCTGGAAGTCAACAGCCTTTTGGAAGTATTTCCCCAAAACTAATCCATCAAAATGTACTTGAAGTAAGAGATATGCTGAGTGTTTGCTGATTTACTTTGAATGGAGTTCAGCCATAAACATACAAGACCCCCATCCCACATATTGAGAAAAGGAACCAACAAAGAGCTAAGAAATGATGTTCTGATTGGAAACTCACACTTCTACATGTACCAAAAAACTTGTTTGAGCAGTCAAATCAATCTAAAGCAATTTCAGTACACAGAAACCAGCTCTTGGTGCTTTCGATCCTTGAGAAGTATCAGCCAAGTTTTTGTTAACTCTGCCAACTTCAGAAGGCATTACACTACCCTTGGGTGCACTTGCCCCTTTTCTTCTTGAATAATACATTAATTTGATCGATGCTTTTCTATGCTTAGTTTTCTGTGATTGATATGCTTTTCTATGACAATGGGCAAATGCTCTGGTTGCAGTTAAATAACACAAAATGTATGGGCATGATACATTCTTGTGTTGTTGTCCAATACTCTAACTTGATCCAAGTAGCTACATCAGCATAAAAGCACCAGAGATGCAGTGAATCAAGCACACATGCAAAGCAGAAAGCATATTTTTAATGAGATATTAAATTAATTCATCGTATTATCTAAACAATGATACAGTTTATGTTTTCCACTGAAATTTAAGATTTATATAATTTACAAATCCCACTGTAAAAGGCACAAAATTTACTTAGAACAAATGGTGAAAAGACATTAGATCTATATTTTTAAAAATCTAGCATTAATTTTACTAATAATTTTCTCAAAATTTGCCCTTTTGAAAGTAAATGTGTCTGTTATAGCTGCTATTTTTTGTATTCCATGTAGCATAAGCTCAGTCAGCTTTACTCAGACTACAGTAATTTTCAATGTTCACCTTTTTTTTATATCTTCACTGCATAATAAAAATCTAGTATAAAATAGGAACATCTCTCATTAATTCTGTGAGTGGATAAGAAACCTGTCCTATGTTAAGCTATCAAAACTGAAGCAAAATCATTAGGGAGTAAACAGTCATCTTCCTGCTCAGTATCCACTGTTTGATGTAATGAACTGACATTCTACTTATATTCCTTGCATGATTTGTGGAAGGAGTTGCTATCCATGCAGAGTAAAAAATAGGTACTTGTATAAAACTTTGTTAAAAGTTAGACTTCCAGTTTTGTTTCTTTTACCAACCCAACAGCCTACAGCTCTGTCACTTTAATATTGCAATCGTCTACCCACACTGACCTTCCGTTTAATTTATTAATTGAGACTGATTTATTTGGGTTTCTTTTCCATACTTTATCATTCGTAATTTGTGATATACCTCTTGTGGTAATATAGGAGAGAACTATAAGGTGCTTTCACGCAGGAAAGAGCTATTACCTCCCCCAGTTGTGGACTGAGTGTTCAAGTTATGCCCTCCCTGTCTGTGTTTTTCCCAGGGCTCTCTTCCCTTGTCCCACGTGTAAGCACTGCTTGGCACTTCTCCCAGGGGATTCCATCTGGCCTACAGCATCACTGCTGCAGGAGCCTCACTGACCCCCATGAGAGAGGGCAGCATGCAGTCCTTCTCTGCAAGGGGGAGAAGTGGCATTGTCCTCCTACCAGAAAACATGGTCACCAAGAGAGAAGCTGTGGGAGGAAAATGGGGGAGTGACTGTTTCTGAAACTTATTAAGATGCTATGTTCAGGCAACATACATTTTATTATAGCTAGATCTTACTATGAGTAATATTTCCTAATTAACCACAGGGATTCGTGAGCTTTGCAGACTGAAAGACTGAGCATAGGAAATGTCCCAGGTCTGTTTTTAATCAAATTGATGTCCTTATGAATTGCTTGCTTTTGAAAAAACTTTCAGGAGTAGCTAGTCTGAGGAATTACCCAGGGGGTGTAAAGATACTTCCTGTTACATACTTGAAACATCTCTGGACCATTTTTTTCTCCTTTGAATGATTATATGTGTGTTAGTTAGAAAATAATTATCTCTACAGAACTAGAGCACACTTCTGAGTGGACAGGGGAATGGTGGATGATCTCATTACCTCTATCCTCCCTAGATCTATTCTAAAGCTTATCAAGCTCATTGGGGACTGTCTTTCCAATCCATGTAGACTCTGGTTGGTCATGAATCTGGAAACTGAACTTTTGCACACAAATGAGGATGGACTTGCAATAATGGAAACCTTCAGCTCTTGAAAAAGGTTGGGGGATTTTAAGTATTCCCTAATGGAAAATACTTTTTCAGGCTGATTTTGACTGTGCAGACACACACACCCCCCAGTGAAGGACAGGGGGGCTGTCAGCACATTGCTGTGTGTTAAAAATGTGGCAGCAATAGCTGTGTAGGTAAGTACAGGTGGAACCTGTGTGCTCATACTGATGACAGTATCAAGGAAGGAAGAAGAAGAAGAAATTGGAGCCTGGCTACCAAATTTACCCTGGGTCACATTGGGGCTATGTGTCACTCAACATCACACCCCTACACAGGACAAGAAAAGGCAGCCTTTAGCAGAGCTAATGCACAAGAAGGTGTGACTGGAGTACACATTTTAGCATCTTTCTTTTTCATGGCAAGTTTGTGTAAAGAAACATGTTACAACTAGGGGATGTATAATGTTTTTCTGGCTTGTGGTTATTCTCCAGCCAGGGATATACTGCTTGTGAAAATTAGAGAGTGGCTACTTCAGATAAAATTATAGTAACCAAAAACTTTAAAAAATTTGTGCTGGATTTTTTCTCCTCAAAACCAAACCAAAACAAGAAAAAAAAAAAAAAAATAGCAAACAACCTAGAAAAAAGATTTTTTTTTTCTTGCTTTCTTCTATCTGGGCATGAGCTAGTGATCCAAGTGCACTGTTGTGATCCTGTTGTGGAGTCACTGATGGCACCAGAGGTCGAAGTGTCTATGTTTATGTGGCTGTGCCAGCGCCCCAGAGTTGTTAGGAGCTCTGTGTAGTGGGCACCTGCTGAGCCAAAGATTTGAGATGAATAGCACCCATATTGATTTGCCTATAATGGAGTGGAAAAGAAAAATGTCCAGGTTTTGTTGCAGGTATTTTCATGGGGTATTAAATTGGTGGATTAGTTGCAAACAGCAGTACTGATAAAGTCTCCTGTCCATCTTGATGGTTGGGCCTTTCTATTAAAATGACACATAAATAACCTATTATGTCCCCCACCCATGGAAATTCAAATGCACCTGTCAACTTGATAAAGCACTTGCCTGGAGGGAAGCATTGTTTACATTTTCACTCCATTCTTCAGAAAAAGTGAGATTCTAATTATTTTTCCCACTGTAAATTAATGCTGACTATGATGGTTAGCATATCTCTGTATTGTTATATCTATGCAAAAGTTAAATAATAGAACTGATCCATCATGTATTATGCAATGTGCATTTTTATGACAGGCTTCCCTCTGATCTTATTATGCCTTTCTTCACAAATACTTACTTTTTTTTTTTTTTTTCCTAGCAGCTGGGGGAATCTTTGTTGACTGCTGGTTCAGAAGTTGAAATCTGTCCTGTGTGAAAACAAAAATGCAATTTACATGTTTATCGGATGCTGAACTCTGCTATCTTCCAAGAAGGAAAAAATAAGGATATAAGAGTATACTCCTTTAATAATAAGCTTCATTATAATAGACAATTAGTCACAGTAGACTAAACCATTTTTCTACAAACCAAGCACATCAAATTCAGTAATACACAGCAATTGTTTCTGGATATCTCAGACAGTAACTTCTAATTCAGGAAAAGTAAACTGGTTAAGATAAAATCAAATGCAAACAGAATCTTTCTTGCATGCATAAAATCACACCACACCTTTGCACAAAACTTTAAGCTGTACCATAAACCATTTCTTAGTGTTCCTAGCAGTCATTTTTGCTTTGTTTGTAAATTATTTTTTATATATATTTTATGGTTCCTGCTTGAAACTGAAGACAAAACTGCTGAAATACCACAAAGGCGGTTTCTTTCAATAGTGTGCAACAAATGGAAAATATTCTTGTGAGAAGAATTCTTGCTATCTGGTTTCTTAACTGAAGCAGGGAAGAAGGCATTGCTGAGAGGCTCTTGGTACACTCAGAGAGCCCTGGGAGAGAGCCTGATCTTGCAAGTCTCTTTTGCAAGTTTTGCAGACCTAGCTGGTTTGCACACCCTGTTGAAGGCTCATGCAAACTGCCCTGAACCTTTGACTCTTTGTCTCTACTTGCTACAGTGGACTTACATTCCTAGATTTCTAGAGAAGCATCAGTGCCAGGCATGGTTAAACTATTTGCAAGAGCCAAAAAGAAAACCCAGGCATGGGAAAAAGAAGGAGTAAACTGACAACAAGGAATTACCTTAGCAATTGAGGCACTTTTGGTTTGGTTTCTGATGAGCTTGCAATAGGGATGATGGCCCTGTGGAGGCAGAAAAAACATCCTTTGCCTTAAGATGGCAGAGGGGATAAGATGACAATGGAGAATGTCAGCCTTGATCACAAAGGAATACCCAAACCTCTGTTATCCTCATTTGCTTTCTTCTCTTCTTTTCTATAATGAAACCAACATTTGCTTTAACACCACAGCTTACACAAATAAGTCAGGTCCTTCCACTACTCTCCACCCTGCCAGGGAGGTGTTTGTGAAAGCTTTTTCATTCAGTTCTTCTTCCATGGCCTATTTCTGCGTGATATCTGCAAGAAAGCATCTGATTGCTGGAGATTATTTGGAAAATCAGATGAGATAATTTATGGACAGTTGAAGCAAATAGCCCCATAAATGTCCACTGATCTCAACACAGGCTGTTCACCCCTTGTTTTGCAGGCAGCCCATTTCTACCTGTTTCTACAGCTGCTGGATCAATGGGGCTGCAGTGTGAGTGAGAGATTCTAGATACTTTCTGTGGTAAATGTTTGCTAATAATTAACATCTGTGCTGCAGTAGTCAGTATACTTATTAGGGTTACTGAAAGATCAGAGCAAAATTACAGTGTTTCTAAAAGAGGACAACCACCCTCCACAGATGTTCACATATGTTTTACTAAAAGTGTATAAATTTGCTTTTCTCTTTCACCTTCATTTTCCTAACCCCTTTCCATCTGCTTGAAAAAAAACAAGGAGTCTGAAGAGGCAAACTAGAAAAAGTTTGATTCTTAGTAAAACCTTACAGCACTTTTGCCATTGTTTGAATAAAAGAAAGAAAAGTAGAAATTAAAATTTAGACTTGGTTAGACACCCAACAAAAGACACCTTCCACAAGAGCACCATTCACACAATGTACAACCCCACTAGCACAAGGACACACTATTCCACTCCCTACACAGCAGGAAATTTTCTGAAGCTGAAGAAGATGCAACTAGGACCCACTAGTCCAAGGTATTTTAGTTTTAAGTTGTCAGTTGATTTACTGTCCATGTAATGATATGAGCTTAAAAAATGTTATTTAGCGGCCAGGAGCAGATCTGTCCATCTGATGTAAGTCACAGGTGAGTAAAAGCCTGTCTCATTCCCAGACATACATCTTGAATGCACATGGTCTTGGACAAATTGAATGAAATCTGTGAACACAGACTTGTTTCTTTTAACTGTCTTTCCTCTGCATTTAATCACTTCCAAACAGTAAAAATAAAATGCTCATTGTCAAACAATTAATCAACAAACTTAGGTCCTTTGTTTTCTGTTTACATATTATTTTTGAACTGCATTGTTACTTACAGATCTGCCAGGGTTATTTTCACAAATTTTTCGCAGAATGTCTTCTGTGGGCAAATTTTATCCCATAAGATGAACTGCTCCATGGATCTATTTACCATTTGTTGTTTCTGGTGTATTTTTGGTCACCAAAGTCATATAGTATTATTTCTGCTTTCTGACTGCATTACATTTGTAAACACATGAGTAATGAGTAACAAATGCTGATGAGCAGATAATGAACAGCAGACCCTCTTATTTACACAGATATGCTCTTGTATGCATTAAAATCCTGACTTCCATAGGGAAAATAACTTTTCCTAAAAACTTTTGTATATAAAATCCTGTCTGTCTGAAGTTACTGAAGATGCTTTCTTAAGTAACTGATTCCAGCATTCTTTATAAAATTTGGGAAATGAGGCATAAAGAGAGATTTCTCTTGCCCATCTGAGCCAAACCCACTCTGGGCTCAGAATATAGCAGGATTCTCTGGAATAGGAAGGGAATGTATTTTATCTCCTTTCCTTAGGGCAAATCAATGGACAAAGACACTGCTATGCACAAGGAAATACAAGAAAGCTGTGGCCTTTAATTTTTACTCAGTAAGGTTTTTGCTGAACTGAATATCAGTTTTCCTTGACTTAATTCTTGAAATGACGTTTTTTCCCCAGATTTATTATTGTTTGGAAAAGAGTATTTCTACATTTGAGTATTTTTTATGGGTGACTGAAGTGTGGACATTTAAAACCACAAAAGATTTATATCTGAAAAAACGGGATGGTAAGCAGCAGACTACACAAGCAATGGGTGCGATGTAGCCAGGGAATTTGTGGCTGCACTTTGTAATATCTAAAAGAAGGAGATGAAAATCATCCCCTAGAAAAGATCTGCATTACTGTTCACTGGACATATCCATAAATATGATGTTATTACTAATCAGAAACATAAAGATCTGCTGCTGTTTCCTAGTGTTATGATACTAAGCCTCTTTCCATAAATCTATTCTGGGATTTCTCCTTAGTCATTTACAAAGAGGTTATCCTCTGCATATGTTTTTTTTCACCATTTAGTCTGTCCATGTCTGTTTGTTAAATAAATCAGGGAAGACTGTAACAACAATGCTTCAGGCATTCATAATTTGACTGAAACAAACAATTCCTGGATACTACTGGTCCATTATGCTGGTCCATTATGCTCATAAAAAGGACGATCTAGAAAGGAGTTATCTCTCTGCAGAGTTACTGTGGGCAGTCAGAGGTGGGGGTATCGCACTGGTTTGAAGGCACTGTAGGTCAGGGTATGGCTGACACTCCATGTGTGCCTGGCAAGGGCCATCTGCCAGGAGCCCACAAAGGCCTTTGCTAACCCGAGACACTCACATGCCTCATTACTGCCCCAGGAGTGCGAGAGCATGCTGCTGCCCCACCAAAGTACACTTACACGTGTGTAAATGTGTGTCAGTGCTTCGTGCATGTAAGGGTTAAATATGAGGAGCACTGGTGTGGCTTTCTCGTGATGGTATGATTTTTGGCAGCCTTAATAGCTTTTCTTGTTCGTGCCTTTGCTTGCTATTTCTCCTATTTCATGATTTATTCAAACCGAGTTCATTTTCACGACTTGCAAAGTACCCCATCCTTCCTACAGTGGCTTGGAAACCTTCCCCACTGTCACATCTAATTCTGCATGAGGTCCGGTGATAGCCTCACTGGAACCTGGATGTCACCAAGGTAACTTCAACACGGACAGGAAAAATGTTTTTAGATATTTCCATGTAAATTCTTCTTTTATCAGAGTTGCTGGCAAGGATTTTAGCAACAGTTTGTCAGAAATGGGGTTTGTAATACTTAAGGGGTGCTTTGCTTCCCTCAGAAGTCAGCACTAGCCAGCTTTTGTTTCTTTAATTGTAAAGCTACGCTGGTTTAACAAAGATTGCCTCCAGGACAGTAATTCCCGTATTTACAACTCTTACCACAGAAAATGCACTTACCATGTTTATGAAAGTTACTTGAAGTAAATACAGAACCCTCAACTTTTGATGTCTTTTTTTTTTTTTTTTTCTATAATTTCAACACTTTTTTACCCTTTTGACTAAAGTTAAGAGTATTTAACTTTGGCTAATTATTTTTCATGACCAGCACTCAGTTCCACACATTCTCAACTAGTCGATTTGATCCACTCTGTCATTTTATGCATTTTCCTTTAATGCTGTTTTCAAACAATTTTTTTATACATGTTGCAATGCATGAGGCTGGAATTCACATGACATTGCTAATAATAATGTTGCTGCAAACAGTTAAGAATCAGCACTAATCATAATGAAGTGTTTAGACACACATGTATACTTCTCAACTTTTTAAAAAGAACTATTTTTATGCTGATGCCTTTTTTTTTGAAACACTAGAAGTCAGTCTTCCTCTCATTCCCAATGTAGCTCAGAAAATCTGAGGAAATATTCTTTCCTTCTCTCACAAAAGCTGTCAGTAGAAAACATCATAGTACTTTTATACACTATCACGGCATTTTCTGTACCCTGACCTAGGGTAGATTAATTGGCTGTGACTCAGCTGAGTAACATATTTAAAGATACATTTATCAATATATTTGTGTTTAAAATGTGTTCTACTTCAATAACATATTTCTCTACACTTGGTATGGCATAATACATTTATACAACAAAATACATTTGTAATTGTACTTACAAGACGTTTTTTTGTATTTTTTGTAGATTAGGCACTGTAATTTCCAAAGGGTTGACATAATTTACCTTTTTTGTAGGAGAAGCATGTTCCACTCTTTTAAAAACCTGTGTATTTTTACATCACGGTGTACGTTAAAGGAGCAATGATTGAAATCATTGTCAAGGAAGAATGTATTAAAATTATTAATAAGACTTAAACCCACATGAGACTTACTGAATCATCTGATGTGACCTAAATTCATGACCCTTCCTCCCAGTTCTTCCCTTCACATACTTGCTCAAAGATAGGAGGACCAAAAGGAGAAAAAAACTGCCAACATAACAAAGGCCAGTGAAAACAGTACATTTGCATTAGGTCAGCATAACCTTTTATGATTATAATAACATAAACAAATAAACTATAAGGGCACTCACATCAGACCTCATTTCAAGCTGAACTATTATAAAGCGATTAACAGCCTCACACTCTGGCTTTAATTAAGTTATGCTGTGAAATGTTCAGCATTTGAACCTGTTCTGGCCTGCCTCTTTTATCATTGAATTGCCATCCTTAATGTGTTTTTCTGCTAAAAGATTAATTTCATTTAAGGATTACTGTACACTGCTTTGGCATTTTGTGGTTTCTTGTCAGCCCTTGTGAATCTAGATCATTGCTAACTTCAGTTTCTCTGACATGTCCTATATGCACAGTCTCTTGACTAGCCTGTCTCGATGGATTTATTAACTCATATTGTATTCCTGTAGAAATGAATGGACATTTTTGATTAACTTAATGATAGAAATTTCAGATGACAGTAGAGTTTACTTTTGGAGATTACTTCAGGTTATGGAGGCCACAGCAGCTCTCTAGTGACCTATCACTTCACAGAAATGTGTTTTTAGAGTTTCAAGGCAGTGGACATCTGTCTGCCAAATACTTTCAGATGGTGTTAGCAAGGATGGAATGGAAAGGTCCTTCTGTGCTGGGGTCTCTAAATCCTCATCCAAAACCAGAGCTGCTCCCTGCTGCTGGAATATCCCTCCACATATTGAAGAGTGCCTTCAGGCAAAGTTACACTACCAGGTGACTTTGAGGAAGGGTTAATGAGTGACGCTCCAGCAAAGGGTACTCTTTCCTTCCTTTCTTCTGCCTATCCCAGACCAAGGCTATCCAACTTACCACAGCACCATCAGTTTTGGTGGTGCCTTCTCTCTTTCAATTGTCAGATGATTAATCTGAGCTATTTCTTTCTTTATTTTTTTTTTTTTTTGGTGGGAGAGAGGTAGGCTAGTCAAATGAGTGTCCTCAGAGGGAGTTAGTTCACCAGATCTTGAAATGTGACAACAGGCCAGAGGGGTTTGTGTATTCCCGCTATCCTGCAGAACTGTCTGCTCTTGGGGAGGTGGCAAGACAGAGACTTCTGATGCCATACCTGGTCCCATATGGATATGATGTCACGGGATTGGCACCCAGAGACGAGAACTTCTGAAGAAGGTCTTTGGCCTGGCAAGGTGAAGGTTTGCTGTGACACAAAGGTTAGAGTGCCATGGCTTTGGCTTTCTGCACAGTAATTGTATTTTGTAAATTACACTTCGACCTGGCACTGATTGAAAAAATAGGTGGTAATTTGTTTGTGTGAAAGTAGTGGAAAGTCCATGCTGCCCCCTGTTCTGGACAAGTATATGTAAAACATGTTTGTGTGGTAGAGAGAAGAAAATGCAGGGCTAGTCTTGTCCTTATGGCTGCTGTATGTTCCTAATGTGTTGTCCTCAATGAAATCCCTTGAACCCCAGAGAATTTGGTGTGGAAAATTCAGACTGTCTTTATTTTACCTTAAATTTCAGATGACCTTTCCTTATTTTAAAATGTAAAAAAAATTGATTAGGGCTGATGTAAATGGAAGCTGGTGCTAAAATGAAGTATCCTATTGTTCTGTTGTTCCTGGAAAAGAGTTGGAGGTAATTTCCTTTATGTGTTCTTGCTTTCTTAATTCACCTAAAACAAATCCTCACCTAAGGCAGTGGCTCATAATAGCAGCATGCACGTCAGAATTGTGACATTGGCACACTGTGCTAGTTAGTGGGATTCCTCGTAATGCGTAAGAACTGCTGAGGAACTGTGAACTGGAACACAAGCAAACTGAGCTAAATCTAACTTTTCCCAAGTGAGGGAAAAATTTTTTATCTGTTTTTTGAGATCTCTCATAAGAATCTGAGCTTTTCATTTCAGCAAAAGGTAAAAGCAAAACAGAAGAAAGTTTTGAGGTACCTATCTTAAATAAGAGATTTTCTTTAACTAGCTTTGTAAGTTCCAATAATTTCTGCCAGTGTAATACACATTTTTGAAAGAAAAAGCATGTGCAAGGCCAGTAAAAATGGTATTTTGTCTACATTAAATAGAAGTGTCTGGGAAGAACATGCTGAGGTACTGTAAGGATGTACCAACATTACCAATCCCTTCCTTCCACAAACAGGAGTAACATCTCATGGGAGAAAATGAGTGACAAAAAGGTCTTGCAAAAGTGGAGGGTTAAAAACCTTATGCTTGCACTTCAGGGGCAGTATAAAAATAATGCTTCTCATCATCATTTCTCATTAAGGATAAAGAGTGCTTAAGCCTTGTGCCATGATCCTTGGTCTGAAGTCTTGATTTCTGCTCAGCCTGTGTAAAGAATTAACATGGAAAAGGTTAAATAAAAATTCTGTCTGATGTAGGGGAATACAAAACCTACCAAAGCAAACGTGTTTAGAACAAACTAGGATGCCAGGTAACTGTTAATAAACTAGCTTTACACAATGCGCTAAAATACACCTTATTTACTGTGCCTCATCTACAATTCAGTTAGCAGCACAAGGTTATTTTAATATTATACAGAGATCAGAGACTAAAAAGTGCTTGTGGGTACAGGAGCAAAGGTTTCTTAAAAAAAGAGAAATACAAATACTCACAAAATTCTTGGGAAGCTTTTTTTTTTTTTTAATCTGCATTGCCATTTTATTGTTTAACCTACCCTGCTTGATCTCCCTAGTTTTGGTTAATATGGGAGTCAATTACAGCTTCATCTGTGCAGAATTAACTTTATAGAATATACACTAGGGATTTGTCTATCTCCTCTATTTAGATCTATGTCATAAAAAAAAATGTAGTAGAGAACTGTGTGCAAGCGCTGCATATGGTACAGGCTTTGCAGATTTATTGTTAAATCATTTTAAATCGGTTAAGCTCTTGCCAGAAGTTAATTAAATATGTTCCTTTGGTGGGGGGTGGGGGGCCTGTGTGTGTGTGCGTGTCCGGGGGGCGGGGGGGGCTGTGTTTCACTAGGTGGCAGTGTCTGATTACATCTGGAAGGACCACGCCAGCCAGCCGGGTGTCTCCAGCTGTGACCTCCAGCACCAGGATGAAACCCCTGACGCTGCAGCCAGCTGGAAAGGCAGCACCACTGTTCACGTCTGTGTCTACACGGTTCACCTCAGCGGCTCCCGGGAGCTCTACAGGCACTTCCTCAGGCTACCTGATGGGGCTATCATTGAGGTAGGTCCGAGCAGGCTCCTCGCTGCCAGGTTTTGAAGGCAAAGGGGTGCACATTTCAATACTAGGTCACAGTCAAAAGAGGAAAATAGGCCGTGCCTGATCCTGCCCGAAATACACACTGAAGGCTTCACTAGGAAGACTTCACTCCTAAATGGTAGTGTATAATCAATGAGTTAATGCTTTTGCAGTGCAAAGTAGCAATTTCAGATTGTTTATAGAGCCATTTAAGGCAATTATATAAGATATACATTGAAACTGCGCACATAGAGATTATTTATAAATATATATCACTTAAAACCACATAAGGTTATTCTGTACAAGAATTATAATATATATAAATATACAGGGTAAGTGCTGTGCACATTTAATGGACAGTTATTACTGCAAGTATGGTCATTCACTTAGTTTGTGCTCAGATACACAGAGCTAAGGCACAGTTAGATTACCTACTGGCATCTTGCATGTTTTAGATTGAATCTTGGTTGTTGTCAGCATTTCAGCAGCTTGTGCACTAAAATACAATACAGGATGTTATTAAAGAGACATATCACCCATTACTTGTTTCATGGGCTCCATTTTGTTCATTGCATTGCCATTTTTGTTTTAAGTGCTTTGAAGAAGAACATTTCCTTCTTGCCTTTGGTCTTGTGTTGAGAGACTCTTAAAAAAAGATTGTCATCTGAGAGAAAGTAGACTCAAAGAATATTACTTTACCTCCCCAGATAAGGAGTGGGAGCATCATCACAAAGATCTTTTTACCAAAACTGGCGCAAATGATGATGAAGCACAATGTTTTCAGCTGCACACTTCTAAGGTGAAGGTTCAAGCACATCTTTCCAGCATGAGACAAACATTGCTTCTGCTACTTTGGTTAATGTTTCAAGACTGTTTTCTTCATTAGAGATTTTATTCTTAATGTCTTTGCCCTACTTGGCTTTTAATCGAAAATTTAATTTAAAGGAAACTGTCCTCAAGGAATCCAAACATAGTTTTCTGCCCAGGGAACTTATGATTCAACAGGGTGAAGACATCGGAGTCTTCGAGCTGGCCAAAGAAAACAAGAGAAGGCATGTGGACTACATGAAGTAGAATTTAATTACTGGAACAAAGAAACTAGCAAAACCAGGTCCGTGCCCAAGTCTCTTGAAGAAACTCCGACTTGAATAATTGCCTAGACTTTTGCTAAAACACCTTTTCCATGTTGGAGGTCAACCAGGCAGCTCAACTCCTACTTTCTGCCTGTTACAAGTGTAGCTCTTCGCGGAGTGGTGTTTCCCAATTAAGCTCTTCTCAGCTTTTCAGCGGTGAGGTTTCATTCAACTTCCGTCAGGCTTTGGAAGGAGGGTCTTTGAACACCCGAGGCCATCTTAACCCAGCGCTCTATTTCAGCTCATTAATTTGTTCTGCACTTCTGAGAGAGAAGAAATGTGTTCTCATACAATGTACTTTTGTCTTCCCAGCTGAGCTTTTGAGAAGTTTCCAGCATCCACAAAGTAAGCAGTGCATAATATGGATGGCTGAAGCCACTTCTCTGTAGTTTCCCACACCAGATCATAGCATAGCCTATCCCTAAAATCCATGACTGAGTCTTACCTCATTGTCTTGAAAGCTGCACATCTAATTTAGGAGATCAATGCGTGCTTTACAGCATTTTTACTTGTAGATCCAAATACAATTACATGTAAGAAATGTGCTTAACTGATAATTGCAGTAAAGCCCATATACAGATCTTACATTTAGTTGATAACAGATGTAATTATACATTTGTGTGTTTTATAGGTCAGGGCTTTCTACTTCAGTTCCAAATTAGGATTATTTAATGAATTTTAAAACTATACACTGACAATTGAGAAGTTTGCTGCCATGGGGAAAAATACACCTGAGCCTTACCACTTGCTGCTGTCGTCACCTCTCAGGAACATTTTTTTTTTCTTCCTTTATGCAGCTAGACAAGCAGGGGTTCTTGAGTGGGGTCAGCAAATTATTTTGGAGCTAAAGGGTGCATTGCAAATCTCTGTATAGTTTTTAAGAGTGTAGAAGATGAGAGGCACCTGGGCTCCTTGGAAGAATCTTTTCAGTCTGCTCCCTCTATTGACAACTTGTTGTGTATAAGCCTTTTCATTTTAAGTATCTAGAGCTAGTTCTAAAGACTCAGGTAGTTTAGTTTACCTAGCCCTAGTGTGTTTTAGGTATTTTGCTCCCAGTGACTCAATGGAAAGCTTTTTCTGGATCCTTATAGTCTATTTGGTCAGAAGACTCATCTTATTCTAAGTTTAATCAGCTTCCATTGGATCACCCATTGGTGTAAATAAGATTTCTCTTTACCAGATGTTTACCTACATAACTTAACTGCATAGTCTTATCTGTTTTATGCCAGAATGGGTACAACACCTCACCAAAAGAAGTAGGGTGAGTTCCTGTTTTGCTTTTCATTCATCTCCTCCCCTTTCCAGCACTGGTGAAGGAGAGAAGGCTCTTCTTCCTCGGTTGCAAGAGCAGAGTGTGTCATGTATTATCTCTCCCTGTCATAGGAATGACAGCTGCCTTTCTTCTTTCTTCAGGACCAGCAAGCCTCTTTCTCCTTGCGAGAGACAGAATATTTATATGAAATGTTGTCTTGGGGCTGTAGGAACACAACATGTAAGAAAAGGGATAGTCTGTGGCAATTGTCATGAGTCCTACTGTTGTATATACATCTACCTGGTCGATAGCATCTGCAGAGTAAGAAACCAATCAATTTTCACTTATTTTGTTCTTCTGGATGGGCTAGAGCTCTTGTACAGCTGCAGAATGCAAAGAGTATTCAACAGCTTTTAGGAAGAGGGTGTTACATGCACCTTTTTCCTGCGAAACAGTCCTGCTTTTTATTACAGTAACATACCAAAGGTGAAAATGTAATTATTTCAGTGTAAATTCTCATTTGTTTGTTCACTTTTATTGAGAAACTCTGAAGGCATGAAACTCTGAAGAGAGAAAAAATTAAAAGACTGACTTTTAATTTCTGTAAGTTTCAGAAATCATACCTGAGAGAGCCATAACACTTATTCCTAAATACTGCAGTGGAACCTCATGAATTCAGGCATTTGGGGACTAAGATCTGTCCATCAGATATTTAATGCTTTGTGCCATTTACAGAATGATGAGCACTGGTTTTGGTGGGTGTTCTTCAAAATAATATGTATAATAGGGGGAAATGAGCAATTTGGCAGAAAACAACACAGAAATTATAAAAACTTTGAAAAAGCATGTACAAATATAGACATTGTTCAGAGGGCACCACCAGAACAAGCAGTAGCTTCTTAGCATTCATCTAACTGAGGTGTGTGTGCAGGCTGGTGAGGTCTGGGGCAGTGCTTCTCTTGCCAAACACACGAACACGAGAACAGGACTGAAATCACCAGGCCAAATGCTACCTCAGATTCATGTGTTCAGCTCTTGGTGACTTTAACTTCAGATATGTTTCTGTATCTACAGATATTCTTTGACAGGCATAAGAGGAATTTTGCATAATCTTGCTGTGAAGTCCTTGTATGCTCGTAAGGAATTCTTATTTACAGCCTCATCCTACTCTTTTATATTTCAGTGACAGCAAGATTTTCTCATAGCCCTAATTCAGCAAATCACTTCAGCGTGAACCTAATTTTACCCAAGGAGACAAAATTCACTTTAATAATACTTACCTTTCTATTATTTTCCTTTCTTTTCTTTTTTGTAGTAAGCAAGGCTAGTTTTTAAGTGCTGTGTGTAGAAGTACACGAACTAGGAATAAATGTCTCTCTAAGCAATAGCTTCTTTAAAATACTTATTTCTTTAAGTGTGGTATTCCCATTAGAGGTCCAGCGTTCCTGGGATAACTAGAAATTTCACATCTGGTATGAAAAGTAGTTTTATAGGTTTCATAGGGATGAGGTAAAACTAACTGTTTTAAAAGGAACATTAAGCACAAGGTGACATGTATAAATTGCCCTAGAAATGTTAAATAATAAGATTTTTTTTAAAATGTGCAGCATAAAAATTATAGAGGTTAAACTTGTAGGTGCAGTCTTTTTATCATAAGCATTGTAAAACTCAAAGAATTCACATGCAGTAAAACCCAATTTCCTTTTTACCTATAATATATTTCCCCTTTATAGTAATTCAATTTAAGTGTTGGCTAACCAAGGAATGACCTTCCCAAAATAAATCACTTTTCATGCTTTTCGGTATTCATTAATCTGATGTTATTGTAATATACAGGAAATTATTGAATTTTAACATTTTAAATTTATTTGAAATCCATGCACAGAAAAGTTAATGATAGTGGTACGTGTTTTGCTGTCCACATGGTGGTAACACCAACTGGGTTATTTTTATCTTGATTTTTGCTGACTGAAGTTGATTTCTTATTAAAAGGGCAAAGATAAGTTACTTTAACTCAACAAAAAATCAGTTTCTTATTATAGGCCTAGTAAACCTCAGCATTGTAGAGAAAGTTTTTGTATAGTATGATTTTATCTATCAAATAAGCCTTCACAAATGTCAAGGATTCATCCAATTTAAACTCACTGGATAAAAGAGATCTGTTTTCCCTAATTGCTTGAAAAGTACCTAGCAGTAATAGGATAAGACAGCGTAGGTGACTAGCCAATTACTTAGTTTAAGCTATTTACATCTATCCATATGCTATAAATTATGTCTAAACCCTCCTGCACTTCTGGAAAAGTGAATAAAATCATATAAGTTTATTTTGAATACAAGATCAGATATGGTATGCTGAGTGACACTTAAAAAGAATGAAACAGTAACCATAGCTTATTTTCTGAAGCAATCTTGACACTAATGCTAAATTACAGCTTGGAAACATCTAGCATTTTTACCTTTATGAGAAAAGGCTTTTTACATATTTAACATAATTCTAGGGAAAATATACTGGAATTATGTATAAAGATATGTACACTGTAACCAAAGGGCATTTATATTCCCCAGTAGAATACTTACAACAATTTTATTGCCATTTGGTGTCATTTTCTAACAGATATAAAATACAGCCAGTAAACAAACTAGACTTTAGATTTAAGCTGACAGCTGTTCCTTCAGAAGCAATATTCAGATATTTAATCTTAAGAATACTGAATATTTTACAATTGTTTGAGCAAACTATACTTTTAGCATGTGAAGGACTGCATGCTTTTATATACAGTTCTTGGATCTGATAATGACACTAAAAAACAACCTTAGAATAATCTACACATTTGTTGCTCTCATATATTCCCTGGGCAAATCAACAAATTGCCTCATGTTTTATTCTTAATTCCACAAATTCCTTTTTATACACAGTGTTGCTATGAATATTGGGCCCTATTTTTTTTCCCGTGTGTGCATAAGCCATGCAGTTGACTCCAGCACAGTTTATGCATATATGTGAATACAGTTTCTTCTGGCCCTAATTTCATTAAGGGAATAAGTTTACTGCAAAAGCCCCACATGCCGTTTTCATAGAGTCTCACTTCAGTGGTCCCTAGAGTTTTATG
Source organism: Lanius collurio (assembly GCA_020086605.1). Classification (NCBI taxonomy): domain Eukaryota; kingdom Metazoa; phylum Chordata; class Aves; order Passeriformes; family Laniidae; genus Lanius; species Lanius collurio. The sequence goes on along the minus strand of JACBWW010000011.1, from coordinate 19,725,543 downwards.
GAGGAGAGAAAGAGGGAGGAATGCTCCAGCTCAGTACCCAAGGCTGGTTCACTACTTCACGACTTCAGCCTCATCTCACCAGACACCAGGAGGGAAAAGCACAGCTCCGGCTTTTCTGTAAGCTGAGTCAGCTGTGGGGAGTGGATGAGGACTTTTTGGCTGGGGGAGAGGCTGGGTAGAGGTAATTACTTGGTGTAAACTGACCCACTTTGGCTGGCTTCAGCAGCATCATGTCAGGTCAACCACAAACATGGCCAGTTCAAACCAACCATGAGTTGGTCTCCTGGAAATCCCTATAAAAGCAGGGATCAACAGCATAGGTTTGTCCTACAGAAGAGTGATTAATGCATGCAGGTGTGTACATACTCCTGGGCTGAATAGGCTTTACCACATGCTGCCTGCCTAATTCTGAGATTCAATCTTATCCCATTGAAAACAAGCAATACTTTGCAACTTCATTCAGTGGGAGAATGTTCCCTATCAACATGCATTGAGGTTCAGTTGGGAATCATACATTTTACCAAGTCAGCTAAGGGATAATACCATGGACATAGGCAATCAGATCAGTACAGTCTGCAAACTTACAGCCCCTTTGTTCAGGGTCATGGCAGTATAGCTAGTTTCACTGCAAATAAGAAGTAAACCAGACTGTTTTAAGTTACTGTTCCCAGTATATAGTTCTCCTTTATGTTATAATTCAATTAAAGATAATTAGTTTAAGAAAGAAATTAGTTGTTCAGGCAGCACTTCCCATCCCACTGAAAAGATGAGAACAAGGAAGAGATTTCCTGGAGAAATATTGTGCTTGTATGCTTTGTTGTTAAATTGATCCAGCTCATCTCATATGTAAACCCTGTCCTGAAATGGACACAGTCTGTTGCTCCTTGCTCTCATGATGGGTAAGCCAATCCATCTGCTGCAGATGAAGTGGATGAGCAAAACGTGTCTCAGCTGAGCAGCAGTTATTTCTCCATATCTTCTCTTTTGGGTTGTTTTCCTTGTCAAGTATGAGATTAGATCCTTGCATTTTTTTCAATAAATTGTGGTATAGTTTTAAATGGAAGCTGTTTTTATTAATTGTTAATCTGTTATCAACTGCAATCAAGACTATGTTGCAAGAGGAGGGAAATGCAAGACGTAGCCTTGCAGCATGGGCCCATTTCCCCCTGCCCTAGTGTTCTACAAATCTCAGGTTTTATGTTCTCTGTACCCTAGAAAATCACAGAGTCATGCAGAAAAAGACATAATTCCTCCAAATGGCTGCATCCTTCTTATGTATGGTGGTGTCTGTGCTCTGATAGGAGAACCAGGAAAGGAATGAGACAGGTCCACTACTGAACCTTGCTGGCAGTACTCACTGACTTTTAGATAACCAAAAAAATATGGAAATACCAGAACTACAGCATTCTAGCCTTGTTCTGTATATTAATATTCAATTTTAAATCATACTTGCTTCTTTTTTACTTGCAGAGAATGTGGGGTGAGGAGCAAGGGTTATGTACTTAATCAGCACACTCTCAAATATATTATGTTCATGGAAATTTTCATTTATTTTTTCTTGGAGTCCTGAAGAGTTAAAACTGTTTCCGTCAGTTTTTCGCAGAAGGAATGGAAGCGAGTTTAAGCACACCCATTCAGTCTGAGCCAGTGCTCAAGGGAAAAATGCTGCCATAGCTCTCTTTTTGTACTATATAACAAACAGCAGTGATGACAATTAAGGAGTACTTTAAAAGTGTTATTTTGGATAAAAAATACATCTTTCAGTTTCAACCCACTTTAAACACCAAGATTTTCTGTCTTTTCAGTGATTTTCAGGATGATTTTATGCTGCAAGGGAAGAACCACTGATTGTTGCAGAAGGTATTTTGTACTTTTAAACGCTTATAAATCTTTATTCATCTATCACACATTTTTACCTGAATCAGCAGTAAAATCTCTGAAGTCAAAGGATAATTGCCAAAACAGCATTAACTTATTTTATCTGAATAAAAAAATAACCTTTGAAAAAGTACCTTGCAGCTACACAGATTGACAAAATGCATCAATTATATTTTTGCTCACTTATAATTACACTGCAGTAAATGCACAGTGAACTCTACTACATGGTTGATTAACCATAAGGTTACTACTATTAAGTCACTCTCAGAAACAACAACTTTGGCTTTAATCTAAGAACATAACTCTGCACAACATCTGATCAAGTTTAAAAATCCTACATATCTATACAAGCTTCAATTTAAAGCACACAAGTAAACGATAGCACCTTAATTGTAGCCAAGGTTCCTGTTGCTTCAGTCAGACATCCTGGGTATGTGAATGATCAAGTTTGAAAGAGCTCTTGGTATGTCTTAACCATCACTAAAGGAAAGGCTTTTACAGTGAACTCTTAAATATCCCCTATATTCTCTTTTTTTTTTTGCATAGACACAAGTCTTTTGAAGAGCAGAGGCAGGAGCTGGGGTTGTGTAGCCTGGAGAAAAGGATGCTCAGGGGTGATCTTATCACTCTTTAAAACTGCCTGAAAGGAGGTTGTAGACAGGTGGGAGTTGGTTTCTTCTGCCAAGTAACAGGTAACAAGACAAGAGGAAATGGATTGGATATTAGGAAAAATTTCTTGACGGCTTGAAAGGGTTTTCAAGGACTGGAACAGGCTGCCCAGAAAAGTGTTTGAGTCACCATCCCTGGAGGCATTTAAAAGGCATGTGGATGTGGCACTTGAGAGCATGGTTTAGTGGTGAACTTGGCAGTATTAGGCTTATGGCTGTACTCAGTGATCTTAAAGGTCTTTTCCAAATCTACCTAAATGATTCTGTAAAATGAAATTAGTTTTCCAGCTTCTGGGGAATTGGGGTTGCAATCCAGGTATACATTGATAATATTTCAACAATTTTTTATCAGATTATTGCAACTGGAAAAATATTTCTGTTTCTATTAGCTCACTGATGCTGTAGGCCCCCTCTATATCTCCTTTGTATAATGGAAAACTGTTGCTGTGAAGTTCTGCCATGGTGTTGTATCTCTTTTTGCCCTGCCTGGATGATTGTTTATGCCAGCTTTGGACAACCTAAAACTGGACTATCTCCTAGTTTGAAAGAATAAATCTAAAAACAAAGTGGCAGCTGTTCTGTGTAAGTGGTATCTAGGTGAGAAGAAAGAATAGTCTGGTACAGAGAAACTTGCCTAGGAGGTAGGATACACAAGACCATTCCAATATTTAGTCTCTGCTTTTCATATGAGGTGGGGAATATTTGCTATGCTGCCTGTTTCCCTCTGTTCTGGAGGTAACAACATTTGCTAGCTTCACAGTGTATCAAAACTAGAAGTACAATAAGGATTGTAAGATGCTTCAACAGACAGATAATAAGAATACACAAAAAAATACAATAGAAATTAGAGGTTATTCCCTTACATATACCTGTGTTTGTAAAATTTATTACAACTGTGCTAAACTAGATTGAAAATAGCAAAATTCTTTAAAATGTTACTGTTTTACTGGATCAACCTGCTTTTTCATGCTAACAATTGAGTAATAGCAGCTAGAAAGAGTTGAGCTCAGTTACTTCTCGGTGTCTGAAATTTGATTTCTGCTCAAATTCATCTGAGAAAAATTTCTCTTATATGGGCATTCCACAACATGAAAACAATTGGAGTCATGTCACTCTTGTGCAAAATGCCACCCACATGACACAAGCTGAGGATCTGACACGTGTTGTGGTAACTACTGATGAACTGAGCTGGATCTGATGCAGTGTCTTGGCTTTATAACCAGTTTCTACTCCTATAACATCATCTCCTCCTCATGGCTATGATTTCTTCTTTGACTGTATATTCTTTATTCACTCAAATCTTCTCTGTGTGTCAAGAACATCATAAGGAAAAATTATGAAAAGCAATGGGCATAAAAATCCCCATTTGACTGTTTTACTAAAGCATTTAGAGTGAGAAAAATTAGGGGAATTCACATTTCACATGTGTTTAAATTGTTAATCTCACTGCTCTATCTGTATTAGTGAATACATTTACAGTAAGTTTTACTTTACAGCATTTTGGCAGAACTGTTAGAAAAATTGTTGTAAGCCCAGGAGTGGAACTGAACCATGAAAGCTAAAATGTAAGCTGCTGCAAAGCTGGGTTATTAGTATGACAGAATAAAATTTCACACACGCAAAAACTTCTAAGCTGTGATATTTTGAAAGCAAGAAGAGAGGGGTGGGGAAGGGTACTCAAAGTCATCTGTGTTCCCTCTGATATTTCACTGAACGCTGCCATAATAATATGTTGGTTTTGTCTGTTCTTTTTTTCAGGCATTTGGTGATATTAGTGAGGAAAGTCTTTTGTGTAATGAAGTGAGCACAGACCAGGAGTGCATAAGGGAGAAGGACGGTGTGCTGCGTACATCTACACGTATCAAGCTGAGGGAGAGGAAAAAGAGTACAGCAAGGTGGCAAGGTATTATTTTCAGTTTTTGTGCCTGGCTGAAAAACAATCCTGATACCCAAATATAATATGATAGGAGGGATAGAAAAAAGAAAACAATTTCAAAACACAGTTTCTTTTGGGAAGGCTAGGGTGCTATCAGAGAGAGCTGAAATTTCACAGTTGTTTTCCAATGTGTCTTCATTCCTGGGTAGTTTCATCAGCTATTGCAAAAGTCCTGAAGGCTGGAGTGCTGGAGTTCTGTCCTTTACTCTCACCCTTTCCATTCAGAATCTCAACAGAGTAATGCAATCCTGAGCCATCTAATTTAGGCAAGGATTAGCATTTAAAGTATGCTAGGGGCAGGATTAAATCAGTGACTGTATATTTATTTAGGTATGTTTCCAGACATATTTGTCTAAGTGCAAAAGTCCCAATCTCTCTGACTTGTTTGTGTTTTCTACTGTGTAGTGAGAGCCACTGGCCCCCTCACAATGCCTAAAGAAGTACATGCAGAGTGGAACATCTATGTCAAGTTTTCAGTGAAGTTCCTCCTGACCAAAGGCAGTATCAGGGCCTTTGATGATAGAGCACTACAGAACATGCTGCGTGTCCTTAGGCACCACTGTTATTATGAGATATCAATTTTCTCTTGGTCTTTATCCAGGCTTGTTGTACCTGGCTCCACAAGAACTCTGCACTCAGCTGAGTCCTACCACTGTCAGTTTTCTAATGCCCTCTAAGGAGTAAATTTCAGTTAAAAGCACCTCATGTGACTCTTAAATTCACAGTATCTTGTTTGCTAACAGAGAAACCTTGGAAAGTTCACCTGAGAACAAAAGACACTTTTTTTAAAGGAAAACTGGTAAATTTAGTGTATGGGCTCTTGTACCTATGTCCCTTTTTTGGGGGGAAGGAGGTCATACATTGTCGTTGATGTCTTTGCATCATTGATGTCTTTTTTCTGATCTTCAGGAAATCCCATTGTCTCTGACAAGAGCTAGTTCCTGAAGTAACACATGGTCCATGGAGTTGTTTACATCGTGATTCACATCCATGGTATGCCTGATAGGATTTATGTTTCTGATGGCCACATCTCTGCCTGTGCAGTGTCGTCCTGTGAATGCTCCCTTCGTAGCTCTTCTGTGGCTTCAACAAGTTGTGCAGTGTGGTGAACTCATGGGATCAGATCACAGATTGGATCATGCAAACATACTTATTTCATATAGCTTTTTTTTCCCTTCCCAGTAGTGGGACATTCCTAGATTTATCAGGTTTACTTGTTTCTGCTTTTTCAGCTTTGCTTGTACCTGTTAGCTGTGGTGGGGAAAATGTTGCTGATTTTTTTTCAAGTTTCACGACTAAAACACCGACATTGTTTTCAGTAATTGTTCAAAGCACAACATTATTGTAATTGCAAGACTGTGAGAATGCCCAGAAGAGGAGCAATGATGGCTTCATCTACCAGTTCTGTAGCCAAATCCCAACATGCTGCAAGATTTACAAGATCCCGGAGACCACTTTTTCTGAGGTTTTCGTGGTGGCCATACCTGCTTCCTTGTGAGCCACAGCAGTTTAAAGCAACCTGGAGGTTATGTTCATGCTTTCTTAGTAGTATTAAAGTTAGAACCAGTCAGTTCTCTTTAGTTAGAACCAATCAGTGCCTATTCTATTTGGCTCCATACAAAGGTATCAGAAACTGTCCATGTCCCAAAGGCAAGAACTATGAGAGAAACAGAAGAAGGTGGAAAGGCAAACACAGGCAAGAAAGTGAATGGAGAAATACAGGGCCGACTGTCAGAATCCTGATTCAGTTTTCCCTTTCATCCTGAAAATGAAGCTGGAAATGGGAAGAAACTTACCTTGCTGCTATTTTGAATCATTTATGTAGAATTCTGTAATCAATTAACATAGTAATCAGTGACATTTTTCTAGCATGTTACGGTTTTCTGTTGTCCCTTTGTTCACACTGGTATGGTAAAACTTTTTCAAATGCATTTACCTTTGTAAGATCTTACCCAATATCTTGAGCACTCTTGATTAATAGTATTACTTTAATCTGTAGTTATCATCCACCTGAATAAATATTAAATGACATTAGGTAGTAACCTAAATGTTTAAATTTCACTCCTGAGCACAGTTTTAATTTGGGTGTGCAAGACAGTTGTTTGGTTTCCACTTCTTTTCTTGTTAGTTTTTTTCCAGTTTGTGTGCATGTGCATATGTGTGTGATTATTTTATGACTTACACTCAGATAGAAATGGTGTTAAAAATCTTCTGAATATCTACAAGAATTTATGTGATTTTTGTGGCTTTTATTGTGTAAGATATTACTTGGATGACTTCACTCTCTCATAACAGGAATAAAATTGCCTTTTAATGTTTGCTTTGCCTGTTGACACTTTAAACTTTTCTACATAACTTTGGAAAAGAAACTAACTGAAGAGAAGACACCCAGTAACCTATTGCAGTTTCTGAGCAACAGTACCAAAATGCTGTGGGCAGCATCTTACAACGTGCGTCTCCTTGGCCTCAGTTTTGCCTTTCAACACGACTGACTATAATGGTAAAAATCCCTTTGGGCTGTATTATATTCTAGGTTTCTCACCACTGAGTTAAGATATCCCAGTCTGGTTCTGTGAGATTCTGACTTCAGTGATGTTTATACAGTGTTGGAATTTAGTCTGATGGTAGGAGTGACTTTATGTATGGAACCGTGGAACCACCATAGCTTGATTCTGATAGGACTGTGTTGAACTTTCTAACAAATGTGGATCTAGTACTGAAACTTTGTTCAGCATGAAGGTCTTTACTGACTACTTTTATTCCTCCAGTTATATTGGAATATCTGCACTAACATTCATTTTATCTAGGATGTATAATTCTGTACATTACATATTTGTGAAAGTTGAATTTAAACTATGTTTGCATATTAGGTAAATTGACCTTTTTTTTTTTTTTTTTTTTTTTAATGTAGCATCCTACATATTAATATTGATTATTTGCATCCTATGAGTTCCCATGTTTGCTGGTCAATATGCAGTGGGTGGTATTGACTTTGAAATTGTTTTCTGAAGTGCTCTTAGCAGCAGCATCATCCATAATGCTCAGTTATAGTTGGATAGTAATTGCCTGTCTACATAGTGTTCCTTTGCAACAATTTTCTCCTGTGTAGCTATATATATGTAGTCATTACTGAAAAGTGTAAATAAAGAATCCTTTTAGTGGTGTAGTTTCCCTGGGTACCTACTGTGCTCTTATTATCTAAAACATACTCCCCATCTGTAGTTCTGTTCTATTAAAGGATAAAGACATAACTATGAATTAAAAATTAAAATGCTTGTTGTAGATTGGAGAGCAGGGTCTATTAGAATATATCTGGCGCTAGGCTCACAGTACAGTAGATAGATTACACTGAGCACTAGTTAAGCAAGGGAATGAAAAATGACTGATTTTCATCATTTAGTTAAATATAGTGCTAAGTGGTATGTGCTAGCATTAAAAGCAAATTACTTAGCACTTCACCAATCACAGCATGAAAGTATTCCATTGGAAACAGTATTTTCAGTGATGTTCAGTCCTCAGTTTTATTAAATAAATCCACTGTTAATGCTTAAGGAAGCAGTAGAAGATGTATTGCTATGATAATAAAAAGATCAAAAATGTAAAAGTAAAGAGAAGTAGTACCTCATTTTAATAAACGTTCTAAGAAACCCTCCCTCTCTCTTAACAACAAAACTCCAAAGTACTGGTAGATCTAGAATTTCCTGTAATTTCTTTAGGTCTTCCTTTCTTACTAATGAATATGACCTATCCTTTTTTTCCCCTTTCTTTATAATGACATCTTTTTTTCTCATAAATCTGCTGCCATGTCACCGAACATTTTGATGAGCTTTTCTGATTCCCTCTTATATCTCCTTGATAGGATATTATTATCCAGTAATCTAAAGACGGGGAGCCTGATCCTCAGCAAAGGTACTTTTTGGCTACTCAGTTAAAGACAATGGAGATGTGAGAATTTACAGCACAAGAGGTTTTGACATTGACGGCTACCTTTATTTCACATAGCAACATTACTTCCTCCACAGCAATGGGCATTGGAAGACAATCAAATCTGTTGTCTGAAGATGTGGAAGATGTGGCAAGTCATAAACCTTTCTGAGTCTCAAACCATTCTTAAGCCACTGCCTCCTCCTAAACAGGAGTCACCTGTCAGGAGCTACACAAAAAAATCCTTGGAAATGACACAGGCAGGAGATGGTCCAAGGTTTGAACAACAGATGCATCTTCACTATCCAGATCAAATGAAGGAGAGAAAATTACACTTCAGATATAAAAACTACAAGATCAATGAGCCTATGCATGAAGCTATTTTGAGTCCTTCATTTTCCGTGTAGTGTCATTCTTTGGGGAATTCAGTTTTGAGTTTTCTCTTATGACTAGGTTTGAAAGCTGTTGCCTTTGTAAAGTGTATTGTGTTTGGCTGGCACAGAGTTCATTTTCCCATGACAGTCCTCACAGTGCTGTTCTTTGTATTGGCAGCTGGAAAGGTGCTGCTGCTGTGCCAGTGTTATGGCCATTGCTGGAACAACCTCACATTCTCTCTCCAGCATTCTCCCCCTCACCAGTAGGCTGGGATGGGCAACAAGTTGGGAGAGGACACAGCCAAGACAGTTGACTAAAATAGACTGAAAGGATATTCCATACCACATGACACCTGCTCAGCAATAGCAGCTAGGAGAAAGGAGGACAACAGGGTGGCATTCGTTATTTATGACATTTGTGTTCCAGAGCAACTGCTGCAAGTACTGAAGCTCTGCTTCCTGAGAAGTGGCCAGACATTGCCTGCTGATGGGAATAAAATTTTTTGTTTTCTTTTCCTTGCAATTTATTAAACTACCTTTATCTTGACCCATGAAGGGTTTTTTTTCTATCTTATTTTCTCCCCCCCCATCCTGCTATGGAGCAGCTTGGTGGGCAACTGATGTCCAGTCAAGGTGAACTCAGCAATAAACAAAAATATGCAGGAAGTGATGTAGTTAATCTGGTTTTAGTACAAATGCTGGCTGGAGGGGTTTTGAGTTTTCTTCTGGCCCTAAATTTTTGGGGTTCTGTGGAAATTATGTGATTTTCCCAAAACAGGTATTCTTTCCACTTTTGCTTAATGTGTACTTAACATTTAGTGAAATCAATCTATCCTTATACAGTCTTTCCATTAATAGTGTAGGTGAATGGTATTAGACCTGAAAGAAGTATTTTGCAAAATATAGACCTATTTCAAAAGGGTTTCTTGTGAAAAATAAAATATATAATTTTTAAAAATATGTTAAAAAATTAGGCATTTAAGCAATGATTTCTTCTCTTCATGCAATAGATTTTTTATTCTATTTTCCCTATCTTTTTCTACTTAAATATATGCTCCAAAATTGGCCTTTTTTTTTTTTTTTTCTGTTTTACTAAAACTTTATTCAAAATACTTCCTTAAACCTTAAAACAACAGACTTTTTTTTTTTTTTTTTTTTTTAATAGCACCTTTCCTTCTCAAAATACTTGAAGACATGATAATTAACCTAGTTTTTGAAACATAGAATTTCTTTTTTTATTTTCCTGGCTGGCACATAATGGTTCTGATGCATCTTTCCTGGGTATGCCAATCCTGTCATATACACTAATAGGAAATAATGACACAAGGTTGACTTAACTAGACATAATAGGGCATATTTCTAAAACATTCTATGTGGGAGATATATGCACAGATCTTGCTACTTATTAATGAAATTGGAAAACTTCTTCATCTGCACTACGACATATATTTATAATGGCCTCCTATTTCAAAGGCACGGAGTCCTTACATAATAAAATAATAAAAAATGAAAAAAAAGAAAGGATTTTTTTTCTCTTCTTGTTTCAGATGAATTTTAGAAATTCACCATTCACAGTGAATTTGGAGCCTCAGACAGCTAGAGTTATGTCTAAAATCTGTGCAAGAATATGCATGCATGTGTGTGCTTATGCATACAGAATGAGAAGAGGACAGATTTCAGTGGCAAGGCTCTGTATTTTAAACCTTTCAAAAGTTTTGTCTGTTGTTGATGCTGTTGAAGTCTTTATTTTCTATCTAGTAATAAAAAATCACTGTTAAAAGGCTTTTGTCTTTTTTCTACAGATAATATCTGTGAACATTTTAAAGAATCTCTAAATTATCAGAGAATGTGCATTGTTTTTTATAATATCTTTCAAATTAGAGATGAAAAAGCCTAAATTTTTTAATTGCCCTATCACATGATTTTTTTTTTTTTCATTAACAAGTGGTGGACAGGAATGGGTTGCAGCTCCCTATTCCCCTCTGCCCCTACTCCTCCCTTCTGCTCTTTTTTAAGTACTGAAAATCTTACCATGTTACATTGGCCTACCAAGAACGCTTAAATGCTGACTTTTCTCTATGAACCAATGGCTTTATGCGCATATATCTACCTTATCAGGAATGCAACACTTTAGCTGAGTCTGGGGCTGAATGTATAAGCTGAAGGCTTGTCTCTGTCCCTCTGACAGCTGGAGGGATTTTAGAAAGGGTGTCAAAAGAGCTGGTACAGGCATGGCTTGGTGCAAAAGAAAATAGTGAGCACAGATTGAGAGATGTTGCATTCAGGTTACTAATTTCTATCTTTCCTCTTCTACCCTTGCTGTTGCTGTGGTCCCATGCTCTCCTTTGAGCACAGCTGTGCCACCTGAAGAGATTATCTACAGCTGCTTTTCCACGCAGGAGAAGCTCCCATGGGAGCTTTCCCTCACCCATTTCAGATTGAGCAGCAATCATTGAGCAAATACCTTCTGCTCCAGCTGCTCAAGCCTCACAGGGCCATGTTTAGCCAAAGCAGGTGTGAGAGCATTCACACGAGCAGCTCTACCAGCAGTTCTGAATGCAGTCATCTCTGAGAGAAGGGTGATGAGGACAGGTGGGAGTGATGCTGTCATTCCCTCATCCAACACAACTGTGACTGAAGTGGATTTCTGCCCTGTGTGTGTGTGTCTGGTTTAAAAGTTTGTTTGGAAATCCTGTGTATTTTATTTTATTATGAATGTTGTGAGTGAGTTAGGAGTCCTTTGAGACAGCCCACTGGCTGAGGATGAAACATGGACTTCAATGTTCATTTTAGACTGAGATGAAAAAGAAAGCAGGAAGTGTGTGCATATTACATTACATAAATGTAATTTATGAGGTTTTTTTATTATTATTATCATTATCCTTTCAATTATATACTCTGCTGCTGAGAAACTTAACCCGTGCCTAATTTACCACTCATGTACCTTGGGGTAAAAAATAGCACTATAATGGGAGTTGCCAAACAGCTTCAGACTTAACAACACTGAAGAAGGAATGGAAGCCTTTCTATATTCCCTGAAGACAATGGACATCAGCCTTAAGAAGCAAATAAGACAATGGTTGCCTCTCGTACATGTGCCAGCTGCTCTGTGAAGCTCTGCAAAACTCTGTGTGCTGGATAAGGAGTCGCCTTCACTCTGCAGGCTGCAGACTTCCAAAGCCCACTCAACAGAGCCACACACAGTCCCAGATTTTATGCTCCTGGGTAGGATGAAATACAAAGATGCTGAGATAGATACTGCTTTGGGTGAGCGACCCAGTCAGAGGAGTTCTCAAGGCTTCTGATCAGATGGGACATGAAGAGGAGAGAAAAGGGGCTTCATTCAAGGTCAGAGCTTTGTCAGCGAATCCTACAGGGTTTCTACTGGCTCTACAAGGTTCCAGAAAGGGGACTGATTTGCCTGGGTAATTAGGTCAGGATTGTAGCAGTTTGGCTTCCTTTTACCCTTGTTATGTGGATAACTCAGATTTATTTTTTCTTCTCCATGGACTCAGCAGTACAATTTCAAAATTGACATGGTGCTTATCAGAAGTTAGTAATTGGATAGTGCAACCCATTTGTTTGATAAAGCTGAACTGTTCATTTTTGGTTTCTAAAAGCTAATAGGCATTGTTCCTTCTTTGACATTTGATTTTAATGGCTGTAATGTTGCTCCTGTCTCAACAGCTATATGTCTGGGTGTTTTCCTTGACTCTACGCTTCCTCTGCAGGAGACTGTTTTTAACACTTTAGCTTCCGGCAAATATAGTAGTTTCCTCACTCCTGCATATGCTGCAGTATCCCATAGAGCTGGCAAAGGCAAAGTGCTAGGATTCAGGGGTAAATTAAAGCTGAAAGCAGAGATACAGGGTTTCCCAGGTCTGCATTGCTTTAGTTTAATCAAAAATAGTGTAATCATAAAAAAACCCCAAACACCAAATCCTCTCCACAATAATTTTGCATGAGCATGATTCTAAGAAAGGTGATTAGGTGAGGCAAAACTTTGGTATAAAAGGGATGTGTAAAACTCTGACTCATTTGCCACTGGAAGAAGTTTTCTGAGGTACCACTTTTGTTACTATAGGACTGGGTTATTGCAGCTCCTTTTTCTCCGGCCTTCGAGGAAAATCAATTCATGAACTATGCAACACTGCTTCAAGGCTCTTTTTACGAGACTAACCTAATCTGCATATGGCATTGTCCCTACTTTACAGTCTTTTAATTGGCTACAAGCAGCTTACCATATTGACTGAAAAATTCTTCTTGTTACATTTAGAGCTGTGGCTAATTATGATCTTTCTCTCCTCCTTGTCTTCTTGATTTGTAGTTCACATCTCCTTCTCAGGAGCTCACTTTTTTTCTCTTTCATCCTGGAGTCTCCTCTACTGGGTCTCATTCCCTCCCTGGTTTCATAAAACCTCATGGCTAAGCTGCTGGTGTTAGAAATATACTGAATAAGGTGAACCTGGGGCTTAATGGCAACTTCTGCTTTCTAAATACATACTAGAAAGCTCTTGGTAGTATCATTATGTTAGATAAGATTGGTCATTTAGAGAATATTTCAGTAGCAAAATAGAAAATATAAATTAAAAAAAAAAAATCAACCCTAAATATTTTATGTATGTTTTATGGGGGCTAAAGAGAGGTTACAGAGAAAAGGTCAGCTGGTAAATAAAATGCGTATTTCCTTACAGTGAAATACAGTAGAATCCTTACTCAAAGGGCTGTTAAAAACAATTGTCACTCCTGATAACTGTAAATGTGTAGCAAAGTTAATTCATCCACTTATTGTTTTGGAAGGAATACCAAAAGAAAATGCTATGATGAAGTGTTATTTTCCAGAAATGTAGTAATTTCTCCTAGATGATGATCCAATGATCCATGAACTAATAACTCCTGCAAAAAATAAAAAACTGTTAAATATTGCAGAATATCCATCTTATTTTTAAGACTGTTGTATCAAATTGTTGAGTGTATCCTCACTGCTGATATAATCAATGGGAAATCCGTCTAAGCAAGAAATTTGTGAAATGGCATGCCGCACTGTCGTGAGTAAAGCTGATTGACAAAATTCCACTTGACACCATGTCACAAACTGGGGGCAGAAGTTTTAGCATAATTCAGGAACTCAAAAGAGAGTTATTCCAAGACCTGGAAAATGTCATCACTCACTTTGGAGTAAAATGTGTGAATTATTTTTATTGTTGCATTCACTAGTATCCATACTTCCTTATTTTGTGCCTTATTTTACACATTTAATTTAAATGAGAGCAAATGTGTTCTGGCTGAATGTCATATATATGCTGTATATAACAGAATTATGATTAACTGTATGAATAATTACCAGTTGGAACTAAACAATTCAGATGGATAGTTTCATTAAGAAAACAACATGGGGTCATTATAAGGTTCTGGTTGCTGCCCCAAGTCTCAGAAAAAAATATAGTTCTCTGAACCACCAATCTGAACTGGTGATAAAATATCCCAAGTAGGCTCACATTAAGCTGGATAATATGCAGGCTGCTTGATTTGTATTGAATATGTGTCTGGTGGCTGGAACCCACTGTAATGAACTAGCCCACAAATCACAGCTTAATGGGAATCTACTTATACATATTGCTTAATTAAAAGTTGTGAGCTTATTAACATGTGTCTTTGGCACTGAGCTTTGGGGATGTAATCTCTGTGCAAATAAGACTAGGTTGTAAAACTTTTATAGATTGACAATGATATTAAATTCCATACCTTAATAACCCATCATTTTCTCAAAGCATGGTTCCCATTCTGTATTTATTTAAAGTTGTGACAAATTGTTTGTTTGTGATCCTTTACTCCATAAGACTTTGTATGCTTGCTTTATTTCAGAAATGGTCTTGCTGATGTCTCATCTACTTCTGTCCATTTTTTTGGGTATTGCTAGATTTCTGGCTGGCATACAAGCCCAGAGACTCTTTTTTTTTTTATTATAGAGGCACCCCATGGCACAACACTTTACTTAGAATTGTGCCAGTGTTTCCATTATAAACCTCTGGTTTTATGGATTTATAACTTTACTGTAAAAATTTGCTTCAGGCTTAAACTTGGACTAGAAGTTCCAAGAGTGGGAGGGAACATTTTTTAACAATTAGAACAAAAATCTGCTGTATGTTGCTCTTGGTTACATGAATTTCTTCTTTTCTGAGTGGCTAGTTTCAGAAACCATTCTGTTCAATTTTCTGTTAATTTTTTTTTCAGAAACCCTTCTGTTCAATTTTCTGTTCAATTTTTTTTTTTTTTTGGCCTCTATCACATTTATCTCAGCTAATTCTACTTCATGTTCATTACTGAATTGATATTACTTAAGGAAAAAAAAGGAATAAAGCAAGCTCTTGAAATGTTTTAAAAACACAACTTCTTTCCCTATGGAAATACTTATTTCAATGTATTTTGCACCTCCCCTTAGACACTTGGCAATCTGATTATGCTATATGGGGCAGAAGAAGGGAGAAAATCGGCAAATGGAAATGGATGAGCTTTCAAAGGTTCTTGCAAGATTCTAGTGGTTTTTCATGGATATCACATATGCCATAGCTGTCCTTTCAGAAGAAAATCACACATTTTCACATTACACCCTCTGAATCACAGATCTGTGAAAGAGCAAAGAAAAGCTCTATTCTCATTAATTTTGCTGTCTTCAGGAACTCAGCTTGAGAAAAGGACTGCTAACTGTGGATATGCCTCTTCCTGTTAATGCCTCATTCCCCATGCCCTCACTTCAATGTCCCACCAGAGAGCAGACAAGGTTTTCCCTAGATGATCTGTTTCCCAAAGAAGGGTTAGGAACAATTTCAAACAGATGTGCTTCTTCATGCCAGAAAGTTGTCTTTTTTGCCAAAATCAAATCACTCTGAGTAAGTGCAAATGGAACCTGCTCTCCTTAAAGGACTTGAAAGTGAGAAGTGAGACCTTGAGTCTCCATGAAGGACTTGAACATGGGAGGTGAGATCAGTCTGAGGGGAACTGTTCTAATACTCATGATGTTTACCAGAGGTCTACACCGTCTTTCTACCCTTGAGGAGACAGGCCAGTGTGTGATATACCTTCATCTCTGTATTTTACTATCATTCTGTCCCTCGAAAAACATAGCTGGGGGACAAAGTGGATGGTTGTTCAAACAAGCAAGTGGATGGGCAGGATTCTGGTGTGGCAGACCTGTCATATGTGACATAGACAGTCTGAGACCTGTGCATCTGTGTCTAGCCTGAGGTTTTTCTGCAGCAGCATGAATACTGAGCAGTATTGCCAAGCCAGGATGGTTACCAATCCTTGGAGATCAACAATGAGAATCTCACATTTGAGATGCCCTACAAGAAGGCATCACCTCCACCCTGGAATTCAGCTTGTGTTCAGTTGCTGCCCTGAGGCCCAAATGCTGTAGTGCCTTCTAAAGCTTTGGGCTGAGAACTCTTAGCCTACCACTAAGAGAGGTTTTTTTTTGAGGAAAAGGAGTGAAAGAAGGGTCTGCCTCTGGAGAAGGTTTCTGAATGGTCTGTATCTAGTTTCTACACCAGTCTTTTGTAACATGCTGGACACTGCAGTGGGATCCCATCGGAATAAACTGAGATCCAGCAGCCAGCAGATCTGGACCAGACTGTGATATCTCACAATTCTGATTTGTACAGACCATGATGCAACAGGTGGTCCCTGTGGGATTTTTTTACAGTGAGTGTCATACAATAATGAAGGATTAGTCATAAGTGACTAACAACTAGATAGTTCTTTTTAGAAGATGAATGTGTCCTAGTTGAAGTAATAAGGATTTTCAATATAAATACTAAAATGAGCTGTATAGTTAGTCTATATTCACAGCAGTTAACACAACTGCATATGAAAATTGAATAACCAAAGTTACAATAGACTATCTATGAGGGATTTTCTATTTTTAGCCCACAGATTTTGAGTTCTGTACACAAACTACTTTTATTACAGCTTCTTCCTTTTTTTTTGCATTCATCAGCAGTTCCGACAACTCAAAAAACAATTATTTCATTTTGGCATGAAACTCAGTTATTTCAAACAATTGATTAGAAAATAATCAAGTCAGATGTGGTTTTGATTTCATACTTCACAACTGTATAGCAAAAAGGAATTTTCAAACAAATGATTCTTTCAACTTGAATTGTCAAAACATTTAATGACAAAGTGAATGCACTGACAACGCTGAATTTCTTGAAAGAAATTATTTTGACAAGTTCAACAACTTGTCTATATTTTCATAAATCCATTTGATGGCATCTTTTTGTCTGATAAAAATTTTCCCTGCTTTAATCTGAAAGCCAAACTAGTAGGACCTGCCCCAAGAAAACAATTAAATACCACTGAAGCCTGGAACTTGAAAAAGCATTTGAAATGTTGACATGGTAAGTTTCTGGCCTTATTCCTTCTGAAATTCATTCTTTAGAAATCTACTCTCTCTTAATTAGTTTGATTAAGTAGCATTTTATCTGAGACACCCTCCATTGTGAAGAAAAAGAAAGTAAGAAGAGCTAGCTGGCAGTTAGACTAATGAGAAAATGATAATTTCTCTTATACCCTGCCACGGTCCAGTAAAATACTACTCGCATTAAAATAAAGTTATATTTCCCTAATCTTTTAGAGATGTGTGATTCTTTTAAAATTATATTAAAATCAGAGATTTATTACTGTCCCAAACCTCAGCCCATTTGTTCTAAGAGGTGTGTTTGAATTCTTGGGAAGAAAAAAGAGAATTAATTGCAAATCTGTCTTACATAATTTTGTATCATATCCTTTTCACAATCTTATATTATTTTATTTTTATAATAAAATTGAACCCATGTATGTCTTTTGAATATCCTGATTCAGTAGGCAGCCAAGGGTTGCTTTGGAAGAAATGTTTATGTGTTATTTTACCTGAGTAATAGACTCAAAGACAATAACTCCAGCCTTTGCTGTGAAACACAGACAGCTAAGAAATTAACTCATGAAAGACCTCACTTCTCATGTGCATTGGTTGTGAGAAAGCCTCTCAAAGGGCACCCAGAGGCACAGCCAAGTTGATGCCAGGGTGCAAGGACAAAGAGGGACAGCCAGCAGGGGTGGTGCCATGTGGGATGTGTCCTGGGGTTCTGGTGGTGCACCACAGACTGCCTGCCTGCTGCCATGGCAGGGTGATGCAGTGGTTGAGTGCTAATGGCAGTGGTGGAGGCTCCAGCAGTGACAATGCTGCACAGAGTCACAGCAGCTCTCATCCAGGGGAGCTTGGCTTGCAGCTGGGCGAGTGCCTTCCTGCTTTTGGGGTTAGTCCATCCTCATCGTCCCGTGCTGCCATGCTTGCTGACTCCCTGAGGTTTGGAGGAACGTGCTGGCCACACAAAGGGAGTGTTCTAATGCTGTAGCATCTGGGGTACAAGTGACCACAAAATGGGCAAGACCTGAGAAAAAATCAATCTATTGGTGCAGCTGCCTTCAGCAGGAGCTTTTCAGGTACTGCTCCTTCTGTGCTCCAGAAGTCAAGCACAAAGTGACCTGTCAAAACCAGGGAAAATCCAGAGCTAACTGGTGATCACAGACACTCCTGAGCCTTTACACAAGTCCCACTTAAACAAAGAGAAGCTGAAATCATGGAGTCCTCTCTTTTTGGGTCCTCTGCATATGAGATTCAGACTGTCTCTAACACAGCACAAGAGTATATTTTCTCAAAGCTCTAATTGATATTCAGACAAAACTTTCTTCATATTAATGGAATTCACAGTTAATCTTCAGGGAAAAAAATCAGCATTTTTATGTGAAATTAGGTGTATATTGCTTAATCAAGGCTTTTCTGAATTAATTCACTAACAATAAGTATTCATGCTGGTTCTCTTTCAAAAATCTTTGTTTCAATACAGCTAATAATTTTTGGAGTTACAGCTAATTATCAAAGAAAAACTAATGAGCTGTTCATGACAGTACAAGACAATTTCTGTTAAAATATTATAGTTTTTCTATCATTGAAATGCTCACAATTTTTTTTAGATTCTTCTATACTGTAGGTTTCCCTGGAACAAATTATGTTTTATCTGCTACCCCAGAATGCCACTGAACAGAATTTCATTTTCCACCACAGAAGCCTGCGGATACCCCAGTGCTTTGCAGAAAGAGATGCCAAATCCTTCCTTCACCAGTCCCAGATCAGCTTTCTGCCCAGACACTGGATCTGACAGAAAAGATGCAATGCAATCCAGACTACAACACCAAGAACATAAATACAAGAGGAGCAAGGCCAAGAAAAGTGAGATCTAGAGAGACATGACTGAGTGAGTACAGGGCCTTAGGGCCAAAGCTGCCTTTGTTCAGGCTGAAGTTTGCAGAGTGCAAAGTATAGAAAGAATTATTTCAAACTGTGAAGTAGTGAATGCCCACAGTGCCTGACATCTGGATGTGCATTTCACTCTATGACCTTGGATGAAACCCTGCTCCCTCCAAACTCAGTTGGAACTTTGCCCTCCTAAACCGGGGAGCTGTCATGAATGCTACGTGGCAACCAAAGAAAAGGGGTATGACAATATTGCGGGATGTGATCCCCTTCACCTCATTCAGGAAAATAATCAGTGATTACTCAAGCAACTGAGGCAGAGATAAACTTCTTAGGTGATTAAGACAAACAAGATAGGGATGCTGGTGTAATATTCTGAGAAAAGCCTTTTATTCTCCAGATCCCATGAAAATGAAAAAGAAGAAGAGAGAGACAGAGGCTAACAATTCTCTGGATTTGTGGGTTCCTAGATGAAAAACCGGATCCTTATAGTTGAAACTTCTTGAGCTTACTGAGCGGGAACTGGTGGAATAGGAGGTAATTTTTTTCATTTATTCAGTAATGGTCTTAGAGGAAGTCAGTGCAGTGAAGAGATAAATGAATATGTTCTTCAGTTGTTTAAAAACAATGAAAAAGAAATTTATTCTGACATTAAAGAGAATCATGAAAAGATCAGTGTATCTAATTTTAAAGCAAATCCACATATCCATCTGGGCATATCTAGAACACTTGCTGAAGGACTTACACTGTAATGCCAAAGAATACATTGTTTTTTTCTGGCCTCTTATGAACATACACAAAAATGAAAGGACTCTTTTTATCCACCATGCAAGTACAGCTGAAATATTGCCAATGCAGGCTTTTCTGTCTTGTCCTACTATTCTATGCATCCCTAAAGGTAGGATAATAATTCATTCTTTTTTCCTAGAGCACTTTGGACCAAAATACTAAATGGGAGAAGGACTGCATGTCCTAATTTTGAGGAATGAGACTAAAATACCAGTATTTTTGACCAGTATAATTGACTAGTAGGTAATCATCAAACAGTAAAAGCACCCAGAGCCTAACCCAGTGACCAGAGAAGACAGAGAGAATATTTCCATTAGCTTCAGCTGGGCCCTTTGTGCTCTTGGGCTATGTTTTATCAACCAAAACCAACAAAAGGTACATCTGTGCTGCAATAGTTGTGTCCCTTCTGAAGCAACTACCTAAAATTGTTCCACAGAAACTTGAGTGGCAAAACTGTAACTAAATACCTGTGCTACAAGGATTTATTGTGCTCAAAACCTATCTAAAATATGCAATATGCAAAACATTAGTCCATATTTGTAAACATGACAAGTGCCTTCTAAGGCTCAAAATCTACTTAAAATGGTGAAAAATGCTTTGCCAACTTGTTTCATAGGGATTGCATGCAAAACATTAAGATCCCCTATACTTAAATCCACTGAATTAACCTTTCTATAAGTAAATATGTATGCTTGGGTCATACTTTGTTCTTTCCTAACCTGAATGTGCCAAGTGATAGGGGGAGAGTCGCTTGTTTTTGTTGTGGATTGGTTATTTGTTGTCCTTGTCTTTTATTTTGGTTTGTTTGTAGTTTTTGCTTTTGTTCATTTGTTTTGAGTTTTTTTGTTTGTTTGTCTGTTTTTTTTTTTTAATTTGAGCTCACAAATCTTGGCATTATCAGGTGTGAACCTGATATTTGCTGTATTTCCTATGTAACAGTGTGTAGTATCAGAAGTCTTGAATAAGCATTGTTAACACCTGAGATTTTCTAATTGCTGGCTATAATGAGCACCTGATGCCCCAAGATAATACAATTTCTTTTCACCTTTCCCTTGAGAGGACATACTGTGCTGTGTTTCTCTGTGCTGAACAGGAGAGTGACTCCTGGTGCCACATGAAATCAAGATATCTCCCAATAATTTGAGAGCCAATATATGTCACTGCTCTAGCTCCCTCTGCTCTTGACATCATTTAAGGATTTCTGTGTGAACCCACCTGGGAATGACAGAGACAGACAGCAATTAAGGCAGACCTTCTAGAAGAAACAACTGTAAATCTGACAGAGAATGAGTTTATTTACTCCTTATCTTCTTCAGACCTTCACAAAGCCATTTGGGAATTACACTGGGATGGATATGTGAATATGGCCACTGAGAACTTTGCTTACTGAGAGAAATCTCCTACATTTCTTACTACCCACAATCAGTACATGAAACTTCCATGGCAACATACACACAATATCAGAAATTTTACCTCTAGTCATCTCAAATGTAATGAAACCAATGCTTTCTGATAAGGAGGAACC
Organism: Lanius collurio; assembly: GCA_020086605.1. Classification (NCBI taxonomy): domain Eukaryota; kingdom Metazoa; phylum Chordata; class Aves; order Passeriformes; family Laniidae; genus Lanius; species Lanius collurio. The sequence continues at coordinate 19,704,155 of JACBWW010000011.1, read as the reverse complement.
TATAATTAGGCAACATGTTCACTCGGTGCTGCTGACTCTGCATTTCTAATTTGTGGGATCTGAAAGCAGATGCTTTATGAGGAAACAAAGCCTGGACTGGATAAAAAATGCATAGTCTTCCTCAGGCTGCTCTCTACCCCTCCTTAACTTGTGAGACCAGCTGTGCTTTAGAGAGAGAATCCCTTCTGCCTTCCCTTTAGTCTGCATTCATATTTGCTATCAGAGGTCTTGATTTAAGAATTACCAACACTGGAATGAATCTCTTTGCTGTTCATGAAAGCTGGTAAGATTAAGCATATGTCTTTCACTTGTTAATCTTTCCACATGTGATTGCATTCAGCAGTGCTGAACATCCTTGGATGTAACCCATTGAGGAAGTAACTTGCTATTTGGGCAATGATCAGCTGTAGGTTCTGAGGCTTCAAGCAACAGACTTAGATTTATACAGGAGGTTGAAGGCAGGGCAGTAGCTCTGCCTCCATGCCATTGCTGGAGCAATCCAGCTCCAGTCTGAGAGCAAATACATAAATGGCATATACAAATATATTGTGGCATTGACTCTGCCATCCTTTTCTTGTTTAGTGTTACATTTACACGATGACTCAGTAAGTCATGGCTCAGTCTAAGAATGGGTGGGTTCACTTGCACGTGTTTAATTCCTGGGGCATGGCTTATTTATGCCTTTGCCTGCAGATATTTTGTTAACATTTTTTTGTGTGTATGTGTGTGAATTTATTCTAGCATTTAGACTTCACGTTGTTTAGCTCACTGTGGTTTACTGCCTCTTATTGAATGATAGTAGGAGAACACTTCTCCTGTTTTTAACCATTTTTGAACTGTGCTTCCACTAACATTTTAGTTTACAACCCTGGGACCAAATGCACTTACAACTGTGGTAAGAGTATTACTGTGTAGCTTTGGTTTCTATATAGTTAAGCCTTAGTTAAGACTATCCATATGAACTGCTGGAAGACTTTCCAATTACTCCTTGGTGTTTGGCTGTTTACTTCTCTATGTCAAGCTTTCAAATCATGTGAAAAGTAAAATTCATTATAAATTTATCTCTATTGTCACAATTTTAAAATTTAATTGGAATTGTTTTAACAAAAGCAGTGTCCTCAAACAGCAGCAATGTTAGTAGATTTCTGGGAGAAAAAAAAGGATAAGCTCATACATTCAGTGCAATAACTGCTATATATCTTAAAATCATGGTATCGGTAAAAATCAAAATGCTTCCTACAAAGTAAAAATATCTGATTTCTTCTATTCCTAAAAAAGCACACAAATCCCACGTTAAATATTTTTTCTCTCAGGTCAGTGTTGCTTCTTTTCTCTGGTTCTTCTCTTACATTTTTACTCACTAAAGGCTCTGGTTCTTGATCCCCTCTCTGTTTCTGAGTGCTGTCAGAACGAACACAAAAACATCTCCTTTTGCTCTGCTACTGAGTCCCATTGCTACCTCACCTTTTTATGCCTGTTTCCTTCTCCTCAAAAACACCAGTTCCTCTCCCTCTCTTCTGTCTCTGAAGTGTCTCAAATCTGCTCTGAAGTCCACAAGGCTCTCATTCTCTTCATTTTCCATTTGCAGCATATCCCTGTGCTCCTCACCTCTGCTGCCCACCCTCCAGGGCATGGTGTTGCTCCCTCCTGTGCCTTGCAGATACACAACTCTGCATCTTGGAGAAGTGCTGCTTTCTCAGAGCCTGTCCAAACAATCCAACCACTTTGGTAAACAGCTGGAGGGCCACCCCAAGGTCTGTTTGTTAGTTGCTTTGGCTGTATTACTACTCTCCAGGTATGTCTTCCACACTCCCCCCAGTCTTCTACACAAAGTGGTTATGTTGGCTTCTACACACCCCTATTCCCCCCGCCTTTGTTTTTTTTTTTTTCTAGTGCTCAAAAACACTATTGCTTTTTTTCACAATTCCTACACAACCCTGCCTCATGACTCTCCTTTAAATTCCTCCTTCAAGCTCCTATTTTACTGTGCTGCAAAAAAATTACTGGGCTCTGCCAAGTGCTCAGGAAGAGTCTGATAGTAATTTACCATTATTCTGCAAAAAATATTATTTCATTTTCCCTCCGTGCTCCCCCATCTGTCTGACTGTCTGACTTTATCTCTTGAGTCTATCAGTTGCTTTCAGGGCCCACATGCAAGTTTTCTCTGTCAGAGTCTGTACCATTTTTCTATGGATACATATCCTCCAGCAGAAAAACCTGATCCTAGGAAATGCTGAGCCAGCAGGAGAAGATGATGCTTGGCTAAAGATTTTTACAGTTCTTTTTCCCTGTTTTCTTTTTCTGGAGAGTCTTAGGGTTTTGTTTCTTTCTTTTGCATTGTTTCTGTTTAAATTTGATTTTTTTAATGCATCTGGCTAAGAATGACTTTGAAGAGTAGTGATGGGTACCAGTCTAGCTCTTGATTTGTAGCTGTCTGTAGATAGGCTATTGAAATGGAGGAAAGTATGGGGGATATACAGCAGAGGTAATCCTCACATTGACATCTCTGAGTGTTTTGTAGTTGGCAGAATAAACCCCAACAAAGTAACCAATGCTGTCATGCAATATTTACATTTAAATCTAAATCAGGACATAGATATGAAAAAACTGTATACAATGACATTGCAGACTGCCTTTTTTCAAGTAGGTCCTTCAGGGTAGCAGCTGGATTGGTTTTCAGATAGGAGCTTCTTAATCCAGGCAGATGTAGCTCTCATCAGAAGTTAATTTGCAGAGATATTCACATATGCAAATCATGTCACAATGGTGAAATGCAACCACGTAATGACTGGAAAATGTTATACCCATAAATCATACTACCACGATCATCAAAATTTCCACTCAGCCAGTACAAATTCAACAGCATTTATGTCTTTCCAGCTTTTAGCCCATAAAAAATCTGTGTTTTTGGAGACTGTGTTACACTGGTGATCTTAAAACTCCCAAGTCTGGTATAATGAGTCCTCAAGTGCGTTATAACTTACCAGTAATTACATTTCAACATTTCTGCTTTCAGCAGTTAGTGTTTTATTCATAAACATTTAAACACTGAATTAGGCATAAAATAAGAATGTTGGCAACAACCCGGCTTAATTTCATTAACTATTAGGTAAACGTAGTATTGCTTCTTCAAATAATCCTTGGTTTGAATGCTAAAGATGTAATGAACTTCATGGTTCATAGCATCTGACATTGCTTAATTAATGGGTGCATTTATAGTACATAGGCCTCGGTAATTGATTTATATGCATGATTTGCACATACAGCTGTTAGTTCCTGTAGGAAAGTCATAATTCAAATGTGTGCATATATTCAAGATATGGGGAAAGGGGAGAAAAACTCACCTCGCAAACTTGTCAAGTTCCTAACAAAACACCATAACAAACAAATAACACAAGAAAAATAAATAGCATCAGAAAAAAAAACTACCAGAAGAAACATTAATGTAATCACTTTGATTTTCCATAGCTCATACATTTCAAGTGGAAAACATGACAAAATTCTTCTCAGCATTTTTTTCCTCTTTACAGTAGATGTGGTTAAGTCTATATATGCCCACACACCTCTGTGAGTCTGTTCATATTACAGCGTGTGTAGGGTGAATGGAGTCCACATTTTCCATGCCCATTTGAGTTTCTCTCCCTCACTCAAATACACATAAACACACCCAAGGTATACATAATTCAGATTTAGGAGCAAGAACAATAAAGCTAAGAAAAGGTTACACTTAATATTACACATGTTTAGTCTTGGGGCAAATCTTCTCCTAACTGAAGCCAAACATTGGAGGCGAGGGAATTCAGCACAGGTTTTCTAGCCTGTCCAACAGATTACTTCTGAAAGCCAAAGTGGTGTGTTGAGAAGTCGATGCTGAAGAATAACTGAGCTCTGAGTGGAAAGAGGTCTCCTGTGGCAGTTTAAAAAGGTTGAGGAAGAGAAACAGCTATTTCTGGATTATCCATTACCTTGGAGCTGAGGCTGCATCCTTCCTAGTACTTTTCTTGCTGTTCAGTGTATTCCAAGCAACAGTCTCACATGCTGAAGCAAATGACCCCATTCCAGCATGCAGAGGTCCAATTCCCCCATCTTTCTCCTTTACACTGACAACTACCCCACATTAACATCAAACTTTATTTCAAGAGTCCTTGCAGGAAGGGCTTGCCATTTTAGGGTTTTTGGTTTCGGTTATCAAAGCATTTCATTGTATGTTAAGGAATGCAGAGCACAGGCAGCTTGATGACTTTCACAACCCTGGCTCCATTTCCTGGTGCTCTAAGGCAACACTTAGCTTTTCACTCTCCAGACCCTTATACACTCTACATCTGCTATTCTAATGCCTGCATTCATCAGTAGACTGGCAATAATAAATTTTCTTCTTTCCTTTCTCTTTTTTTTCCAAAGGCTCTCCATTGTACACACGTTTGTCATTTCTTCACTATTGACTGCTGACTGGCCAAACCTCCATGAACAATAATTCCATTATAATGTAAGCCAGGGGCATGGCTGGCTTTATGATTTGACTGGAGGCAGGTGAAAGGGTGGAAAGAAGATTATTTTAAACTCTTAATCATCACTCATCTTTTTTCAATATCATTGACAAGCTGTAGTGGAAACTATATTTTTTCTTGTAAACCCAGGCACTCTTCCAGATTCTTATTCCTCAGTATTAGCCCAATGCTTTCCTTCTGAGAGTTTTACTACAATCTTCTGAAATAAAATCTTTCCCACAGTGTTAGTGACTATGCTTTTACAGTCTGGAAAGGCCTAGCACTCAAACTGGTAGGCTAAAATCATTTACATCACCATGGCCTAAGAGGCATGAAGAACAAGAGCTGAACAAGCTTAGTTCCCACACTGCAGATGAGTTTGTGCTGTGTGGACTGAAAATCTCATACACCAGGTATCACTTGAGAAATGCTTCTGAAAAATGCTGACTGATTCAATTTGATTCAGAAGGTAGATATTTAAAAATAGAGATGGTGGAGTAAGGCAACATGTCCTTTTCTCCTTGTTGTGGGGAAATAGAGGCATTTCAGGAAGCTGTGGAGTGGTAAGGACCAGCTCAGCTCTTAACAACTCCAATGCAGCAGTGATGGACACAGTAGAACTGTCACAGAAGAACTGAATCACAGAAAAATTTGGCTGCAGGGATATGGTGCATGTCATGAGTGAGCTTGGAGCCAAACTGTATGACTATATAAATATCCCAATGTTCACTTCAATGGTATGTCTGTTTTATTGTCTCTACATGAAACACACACACACTGTTCCAGCCTTCCTGGAAATGGGCAGTAGCCAGGATTTAGTCCATGGAGGGAATTGCTGCAGTTGCTGCTAACTTTTATAGTGGAGGAAACAGAAAGAGTATCAATTAAGCTATTTTTAGGAGACATTCTATTAACATTGGTTGATTAATATAATATGCGTGACAAAAAGAAGTAATTTCAAATCCTAAATCTAAAGAAGATGAAAAGTGGGAGAAGAAAACAGAAAAAGTATACAACAGTCTATGAGTGAGATGATTAAATGGCTTCTCCCCTTCTCCTCCTCAGCCTGATTTTACTGATTTGACACACTGGAATTCAATTTCAATTATGGGTTTAGATTTTCAGAGGGGTTGGCCTCAGAAATTATCCTGAAATCATTATATATTTTTCAGAGCAACAGAATGAGTTTCTTGGAAGATGTAGGCAGAAATGGTGATAATCTAAGATAACAAATACTATGTAATATAAACATTTTCTGCTAATGCTTCCTCCTCTCCAACATATAATCCAGTTCTCATTGATTTCAAAAGCAGTTGGGTTTCATCTGATCACTAGTTATTAAACAGCTTCCAAAGCTATTAAAAAACTCCAAAGCTTTGCTAGAAATAATCTTTGTTTTCTTGCCAGACTGTAACAATAATAACAATTATATATAAACATGCATATACGCACATTTCCTTTCCAGTTTTGTATCTTCAATCATCTGAAGTTCTTCAAGCATTTTATGCAGGTGAGTAAAAAATAATTATCTTTGCTTTGCAGGCACAAAGGGAAGGTATGGTTGAAGTTGGCAGGAAAAGGAATAATGTTGTGAATTTTCCACGAAGTTTAAAAATTATCATGTTTATATGAAAACTGCATTGTGTTTCTTTGACCAAATAGGCTGTATTGAGCATTTTTTACCCTTTCCTTTAGTTCTCCCAGCCTCCCAAGTATCCTTCAGACAAGGTTTGAACTCTCACAGCAGTCTTAGCAACATTTTTTATGTTAATTTGGACAACTGTTAGTACATGTGTTCCTTCTGTTCGGATAGGACTGTTGTTAGGTCTGCCACTTCTAAGAGTCTCGTTCTGGTCCCCTTGGTATGCTTTTTCACATCACATCAGGTACAGGCTGGCACTGCCAGCAGGGGCCAGTCCCTGGCTGCCCATGCCTGTCCCTGTACCCAGGCAGTGCCAACAGGCAGCATTCCTATGCAAGGGCAGGCAGAAGTGGAACACTGGGGCATGTCATGGCCAGGAGGTTTTTTCTTTTTGCTCTAAGCAGTTCCCTATCATTTGCCCCCAGGGCACATGTTCTTCTCATCATGCTGCTGAGCAGAGACTGCTCATCTGCAGCAAGGTGACCACAGTCCTTCCCCTCCCCAAATCTGTCCTTACCCATGCAGAACCAGCAGTATCTGCAGGGATAACGGTAGATGAGGAAACAGGCAAGTCTGAAGGTGTTAGCTGGTTTATTAATGTGGCAGGATGCTGTTAACCATACATCAGATAGCACTGAAACAACTGATTTTTCAATCATTATTAATGTTTCTTGCTGCAGGGGTGAATCTTATTGTGTGCCATGTCCCCCTGACTGGTTTTAGAACATGTTCTTTCCCATGCAATGGCTCCCAAATTTGTGGGTGTTTGCACAGCAGGGAAGCATGCTTAGAGCTGCTGTAGTCTTATTTGAACTATGTAAAAGCATATGGATGTGATCTTGTGATTAAAGTTTCCTGTAAACAGGTTCCTGGGGAAGTATTTGTCTGTTCTGCAAAGGGATTGCAGTTAATTCTAACTAAGGAACACTTTAAAACTATTAGGAGAGAGTAATTTTAGCAGTTCTACAGATGATTAAAAAGTCATTTTCTAAAATATTCTCACTGGAGGTTTTTTTTTCTTTTCTTAAAGAAAACATTTAATTGCTCCAATCAACCATAGCTACTTTCTGTTCATGATGTAATTTGTATACAAGGTGTATGGTAATTTTTCATATTTGATCAGGGATGTATTCCCTATAGTTCCTACCACTCACCTTTAATTGATTATAGCTCACTCCTCATTAAAGAAAGAAAGACTACAGTAAGATGGAGAAGGGGAGCAGTTTTTGCAGTAACATGACCTGGCACACTGGGTGGTGTTCCTCTGATAGACACAGCTTCTATTTTTCCAGTCCTGCGACACCAGCAGTAGAAGTCCCACCTCACAGATAGGTGAGGCAAACTTTGATTTTAGTTCCAGAATTTACCTTGGCATCATCCACCTGTGTACTACAAAACCAGTCTCTCCGATAAGCAGAAGAAATTCCGGCCAGCAATACTTGATAGCACTTGAAATATGAAATAGCTTAAGTGGTCAAAGAGTGTGACTCCTCTTCCCATCCTGGGTGCTGAAGTTGGACATCTCTACCATGCAGCAAAGAAGGCTGTTTCCAACACACCACTCCTTAAAGACGTGGTGTGATAAGTAACAACAGAGTCCGTGTATTTTAATGTGTTTCTAACACTCTGTCTAAGCCCTCAGTTTTTCCTGATAACTTAAGAATATCAGGAAAATCACGTATCCTGTCGATGTGCAGCATGCTGGCAGTCTTGCCTGTCTTATTCTGCCTGTGCACTAAATCCAGCCATTGATAATGTGGTGAGCAGTGTACATGGAAGGACAGCTAGGCTGCCACTTCTCCGTAGCTTCCTCTTGGGATTAACAGCTTCATTCCATTTTAAAAAACAATCCCCATAAGCAAATGCCACTCCAGAGCTTTGAGGTTCACTCAGTATCAAGGGTCTGCATTACCTTGTGTCTCATTCCTGGAAGACACCATTCAGTGGTATCTTAACATCCATCACTTTACACTTTATTTTTATGAATTTGTTTCATTTGTTTCCTCACTTCCTCACTAAAATAGACTCAGACACATTTTCTGTGGTATAACTCTGAATCCTAATTTTTTTTATTTATTTTTTTTTATTTTATTTTTTTTATTTTTGATTGTATTGTTTTGTCCTAAGGCCCATGCAACACTGAGCTGCATGGTGGAGTAGTTCTGTAAATGAGATTTTGGCATGGTACCTGGCACATCCATTGCTGTGAAGAAATAGCTGCCAGTGACTTAATCTCTAAGGCCACTCTAAAATTACTTGTTTTCAAGGACTCAAATCCCAACCTTCTCTTCATCATATTGAATTTTCAGACCTTGTGTGACATCCCACTGACACCCAAGACTTCTCTATGTTTTCCTCAAAAGTTTTCTCAGAAGTTTTGAAAGCTGAAGCATTTTTATTTTCTTTATAGTTGTTCCCAGGAGCACCTTTCAAGGGCTGGGTACCCTGGTGTTAGAAAAACATGAAACAACAGACTGTCTGTAAGCAAAAAGCAGCCACAGTTCAGAGCAGTGGGACGCTGGCAGTGACTTGTTTGGTTCTCCCTGTTAATGCTGGTGGTGCCCAGAATGCTTTGAACTAGGGAAAAAAAAAAGACCTGATGCTGCCCAGATTATTCCACAGCATGCCTGGCCTTGTCAAGTGCAGACTGCAGCTTCCCCTTCACTTGTAACCTTGGGCTGGAAGCAGTCACTGTTCCTGCTGATGCCCCAAACTCCATCTACCTTCCCAGATTTCTTGAACTCTTTCCCTACATGCAGCAACCTGTCTATTCTCCAGGTGGTTCCCTAAGAGGAGCAGTGTCCACACCTGTGTGGCTGTGACCATAGCTAAGCTTCTGCTGACACAAGCAACAGCATCCTTTTGAGTCACCACAGAAAACTGACCTCACCCAGGATGACTTGTACCTTTAGCAGCCAGGGGACTCAATGTGAGGTTTGGCCTTTTTTTCACCTTCTGGATTAGCACAGCACAGTCTGATGGTTTACAGGAGGAGGTGGGGGCTAATCAGGACACCCCATTATAAGTCCTTTCCACACTCTTTATATTTCTGTTCCCCGGAGCCACCCACCCAAAACACAGTAACTTTCATCATGTCACAACAGAGAATACTCCATCCAAAAAAGAGATCAGTGCTTGAGACACCATACATTGCTGTGCAGTGTTCGTTGTTCTGTAATATTAAAACCTGGTAATTTGTCATGACAAACAAATACTTCATTTGTATGACTATTTAGTAGCTCAGTTTTTCTCCCTGAAAACCAAATACTTCATTTAATGACCCTCTATTTCCTGCGTTTGGATTGAACTGCTCAGTTGACACCATTCCACAAACTTTCACCAAGTCATGGTCCCTTGCTATAGGCCCTTCCATCTGACCTCACCAAACAGTCATACCTTCCCTTTGCCCCTAGACACCTATCTCTCTTCACACCATTTAATTTTGCCCTCACAAGTGTTGTGGACACATACCTGACTACATATGCACCTATGGAAAAGAGAGAGCAGAATTTAACAGGTTGATAACTGCCTCTAACATAGGTAGCTTTGTGCTATCTGTGACCAAGGCTCTGTGTAGCTATCCTGAGACAGTAACTTTTCTGCCTATTTTGTTGTCCCTGACACCTCCATTGCAGAGGTTCCTTGAGCCCTTTACCTGAGTAACCTTTCCTGAATGCCCAGTATTGCAGTAATTAAAAAAAAAACAACTTCTCCTTTTAAGGAATAGAGGGCTGCCTGGCTGGTGTGAGATGAGTCCTGAGGAAGCATTGCAGAGGGGTGAGGGCAAAGGAAGGATGTCCCAGACACCTGTGTTGTGTTGAGACCCAGCTGACAGATGACCTTGGGTAGATACCACAGAGCCTCTGCTGACAGCTGTAACCCGCCTTCTAGACAGCCCTGTAAGTAAGGACACATAAGTGAATGTTGGTAGCTGTTGTGTCCCCTTTTTTGTGCTCTTTCAGACTTTTGCTTTGTCAGGAATGTTAATAAATGCTTCAAGTACATTTGCAGCTATCTGTTTTCTACACTCATGAATCCAAACAACTCTTAATCTAATTTGTTAAAATCCATCCTGGGGAAATGTGCTAAACCATGCTTGCATTTTAAAAAAATTAAATGAGATCATTTAATCTCAAAATGTTACATGTTTTTTATGTGTATTAACTCATTTCTGTCCCAGTATTGAGGACAGGGGTTGGTTTGTTTAGTTATCTGAAAACCCAATTTTTTCAGATTTGGGCCAAGCTATAAACTTTTCATTTCTCTAGTCCTAGCACTCAATATCTTATCCAGTGAAAGGCTGTGTGTAGCCAGAGGCTGCTCTGACTTTGCAGGTGGTGTCTCTGGTTGTCTTTACAGTTGTTTAGGTAAATGCAGGCCTGAGAGTAAAGGTGTTATGTCAGCTGGATGCTCTGCCTTTTCCAGAATGGCTGAGGGTTGGTACAGCTTCTGATATCAATCTATCTCAGATGATGCCATCACTAAGAAATTCCAAAAGGCAGCTATGTTCTTACCATGGCCCCCCTTGCCATGCCCGATATCACTGCTGGGGTTCTATCTCAATTGAGGAAATGAATTGGAGTAAAAAGTTTTTGCCTATCTGGGCATACATTTTCCCAATGAGTTGTCCCTAGGTGTAGAGGTACAGCTCTTTGTGAATTTTCATTGTACTTCATAGAAAACATCAGGTTCAACAAAAAAAAAGAGCTGTGTTATAGCAAGGGAGAAAAAAGATGGATCAGGTAGCGAAACAGAAATAAAATTGAGAACAACTTCAGTTTAAAAAGTTTAAATGCTTCCACATCTCACACAAGCTTGCTGTGGAAACTTGACAGTCAAATATCAAACAGTACACCATCTCACTGAATTTTATGTCATTATAGTAACAATGTTATTAAATTTGATATGGTTTTCTTTTTAATTTCAATGAAACATATTTCCTGATCTTTTCATAAAAATGACCTTTGGGAACCATAGAAATCTAGACATTTCTTTATTTATGCTGCTGCATCAGCTAATGCTTCCAGTCAGAAGCTATATTGGAAAGCACATGAAAGCCCTTATATGATACAGTAATATCGCAAGCAAAATGTTGCATTAGAACATTTCACACTAACAAGCTGAAAGCTTTCTTCTATGAAATTACTTGATGTGTTTCTGTGAACAAGATAGTGTCAGTGTATCTGTAATCTTTTGTAAATATCTCTCTATACTCTTCATTCTATTCTGGAATTTTATACATTTTTTTTTTGTCTTACAAACCTTCTTTTTATAATACTGTGGAGGTGCCTTCCCCTGAAATCCTGGGGGGAGGGACCCTGCAGGGTACGGGTCTGTCCCTGTCCCTGTCCCCATGTCACATGTGCCCCATACCTGTTCCTAACTGGGGGGCTTGGGTACCCAGGGGCCGGGAAGGGAGCAGGGTCCCATGACTGGAGGCTGCCTGGGAGCTCCAGCCATGTGGATGGAGGAATAAAATAATCCCTGAACATCTAAAGAAATATCGCTTCATCTTTCCTTCCAAGTCCATCGCTGTCTTATACATGTTGTAAGGATCCCCTCATTACAACATAATACATCCTTTTCACAAAGTAAAAGAAAGGCATATATATATAGGCCAAAAAAATAAATAAATAAAGTCTAATTAGTCTTCTAAAAAATCAGAAAAAACATTTTCGATGGCTTTCCATTATATATAGTAATAGAAAATATTACTATAAAAATTACTATAATGTATAATATTGCTATATTGATTTTCACTGTTGACTGAATTTTATAGATGGCTGTGATTTCTGAGAACTCTCTAATAGGCAAGAAGTTCTGAATGAATCAGGAAATCTTGAAGTCTGGGCTTAATCCAGTCCTTCCCACTGACTTTCTTCAAAGGACATAGCTTTAAAAAAATGAGAATGTTCCCACACATATCAGTTTGGAGTTAATGAGGAGAATAAGCCCAAAGGACACCAAAAGCCTTGTTTGTGCTTCAAAAGGCTTTGTGAATGATCTGAATATTTCAAAATCAAATACTATTTGAAAATCTAAACTGGATTCACAAATGGCCAAGTCTCCAAAAATCACGGGCAGCTTCTGAGAATATGGACTTTTAATGCTGACCCTTAAATCCTTTTCAAAGCACATCTCAAAAGAAACCCAGCCCAGTATTCAGAAAGTTGCAAAAATGGAAAATGATGAGAAAAAATTTATCTTACTTTCAAGCATTCATCAAGTGAGGAGAAGAAAACATTAGAAAAGAGAAATTATCACATCCATAAAACTTTCAAAGCAAGTCAGGAGTAACAAAGGGATTGCATTCTGTATGAAGCATTGCAATATGGATTGGAAATAGGAATAAATAAATAACACCATAAATACATAAAAATAGACTTAATTTTTTTTTCAGAATTGATCTAGTAATTTAGAATAAAAATGCACTGCAGAGGTTGCTTCCTGACTTTCAAACTCGCTCTGAGAGTCAGGTCAAGTGAGGAATTTAGAGATCTGAGGAATATAAACAGCTGTAAATATAATTCTACAGAAATACATATGAATATGTAAACCAAACCACAGTTTTCACATAACATTAATCGCATATCACTGTATGTCAGATCTGTCAAAAATTAAGCCCTTGGATCAAACAGGTTTGCACCTGCTTACCTTGGAATTAATTTTAGGGCATGACATCAATTAGAGTAGGCAGAGCTGAGTCGTCCCTGCTAATGATGAAATTAAATGCTGACTATCACCCATTTTTTAACAGAACGGGCCAAATGCTGGCCTTGGTTACATTCCCAGGCCTCAGATAACATGAGTATAATTGAAAGCAGTTTTGGTTCAATATTTCTTGTATTTTAGAAGCTATGGAGCAATCAAGCAGTATGACCTTTTAGTGGTCCACCAAAGAATCAAGTTCTGTTCTGTATGGGATCCAGACTAATCAATATCCAATTACGATCACAGCCTGGTTTTTGTTGTTGTTTTTTTTTCACAACTGACACACATTGGGAGTAGCTTGGATAAAACATTTCTCCCTCAAACAGCTGAGACTTGGCAGATTCACAAACTATTATGGTGTTAAACCTATGCTTTTCAATAAAATGACATGAGTGTTTAAGCCATATTGCACAATATAGTGCAAATATACCCAGGCTAACTCATTCCAGCACTTCTCATTAAGCCAAATCTCCAAACAACATCCACAATGAGAGTATAGAATGATTTTATGCATTAATAAATACATAACAACAACAGGTTCACACTAACTTGTCAGGTATAGTAGGGATTTTACAATAAGAAGCATAGGATAAAGTCCATATTGGTACAATGTCTAATTTTTCTCTTGGATGACAGAAGACAGAATTGGCTGAAGGAAATCTGAACCCCATAGGGAGCCAATAACTTTCCAATGAATCAGGGTCTCATCTATCATTTTCAAGCACAGGGGTGACTGATAGCTTCTTTGACTTGCAGAAATATGGGGTGAGATCCTGGCGTGAGTTCAATGACTTCTCTCCAGCTCTTCAGCGTGTTCAGACTTCCACTGGTGAGATCAGTGCAAAGTAAGGGTGGCACTACCGATGTGCCTGAGCACACATGTTGCATACATGATGATGAGTAGTAGAGGGAACAAAAGCACCAGGCCTGCTTTTATTTCACCAGACAATCTCGAAGGAAGTAAAGCCAGCTTGTCTCCATCTGCATTTGGCTGTACTTCAGACCAGAAATAAGGAGGCAAAAGCACAAACCATATTCAAGGTATGTTTTTCCTTCCTAACAGGTTTGTTTTCTTAAAACCAAATAGCCACAGCCCTGTTATTAAAATCAATAACAAGCTAAAGTCAGGTCATAGTTGCTCTTTGGTTTTTAGGATGAACATTTCTGAGGAATAAATCTAGTGGACTTGTAAGTCAGAATAACAGCAGTTTCACTTGTTTACGTTTACCTCCCAGTAAGGGTTGAATGTGTGCATTTTACTGCTTAAAAATATTACACTGGCCATCATGGAAACCGTGGGGTGAAGGATAAGAACTCTGTAACCCTCAAGTTGTTTTGCAGTGAAGGGGGTGTGGGCAGGGGTCCTGCATTGCCACATTCCTCCAGCAGCATGACGGTGCACAGGCAAGATGTGGAGCTGGAGCCTGTTGTCACCCACTGAATTTGAGTTTCTCTGCAGTGGCTACAGCAGGCAGTGAAGAATAAAAATGGTCGGTGTAAAGGCCTTTTATTGGAACTTCATACTGCACCATATTTAATATGCCTTTCCCTGGATGCTTGTTTGGAAGAAAGAAAGAATCTCTAGAGTCTCTCAAACTCCTATTTGAACTCAGCAATGTGCTAAAGGAAATGCATGGAACAGTATTTTTCTTATTTATTTATTTTTACACACATATATGAGCAGGCCAGGAAGTCTGCAGTGTATCATTCTGTATTCTGCACCTGCTTGATCACTTTTTGCTATGCTAATGAAAAACTAATGGTATTTGACTTTCCTGTTTGCAGGAGGCAAGAGTACTTTTTATAAGAGTGAGCAGAATTTTTCAAAAATGTTTTAATTCCTCTTGGAGTCAAAACCATGCATCCCTGAGGCCATGGCTTAAAACTTGGTAAGCCATGAGCTAATAGTGTATGCATCCTTAAAACTGAAATAATGGGAGATCTGTAACTGTTGTGGCATGAACACATTGGCTCTAAGTATCTAAATGAAGCTGACCTTTTACATACTAATGTTCCATTGCTGCTAATAAAAAGAAAAAGCATTTTTTTTCAGGAGCTGGAGTAGAAAGAAATATTACTAATACTTTAGTAAGATCTATGTATTCTCACTGCAATGAAATGAGAAAGGTCAAATTTTCTCTCCCATAATTTTTTTTTTTTTTTTTTTGTATTCTCTAACTTCCCACCCATCTTTGTTGTACTAATGAAATTAAGATATCTTTCATGATATAACTGTGAGCTAGGGGGATCTAAATTACCTTCATCTGGCATCATTCCAGTATACTATAAATGAAGTAATTGTCCTTGACTATAAAATTTGCATTTTCAAGACTTAATTGCTATCATTACATCTTTTTGTAATTCTATTAATTTAACTGAATGGAGCATTTGGTTTTATGGTAAAAAATTTGCATTAAAACATTGTACATCTAAATAGAATTTTAATATTTGTGTCAAAAGCTCAGTACAGTTGTCCCACAGGACCTAAACAATTTCACATGAAGAGAATAGGAAGCAGTCATACTTTAGGTCAACAAACAGGTTTCCCTTTGGTGAGTATTAACAGAACTTGCCGTGACAGGCAGTGTGTGCTGAAAATCACTCCTGCCTGATCTCTGCAAAAGTGTTATTAATCTATGAATTCCATACCATAATTCTTAACAGGAAATGTATTTGCCCAGATACAGAGTAGGTAGGATATATGTTTGTTCTGTCGAGAAACAAACTTTTTTTCTTCTTCCTTTCCTTATTCTTTTCTGAGAGAACAAGTTACTTTGGTCAAAGACTGTGGATAAATGGTTAAAGCAGTGTGAGGACTCTGAAGTGGCTGAATACGTTGCAATTGCAATGATGTCATGTGCACTTTAACTTGTGTAGGGCCCAGTGGTAAGGTAAGAATGCATTACCAACTACACCTAATTTGAAACTGGGTCCATCTTCTTGCAGTGGGTTCATGTGGTACTTGGGGACTGTGACCTCTCATTAGGTCTTTGGAGGTATCAAAGCCACTGGAGCCCTTCGGAAGTAGGTACCCAGTGAGTCTGGGGTCCCACTCAGAGCTATGGGCAGTCACTCCAGGCACTACAGGAAACCACTGACACCTGGATGAATAAACAGTATTTCATGATGGTCAGAAATGTTTATGCTATTTTCCATTTTGTATTAATAAATACTACTGAGTTGTATAACATATTATTTATGCAAGTAATAGAGATGAATTGGCTTTACATTGAATATGTCTGTGGTTTTCTTTTTGGTTTTTTTTGTTATTTTTTTAGCATATGAGTAATATTTCACAAGAGGTAGAGTGTATTAGTGACAGAAATCTCTTTAACTGCTCTTAATGTATGTTGTATTTACTGGACTTCACAGTCATTGTGTAATTAAGCTTCACAACTGGCTTGTGAAGGAGAAAAGATGAAAGATGTCTCCATGAAAGAGATTTATGGGATGGCGAAATTAAAGACAGATTTCTGAAAGTGTATAGGCACCCTTTTTTTTTTTTTTTTTTTTTTTGGTGCCTCAATACCTCTGAGGGCCCCAAACTCTTGCAAAACTGTGTAGTGAGACACTGGTACCAGGCAAGACCCAAACCTGGGAGCACAGGGTGAAGCCTCTATTTGAGATCATGGTTTTTGGGCAAATGCAATAGCGGGTTTGCCTTCTGCCTTTGTCTCTTGAGTGGGAATCACATTTACTCACTGTGGGGATTTTGTGGTGGTTCAGGGTAGGCTGAAAATGCAATACAAGAGTCATAAGAGCAGGTAACCTGCTTCTTCTGTGGCCATCTATATATGCAACATTTCTATGAAGCTTTTTATTAGAAAAACTTCAGCATCACAGATGGGGGGCGAAGGGCTGACAGGAGTTTTATTTCAGTGCTGAATCTCCCAGACCTACAAATATCAGCTCTACCATGCCACTGGAGTCTGCTCTGTTGTTCTAGGCATTTGCACAGGGTACAAAGGCTCACAGGGGATCTGCTGTACACAAAGACTTCATTTTTTCCGCTTCAGAGAGGACCCTGAGTATGTTCTTTCTTAACGGGTGAATTTCATTTGATGTGAACATTATGTTAAGGCTGAATTTCTAGGCAGATTATATGATAGTGCATTAGAAGAAAAAGCACAACCCACCCCACCACCAACAAACCCCCCCCTAAATCCAAAATAAAACACATATTCTTTTGAAAAATCCAGGTCTAGCTGTTAGCGTCAATTATTTCAAACACCTACTGACTTTTCTGGCACATCTATCTCATTGAATCTGGGAAGTGATTTTATGTGCTTTAAGCATTTGATCACATAATCAGCTTCTGCATAGCAATGCAGAGGATCCTGAGCATTGTCCTGGCAGATAGTCAAGTCAAACCTGACACAGAAACAAACATAAGGGAACAATTGTTGTCAAAACATATTGCATCACTTTGCATGGTAAAGCATTTGCTCTGGTAATCCACCATGCTGACGTGTCCCTCTGCTGATGCCATCTGAGCAGGGACTGTATCCTTAAAGTTGACATGTGCATCACATTACAGCAGTGATTTTGTTATATATCATCGGCATAATGGATATTCAGAAGAGATTCATAATCTTGAAAGGTGGCTTGAATCCACAGATCTCATCCATGTTCTGGTGACTCAGAGCATTTTGGAAACTCATTTTATAACATCTTACGCTGGCTTGGGCAAAGGCAAAGTAAACAGTTGCCTAGGGCAGCAGGCTTGGGAGAGAGGCAGTCCAGGTCTCCTTTCCTACTTGCTCTCTGCTGACGACAACAAGAATACAATCCTTTAACCTGCCTCTCCACTGTCCCTCCCACTCCCCTTTTCATTTTAATTCTTATGGAAATCTAAAAACATCTTTTTGCCTTCTGCCTGTCTCATTTTCTTATTCACTCTCTCTCTCTAAAACTCCTGCTGGTTTCTCCTAGCTTTTCTCCTCCAGGGAGATTCCACTGCTTCCTTCTTGGGCTGTTCCAGCACTGTGAGAGGATTCCTTGTCCCCTCCTAGCCTCACATTTCTTTCTGCAAACAGCTATTTATTCCTTATTACTTGCCACCTTTGCTGAACAGCCTCAGCCATCCTCAGATTTATGGAATTTATAGTTCATTTATAGAATGAGCTATGTAATGCAAACCTGTGAAAAAGTATACCGGATCATTTGCCTGTTGATACACATTGCTTTAAAAGAGCTTTTTGGGGAAAAATCCAGATAGCTGTAGAAAACTTTGTTGTACTACTTATGACTCATGAGATTAAATGAGACAAAAGAAAGATGGTGTCAGCATGTTACTGAATCCCTGGAAAGGTGCGGCTTGCTCTGTTGGTAATGCTAGTCATGCAACATAAAATTAGATTGCAGAATTCATCGCCATGGGATGTTACAGAAGCCAAAAGGCATAATCGTCTTCAAAAGGAAATTAGGAAAATTGTTCCATCAACAACTGTCAAATGCAGTTATCTAGATGCAGTATCAAGCTCAGGAAACCCCTAAAACACAGGCTGCTGGAAGCTATTTGGCTGTAGAAGTGCAAGGATCACCCTCTCCATGGGTGAGAACAGTTCCTGTTCTAACTGTGTTAAGGCTGAACTTTCAATCTCTCTCATTAATACATGCCTCATGGTTAAGGCAAACTGCTCTGAACTTAGTCACGTGAAAGTTAACATCATTTGAAAGTGAAGTTAAAGGAAGCTTCTTCCAAGAGGCAGTTACTCCTGTCTGTGTTGAAAACACTTAAGGATGAGATAAATTACCTAGATTAAGTGTCCTGTACTTATAACTTGTACATTTGTCCATTAAGTTTGATGTCTTTGTCTGTAAAAATGAATAGAGTTCAGAAAGCAAGACCTCAGATAATCTGTGTGGGTGTTGTTTATGCCTGTACTGTGTCCTTCCACACGGATTTATTTTTCCCCTGTCTCAAAGCTTTGTATTGCCTTAACTTGCTCGACTTGGCCAATTCCACATCCTTCTGGCATATATAATATGCATTAATTCCCTCAACCTACACTGAAAGAAGCTCAGAGGTGTGCCACCTCTCTAAAATGACAAAACAGCAACCCTCATTTAGGAGAAATGCAATTTTCTGAAATCAGTGATTTGACCAGCTGTGGCAATTTGACAAGCTATGACAGAAGTCTGTGGGAGCTTCTTGCACATCAGTGTATGCACAACTGCCATACATAAGAGAGCAGAAGATCCTTCACTCATTTGACTTGTTACTTTTGCCTAAGGAAGTGGAGCTCACATACGTAGGAATGTATTTGTTAGGGGTTTTTGCTGCACTCATTGCCTCAGATCCCTACTGGCAATGGTTGTTATCGAGACAATCTTGCGAAGGGAAGCAAATAACTGTGAGTAATTTGCCAAGTGTGAGGCCAGACATGATGTTTTTTTGCTTACTGCTCTCAAAGTTTTGATTAGTACAATACTTCCACTAAGTATTGGGATCTCTTCAGGAGCCAAAAAGGTGCTGCTGATGGTACCTTGGCAGCGGGTCTAGAAAGGATGGGGGAAAGCTTGCAAGGTAGCAAATAATACACTCACAGTTGGCAATAACCACGTTCAGTGTTCTTTTAATGCTCTTTAGGTAGATCTCAAGGAGGTCCAGTAAAAGCATGACTGAGCATAAAATTGTGCCCTGGTGTCACTGGAGTTAATAAGAGCTTGCTAGTTGTGTCTTCTAGGCACAAGGAGGACTTTGAACCACTCATGCCAGTGGGGTTCTAGCAGGACGTTTGCTTGGGGCTCAGGGAGGTTCAGCTGGAGTTCAAGGTTCAAGCAGATAAGGCTGCAGGCAACAAAAGTGGTACAAGGAAGCATTACATCTTTTTGACATCCAGAACCTAGCTGCGCTCACTGTTTCTGGGAGGGATGCATTATTTTTTCTGTTCAGTCTGAGACTTTAGTGGGATTGGTATCTCACATTCTTCTTTCTTAGCCTGTTCTCTATTCAATCAAGTAGAAATTGGATGCTGTATTTCTTCTTCCCTTAAAGAATTAGTATCTGTGGATACACATCTCTAAAAGAAACCTCCAAACATTTGAAAGCTCATCTTTCATTAATTGTGTGCATATATATGTGTGTGTCTATCTTTTTTCTGTTACTTTCTAATCCCTTAAATTTTTTCTCATTGAAAAGTGATAGGGTCTTAGCTGATCATTCAGCAGGTAATGAATTGGAATTTGACTGAAACTCATCAAAGAGCCTCTGGATGTAAATATGAAATGGCTGATGTGAAAATACTATCTGTACTAACCACTGGAAGCAGGCTGCAAAAATCCAGGTTGCTGAGCAATGTCTATATAGCAAAGTAAGAATATAGACCAGTACAACAAGCCCTGTGGTCCAAGTGCCTTCTCTCCCACTTGGAGTCTGTTAACTGCTGTAGCTGAGGTTTAGATCAATTACACTGCATATTGCTGAGATCATGTGTTTTGCTGACAGACAGCCTTGTATCCTACTCACTCTCATCCATCTCAGTCACATTAGCAGCTTCAAAGGTATTAAGGAGTGAGACAAGCCTGACCTCCTTCTCAGCCCCAAATGACCTTGGGGAATTTTTTTTTTTGTGTGTGTGTTTGTGTGTGGACAACAGATAGCAGGTGAATCTATGTAGACACTATTAGTATGGCTCTGCAGCAAGGCATTCACAATGAGAAAGTAGAATTTCTGAGAAGGTGTTTGTAGGTGTACAATTTTCAGTCGTTGATATTGGCCTGCAGAGTCAATCTTCTCATGAGTCAATTTAGTATTTGTGGAAATGGTTAGGCTCAAACAGCCTGAATGCATCAATTTTTTATTTTCTTTTTAGGTGCTTCATCTGAAACTGGTTTTTAACAAAAATTTTTCATTAAATGTAATTTCTGTAATATTCTCTTCACATACCATTTTGGTTTAACAGCTAAGGCAGAAAATCAACACACTTTTAAAAGCATTTAATGTTGTTATTTTAGAAAAATAAACTGCTTAGCTTCTGGAAATGCCTGTATGTTCATTTTAAGTTGTAGAAGCACTAAACAATTATTTTTTTAATCCATTTATGGCTTAGTCCCATTTCCTGAAGTTTTCCTTCCATGTATGCTGGAGTTTTTTTCCATCAGTCACTGTGCTCTGTTTATTATTATTACAGCTTAGAGTTTTCTTCCTCCTCAGCTGCCAGTTTGTCAGTTATGATCAAGTGTCAAAATGAAAGCAAGCATAAGCATCAATTACCAAAAATTACATAGTCTGTTTACATATTCATTAGAAGAAAGGATTTTTCTCTCAATGCATACTGGATGTGAACTGTAACTAGACACATGAGTTCTCTACATACTCATTTTCACATCTGAAATCTAACAGCTAGGTTGGGTAATCCAGTATTTACCTGCCAGGCATGTAGTTCTTGCAGTACATGAGCAATACCTTTAAATCTTTTAGTACTGGAGGTTATACAAATTATTTCAAATAGGAACAATTTTTTGGTCTCTTCTCCATAGGAAGACTGTAATTCAGGTTGCATGATCTTCTGCTTTAAATTCTTTTGCATCTTCTTCTCTCACTCTCCATCGCTTTATTTTTTCCTCAACAAAATGATGGGCATTCTACAAAATTAAGGTTAAAAAAAATAGAAACTGGAGCATCACACTTTAGAAGGTTACTTTTGATTTTGCTACCATGAGACAAAATCTTTTCTCTGTTATGGGAAAAAAAATAATAAAACCCTTGATATTTTAGAATTTCCTTTTCACCTAACAGTTAAGGGAAATTATTTTTTCCAATTAATAATTTTTTTTCAGTGTATAATCAGATTTTCCTTTTTGGTATGAAAATTAATTATAGGCAAGCATATACTCTCCCTTAGAGGCAGAAAAAGTAAATGGGGTAAACTGGCAGTTCTCAAGGTTTTTAAGTCACTACAAAGGTTTCTA
The DNA here is from genome assembly GCA_020086605.1 of Lanius collurio. NCBI lineage: Eukaryota > Metazoa > Chordata > Aves > Passeriformes > Laniidae > Lanius > Lanius collurio. The sequence continues at coordinate 19,682,399 of JACBWW010000011.1, read as the reverse complement.
TTTTCCCCTCCACTAATTTGTAGGGTATGTGCTGCAGACATCCTTGTTGCAAAGCATTCTTAACCCACTCTAGAAACATGAAGTCTCCTTCATGTTGAAATGTGCTGGAATTTTTAAGAACTATGTTTAAAGTGCTTCTTCTGCAGTCTGTTTGGCCCATTTGATGCCAGTTGGGTCTGCCTAATATAAATTGGTTTGCCAATATGGGAGAAAAATCAAGCAAAATTCCAGATTTGCATATCCACAGGTTGTCCATTCCCACCTTGGCCTCTGTAACAACCTTCAGCTGCTTGTTGTGCAAGGTGAAGCAGATTTCTGAGTTCATAACAAGACTTTGGAAAGTTCTTTTTGGCTGCTTCAGCATAAAAACACAGCTCTGTGGAACTGATGGCAGGAATGTGGACTTAGACTGGTTTGGGCAATGATGCTGTTATTCTTTCACTTGGTGAGCAGTGATTGAAATTGTAAACTAATGCTTTCCACATAGATGATGGGGGAACAGCAGCTGCCTTGAGGAAAAATCAAAACATTTCAGTTCTAAAATATCTTTATAAAGCCATATAAATGTATTTTTCATTTTGTGTACCTGGGAATAGCTAAGCCCAAGCAGATTTAGGGGTAGAGTTGCTGAAATATTGCGGTGAGAGTTGTCATCAAGCCCTTCCCAGTGTTTGGGCCACTTTGGCACCTGCAATCTTAATACTTCGAAGCTTGCACACTCGACTCAAACTCAGTCTGAAAGCAGTGTGAGTCTACTCCTTTATACATTTGCACCTCTGACAAGCAGCTCTGTTGAGGCTGGCAGCAAGCCTGCTAATTTTTACCAGTTGTGGCAGATTGTTTCAATGCCTTTTACTCTTATTATAAAGATGGTCTGCTCAGATGCCTGTATTTTCATATTTAAAGCCATTGAACTTTTCCTCACTGGTAAAGTCATGTATTCACTCTACTTTTCTTAAATGTTTCCAGAACACACAGTTGTTCCGCAGCTCTGTACATATTCCTGATTTCCTTCTGTCTGAAAGCCATGGAGATGTCCTGCAATGCTTTTCCCTGACTCTGAAATACCTAGAGCATTTCTTGATGTCATTGGTGGGCTCCATTTTTTATTTGTCTGTTTGTGGAAGGATTGGAGAATCTCCTGGGTATGGATGGGTGTGAGAGCAGAGCCATGGCAATCCCTGGCTGGCCACTTGCCCCTTGGGATATGGTTACCATCCAGTGCAATGCAGAGCAGCCAGTAACACCGGCCTGTTTTGGGCATGAAGGCAGAAGAAAGGGAACATATGACTTTCTTCTACAACTTACTGCCCTGTAAAAGGATTTTAAAGAACCTTTGGGGAAAAATTCAGGCCTCAGATGCACACATGTGGATCTCATTGAGTTCTTAGAACGCCATGTGAGTGTGTACATTAACAGACAAAACATGGCTTTTGATCTTTAGGAGCAATTAATATAAAATATATAATTACACTCCTGTGTAATAGGATACTTTTTAATACTTTGCTAAAAATACTCCCCAAACTGAAATACAAAACAACATAGTATCCCAGCCCATGGTCTTTTAATGGTCTACCTTCACCAATGCTGATCTCACCTTTAATGCTGTTTGTAAATGAGTTTGGCTGTTATGCTTTAAAATTCAGCAAAACAGTTGTACTTAATGAAGTAACAAGCCCAAGCACCTTCCTGTCCTTGTATCTGTCCATGCCTGAGAATGGCATCATGTTTGGAAGAGAAAGGAGAAATAGTTGTCCTGGCTATCTGCAGGGACTCCTCTGTGCCCAGGCCTTTTCTGCTACCACACCAAACCCCACTGCAATGGCTCAGCTCTCATTCCATAAGCCCACAAGCAAAGAGACTTTCATCACGTGCTTACATTTATGAGCCTGCAGGTTGCCCAGCACCTCTTGTAAATATTGCCTGAGTGTGATGGATTAAAAGCCTCTGCTGGCATACACCTCTCAGGGGTGTGCAAGACTGACAGCTTGAAGGTGGCTCCCCAGGGTCTATCGACACCTTGAAACTGCTGCAGTTGCATCAACCTGTGAGTGGGTGGTAATGAAAGGCAATGAACCTCAACTGGAGGCATCTTTGCTTTCGTTTTACCTACCTGAAATTCTCAGTGTGTTCGTCTGACCTAAATGTTCACTGTGAAATCTGAAGCAGCTTCTGCCTGGAAAGGTTCCCACAAACAGAAAAACAAGTCCAGGGGTGAGCAAGTGGCATTGAGCAGAATCTGCCTGACACAAGTTCTTAGGAGGAACAGCAAACTGTCCTCTTCTATTTCTTCACCAGAGAAATAGCACAATGTGCCTTTTGAAGAAGAAACTAGCATAAGGTCTTTTCAGGTGTCAATTGGTCTGTCAAATCACAAATACAAGGGAGATAAACTGTAGGATTCACTTCTTCAAGGTTACAGTCATAGGTGAATAGGATTGTTGTGCCATCTCAGAATAAGAATTTGCATGGTTCCATTGATATGAGGTGTGCTCTTGTTCCCTGTTCCCCAGTCTGTCAGTTACACCAAAGACTTTTCTCTTGAAAGGTTTCCTTAAGTCTTCCCAGCTGTAAGATTAGTTTTGTTCCCACTTTTCTACTGGACCATCTTTATTTTTTGGCTGAAGTGTTTAATATGTATTTAGGCAGAAACTGAATCTAGAACCTTTCCATCTGATCCTTTAGCTGAGATTTTATGAAGTCATGAACAATGGAGGGAAGTGCTATAATAGAAACATCCATGCAGGCTTAGCCATAAATGATACTTGTATTTTAGCAATCGTAATTATGTATTTCTGCATTATTTTGCAAAGATGTCCATTTCTATTTTACTGATTCTTTAAGTCCAATGGATGGAATATTTTTTTTTTGCTATTAAGCTTTATATATAACAGATAAAGTCCTAATATTCTATGAAAAACCATCTATAGAAATGAGTTTAGATGCGAGTCTTATTGTTTAGTTGATTGCATCAGATGCTATTTATTCCATTCAGATCTATACCTACAAAAGAATTATTATTATTTTTGGTGACAGTAATTTGGTGCGCAAAATGACTTTTTGTCTCCCTACCCATCTCTTTAAGGAGTACTGACTGTAAAATTTTGCTGAAAAAATTAAAGCAGCAGAGAAATAACAAAAAAAACCCCAAAAACCAGGACCTAAAAACAAACAAACAAAACTACAAGAAACATGCCAGAAAACAAAACTCTGTTTTTTCATGCCTTGTTAGACAAATAGAAAATACTGATTTTGCAGCAAATTGCTACAAATGTAGAAGGGAGGAACAGAATACTATAGCTGATAGAAAAGTATTGACATAGCTGGAAATCAGGTACACTACCTAGCACCCATCCCCTGTCCTCTTTGGAGTGGGAGATATGCCTGCAGTGCTTTGGAGACAAGAGAAGCTGAAACCAAAGGACTCCGTAATGCTGTATTACAATGAACCTTTTCAACATGCTAATACAGTAAATTCCCCTTTATCTGAATTCCATATTCTTCAATTACCATAGCTGGTGATTCAGATAAATGGGAATTACCAAGATATAAACTTGCATTCTATATTAACTGACTGGATATTAATCTCTTCCGAGTATTATTTATATAATCTGCAGCATGATTTGGCACATAAACACAGCAGGTTTAGTTTATTTTACAAATTCAGTGCAAATTATCTCTTGCACCAAAAAGTGCATTCAAGTTATACCTCAGGGTACAAATCTGAATTAATGTAAACCAGGCTTTGTGCGTTAAAGTTTGTAAGCATATCCTAGCAGATTCATCTGAAAGAAGGCTAGTCAGTGCAGATGAAAAATAAGAAATTATTATCTGTGTTGCAGCACACGTAGAAGTGGAGATAAGATCTATTTTTATTCTTTTCCAGCTGCAGAAAGATTTTAGATAGTATTTTGGTTTGCTTCTTTCTTCTATTTGTATTAGCAGATGGAGCAGAGAAAGTCTTGGGGCAACTGAAGCCCTGTGGTAAATTGATTGAAGTAGATGCAGGTAGATTGTTTGTGAATTTTGTTCCTGGCATTACAACAAGAGATGATGCTGAAGGTAGCTTTTCTGAACATCAGAAGTGAGGATAAAGTTTATTGTTTTGTGGGATGGTTTAATTGGATGTAGTGCTGCTCTTTAAAGATTAGGCCAGCCTCATTAAACATGGGTGTACATTAACACTTCCATCTACAGCCTCTGCCTGTCTTAATGTTTAGCATTTGGTTGGTGCCGAATGCTTGCTTAATTTTTAGGTTTAGCTTGTTCATGCAGCTGAAGTTTATCTAAGCCTGCTTTTTCTGAAGGAAAACAAGCACACTGGAGTCTGGAATGCCTCACCCTCTTTCGGTGCTGTGCTACCTCCTTGCTGACTGTCAGGGATAGAAAGGCCCATAGGTATTGCCCCTGTAGAACGGGTGAATCAGGTGTGTTTGGTTTTGAGGTGGGAAAAAAGTGCCATCCAATCCTGGTATTCATTTTGATGCTCAGATGACATAAAAGCTGCATGCCAGGGAGGAATGCCCACTGAGGAGTAAGAAAGCAGCCCTGCACTTCTCTGTGATTGGGACTGACTGTGTTGTTGCTGGGTGGAACAGCGTAATGCTGTTGCTGCTCCTGCTCCAGCACTGTGATGTTTCTGTTCCGATTGTGCTGACTCACATTCAAGAAAACATGATACACAGACACAATGCACTGTAACTCTTTTCCTTCCCCCCAGTAACCTCGGTAAGTATTTGATTTCTTTTTCCTCTCTTTGGCTAGTGTGGTGCTAATATAGCTTTACTGTTAGAATTAATAGGGGGGGAAACGCAACCTTGTAAACAAACTGGTAGTAGACAAATTAATCTTGGAGAAGGCATTTAAATGCAACTTGCTGTTTGTGGTACCTCCACCTCCCTTTAAAGCTGATCAATCCTGATAACTCATCCATCTCTACAAACTACACTTGTTAGACCTGTGTTCTTAAATGGGAGAAGTGCTTACAATGCCCGTTTACAACTGTATTCTGTTTAATTAGTCAGCACAGCCAGTGCTGCAGGGATAGATCACTTGCCTTTAAAGATTTGAGAATGTTAATAGTACAGTATATCATTTTAATTATTATTGGATTAATGTTGTGTCTCGAAGAACATCTAATGCAAATCACAAGAAATGGCCTGAAGTGACCCAAGGGTTGTGCTTTATTAGAAAAGTAATAGGTCCATTGCTTAAATATAAAAAGAGGTTCTTTCTTCAAATGTCACTCTGCACTGGGCTTCTCTCTGTGTGTATGTGGAAATGAAATCCTTTTACTTCCACTTTGTCCACAGAAAGTTTCTGTAGCTCATGCATTAAATGGCTGAGACAGCAACTGTAATATCAAGAGATGAAGAGGAGATCCCAAACAACAGTGATGATGAAAACCAATTTCCAACTCATGATGCTGTAACAGCATCCCCTGATTGCTCTGCCAGCCCTTTGCTAGACGGCCTTAATGAAGACAAGGGAAGCTCAGCAGTGCCAGAAAGACTGTCTGTCCTCTCCAGCAGGGCAGTAGCCCAGGTAAAAGCCCTGACAGGCCCAGAGATTGTTAGTGGTGGCCAAGCACAGAGGACAGCCCCTGGGCTGGCTGAGCATCCTCTGGCAGCCGTAGATGCATTGTTAGGTGCCTCCTCATGCCCTGTAGCAGCTGATAACCTGATGCCTGTGGACGTTGCCTCCCTGCACTCCAAAAGGCCCTGCTGTGATGGCGAATTGAGTTCAGAGGTGCTGCCAGCCCCAAGGGTGCCCAGTGAGGCCAGCGAGGCCCCGAAGGCTGGGACTGACCCTGGGGACTGCCACGTGCAGCAGGCAGGGAGCAGCACCAAGGGCAATATGGCCTCTTGCAGTTTGGGCCATGTGATTTGGATGAAGACCACAAATGTAATGGATGCCTTAGAAAATAAGAAAAAGGAGGAAAAGGAGAAGTACCGGCTCCAGCTAGCTATGTACCGACGGCTCCTGCTGTTGCGCTCCATCAGGAGTTTGCATAGGCAGCTGGAGCAGCAGCAGGCCAGGCTGCAGGAATGCTATGGCACGGTGATAAATACAAAGAAAGAAGTGTTGAAACACATTTGCTCAACCTCACCCTCACCTTCGCCATAATCTTGTTGCTGCCTGCAGAAATGAGCTTTGCAATGCCACCAGAGCTGCCAGTAAACTTGCATGCCATAGGGGTGGTGTCCTTGCGTGCACCAAGAGCGGAGAGGAAACAGCAGCAGCAACAGAGCAAGAAAAGAGGAGAGAAGGTAAAGCATTGGCCCCTGAATTTATCTGGAGGAAAAAAGCAAGGATGAACCTATGCAAGAAGCTGACTCCTAATGCCCACTCAAAGCCTCAAGGTGAAAAAGGATTGTTTTGGCATATAGGTTTGTAAAAAGAAAAAAAATCACCTCAAACTGGGAACCTAGTCTCTCACCTGATCTGTAAAGGTGCCTGGATGCAAGGTTGCTGCCTGCAGAATGTGTGATACGGCACATCTCCCTTCTACTTTCAACGCCAACAAAATTTGAATAGAATGTTTATTTGTCTGCAAGAATACCTGAATCTAAAAAGCCAGGATATTTGAAACACTTAAGCTCAGGTTTGATTATATCTACCTGGCCTGCAGTTTTTCACAAAACTGCTAAGGACACTGTATGTTTGCAACCTCTACTTTCCTCTAAAATTTATTCAGATTAACCAGCAATTATTGTGGGAAGGTAGGCCAGCCAAACACACAGAGGAAAAGAGTGCAAATGCCTAAGTCTGATTTCCTCAGGAAAGTAAGCTAAAAACAAAGGCCTTGTAGTCTGATGTTGCACTGGAAACCCAGGCTGGCAGTGCCAGGGGAATGTTCAAGGTCTGCACAATTATTAATCTGCTGCTAATTCCCAGTGGCACTAGCATCTGCAAATCAAGCATATTTTGTGCCTTACTGCTGTCATTTAATGGAAGTTGGTGACAATTAGCACTTTTTATCCAGGTGTATTAGACATGTGGAAAACCCTGGAGCGCTGTTTCTCCAATTGCAAGGTTAGGATGCCTGCAGGGAATTTGATGTCAGTATGCAACAAACACGCAGGGAAAATGAAAACAAAAAGATGCAACTTTTTTGTATGCATTTAAAAGGCAATGTGAGTCACTATTATTGAACAGCAAATTGAGTAGTTGAACGTGCTGTTTTAGAATTGGAAGTAAAATATGTTTCAAGAAGAAAAGGCACAAAAAAGTTTCCTTTTCTAGGATTTCAAGGGATGTGGAGAAATCACTTTTTTTTCCAGATATTCATTTCTGATCATGCCAGCTTTCCTTTCCACATTGTTTTTTTGTTTTCTTTTATATAATTGATTAACTAGATAAACACTCAAACAGGATTTGGTGTGGGTTTTTTTCTGCATGAAAAGGCAGGTCTGCTTTTAATCATCCTATCTTTATGAGAATGTGTTATATATAGGAAAATTGTTATTCTCACCTTTCTTTTGGTGCATGTAGAGAGAGGGGTATATGTGTCTTATTGTATGCATGCATATGTACCTCCCTGTAATTCAAGAGGTTGTGAAAGGCTGGTGCTTCTTTTTCTGTAGCAGAAGCAGGAATAATCTCTCAAAATAATCTCTGCTGTCTACAAGGAGTTTGGTTGATTAGATTCACATACACACATCTGTGAACAAGGTATTGAAGTAATTCAACAAATGAAGTGCAGCACAACATTGTCATTATTCCATCTTTGTATTTCTGCGCACCCAAAATTATGGAAGCCCCCTGGGTATGCACAACCTTAGATAGGTTCATTCATTTCCTTGGGCCCTTGTGTAGCCTCTCATGCAGCACGAACCAGTAACTTTGAATGCAGAATTACCATAGAAACATCCTTGGCATCAAGGAGATATTTGAAGGAGCATCCTCTACTGCCTCATTTGGGGAATTCAGGTTGCCAGAGGCCTTTAGAGGGCTACAGAAGAGAGCTGGTGGTCACATGTGACTGGGAAACATTACTCCTGAGCTCTGATCCCATCTAGCTCTCTGCTCAGCCTTGGGAGAGCTGTTCCCCCTCAGCAATGCAGGTTTCCCAAAGAATGTTTAAATACTAAACTTGCCTCAAAGGTAACCTGTTTTCTCTTCAGGTGCCTCTCAAGAAGGGATCAAGCAGTTGATCATGGCCAATAGGGCTATGTAAAGATTTTTAAATTTTTTTCTTCCCCATACTTCTTGAAATAGAAAAGCCTTTTTGTCACTAGTTGAGAGTAATTGTTTTGTGAACCAAGTACAAGCAACCTACGATGATGTCACCTTCTTTGGGGAAAGATTTATTGGAGAAGGGTCACATCTCAAAAATACTGCTGCATTTTGAAACCAAATGTCAAAATTTTTTCCATTAGAAATATAGTCAAAATGAATATTGTTGTTAATGTCAGCCAACTTTTCTTTTGAACTGAAAAAGAATTATTTTTTAAAGTGTATTCAGATTCAGGTTGACTGATACTATCATGTAATTTTCCACTGAATAAAATAGATCAATAAAAATATAACACCCCCCTCTAACTACAAAAAAACCATTAAAACAGAGTAACTGTTTTGCTTCAGTAGCTGCTGAAGTACAAGGCTGTCCTGTATTTGCTGCAAGAGTGCCCTACATTACTGCATAGAGCTACCAGTAGTGTTATACTTCCATTAAGGAGTGAGTGGAACAAGATCAAGAAATACTTTTAACATAACAACCAGTGCAGAAATAGTCTGTCAATCTCTCCAGCTGTAAATTCTTTGTGGCAGAACAGTGATAGTCTTTGTTTTGTACAACACCTCATAAAATTTCTTGATCCTAACTGGGATTGGTAGATGCTTTTCCATTGTGAATATTAAATACCAAAAGATTTGTGCATGAGCAGTGCTGTCTGATAGATGGCAGGAAAATGAAGCCAAGAGTTATTCTGTGTGCACACTCTTTCCATGTAGTACTTCTACGGATACATGCAAAATAAATATTAACTGAGGAAATAACATCAGTCTTTGCAAAAATTTACTTTTTACCTGGTGCTTCTAGTGTGGTTACTAATAAGTGGAGTTGTACAAACCAGTTAAAAGCAATATGACTTTTAAAATTAGTTTATTTTAGAAGCTTGGAAAATGTGCTATGGTTTTTTTCCTCATATGTTTTACTGTATTTTGGGAGTTGAAGGCCAGTGAGAAAATTGCAGAATGCCATGGGTAACTCATGGAGGTATTTTCAGGCATATCAGACTGAGCAAGTCTCAGGTTGAATAAAAGTGTTTAATCTCATATTGTTTGACTTCCTCAAGAGGAAGTTCTTAAGAGGTTTGGTAGTTTGGGTGAGGTCCAATGAAATTTCTTAGAATTTGTATTTTTATCTGAACTCAAATCATGGCACTCACAGTAAATGGGGTAATGATGACAAAACTAGCACTTTCAGTAGGGCCTTTCTCCCCATTACCTTTACTGACTTCCAGAGCCTGCCAAATGAACTATCTCCAGGAGAAATCTTCCCTGCAGCCTTACAACTTGTGTACTCTTACAGCAAAGGTTGAAGGTAAATGATGCTGCCTGAACTGTAAGGTCCTGCTGCTCACCTATTTCTGACACGGTAGAAAATAATCATGGGTTTACTACAAAAGAGTGGAATATTTAAAAGGTGTCAGACCTCTTGGAATAGTTGCCAACACCAAAAAAGTTGTAGCTTGTGCCAACCTAAAATCAAATATGATTAAGGGACAAAATGCATTACTAAGATGTTCTTAAACCCTAGTGCTTTTCTTCTGCATCTTCAGCATTTCAGTTAGCTAAACTGCTGCCCTGGAAACTGGTCCGAACCATGTTTTTGCTGTTTCTGTTTTTGATGGCCATGAGTCAGCCAATATAAACAGCCCACCTTAACACATTCACTTATTACCTTTTGTGATGTAGCTATGCAAGGGATTTGTTCAGTTCCTCCTTGCTGAGTTTCTTATTTGTCTATCATATTTTTTAATTAGGACAGTGAAGATGTTATGGATCTGTAGTACATTAATGATGCTGTGGTAAACTTAGGAGCCATGTACTACTAAATGCAGATCATCCTGAGTTGTCCTTGGAACTGTGAAAATTATGGTGATGACATAAGTGTACAAAACATAGATTTAAAGATGAGGCTGTTTAGATCATCCATGGATGATGAGTAGACTTGGAGAAACTCTTTAGAGTCCTTGTTACAGTTTATTTCTACAAATGTTATGAATCTAGAATATAAATGCTTTGGGGAGACCCTTTTGCTTATGACTGTTGAAAGCAGCGCAGTAATGCAAAGATGGATTTGGGATATGCTCGAGTGGGACAATACTCCAAAGGCACTTGGCAAGGGGTAAGTGTTCTTCATTTCTAAAGCTCAGAGATTCAAAGTACGATAGCCAAATGCCTGGATGGTGGATGGAGAATAGGAGTGGAACTGTAAGGATGAGATGTTTCTGGGTTTGATTTTAATGCAGCATGGGGAATGTCACACTGAACAGTTTCTTTTCTTAGCTAAGGATAACCTTTTACTTCTTCTCATTCCTGAAAAAACTTTTTTTGATCATTAGGCTAGATGCATACTAAGGGTTATTTGTGCACTGTGGGAGCTGATATCCTCCTCTGAAGTTGAATGACGGTAGTTACTGTTGCCAAAATTTATACATACAATTTACTCCGGTAATCCCATCTTCTACCTAAATTGTAATATATTCAAGGTGAGTGTCCTGTTGACTTTCAATGTCATTTGAATCCATGTCATGACTTTGAGGTATGCCTTGTACATATTCTTTCATGATTTTGATGCATTTCTATCTCCTGGTCTTCAAACAATTACAAATGTCTTGTATAGTACTAATCTTTGTCTTTCTGGCTTTTCTACATTTTGAGAAGGCCTTCCCATAAATCCCTCGTGCTATTAAAGAAAGGGGAGTTAGTTGTTTGGGTTTTTTTGTTTTTTTTTTTTTTTTTTTTAATTTAGTGAAAACACGAAACAGAGGAGAGGTTTCTGTGAAAACATTTTTAGAGGTTTTACTTAAATGTTTTGAAAATAACAAGGGTTCTCACAGCTGCTAGTAAGTTTCCCTAATTGTATTTATCATCTCCTCACTCAATTTTAGCCAAGTCTACAAAAACAGAGAGAAAAGTTTCTTCCATCTCTGACAAATGAAGTCTCCAAGTCCACAGTCCAAAGTGCATGAGAAGCACGGAATTCTTGAGAATCTCAAAAAAAGTTACATTTTCCCTTTGATGAGTGGGGGTTGGAAAGGAAAGGGAATGTGTGACCATTCATCACAGCACCAGGCTCGTTAGTACCCAGGAACTTTCTGCTCTAAATGACAAAGAGTTTCACTGTCACCAAAGAGAAATCGCTGCTGACCTTAGACCTCTTTTTGGAAAGTAAAATAATGGAGCACAGGAGCAGAGTTTGATATTTGACCGAATTCTACACAATTATCATGCATGTGTATATAATAAAATTAATTCTGTGTCTCTGCATTGTAGCCTCAGGCAAGCAGCGTACAATCAGTTTTGTATGTATAATAGATCACAGAGTTGTTCATGAATAATACAAATGCATTGAGCAGATACTAGTGAGTGAGGATGTTTGTCTTTGCATGGAATCGAAGTGAACATGTAATATTGTGATAATATATATTTGATGAATTCAGGTCTGACTTGCCTTTGCCATAGCCTGCTAATTCCCCGACAAGGGTTGCCACAATAATTGAGTTTCCAATAACATTATGATTATTTCCACATGATAATTTAATTGTAGGTATTTTTTAATATTGTAATAATGTAGATTTGTGATTATTATGCATTTGCATGCAGATTTTCATGGTGTCTTGGAGCACATCTCTACATTTATAACTTAATTTCCTCTATTATTGCATATATATTTTGGGATGAACTCATTAATGCAAACTAAAAAAAAAGTAGGTCTTTTTGGTCATTTTGCCTTTATTATGAATGGTTGAAAGCTTTGCTCATTTTTTTAGACCAGCTTAAACAAGTGAATAAACAAAAGACAACTGTAATTCATGGATGGATTAATTTAAAATAATAATGTAATTACAAATCATGGCAGATTTGTCTGGGGTAATTGGGATGTAGACTGGTACAAATTTTGCTTTACTGAAACAAAGCTTGCTTAAATGAATCACCAAGTTTAGTAAAGGCTGTTTTCCATTCTTCCAATTCCCCCGTATAACATGATGGCAAAGCAACACAGGCTCAGAGTTCATGGGTGCCTGTACAGATGGGTATACCAAAATACAACCTGGAACTTCTGTACCTACTTAGATATTATTTTGGCAAGCAAAATGTCCTGTAAGAATAGAATTGTGTATACAGAGTCATCACAGCAGGAAGTGTTTCAATCATTTAATTTGTCCACTCTGGAAAGAGGCTGGTTGCTTGCCTTGTAACAACCTTCAAATTGTGTTAGAAAACCTGGCCTGAAACTTGGTGGGACAAAGGGAGGTAGAAATAAACTCTGTTCCCATTATTGGAGGAGACATTTGTGTTAACCTGTGAGCATTCTGCTTAAAATAGGAGAGCTTTCTTCCAGACCTATCAGAAATTCAAAGATAAAGAAATGCCTTTAGCTAAATACTTCTGTTTTGAAAAGAAACTTCCCAGAGAAAATGACATAGGCTGTGGGTGTTGTTCATTTTTCTGGTACATGTAGTTGGAGGACTGTCCTCCTTTTATCTGCAAAATCTCAGCTCTGCAAATTGAACTAGAGTCACAACAGAGTTCTTGCTCTCTTTCCACTGCTTGCATGGCAAAAACATGCAAAAGGAACTAGGAGAATAGGCCTGGTCCAAATCTTCAGAAATGAAAGTCCAAAACTAGGTGCTGGAATATCTAATTTATTGCTCTCCTTTCACATTGTTCTTTAGTGCACATCAGTGCTACTGTTTCCAGTGTGGTTTGGTACCCGCTTTCTACAGTCAAACATTTTCCTCTAAATTATCCACAGACAAGATACAGTGAGATTAAGACCCTTCTCTTTCATCGTTCCTTGTTGTGTGGACCTAAGAGTTGAACAGAAAAGCTAAAGCCTGATTTAGGCAGTGAAGAGAACAGTCATGGTTCTGCAGTATAAGATGGTCTCTCTAGGTTCTGCAGCAAAACAACTACTTGTATAGGTAAATTAGATTCTGTCCTGAAACCCATGAAGCCTTTGCAAACTCCTTATCTCACCAAGAAGTATTTTAGTAACAGTCTTTACTTGAAGCTGAAAGAATCAAAACATGAAGGTGGTCCCATTGAAGTTTATAAATCTGTACCCATGCTTTTGTGAAATCAAGCAATAATACAACACAGGATCTGGAAGGTCAGTCTAACCGCTATTTTGTTTTATAATGGCCCATTAGCACAAAATTAAGGTTGTCTTCTACCCTGTGGCATTAGATCTAAAAATAATCTCAAGTGTTGTCATATATGAAGTACCATGGAATATAAATATATCATTCTTTCCGTAAGTCTTGGATGCATTTTATAATTCTTGCTTGTTGTGAAGAAACTTGAGACTGTGTCAGATAACAAATTATTTATAATCAGATGAATGTCTTCATTACTGTATGTTTCTGATGTTTCTTATACAGATATGATAGGTGGATGTACATAAAATTAGAAGAAAGCCTGTTGAAAAGCACAGATTTGTGTCATATTCATGAGCAATTTTCTCTGATGAAGAAATTGCGTATGTGCAGAGTATGTAGCTGCCTTGGCCTCCCAACCCTTTCAGCATCACAGAGGTTAGGACTTGGAAGAGCTTAGTTCCTTTTCTACCTTTACCTGGTGGGTTTTGAGCTAGGTTTAGCTTAGCAAGCTGCAGCCTTCCCTGAGAGCTCAGCGGAGCTGCTTAGGGCAGTGTGACCATTGTTGCCCTCCCTTAGTCCATTTCGGACGGCCCCGCACTGTTGCTCTGGCCAGCTATCAGCTCTACAGCACAGTGACAGCAAAGGAGGTGAGAAGGGTCTCCCCATGAGGGTTTCAGAGGACCTTTAATGGTTACATCTTGTCCCGGTGACAAGAGGCAGAGAGACCCCGTGATCCGGGAACAGGGAGGTTTTCTCAGGGGCGGCCCATGGGCGGGGTTGGGGTGCAGGAACCGATAGGGAGAGCCCGAGGGACTGGCCAGAGCTAGGGGCAAGGGAAAGGAGGGGGGGAACAAAATGGAATCAGAAAAGCAGTGGGTAAACAGGTCACCACAGTCACCCATTTGCTTAGAGATTTCAGAATTGTTTTAATGTTTTAAATTGGGGGGAGTGGAGCCCCTCAGCCTTTCCTGCCTGTGCTGCTTCTCATTATGTAAAAAAATTTAATGGTCCTTAAGGTCCCTTCCAACTGAAACCATTCTATGATTTTGTGCCCCTTACTTTGCTCACAGTGTGTGACAAGGAAATATTTAATTTCAGGTCACTTGGAAAGAAGGCTTCTTTTGACACAAAATCGTTTGTCGTTGCTGCTTTGTTCCTTCAGCTGAATGGAAAAAGCCCCAAGAAAACACCTTCCGTTTTCTTGCAATATTTTTTTTTTCCATTTGTAGTTGTCTCTGAAGCAGTGGGACTATGTCATTTCTGCATGAGGTGGGGATATGTTTTCTTGTGCACAGACCAACACTTCCCATTTTTTTCTTAAGGAAAGCATTCCTCAAAAATAAGGAGGTATTTATGTATTGCCCATCTTCTCTAGTGCCTGAAAAATGCATGATTCATGGCCACTGGTTGTTCTTCTCTTAGTGGGGAAGGTTTATTGGCCATAATCCTGGAAGTCTGGAAGTCCCTTGTGTGTCAAATGATCACTGATTGTATTGGAAAAGGATGCTTCAGTGACAGCAGGCAGCCCCTGGGCAGAAAGAGGTGTCCCTTGTCCCTGAGCAATAACCTGTATGGATGATTGAGACTTGTTGATAGACCTCCATGAAAGTCTTACCTAGTAGTCAGGGCTTAGCCGTGTCTGGCTGGTGAAGGATCCCTCAGTACAGGATGCTTGAACTTGATTTGTTACTCTCATCAAGGAGGGCATAAAGGTAGGCAAGAAATGAACATGCCTTGAGGCCCAGGCAGATGCAGTTTTACCACAGCCTCTGTCTTACGGGAGAGAGAGAAAGAAAGAAATGGCTGCTCCAATTTACAAAATATAGTTATTGACTAATTTCTTCATCAGCAAGAGCAGTAAGAAATCAGTGAGGTCTCTCCTGAGAGATCAGTGATGTCACCTCACATGTCCTCAGGGTGCCAAATGGTATAAAACACTCACTTTGAAAGTACTGCACCGTGATAAGCTTCAACTCCCAAGGGATGCATTGTGTGTACATTTTGTTATATGTAATGACACACTGAAAGGGCAGTGAAGCTGTTAAGGGAACGCTGCATGTCTAAAAAGAACTTATTTTTCTTTCAACCAATAGAAGAAAGAGTCTTTCAGAAAAGCACTTAAAATAATATCATTTAAAGGCAAGAAGTGATAAAATACTAGAGAGAATTGACCTGTTAGATGAAGAAACTTAAAACATGAGGTCTTCTATGTAACATACATATTTCAAATTGGACCATTTTCCTGGAAAACCAAGAGATCTCTGTAAAACCCTTTTAAAATAGCTGATATAAATACAAAATTTTAATGCTGACACAACCAGCATAATGGCAACAATTATTTAAAACAGTAATTTGAATAAAAAAGGATAAATTGTAGTAATTTCACATAGTCATTCTAGACAATATATGAGAGGCTGTGAGTTTCAACAAGACCAAGGTTGGATGTGAGACGCCGGGAGTTTCTCAGCAAAGGTAATTTTGTGGAAAACCAGTTCAGTGCATACAAAAAATACCCCTAGAGATGACGACAATGCTAACAACAATATTTTGAAATGAAGCTAAAAAAGACTCATATTCCCTTCAACATAATTCCACGTGGACACATTCAAAACTTTTGTACAGCCCTAGTGTGCCAGGGCCCATTTTCCAGCAGAAATACTTCTGCTTACAAAATAAATGGAAATGTATGTGACTGTTTTCATGTATTTCCAAGGCAAAAGTAGTTGCCCTCCTTAAACCTGACACAGAATGAAGTCTGACTATGTGAAATACCAGTCAGCAAAGTGACAGAACAATTGGGCAAATGCATTTCTGATGAACTTTAAATGTGAAATTATAATTGGACAAATAATTCATTTGATGTTATTCAGAAATAAACAAGGACTTGTAAAAAATAGAAAAGCGAATTGGATGGAATTGTGCAGTTGTATCTACTATTACTTCAGTACTAGCCATCAATCACTGTCAGTTAATTATCATTAAGATTGCATAAAAAAAGACCCCTGTGGGAGCTGGATAGTCTGTGAGTGTCGTTCTTTCATTAAAAAAAAGATAAACAATATAAGCCTTGTTTTAATTTTTGGTTTTAATTATTTTGGTTTGTTTTGTTTTTATTCATTTGGATCTTTTTGTGTTCAAAGAAATTATGTGAAAAGGTGAATCTTGGATAATTGTTCTGACTAATAATATGGATTGCAGAGACAAGGAAATAGAACAAGGGATTCAAAACTGAAGTTGTGATTTCTCAGGAATAGTTTAAAAAAATTTAATTTCTTTCTTTTTTCTATCCTTCCAATATCCAATTAAATAGGCATTATAAGTTGGAAGACTTGCTGGATTTTAGGAAAAAAAAAAAAAAAAAAAAAAAAGGCTTGCTTTTTAATTAACTGTATGGTTTTTAAGTCCCTAGGGTTTATACATCCAGTTTGGAAACCTACTTTTTTAAAAAAAAAAAGTATTGCTAGAGTTATATGCCTCCAAAAATTGATTCTTCACCAGCATGAAACCAGCATGAAACCCCATAAAGATATAACCCGCAGAAATTTTTGGAGGTTATGAGCTGATCTGTGTGGCTCTTGAGCACTCGGCTAAAGACAGGAACAGGAATGCAGTTGTAGGCAGGAGCAGCTACTGTTATTTCCAGGGTGCATCCCTGCACTGCTGAGTAGCCATTCACACTCTTAAAGGTGTCAAGGTTTATCAATGGTGCTCACCAGCCTCACAAACAGTGGCTGGTACCTGGGCTCTGTGTAATTTCTGCCTTGGATATAAAATTGTTTCTGTCAGCTGGTGTCAGCCTAAGAGTCACAAAGCTCTCCTAGCCAAGCGCTCTCTCTGCAGAAGCAGGCTGTAGAGATTAAACTAAGCTAAACTAACTATTATTTTATTTATTTATATAAATTTATATAAGTGTAATCTTTAGATACTATATTATAGCTTACTATATAGCTTATTAAAATTATAAATTATATATTTGTTTATAATGGTTTTATAAATTCATATAGCTATATTAATCTAGTCAATTTTATGTAAATTTATATAACTAAACTAACATGCATTTTTCGCATCTTTGAGTAATTGCTTGTCATGGTAAAATATCTCTGTTATAGGAAGCAACTTTTGTTTGGTTTTTGGGATTTTAGTTTGCTTTTTTATGTGAGGCTTCCTTGTTAACATTTTTTTCCCCTCAAATGACAGAAGGGCCTAAAGAACAAGAACAATTTAAAGTCTGAAGCCTTCAGGGCCAAAGACCTCTCTGTTCAGCAAAATAATACTTAAAAAACCCGAACCCTTGCCCTTGGAATTAATCACGTTTTGGTCAATTACTCAAATAAACCTCAGAGCTGGAGATGTAAATGCAAGTGTTCCCACACAGATGTCAAAGAAGCAAAAGGCCTGTAAATGACACAACTTCAAACCGAAATGAAGTCTTTAACACTGCTGAGCAATGGTTTCTAATGAGGACAAATGACTGAAACTAGAGCAGAGGTGTCCCACTTAGGTCTCTTCAGGCTGAATGCAGGCCATCAGGACAATTCATCTGCTCCCTATCGACCTCCTCCTCCTGGGAAAGCCTCTTTGCCCATACCCAATCTACAGGCAGCAGTTGAGGTGTGATGGTCAGCCAGATGGTCACAAGATAGAGAACTGTGATTGAACCAGGTCAGGTAACTCACATTGTCCATGCATCCATTTTATTTTATTGGGTATATTCTGATGTGTGAGGAGAGGTTATACGTTGGATAAAACCTCATCAAGTAAGCTCATTTCTATTCTCCTATCTTTGCTCCATAATATGCGGCTTTTCATCCTTCTTATTTAGCTGTTGGAGAAGGAAGATACTTCAGTGCCAATTTTATTTTGCAAGATTGGATCAATGTTAACATGTCTGTAAACTAGTAGAAAGGGGAATTAGGCCATCGCAGAAAGGGACAGTGCATCTTGAAAGAAAACTAAGACGGAAACCCTAACCTCTTCTAATTTACATATGGTGACATTTTGCAGAAATATTGTAACATTAGCCGTGGCATAATGAAATTCTGCCTATCAGCCGTGGAAGGAATAATGTTACTGTAAAGGTAACCTGTCCACAGTTTGTTATCAAAAAAATATTCATGGCAAGAAACATACATTTACCAATGAGTGTTAAGAATAGTAGTTTTCCCTTATAGTTTTTCCTCATGGGCTATCCATCTTCCCCTCCAGATTTACTGCATGATCACTCCCTTTACATGCTAATTATGTGCTGCTCTGGTGAATTTGTTAGTAGTGACACTTCGGGCACCCAGTGGGACTGCAACTCATTATGTGGCAATGTCCAGATATATCAGATATTATTAGCTGTCATTAATCTGCTCTGGAAGCATTGAGAGCACAGCCAGGAGAGAGACCAGGAAATAGAGTAAAAATGAAGTCTGCAGCCACCCTGGCCCCCAGAAGGTCAGAGGGCAAATCAGCAGGGGAGAAGAATACACCTTAAAATGGCCAATGCTTAGCAGCAGATTTTTAACCCATTATAAACCAGCATTTCTTAGAAGATGAAAGGTAAAAAGAAACTATACTGCTTATATTTATTGACTGACTACGCCTTACTGGAGGAAATGGGAATACAGCATTTCAAGCTAACTTTTTATAAACTGTTTTGTAAACTGAATAAAAGCAATAAAAGTGTGTGAATATGAAGAGTGAGCAACATGCAGTCTCCATCTCAATGTGGATAGCACTCTGGCATAAAGCTTTGAAATTAATCCCCCCTGCATTTGAAGGTCATATTTTACAGAACTGGACCTGGCAGTAGAGAAAATCCTGCAGAAATGAAGACGTTGCTCATTCTGTCCATCCAGTCCTGTAATTTGCCTGTGTAAGGGTTTTGCCTCTAGACTGTGAATGCACTGCTGATCAGCTTTTGCTATGCAGCTTTAAAAACACAAATCACAATATGTTGCATTTTTTCTACTGATTCTAAAAACTAGTCACTTGTAAGAGTTGTGCATATCTGTGTTTGTGCAGAATTTGTTCCATCTGTTTGGAGTGAGCAAATAAAAGCTGAAGAATGATTCTTCCCAGAAAGCTCCACAGTCTTTCTAATCTCCAAGATGACTTGCAGAGTACTGTCCAGAACTGTAAGAAGCATTTTCTTTCTTAACGTGAGCTACTAAGGCTGGAAGAAACCAGTCAGGCCTTAAAGCAGGCAGGGTCTTCTCTTGTCTGAAATTAAACAAAAACCAGCAAAGTAGAGGTTAGAAATATTTGAGTTTGGTGGTAATGTACTTCATAGACAATTTTCAGATTGGAGAAAGGCAATAGGTTGGTTAGTCTGTGTGCATTGATAACTTAGAGGTGCCTTTTGCTACTGTCAAAGGGCAGCCTGAAAATGCAGTGACCTTAAAATAAAAGGATGAGATAGGCAGATTTAAAATAAGAATAAACTGCATTTCTTGTATCAAGGAAAATAAAGATAATCTTTTGTTTCCAAGATTGCAGGGACCTATGATCCCTTATTTAGAACTTTCAGTGCTTTAGTTAGAAGATTTATACAAAGACTAGAGGAAAGAAATCACCCTAAAATTCTTTAAAAAATGACAAATACATGTTTGGGAAGCTGGAGTGAAGTTCTTCATCTAGTTATGAAAGAGTAACCTTCTTGCTGGGATATTTCCCAGTGAGACACCCATCTGAGTTTCCTGAAGGAATTTGGGAAGTACTGGTTTTATTCCTGTGTAAGGGATCTAATTTAATGCTTCACAATTTTTCATATACTATGACCTTTCTGTGCTCTTATCCTATCTTAATGAGGGTAATAACAGGAAGAATAAAAAAGGCCTGATGTTTTATTTATAGAACTGTCTTTAATTAGACAGACTCTGATAAACCCATGCAAAAATAACCACCATGGGATAAGTCTTAGGTTGTCTTGAATTCTGCACAATCTGATGAAATAGAAAGCAATGTTAGTATTTGGTGAAATGGCTCCCACTAAGACTTTCTAAACTAACAGCCTTTCATGAACTCAGGTTCTAGGAAATTATTTAAAAGTGATTTTGGTGTAATTGTGGGGTTTGCAGAACTACCTTGAAGTATTGGGGAGTGTGGTGTTAGCAATGGGACAGGTGGTGAGCACCCAGGGAAATAATGAATGTGTCTTATCATTGGTCTTAAACCTTTTCAATTTTGGTGTTCAGGAGGATTGGTTTACATTTATGGGAGAACAATGAAATAGGAAAATAGAGTTACCATCCAATGGTGTTAATGTGGGCAAAATAATTATGAAAACTGGGTGCTATATGAACACATTCAATAATTCATTCATAGTTTCTTTGTTAATTTTTTTCTAGGGTTTATGAAATTTTACACATATGGCATGGCTTGCCCTTTTTCCAGTGAAGTGGAATAAAACTTCATTCCAGTTTTCTTTTCCTTTGAGTTCTTCGAATAACTGAATATGAGGTGAATATTGTTTTAGTGGGAAGTTAATGAGTTACAGGTCAGGCTTACAGTGGAAAAACTGCAGTCAACCTCCATGGTTCTGTTTGCCAGATTTGTACCGATGAAGCTATTACAGCAGACTTTTTTTTTATTATTATTTTTATTTTTTTTAATGGAGGAACATTTCTGTGATTTGCCCATCAAGATTATGCTGTCTTTTCAGTGCCTATGTTGCTCCTTAAAATCCTGCAGGCACTTATTTTCACATTCAACATGATACGCATGAGTAACCCTCTCTCAACTGGTGGAACTAGTCAGGTGTAAAATTCTGATGAATGTAGTCTTTAGGGCTGGGGCCTGAGCAAATTCCACAGAACACAAAAGTGTGTTACGTTTTACAGCTCCCTGCATAATTTCATGTTCCATTGTTTATAATAAGATGAACAGTTAGGTCTTATCTAGAGAAACGTGTATCAGCAATGTTAACATATCTACACAGCTGTCTTTGATATTTATTGTACTGAAAATTGTGTGTTTGTCATTAAGTTCAGTCTTTAGAAAGGTGATTAATATTTGTACTCTTTCATATACATACATAGAACTGTTTTCAAAGTAAAATCCTAGGGATAGGTTTGAAAAGATTGTGAGTTGTACCATAATGGCAGGAGAAGGTCCTAATCTTGAATATGGATTGTGGAGAGTGCTGGAATGCTCTTTTCCTTGTGGCTCAGACCCCTACCAGCAATTTTATCTTCCTGGACAAGCATGAATACCTTTAGGAATATCCCACTGCATTTGATTTTTTTGCATGATCTGCTTTGTAAAAACTAATAATAGTTAGAGATTTATAGTGTCTTAAGTGTGCACAGTTAGGTGAAACTAAGACTACATTCATCTTTCTGAAAGTTAAAAGCAGGATCACCTCTGAACCCATGTATTTTATTTGCACAGGAATTTCTTTGGCCTGTGAGCTGTTAGATCAGTGGCAAATACTCTCAGAGGCTATGGGAGGACCTTTCCTCCTGAATTTTAGGATCATGACAGGAACATCTGATTCTGCAACTCCTCTGCAAATGTCTGCAAGTGGCAGGGCTCTGCCACAATTCTGCTCTTCTTACCTCCTGCAGCACTTTATAGAATGCAACACCTGCACAGTAAGTGGTGTCATAAATTACCCCACCTCAAGTAAAGGGCAATCAATTCTTGGAGTGACTCACTGTTTTTGTGATGTTTGCTAGGAAAAAATGAAAGGAGAAATGAGTTAAAGTTTATAGTGTCACTGCAGTTTTCTGATATACATGGCACTTACTCATTATCATCATAATTACTCATTTAGGTGACTCAGGCGCTTGCAGAATGACATACTGGTTAGCCTGAGTGAAGAGGGGAGGATCTGACCTGAAATAACCAGGCTGTGAATTGTCAGTAAAATTTTATTTTAAAGAATTTTGGTGCAACTGAAACAGCAACAAGAAAAAGCAACCAGAAACTGCAGCCACCAAAGCTCAGGGCCATGTTTCAAGACTATTTCTTGAAAAAACTAAAGATTTTTACTATATTTTCTAAAGTCACAGATGTTTTTTTATAATTGCCAGTACTTTCATTTTGTTAACACTAAAAGAATGGAAATCAGAACCCTCTTGCTATCACCTATCTAGAAAAGAAGGTAGGAGTGTTTAGAACCACAAAAAAATAAAATTTAAATGGATAAAACAGATTAAAGAGAGACTTTTAAAAGTGTTTGGAATGATGAACATTTGAGAATTCATGTTTTGCTGCCACAAATCATTGCAGAAATTGTGTTGCACATGTCCGTGCACTTGTATGTGTGTTCATATGTGCTGAAATACGTATCACTGGAACAAGAATGAATAAGAATTTCATAAGCCTCCACCAGAGAGTTGTAACTGTTCCTTTCAGATAAAAACAAATTATTTCACAACCAAATATGGAAAACCACTCCTTAAATTCACTTGAATTTCTTTTAGTGAGAAGTTACCTTATGCAGTACCAAAACATAATAATTTCCTAGATTTATTGCAATATGTTTCTAAACACATCAGGTGTTTACTGAGGTTTTGTTTCCTTAGAAGCATTGTGGCTATGCATTCAACTTTTGAACCTTATTCTGCAATGTTGTAGAATCATCTGCCTCTGGAATAAAAAAAGAAAGAAACAAACAAAATCCCCCAAAGCAACAACAGACAAACAAACACAAACCAGGAACTCCAAAACAAACAAATAAAAAACTGCTGAAATTTTGTCAGGATAAAAAGATTTAGAGGTTTGCAGGTATTTTTCTATTCACCTTAACAAAACCAAGGCTCTGCCCTGGTGATCTGGACCTGGATCTAGCATAACACTGCATTAGGTGGATGTCTCCTCGGGATGTGTTAAAGATCTGAGTGATCTCCCTCACTTCTTCCTCCTCTGTGCACCCAAACCTACTCTTGTTTTGACGACATCCCCTTTTGAACAGCTTTGTGTGATTGCTTCCATCCACAGGTTACTTTATTCAAGTTGATTTGCCACAGAACACTTGCCCATTAGCAATCTCATCTGTAGCCTGCTTTAAAATATGCTTATGGTTATGGCCAGATAAAAGCATGTGAGGTCAGTTTGGTAGAGCAGAGACAAAATACTTTAACATAAGGTTTTCTATTCTGTGCAGGCAGCTAATAAAAGTGCCCGCAGGTGTTGAGAATTATCCTTCTCTCGGAGATTTCTTTACAATCTGAACCTAATCTTGGTGAAAGCTTTGGCAAGGATATCTGGCACATTAATTAAATTACTTTCCCTCCCCCACAGGTCTTATGCTGTAGCTTTGATTAACCACCTCCGTGCCCAGGAAACAAACTGCTGGATAGGCACTATCAGTTTTGCAGGTATATGGATGTTAGAGATAACATGGGATTCCTCCTCTATCTGGATAGATTCTCTTTACTCTTTCAACACTACACAGCTTTTCCCTTAGCTACTGCTACAGGAATCCTACAGGCATATTATGAGATTTTAGTATGAAGACCTTCTTATTCAATGTGTATCTCTGGATGGCCACTGCTGAGAAGTTTCAGACCCTTAGGGGGAAATGACTAGCTCCTCCTAAGCTCCCCTTCTATTTAAATGACTTTTCCTTGCTGCAATATCACAACGGTGACACATCAAAGCTAGTAGCTGGTGTGGCAGGACATGCATTCCCAAATCAGCCTCAGTGACGAAAGGTGATTTGCAGTGACAGGTTCCATATCTTACGGTGTCATTTTCATGAATGGCTTTGATAATTAAATTTAATGTGGAACAACAGCTTGCTTACATTCTACCAGGCTTAAGATGTTCTTACTCACACCTTACTTAAAGAACAATTCCTACTGTTGAATAAGGGCTCCAGGATTTAGCCCTCTGTTAGCAGTCTTCCATAAACCCTTTGTTTTCCTAACATGTTAAAAACTAAGGCTTAATGGGTTCATGATGACATCAGTTATCAAGATTTGTGTGGTGTTGGCAGATGTTGAATTTTCAGTGGAAAACCATTAAACAGATTTGAGTCAGGGCAAGTTTCACAACGTGCACATATTATACCGGTGGTTACATGTGTTGACTTCAGCTTTATTTATTACAAAGGAAAACAGGCCTGTACTTATACAACAACAGCAATGAGAAATTAATCTTCCCAATAGGAAAATCAGTCTTGTCTTGTTAAAGGTACTCAAGGTTACTTGTTGAGCATGCTGAGCTTGCAAAAACTATGTCTGCAACTTTCAAATTTAATAAATCTAAAATTAAATATTAAAAATAAATATAAGAATTTTTTTTTTGTTACCTGGGTCATTTTTGGTATCAAGTGTAAAGAAGGCAGTATCCCAGAAAGTGTTGAATGTCCATTTTCTGACAACCTTTCTTTCCAAAATGTCTAAAGTTAACTACGTTTATTTTCCTCTCTGATTAGATTTGTTACTTTTGAATGCTCATTGCCTGTCAGCTCAGAAAACATCAATTCTGTACTAGTTCTAATATTCTTCAACATTAAAAAGTTGCTTTTTGTCATATCAGTACAAAGTTGGCCAATGATGGTTTCCAGGCCTACACATGGTGCGATATGTGTGTAAGAAACGTATGCCAAACACTGAAACCAAATACACAGGGAAAAATTATTCTTCAAATAAAAGCAAGGTCCAATGTAGGGAAAAAGAAAAAAAGGTGATAAAAGCAACAAAAATCAAAGGAGAGAACTTTCTGCTTTGTCTGTGTAACAATTTGAAAGGAGATGGATTTAGTTGCTGCAATGTTTGTTTCATACATTGATTAGGACTTCAGTTTGGAGATTTACTAGTGCAGTGTACTGAAACAAAAATGTATTGTGTCTCCCTTCTATTCAGCTGTAAACGTGTTGGAGACTGTATTGTCTTGGAAACGAAAGTTCACATAGTTGTTACAAATATCTTCAAATTCTGCTTATGCATCAGGAGGCATCTAATCTTAGTCCTTTTGTTTTACCAGTAAAATTGCTCTTATAATGCACCTTTTTCACACCTGAAATTTTTCTTGAGTCTCTGACTGTTATTGCTAAGGCATGGAGTTTTCCAAATGTCAAAATTCATACTGACAGCACCTAGGTTTCAAGGGGTACATCAGGTTTTTTTCAGTCTTATGGCACACTGCATGGAGAATCATTAGAAAATCAAAGGGATATATTTCACTTTTGTGTGTTTAAAAATAAAAGGAGAACCTAACATTCTGTCTAATAAAGAAGGACACAATTTTCTATTTTTTAAACACTTTGAGGAATTTTCACTTTTCAATATGCTGATTTATAAAAATTGAAACTCTTTCCAATATGGCTTTTATTCAGAAAATCTTAAAAATAATTTCATATTGAGATATTGCTTCAATATTGTGGGATTCAAAAACAATTTTAATTTTTGTCAGCTTTTCAGTTTATTTTCTTCCCATTTGTCTTATTTAACATTATAGCTGCGCAAAATAAGATCAATGTGTTTTGAACAAGTAATGGAATTTTCCTTCACTATTCTTTCCGCTATTCTAGGATTAGCTCCAGGTTGGAACCAAGTCAATTTTTCCTGTCTTGCAGTCCTGTGTAAAACAAAACTTTGACTTCAATGGAGGGCTATTTTTCATCAGGCAAACAAACAAAAAAAAGACTTTTATTGGGTCCATGTAAAACCATAGTTTCTTCATCAGCACAATTCACATCAGTACGTGAAACCAGTCATCTGATAAAAAGGTTATTGCAGATGATAAGCTTTGAATAAGGACCTCAGTTTTCACCATCTAGAGAACAAATGATCATCCACAGATGCGAGCGTGCAAAAGGAAAACATTCTTTCTCAAATTTTTCAAGTAAAAAACAAATGATGAAATGCTGGATAATTATAATTTCACGAGTTATGTGATCTCCTACTTATTACAAATGGGTAAATAGACTCTGATTATTTACATTGCTGACCTGCTCCAGGTTTATGGCATTTATTATAGTCAGTAATGTTTATAGCAAAATTTTGCTTAACAATAACATTTATAATATTTTAATGTGTGTTTATGGAGGGAAATAGTACATGAAAGAATTTCAACGCAAATAAACCTAGATTGTTTTGCATTTGGAGCTCCTCCGTATTATTTTAGGACCCAGTTCTCAAAACAGTTATGGTTAACTTTATTCACACAATTCCAATGGGACAACTCATATGTAGAAAGCTAAATCTTCTCTTAAGTGTTTTCTTCCTGATGTGCATGGGGTGGGGTAGGTATGTCTAAACATATTCCTGAACACACTGAACTGTCTCTTCATTCTCTGGAGCATGTCATTTTAATTAAATAAATATATAGAGGTTTGTGTATGGATGAATGTACGGATATTTGCACAAGTATTAATTAATTTATTCCAAGGATATCAAGTAATTATCTCTTTTGCTGCAAGAGCAGTTTGCTGCCATACTAAGCAGAAGGCATTCTTTTCCCAAACAAAACAAGCATAGTATCACTTTCAGCTATGTGCTGAAATGTTAGACCAGTATTATAATGTGTTAAGCATGGCATCATTATTCTAAAACCAGCCACAGAGATATAAAATGCATTGTGAGACTGCAAACTGAGCACAGTTTGATTGCAGGACGCCTGGGTAGAGGGGGTTTGTATTAGAATATACATCGCATTTATAATGCCTTCTTCTCTAAAATGTAATTAGGGTTTTTTATGAACTGGTAAAATATAGTAAATAAAGGACTCAGGGGATTTCCATATAGCCATATTTATTCCCACACGTCTTTCCAAATCTTAAATGGTTGTCTTCCTTAGAAATGGATTAGGACAAATTGCATTAGGACACGATCATGAATCTGATTAAGGTGGAACCATGATCAGGTTTTTCTTTTGGGCAACCATGTTTTCTTATAACAACCAGAAGACAAAAAAGCCTTTGGCAAGATGTTTCAAAAGGCCTTTCTCATATGCACATAAAAGCAGTTTTCATGCTAATTCAAAAATTGGTCCACACCTATAATTTTGTTATATAGCCAAGACAAAGCTTTGGGCAAAATTTTTCAGTAGTATACATTTCAGCTACAGACTTGTGGTTTCAGTGAAAGCTCCTAAAAAAGAATTTCCATGCATAATTTCCTTAAGGAGAACACTCTGAAAGCAAGCTGAAAGAGAGGCAGAAGATCAGGCATTGATTCTAAATTGGTTCACGGAGAAGAATGTTGAGAACAAACCCATCCCCAGTGGAAAACTGATGTAATATACAGAATAAACACCTTTCCAAATGAACACACTCTCAGAAACACCCAGCCCCTTCTCTTCCTGTGTTAACAAGTGACCCAAACCAAGAACATTATGTGACATTATTTGACAGAGAGGGAAGTTAACATGGATGTGTCTGTTGATGCACAGAAATGCAAATGTTTGGAAAATTCCTATCTCAGCAAAATAAAAGACTGTTTCTTCTCCACTCCCCCTTATTTATCTTCTTTTTAAACAGTAGTTTCAACTCCACATAACTAAAGGGAACTTAATTGCAGTGACGTTATCTCTGTGTCATTGTCAAGTCTGTTGGTGACTGGAAGGGTCTGAGAAGAACCTCCCTGGGGTTCCATGGCATGTGAGTGTTTAGGTCTCTCAAACTAACATGTAGGATTCAGCTGAAAAGACAAAATCCACTATAACTCTATAGAAGTCTATGTAAAAAAAATTGCCTGTCTCCAAGGACTAGTGTTTGGCATATGAAAATAAAGAGAATAGGTGGGTCTAATGAATAAATTCTGGAAACTAAAGGAGCCCCATAGTCTTTGTGATTAGTATTGTGAGTATCAGTGACATTACACTGCTCAAGTAACTCTATCCATCTGCTTTATGGGTAGTCTTACTGTTTTTTACTTGTTTGGGGCTTTTTTCCAGTTTAGACCAAGATTCAGTGATGTTTATTTTAAATTCTTCATGTTTGACTTGATATTAGCATTGTTTTGGCAAATGTAGGAGTCTGAATTCTTCACGTTTCACACAGGCAGAGACCAGAAAAAAACCAAAAAAAAACAAAAAAAACCCCAGATCTACACTATGGTCCAAATTTCAGAGTATACCCATCTGAACTAGATTTTTCCTGAGGCTGGAAAACATCTAGCTATCTCTTGTGTGTTGTTCTTGGCAACTTGCTCTGATTTCATACAGAAGCTGAGGGCCTGACATGAATGTGGGTGGAAGCTGGAGCTAATGACCCGGAGAGTGAATCCTCACTATTTTTCCAGGCTGACAATCCTTAGATACTCCACCAGACTTTGCATGTTTATATAAACTGAGTGTCAGAAAGCATTTTGAATCAGTAACATTAGTTCATAGTCTGGTGTAATAGTGACCAGACAAGTGCAGAAACTCTTTTTGGTCTTTTACTTCCCTTGGCATTTCCAAATGGATTTGTTTACAGCTGGGACTTTCAGCACAACTAGAGGAAGATCCTGTTCAGAGGGAACAAAACCAGCAGTGATGGAGCACACTTCTTGGCCAAGCTGGGATGGAGTTCTGAAATAAAAATTTGCATGTTCTCTCTTGGGCTCTTCAAAGCAGAGGTTCAGCTACCTTTCACAATAACAATTTTCAGCTGAAACAGGAAAGTGCAAAAACCCTACCTTGATGTTTCCCAAACCTTCTGTTTGACAGCACCGTGTACAATAGAACATGCTCATGTTCATAGAGTCATGACTTCTGCAGTCCAGACCTTTCCAAAATTGTTAGAAATCACAGGGTCAAAAATAATTATGATGAATTGGGAAATAATTGTGTTAATCAGAAATAAAACAAGCTAAAATGGGAGAAAGAAAATGTTGGTCAAAACTGTCACACCAGGTTTTCTCATCTATTGGAGTTTGTCTCAGGTTTGTTCCTCTGGTTTATACGAATATGTGAAAAGAGAGTGAACAAGACACAAATACACAGTTATGCTCATATAAAGAAAAAAATGTTGAGATCAAAAATCCAAAATCAAAAATTAAATTATTACAAGATGTAAGAGACAGAGCACCTTTGGTAAATTATTTAGATGGATAATTTTTCCATAGTAACAGGTTATTATTTTCAGAAAATGTAGTCATCTTTTTCTCAGTAATATTTAGCCTCTTCAGTGCAAATTTTACTTTGTAGGATTTTTACTTTGTAGAAACATAAATATTTCTGTGAAATGTAGAGCTGGTTGGGAAGTTAGATAAATTTCCACGAAAACAGTTTCTTTACTTGTATTTAAAAGTATATCCAGACATTTTCATAATCTTCCTAACTCTAAAGCTGAGCTATATACTAAAATGGGGAATAATTTTACATTGTCTTCATTCCATTTATTTTACTTGACCATTTTAGCTTTTGTTTTAAATTGATAACAGACCATTCCAATAGAACTGATTCTTTTTTTTCTAAAATGGAATTTTATGTCTAAAATGTTAAATGAAAAAATTTCAATTACATGTCATGTAAACAATGTTCATATTTGATTTTCCCATGGATTCTCTGCTTGGAAAGTTCCTTTGAAAATCAAATAGTTCATAAAATCTATCAGAACAGTTATCTCAATCATGCAGTTTTCTTATTTTCTCTGATTGGGTAAGGTTTTATAAACTGCTTTCACTTCTGCCTGAAGAAAGGTTTATTTGTTTCACAAAATTATTTTCATTTCATGAATGAATTAATTTCAGCTGCAGACTTAAAAATTCATTCTCTTGACACTGTGTTCACACTAATACTTGTGAGAAGTAACAAAGATGAAGCAAAATCCAATGTTTCTTAAAAGTGTCATGTTTATTTTTCCTGTTAATTAATTAGTACCTTGCAGCTTGACCATCACGGTAAATCTGTTCTTTAATTTCTCTACAAAAAGAAGTAAATTAGTCACCAGAAGGCCAAGGAATTCAAAGTATGTATGGAAAGTAATTGGAAAACCTGGGGTCCTGGTTGTAATTATTCATATGATTTACCTGCAGTCATGTCACTTTTATGGCACTAAAAGATATGTTATATCTATTTATTCAGCTAATTGTTCCAATCAATTTCTGTGACAAATGTACTTAAATACAATAGGGTTGGGTGCTACATTTTTAGCTAGCTTAAAGCTTTATGGAGTTATGTCAGATGGAAAATCTGGCCAAGGAAAAGGTGGAAATGGAATAGACCAGAATAATCCCTGGGACCTTTTTTTCTCTTTAATTATATTTCAATAATTTCTAATGAAGAGATTTGCTGGAAAGATTGTCAGAGTAACAGAATAATGGTAGCTGGAATGAACTTGAGGAGGTCATCCCGTCCAACTCCTATGTAGAGCTCCAATATTTGACCCATGCAGATGCTCTACATCAAGACTCTTTCCTGTTTGGCCCTGTCTTTCCTGTACTGAAGGGCCAAAAAGTAGAGACAGTAAGGGACCTGATTTTTTGAAGATGTTATTTGCCATCTCTGACAGCTACTGTAACATAAAGTTATTTTGGCTAGGTTTGTTCCATACTGCTGACTTTAGACCATCTGAACATTTAGCAGTTGGAGAAATTTCCAAAGCTGTCTCCAATTTCTAACTAAACATCAATTATCTGTAATATTGGAGAGCCCTTGTAGATAAGTATTTATATAAACAAATGCAGTTGCCATATGCCCTCTAGAAATGTCATACATGCACAATCCTGTCTCTTTGAGTCAAAGTGATCACAGGTGTCACTGAGGGAAAACAAATCTGTTAAAGGGGGCTGTGAAAAACATCTTGGAGCAAGGCAATTAGGGCAGCAGTATCTCTTCTGCGCAGAACGAGTCATGGGTATGGCCTGTCTGACCCGATGCACAGGCCAATGCATAAGTTCATGAATGCATCACCCACCAGTCCCTCCTGCTACCACATCAGCCTCACTGTTAAGGAAGTCTTACGCTCTCAGCATCTAAAGATCTCAATTAGTTCTGTGGCAACATCTAGCATGCGTGTCTGCACAACAGCAGATCCAGCATATCCACTGAAATTGGGAATAGACCTCATGACAGAAGAGCCTCAGAGAGTTGATCGACAGACTTTGAAAGTGACTGGGAAGAAGTCATTCTGCTAAATGACTGAGTGAAGACACATCACAAGTCTGTATTAAAGTGTGGCTATGCATGTGTTTGCATTCATGTGCATGCACAAATAAAGTTAATTTTTTTCTTCCCTATTTCAGCAGTTTGTTTCGAAAAACACAGAAATTTAGATAATCAAGTACATTTTATTTAATCATCTTGCAATTGCAAAGTCATATGTATATTAAAATGTAAAAGTCATTTTACATGTGGGTCAGGCTGCTAATATGAATAAGAATTTAACTGAAGGGGTTTACATGATGTCTTACAACTATATATGGTTAGAAACTGGAGTTTTCTGACAAAACTGTTAGAAATAATTATGGGATTAAAAAGCTGGAATAAGGTTATTTAAAAAACTGATGTAAGGTAATGTGAGCCAGAACTCTCAAAGTCCCTTAATAGGAGTTCTTAACTCAGTGTTAATACTTTATTTAACATAATGCGCTGTGCACTCTTTAAATTGTTAGCCTGGAACAGATGATTTATGTTCCTCTTGCATCCAAACAAGAATTAATGCCCTGATCCTATTTGACTGGAATTGTTAAGCACTTTTGTTCTCAGGCTTGTATCAGAGTGACAACAAAAACATGAAATCAGCAAGCTTTTTAACGAATGTGGGGTTAATTTGAAGTGCCCTGGTTTACAGATATTAGAGTGATGCTCTCTTTCAAGTATTTGCTGAGGTGTTAAAAAGTTTGTGTTCACATTCATCTCAAACCATTTGTGTACTGCAGTTTCTTTGTTTCCAAAATATTAGAAGGTTGCAGTTAAGAAAGCTATTGGAATCAAGTAACTTTTTTTTTTTTTTAGTGAACAGTGACATCTTTCTTTATATTTTGAGGGAATCTCAAGTGAATACCACAGGTAGCTCTTTTGGTCCTATTCATATCTTGGTTTTGTTGGTTCCTGTTGTTTTCCAGGTGGTTTTTTTTCCCCCCCTCCAATATTTTAATTTAATTTTATGTATTTTGTGCCTGCATCATGATTTACTCATCTGCTTTAATTACTTTTGTTGGCTAAGCTTGGTACAACTGGATTTTTCCAGTATAAAAGGCCATGAAAGCACAGTGACTGATGCAGTTACTTGCCAATATTTCACTAGAGGTGTGCAATATTGTAGTCACCTGTAAAGAGGACTTTCTCTCTAGATCTTTTTGGTTTAACTCCTGAAACAAATTTGTGCACTTTCCTTTCTTTGCTGATTATTGTCCCTGTGGAGTTTTGCTGGTAAGAGTGGCAGACAGTCCCCTGTCCTGCTGCTGGTGGTTTGAGCTGTTCAAAGGAACTAAAGAATAGGATCATGAGAAGTTTGGTACCATTTGCAACTTTTATGAGAAAACCTTATGTCCAGAATGTTCAGAAAAACTAAGATACTTTTATGATCTGGCATGTAAAACGACAGATATTTTCACCTTGACATAGTTTTAACTTAATAAAACCTCTAGCAAGAACTATGTAGAGCATTTAAGTGATAACATGCTTACATATAGTCCTGTGAAAAAAAAAGAAAATAAATATATGCGAAGAAACGTTAGCTAGTGAATGTTTGATGTGCACACAAATGAAAGGAAGAAAGTGGAAATAAAAGCTCAAGCCATGACAATGAGAAATGGCATTTCCTATGGGCACAGTAAAATGAAATTCAGTGAGACCCCTAAGTGGCATCACTGGAACTGTCTTGATATAAGAATAAGAAAAGTTCTAAAGCTAGTGGGATGAACACCAGCAGAGAGTTTGATGTTTTTCCAAGTCCTGTTAGGGCACTTCAACTTCCTGTGCTCTGCCAGACTCGCCTGAATATTCACCAGAATGTGATTTCTGATGATTGGGAAGGTTGGTATCCCACCTCAGCTTGAACATGAGCAGGAGAGAGATTGGTGGCAATAAAGAGGACATGCACACTATACTTAAATATCCTACTAATTAAGCAGATTAGCAGAATTTTGGTCCGTGTGTATTTATAGGCTGATACAGTCCTTTCTGATTGATTCTTTCAGTCCTAAAATATGTACTATTTATTTAACACTGCAGGAGACTGAGATTGCAGTTGCCAATTTAACCTTAATATCTGGGTTTGAGAGGATGTTTCTTATAAATCAATGCAAGTTGCTAGAAAATGTACAAAGCCTATGCATATATGAAGCCTATGCATAAAACTTATCCCTTCACTTCCTCCAAGTATGAAGGTCTTCAACTTGTTCAGTGTTATCTCCTTTCTTCTTCTGCTTCAACCATTCAAAAACAGCTAGAGCCCTGATTTGAGAGCTGAGAAATAAGGGAGCGATGAACACTCACTTTTCAGTTTGTGTCCTTCAATCATTAAATGCTTCATGTCATATGATGGGAAGAAAATAGTTGGAAAATGATATGATATTTTAGAACTACTATGCCTCTCACTGACTTAATCTGGATGATTTAGCTGTCTCAAACTGGGCTTCAAAAACTCTGGCAGTCCATAAACCCAAAGTTTTGTGGGAGGGGTCCTGGAACAGCTAACAAATCATGCTATAAGTGTGTTACATCAAACAGCTCTGAAGCCCTGAAAGGATCAAGATCCAGAGACTCCATCATATCCCTTGAGACTTTTACTTTTGCTATTGGTTGTACATGCAAAACAGTCATATACTCTGGAGATGAGAAGGAGAATGAAAGCCTGAGGAAATAGCATCCATTTCTGAAAATGTTACAATAAGTGACTTTGCCAAGGTCATGCGGGAGATGGGAGTCAGACTATATAAATCTAAAGTTTTTAGTCATGCCCCTCCGAAAGCAGCCTTTTTTTTTTTCTCTTTCAATTGGAGCTGCCACAACCCACATTTATCCAAAATGTGTGTTGTCCAAAAGAAAGGAGAAATGAATTTTCAAATTTTCTTTCTATTACATTGTCTGTTTGTTACACCTAGTATTGTTGCACATAATGCCAGGATGTAAAATGATTCAGGGATTGATGTTTTCAGTCATAACGTGGGAAAACAGAGAAGCAGTTGGATAGTAATTTTTCACACTGTTCTGCCATGGCTGTTCTTTCTGCTGTGATTTAAGAAAGTGCAGGCAGTGGAAAAGGTCCCCTTGGAAAGTGTTTTAAATGTCAAATATAAGATTCATTTCTATACTGCTTTAATCCAAATGCCACAGGTCTGAGCTAATCTATCAGTCTGACCAGGACTTCATGTGTTTTACCTATCCAAACAGCCATTTCTTGAACTGGAAGTCCTGCTAACACCCATGCATAGTATCAGTGTGTTTTTTAAGAAAAGACAACCTCAATTTCTTTGTGAATGTGTACTGCAGCATCCTTAGGCTCATTTAGTGAGGTTGTTTGTGACAGGGCCTTGGAGATGTACTAGCTGCATTGTGCCTGGTTGTTAGACACTGGAACAATAGGCTGGGGAGCCAAGAATATGGGAGGGAAGAAACTCAGAATTATTCAGACAGTGGAAGAAAATCTGTGGTGTTAAGGATATTTCATATAGACATGCTAAGTCTATATCTGATCTCTGCTGTCATCAGATATGGCCTCTGCCACAGGGACCCTGGAGCTGGCTCTGGTGCATTATCATCTGCTGATGCTCTGCTTGAAAAGAGCAAGTCTCTCAGAAAATCAGTCGGCTCTCCCTGTGAGAGTGGATCAGCTGTTATTGAACAGTCTCTGTTCAGTCATTGCAAAGGAATATATACACTCTCCTGAAAAATATATACCCTCTTTCAGCTCAAAGTACAACTATTCTCAGTTTTTATCTGGGAGGTCCTTGTTTCCCTTTTGATACTAGATCTTTTCCTTCAGGAGAAATTTACAATCTTCTCCCATTTTTTGTCTTATTTTTCAGTCCTTTATTTGTGTGATTCTTCTAAATTTTTCCAATTATTTGACCCATTTTTTAATGTATGGACATCAAAGTATATTCCAGTAGCACTTTTCCCATTACCAGATTTAGAGTGAGTATCACCTGTTTGCTTCTCCACAATGCCATCCTGTTTGGGACATCAAGATAGGACAGTTAGCCACTGCAGTACACTGAGCTTCCCCTCTCCAGGGTGTTCAGCATCTTTTACTCTGGGCTACTGTTTTCCTATATCATGTAAGGTCTACCTTCTGTGATAGAAATTTCCTTAAAGATATTTCTGTGAATTTTTTTACTGACTTGGAATGTATATATATATATACATATATATACATATTTTTTTTTTCCATGAGAGACAGTTGTGGACTTTTTAAATTTCAGTAGAGTGGAAATTTCCACAAGAGGACAATACCACTTTGACCTGTGAGTAGTTCTGGGGTGAAGAACTCAACAACATGGAGTGGCTAAAACACAGAAATTGCTCTGACACTTGATTCCACTAAAGCATAAAGGCTGTCCTACAGAGAGTCCACATTTTCTAATGCAAAATAAAAAGATCTCAAATCCCTGGAGAAGCTGTTCAGACAAATAGGGATTACTTACCTGAATTTTTATTTTTTTCTAAACAAAAAATCTACATGATCCTATGATTTACCTAAATCATAATGAGCGGATTATGGTTATTCAGCCACTCTCCTTCCAGGAAGAGCTGCTTACTGGTTTTGTGTTGCAGGACAGTAATTATGTTCTGTGGGAACCAAATTTTGAGTCATCAGCATGGCAATAGCAAGGAAATATCTCAGCCACATTTCCCTGCACCAGTCTGTCTCAGTGCCCTTACTGTGTCTTCTGTTTCTTAGCACCCATCATCAGGCATGAATATCTGGGTGTGATTGTTTCCAGAAATGCTGCCAGGTAAGGGATATTCCCTAAGGTTACGTTTGTTAGAGCAGGTTGTGTGAAGCAAGCACTGACGCTGGTTTCAGAGGTGACCTCAGCGGTGCTCACTTTCTCCCATTTACTTCACAGAAATGTTCTGTCTCCCAAATGTCTTTTTCATGAACCCCATAGCTCTTGCAGTTCATGTGGGGATTATTTCCACACAGACCCATTTGCTTCAGGTAAACCAAACTGTTAAGGTACTAGTTAAGGAAAACTGAGGTGAGTCACCCAGAAGGAAATTGTGTTGACCTTATGGGTTATGCATTAGTTAAATTAAAACATCTAAACCCAAACTAGTGAAGTTAAAGTAGGTACAGTCTAAAATGGAGTCTACAGGGACTTCCATCCAAGTACCAAGATCAGGTTCTCTTTTTGAAGAAGAGACCAAACAGCACTCTAGTCAGGAGAAGATGCGTTTTGTATGAACCTGTGGAGGTAGAATGAAAATACTTTTGTTTTTCTTGAACAGGACCATGCATGTAAAGCTACTCTTGGACAACTAATATCATAGGTACTTGTTATTTTTCCCTAGTGAAATCAAATAAAAAATTAATTAAAGGTTCCCAGCATCCTGAAAATTTTTTTAATAAGCAAACCAAGTGCTTCAGCAAAAGCTCTATGTAGGCATGGTTAGAAGAGGAAAGGAGGGATCAGATTATTGCACAAGATGTTTGAAGTTTTGTTTTGACCACAATTAAAGTCAAAGAGCCAATCTGAGTTTTATGTAGCAATTTTTTTTTTGTGGAAGATGTGTCATCCTTAAAAATTAGGATGTGAAATACTGATTCTGTAAAATAACTGGAACACTTCAGATGACTCAGGAAGGTCGAATATTCATCCTGAGCAGCTAGATTAATATTATAATGTCTCTAGTACAAAATCCAAGATTAGACACATGTTAAAGTTCTTATTTTCTGCTGATTTAGGTTTAGTACTCGGTTTTGGAAGAGAGTGTAAGACACAAACCAATTTTTATGTGGGTTTAGGAGTAGGAATAGGAGATGTGGGAGTTGTTCTCTTTTCATTATGCTTGTTATTTTTTAATAAATGTCAAAAAAGAGAACAGAGAGTTTTTGATTTCTGCATTCATTTTTCCTTGCTGCTAAGAATGATGTGTTATAGAAATACTCTGCCAGGTTTGAAAAGAAATCACCGATAATCCAAAGATTATCACTGGCGAGCAAGTATGATTGTACATTTATGTGGCATTAAGAGTTGTCTACTCTCCTGGCTATCTAGTTTGAAAAGGTTTTTCTTTTTTTTTTCCTTTTCTTTTTATAACCTTTTTTAAACAGGGAGTTCTGTAAAACTAAATAATAGGTGTAATTCTTGTGGTCAACAGCAATTAAGACTTGAAGCTTGTGAAATCTGGCAAAATGGAGACATCTGGGTTTGGTTTTTTGGCATTTTTTGTTTTTTTTTTTTTTTTTTTTATGTTCTTGTTTTGTCTTAATGTGTAGTTTAAATGAAATATGGCACTTGGAGAGCCGGCTCTTCCTCTGGGAAATCCATTCAAATATTAAGCACAGCCATGTCTAGAACGGGACTTTTGGAAAAAGAAAAGATGATCTTATTGGTGACTTTGGAAAGGAAATGAAGTAATAAGAAATACTTGATTTTTTTTTTTTTTTTTTTTAACAGAGAAATTCTCTCAATCAAAAACTAAATACGATATAATGGGCGGGTTAAAGGGCCCGGGCCCTACCTTGTTGATTTTATTCACATAAATAGTTCCATTGAGTAGGGAAAATATACTGTGTCCAAATGGGCTCCTTTAGGGGGAGTGGTCCTATTAGAAAGCAGTGTAATCTTTGGCAATGCCAGAAGGAGTCCAAATTTCCTTTTTAACAGACAGGCTAATCAGTAGCAATTAAGAGGCAAAGGAGCAGACTAATAAAGTATACATGTCACCAGTTGTCATCTTAGTGATCAATTCACACCTCCATGACAATAACATCAGCCCTTCAATGCTCTAATGACCCTGAATCCCCAAAGTGACAGAAGGAACAGGGCAAAGATAATGTGCTGGAAAGGTGCTAATGAAGTGGTGGGATTACAAGATGAGTTTCGTCCTTGACAGACAGCAAAAGACAGTGTTCTGTCCCACTCCAGCTATGAGATTCACATGGATAAACTCTCATTGACTTCCATTTCCAGGCAGGATCAGGACCTTAATTTAATTAATTAGGGTTTTTAAATTCATAGTTAAGCCTGAAACACGCATCTTGGTGTTTTCTGAAAGTAATAGGTATTTCTTAGGTAATGAAGTTTACTGTCTTGTGTTGCTTTTTAAGTTATCTCTGCAAGTTGTATGTTGCAGATATTTGTGTTTCTGTAATTTTAATTTTGTGCAATTAGTTTTACAGAGATTTAATTTTTTGTGTCTGTAGAATGTTCACAACTGCTTTTCCATGCAGTGATTGTTTTAAAAAATGAGAAACAGTGTATGTAATTAGTGTAACATCATGCGTTCAGCAAATAAATGGTGTAAACTTCTTGCTCAGCATTACAAGTGGATGGATAGATAGATAGATAGATAGATAGATAGATAGATAGATAGATAGATAGATAGATAGTAGACAGATACTGTATGGCAGTAGCATTTTGAGGTACTAATACAGCAATTATGTGCTATTAGATGTTGTTTAAAATACATGTTTTAAAATGTATGCTATGTTTGACATATGATCAAAATAATCCTGTTCATTAAATGCCACCTGTCTCTTGTTAAATTATACTTGAACTATATATGTAACCTGTTTTGAAAGAATATGTTGATATTGAAGATGAGGAAAAGGGTACAACAGGCCAATTCTGGTATTTTAAACCCCGGTCTTCATTAGATGTTACTCTGCTGCTTCATTGTAGCTAATTAACTTGTATATTGAAAACCCTTTAGAATGATTTGATACAGGGAGATGTGGGAATACATCAAGCTGGGATTAGCACATTTATATTGCTGTAGCTGTGTCCCTGCTGTTTGGGTGCAGGGGGAGGGAACCATTTGAAAATTTAGCTGTATTAGGATCATTTTCAAGTGGTATAAATTCTACTGCTAGCAATTTGAACAAAATCTGCTTGACTTCAGTGGGAGATGTATGGATAGATATTCTGCTGCTGCACATTCTGCATATGCTGCACATGCTGCACAAGTGCCAGATTTTGTCTTGAAAGATTAGTCTTAAGAAGATTTATTTGGTTTTTTTGTGATTTGTGTGTGCGTGTGAAATAAAGAAGTTTCAAAATTCTGACATTAAAAAGTTGTATTTTGAAATGAGTTGTATTTTGTAACTTCTTTGATAATCAAAATAAAATTTTAAATATGTCTGTGTCATGCCGTCTGTTTCGCTCAAGATTTTGGATTTCCTGGTTTCTAACTTTACAGTTAAGCACTCCAAAAACTAGCTGACCATGCTGTACAAATTTTTCCTATTGTGTACTTTACATCATACAGTACTATTTATAAGTCTGTAAAATATTGAACATGTGCTAATTAATTAATTCTCCATAAAAAGCTTAGCTTTCTGTGGAAAATTGGCTCAAAACTGGTTTCTTCCCCAATTTTAGGAGTAAAAAAAGAAAATTGATTGTAGTACAGAGCACAGGTGCAAACCTCCCTAAGCTGAACAAAAAACCAAGGAACATGGCTCAGGTATTTATGAGAAAAGTCATGACTGATGTGTTTCAGCACCAGTAGTACATGCGTGAGGCATCATGAACTTAAACCAGGAATGAATGAGATATTCTAGCATGTCGTACGACATTTCTTTTAAATTACCTAAATTACATTATAATACGTTCAAGGTTATTCATAAAACCAAAATATCCATTTCTGTTCCAGGCCTTAGCCAAGGTTGTAGTATTAATTTTGAGGCTGTTGCTATGATGTGTCACTTCTTTACATCGTGGGAGAGAAATGGAGCCACAAGACCTGTTTTGTACAAGCTGCAAAAGAGTTTCTGGAGAGAATTGACTTTTTGCCATTACCAGCCAGGGA
Source organism: Lanius collurio (assembly GCA_020086605.1). NCBI lineage: Eukaryota > Metazoa > Chordata > Aves > Passeriformes > Laniidae > Lanius > Lanius collurio. Next base: position 19,642,272 of record JACBWW010000011.1, on the reverse strand, counting down.
TGGAAGAGAGCTGATTGTCCAGCCTAGGAGATTAAGGCAATATCTCCTTGCAAATTCCTATCCACTGTCCACACACCCTTATGAGAGGTAAATATTGAACTACAGGAGTTTACTGTGGGCTTTTTTGTTCAAAGATTGGCTCAGATGCTATAATTTCTAAGACTGTTGAGTTAACTACATGCTGAATGTGAGATAGGAAGTATATACAGGTGAATATCTTTATTGCAGAAATTTGATCTGAATTTAATATTCTATATTCATGCATGTGAACCCTGTGATCTTCTGTTACAAGCCAGAGTTGATCTTTCTTTAAAGTTGCAGTACATTGGGGTAGACATACTTTTATTTTCACTTTGATATTGCATGGTGAGCCATTTTTCAAACAATATGTTCATCCAGTCTTTTATTTATTATTTCCTTTTATGCTTAACAGATTGCCCATTCAAAATGGAAGAGCATGAGCACTGTTGCCTCGTCAGTCACCTTGCTGTGAAGTTGCAATGTAGCAAATGGCTAATGTATGCATACATGTGGGCACTGTTTTAACCCACATTTCACACTGCCATAATAGATTCATTGGTTTTGAAGAACAAAACAAAAACAACCACCCTTGTCCAGCTGCAGCAGGCAAGAGTTAGGACATATGCTGGTGTGAAAGAGGGAGTAGGGCTGGACATCCCTGCCGAAAACATCAGAACAAAGGGAGCGCAATCGCCTTGGCAAGGCATGGGATGACTTAAATACCCTATTGTATGAAATATGAATAGGTTGGCACTGTGAATTGCTGCGTGGGGGGCTCCTCCGCATCGCCGATTAGCCACACGATTACCCAGATTACACGGGGAAGCAGCTAAGGTAAATAAAGCCAGCCTTCTGCCACCTCCTCCCTGGGGCCAGGAGCAGGCTGGCCCAACCTTCCCTGCTACTGGGAGCTGGAAGGGAAGGGGGTGGAGCAGAAGTGGAGTGAAGTCATAAGCTCTGTGTATAAGAAAAATAAAGATTTCAAGGGCAATAGTGTAAAAACATCTTTCTGGTCAAGTGATGTATGGGCATTTTTCCCTGCTATCACACAATGTGCAAGCAAACTGTTTAGTCAAAAATAGACATTGTATCCTCTCCATTTCCTCTCTCTCCTCCCAGGTTAAGGGACAGCTATTGGGTGACGATCACAAAGAGTGTGGTAGGTGCAATCTGTATCCTGGTGCCTTCCCTCCATAATCTTGTGCAGTCTTGTAAGATTGGTTAGTCTCTCCCTCCTCACCATGCAGCTCTTACAGCCAGGGGGTAGTAATGCCAAAACCACGTTTATCCAATGTAGGGCAGCTTAAGGAGAGATTATTTCCCTATGCTGGGGTTTTAAGGTACATAATATCAGCTGTGATCCAAAATAAATTCCTGTCAGAGTCTATATTATCTCAGTCTCAAATGAGATTCGATGTGTACATGTTCACTGTATGAACTGTATAATGTGAAATATGTGTGCATATGTTATGGATTTCAGGGTGTCCAGCAGTCCCACTTGTTACTGAATCACAGAATCACAGAATCACAGAATATGCTGAGTTGGAAGGGATCCACAAGGATCATCAAATCCAGCTCCTGACCCTGCATAGCACCATCCCCAAGAGCCACACCATGTGCCCAAAAGCTTCTTGAACTCTGTCAGGCTTGGTGCTCCCTGGGGAGCCTGTTCCAGTGTCCAGCCACCCTCTGGGGGCAGAGCCTTTTCCTAATACTCAACCTAAACATCCCCTGACACAACTTCAGGACATTCCCTCGGGTCCTGTCACTGGTCACCACAGGGAAGAGCTCAGTGTCTGCCCCACGTCTTCCCCTCATAAGGAATTGTAGACTGCAATGAGGTCTCCCCTCAATCTCCTCTTCTCCAGGCTGAACAGACCAAGTGACCTCAGATGCTCCTCATACGGCTTCACCTCAAAGCCCTTCACCATTTTTGTTATCTCCTTTGGATGCTCTCTAGTAGATTCATATATTTCTCATATTGTGGCACCTAGAGCTGCCCCCAGAACTCGAGGTGAGGCTGCCCCAGTGCAGAGCAGAGTGGGACAATCCCCTCCCTTTCCCAGCTGGCGATGCTGTGCCTGATGCACCCCAGGACAGGGCTGCCCCTCCTGGCTGCCAGGGCACTGCTGACCCATGTTCAGCTTGCCCTCAACCAGGACACCCTGGTCCCTTTCTATGGCGCTGCTCTCCAGCCTCTCATTCCCCAGTCTGTCTATACATCCAGGGTTGTCCTGTCCCAGGTGCAGAATCCAGCACTTTCCCTTGTTGATCATCCCTGTTGGTGATTGCCCATCTTTAGTTTGTCAAAGTCTCTCAGCAGGGCCTCTCTGCCTTCAAGGGAGTCAACAGCTCCTCCCAGTTTTTTATAGTCTGTAAACTTGCTCAGTGTCCATTCCAGTCTTGCATCCAAGTCATTGATGAACTTGTTGAAGAGCACAGGGCTGAGGATGGAACCTCACTAGTGACAGGTCACCAGTCTGATGTCACCACATTCACCATAACACGTTGTGCCTGACTTGTGAGCCAGTTGTTCTACATGTAGGCTTAAGTGGTCTCAAAAGTGAAGATATTTTTGTCTAAAAGAAGCTGTGTCTTATTCTAGCTTTTCAGTTGAAAAGGCTCCTAGTGTTTGTATGTTTTGTAGCATCTTTTATAACAATAATCTCCATCTCTTTTCCAGAATCATTGAATTGCTAAAGTTGGAAAAGATAATCAAGTTCAACATTAACCCAGCACCCAGCGTGTTCACTACTAAACCATATCCCCAAGTGCCACATCCACACATCTTTTAAACACTTCCAAGGATGGTGATACCACCACTTCCCTGGGCAGCCTGTTTCAGTGCCTGACCACCCCTTCAGTGAAAACATGTCCATGATATCCAATCCAAGCTTCCCTCGGTGAAGCTTGAAGCCATTTCCTCTCATTCTGTCACTTGTTACCTCAGAGAAGAGACCAGACCTTGCTACGACCCCACTTTGGGTAGTATAGAGAGCAATAAGGTCTCCCCTATCCTCCAGAGAGTTTAACTGGAGGTGCTGTGGGATCTCTCATCTCATTGCAAAGGTACTGTCGGTGCATGAATGAAGACACAGCATCCTTGCATGGAGGAGCCTTTGCACCAGGAGCTCTTTGACGCAAATGATGTTCCCAGCTGCAAGGCACTCAAAAAACAGCTGGGCTCCCAAAGGAGACCACAGCTCCCTGGGTTTTTTTAGGGAAACTTTGGTGTCTATAACTTATAGTTGCTCAGAAAGTATTTAAGTGGGTTAAATTGAGACCTGGTTTTCCCTAGAATGGAAAAGAATCAGTTTGAGGCAAGAACTGGAAACACTGTTTAAAATGAGGGGAAAGGAGAGGTTTGACTTTTGTGATTTTCTTTCTTTTTAGTTTCAGGTGACCTACTAACAAAATTCAGCACGAGTTTATGAATAGTTTGTCTTGTCCCAAATTTGCATTCTTCCCTAAATTAAAACATTCAGCTGGAAATTTTTGCCCAAGACTAACTTGGACTACTATGTTGAGATTATCAGTTAATGGTAAAACAGATTAAGAAACCAGCTATTGAATGAGAATGGTACTCTTTAATGCTTAATGGATTTTTATTAATAAATATTCAACTAGTGCTCTAGTTATGAAAATATTCACAAATCTTAACAGATCTCAGAGACAAAGATGCAACTTTCACTTTTGCTTTGATACACAGTTGGATGTACAAAACAAATTCCATATCCCCCCTCACTGCTACAAAGATCAAACAATTGAAGTAGGAAGAAAAACTCCAAACCCAAAGTAAAAAAAACACTCAGCAGAACTTAAAAAAAAAAAAAAAAATGAAGACTCCTTGCTTTTAGCAGTGCATATTTTAAATCTTTATATTTCTAAATGTTGGAGAAACCCCCCCAAAATATAATATCACAAAATTTATTCCCTGATGATCAAATGGAGTGTTTGTTGTACTTTGCCAAAATTTCTGGGGTCTGTAAACTCCTTGCCTTTTCTGTGCTGCAAGCACTGATACCAGCATCCTAAACAATTTAGTTAATTACATAATTTTATGTAATCTAAATGTCTCATGTTTTTCTCTTCATGCCATAATCTGCTGTGCATTGTGACTTTGTCTAGTTATATGGTATTTGTAATTCACTCAGGGCTGGGTTTGTACCTGTGTATGTGCTTTGTACTAAAGCTGCAACCTCTTGGAGAAGTTGTATTTTTCTAATGACATATTTCCTTATGTTTTGGATTAGAAAAGACATCCTGACTGTACAGAATTTTAATGATTATTTATGGTGAAGTCAAATGAAAAGTGCCTGGTTTACAGACATTCTTTATTTTAAGACAATTTTTTTTCCTTTCTGCATAGCTGTCTTTATTTGCAGTCTCTGGATGTCTAGAGTTTGGTTATGGGCACTTCTTATTGTTACATTTATCAAATTCAATCAGAATAGTTCAGTGGGATAGAGTGGTTTGAAACAGCTTTACATTGCCTAAAAGGGGTGCAATTTTTTATTACAACCTTAATTTTTAATCTGATTTTTTTATTGTGAAATTTTGCATGCACTACTGGTTTAACATATATTTCCACTGGTTATCCAAACTGTAATTGGGCATATAAACTCAGTTCAGATCTTTCTGTTGTCTTAAAATCCAATTCTCTACAGTATTGTTTCAAATGTTTGCCATGTTTGTGTGTTCAGGAAGGGCCTGTCAAGCCAACCATATGTAGGTAGCATGCCAAATAATAGCAGAGAAACTTCCTAGGTAGGTTTCTTTCCAGTGACCTGCTTGTTGTTTAGGACATGCAGAGATTATCGATTGAGCAGTGAGAAGGAAGGGTAGATTGATCTGATAGTGAAATGATGCATTTTTTGCTGAGCAGGAGATTTTTCTGATGGAGAAGGAACAAATTGACTTATTGGTTAATTGAAGGAGAGAATTGACTGGGAGAAGCAGTGAGAATTTGATGAATGTCAGTTGCAGGAAAGTAGGTTTCTTCAAATATATGTATGCATGAACATTTATTTATTTTCTAGTTTTCCTGCCTCTTAATGTGTAATAGAGATGAGTGGCTTTATTTTGACTCTTTTTGGCAAGATGGGTAGGCTGACTTTCTGTGAAACTTTTTCTCTTTTTAAAGATGATTGGAAGTGTTCCTTCATTGAAGTCTGCAAAAGTTTGTTGCTGCTGTTTTTACCTAAAGCTATGTCTTCTCTTTCAGTTTATTAAGTCTACCAATGTATGGGTATGTTCTTTGTCACTAGCTCCCATTGTCTAATCCTGGCCTGGGTTTTAATGCACATAGAGCATCTAACTTCCATGGGAAGCAATAAGAATGAAAAAGTATTTTCCTTTAAATAATCTTCCAGATTTCACAAGGCAACTCTCTGTATTGGTAGGACCAGAACTGCTCCCATAAGTACAGCCATTGGTCTTTCACCCTTTGAAGAGTGGACCATAATTTGTTCTGTTTTGCAGGTGCAACAGTAGTCTTATCTGTAGTGTCAGCTTCTAAGTGCTACAGTAATGAAAAAAAAAGGTAAAAGTGATACCAACAACACTCATACTAGTAGTAATAAATAGTTATATATTGGTGCCACATACATATTAATTACCCCAATGCTTAATTTAAAATCTAATTAATTTAGAATTAATTTCCTAATTTCTGTCTGGATGAGGTTGCCATAACCTTCATATGGTGCCTTTAGGAGACCAGAAGTATTTTCATTCCCATTTTACAGGAACTGCAGTGGAGGCATCCAAAACTGTTTTGTGAGGACTCTTAACTCTTAGAGTGTCCTCAAAGAAGTTTCTGTCCTCTGCTTGGAAAGACTGTGCTTTTAATGGGGTTAGGTAAGAAGCCTATTCAGGAAATAGTCCCTGTTGTGGGGCAGCAAATGGCTAAGTCCCCAGGGATCAGTGTGGTTATTGGAGATCTGTGTTGCAATGTTACAATAATTTCCCTCTTGCAATGCCATTACCATGGGGATTGTGGGGAAACTGAGTGTTAGGCACTGATCTGACTTGTGAAGAAACTGTGTCTGTCCTCCTTCTTTCTGTACTCTTTCAGACTGCTCAGATGTGCCATGGCCTTATTTTTATCATCATTAGGAAAGATTCAGCTGCATTTACAGCAGGGATTTTGTAGGAGTGAGCTCTGTGAAGAAATAATAGTAGAGACTTTAAACTCCCAAGAGGAGAAGGAAGGACCTTTAATTAGCAAATAATAGGTTTAGCCCATAAACTACTGTCGAGAAAGAAAAGTCACCAAGCTTCAGAAAAGAAAGGGATAAGCAAAAGTCTTCAAATAATTTACACATTAAAAGAATTCTTGTTTTTGTCTGGGGCATTGCTTTATTTTGAAACATTTATTATTTTAAAAATAATGGAGCAGCTTCTCTTGAAGACACTCATCCCACTGTGACACTTAACACTTGTGTGTTGTTGAAGAGGTAGGTGACCTGGGGGGAAGGGTGTTTGGGGAAGTTTGTCAGCTGGAAAATATCTTCAAATTTGAATTCTTAATGGGAAACTTATAAGCATGTTAGAGCTGAACAAATATTTCAGTATGAATAATTTATATGACAATATCCCTCATAATATCAGGTTGCTGGAGTTCTATGGTACAGCTGCCTTTGTTTGACAAAGAGGAGAGGTGTCACCATCCCATGATAACCTTTGCTCTGTCTTGCACCGACTGGGATATCACCTTGAGCTGAGCCAATCCATCATCCTGATAAAGAAAAGATAACAGCTGGCTTTTTCCATAAAACAAAAGAGTTTGATTGAAGGAAGCTTTTCTCCATTTTCCTCCCTAATATCTTAACAAGTTTTCCCTTGTAGAAAGTGGAACTTTAAACAGTTTCCTGCAAAATCAAAAGCTTGCTCACAGATTGACTGTTAAATGTGTGCTGTGTGTTTGTCAGGGATGCTCTAAGTGGTACTGAAGCTGACAGAATACAAGCAGGAGCTGACAACTTCAGTTTCAGCTGATTAAAGGCTGCAGGGGCCTGGGGGCCCCATCTCTGAAAGAGGACCTCTGCAAATTCACCAGAACACTTCCAGTCTGCATGTTTTCATTGCCTGGCTCAGAGGAATCAGGTATTGCACTCTGCCACAAATTTTGAAGTATTTGAAAACAGATAAAGAAAAAAAAATGCAAATGAGGATTACCTTATTTTATGTATGCATATTATTGTATGTGCAACATACAGCAGTGTAAAATGCAAGAATTGCATATATGTGTACATTTAGAGTCATTTGTGGCTCTAAAGCACAACTTAAATCTTTAGGTTGGGTCCTCTCATAGCCTTCCCCTAACTCCTATCATGCATATTGAGTTCTTGCAGGCTGAGCATGCTGCCTGCTCAGTTTCGGAGCTCTTCCCAAGGCCCTGCAGCCAAGGTGTTCAAGTGTAACCAGGGATCCAGCATCACCTAATCAGAACAATTGAAAAGAAAAAGAAATTATCAAGATCAAAGAGTGCTTGGCAGTGCCTGGAAACACGAGATAAATCACAGCACCTGCTTTTCTGAATGTTTTCCTTTATATTTTCCAACTCCTAGTAAGTCTGCAGTGCTTGTGTATGCTCTACATACCTTGTGCTTTAGCCTATGCTGAATGAACACCTAATTGGAGAAATCTTTTCCTCTCTGTTCTTTCACAGGTCAGTTTTGCATGGTGGTGTTTTATTCCTTCTTTCCATCACTAACGAAAAGAGAACATTTCAAATATCCCCTCCCAAACATGAATAATAAAATACCACTTTTTAAAATATTTTATTTTATCAAAGGAAATAGTGAATGTTTCCTTGCATTATTTCTTCCAGGACCTTTCTGTTAAACAACACAACCACATTTCCCCTTTCTTCCCCAAATTTAAATTTCAGTCTTGCTTTATTCATACCAGAAGTCAAATTCATAAAACTGTTGATTAAAAAATGCATGCAATCTTTAGAACACTTTGGCAAGGTACTTTTTAAAACACTTAAAAATAAATCAGAACTTGTGGCTTAATAGTCAGAACTGCAGGCACAAAATATAGTAAGTCAAGTAACAGACATTTGTTAGCCTTTTTTACATTAATCCATTAATATATTTTTAGAAATGCTAAATATTTAAAGCTCTAGACTGAGAGCTATTCTTAGGGTGATTTCTTCCCTTAAGTTGAGCTCAGGTAATGCTTTTGATCTCCATTTCCATTCACCTAACTGGAAATTAATTTTTCACAAGTGGTTATTTGCTGAGAGGAAGACACAGAAGATATGCTTCCAAATAAAAGGAATTAAGGAAATATATTTGTCTTGATCCCTTAGTTGCTTATAATAATTTAGACAAACTGTTGAAGAGTGTACCAGTATATCAACAGAACATTTCCATAGTCTGAGTCCTCCTGTATTGATTTTTAAATGGGAGCCAGAAAGACCTGGGGGCTTTCAAACTTCAGAACTCGAGTAATTTGTTAATTTTCCCACACTGAGCAATAAGAGCCCTATGCAGGCATATTTCAGTGTGTATATATCTGGCTGTATGTGTCTGCATGGTTTTTTGTATACATACATACACTTATTATTTAAGTATATATATATATATATGTGTGTGCATATATATATATATGCATATATACATATATGTCTGTGTGTATATAGATAGATAGATAGATAGAGAGAGAGATAGATATATACATATATACTCAGGCATGTATAAAATACATGCCATACATGCAAACGTGCATACACATACATGCATTCTCTTAGTCTACTTTTCTCCCAGTCTCCTTTTAGCCTTTCTTTTTTTGTTTTAAATCACTTTTTGACTCATTTAAGGCTCTGCTGGACCCATTAAATTCTGCTTCAGATGGTATATCAGACTTGCTTTAAATTAAAAAGAATATAAAAAATAATTTTGAGATAATAGAGAAGACAATAATACAAAGATAATACAAAGCAATAACAAGAGAATATAATTTCCATTACTGGAATAGTTTATTAAAAAAACCAAAACACAAATAAGAGATATGAATTAGAATCCTCACATTAAAAATATGTCCACTTCTGAAGGGTTCTTCTGATGTTTTGAGTAGGATTTAGACTGCCAAAAAAAGAGGATGAAGATGCTTGTGAGAGAGACTGGGAAAGAGGGCTTAGGAAAGCAAATGTGCTCTGCAGTAGTTCAGTTTGCATAATTTATTTTAAATATGGATCCTCTCTGGTATGTGAGCACTCCCTTCCTCCCCACCCCCACTCCCTTCTTTTCTGTTAAAAATAGAAATTTCTGTCCTGCTTGCGTTCCAATATTCCAGTTCAAATAGGGTGCCTGGTGGTAGCTCAGCACTTGTGTACTTGACTACTTACTGTGGAGGAGCCTTGCTTGCTGGTAATCTAGATTTATGGTAAGTCTACCCTTTCCCTTCATCTACAAGGTCCAGGGACATTCGGGTAGCCAATCTGCCCTTAAATATGTCTCTGAGGAAATGGTGCTAATTAGTATTGGAATTTACAGCCTTTCATTTTATTGACTTGTCCTACTTTCTTCGATAATTAACTAATGAGTAAAGTAATGAGCTATGTTAGTCAGTCATGATGTTCAATTAAACAGCAAATCAATTATTGAAAATAGTTTCGGACAGCTCTGGTGTCGTCACGGGGAGAGTGTGTGTGTGCGTGTGCGTGTGTGTGGGCGCACATGAGCTTTAAATGTGTGCCCTAGATGTGGCAGCGTCCCTCCCTGGAGGGCACCTGGCTCCTGGAGGGCTCTGCAGTCACAGCCAAACTGGACCAGTGGTCCCCCTTGCTTGCCTTGCCCACACTCAGCTCAGCTGTGCTATGCAGCGCCCTGACACTGCACCTTCACAGGCTGAGCTTATCTGTAGGGGGTTCCCAAAGCCTGAGAAAGATTGCTGTAAATTAGGGAACACTTTTCCCCATGGGGAGACAGGATGTCAGAAAGCAGGTGTTCCTGTTCACTGGTGCCACCCCTCTGCCTCTTTCTTGGCCCATGCAATCTTTCGCACTGGTGAGCAGGGGCACCTGTCCCAGGGCTCAGCGTTACAGCAGCAGGGACTGACACACAAATGTGTCTCCTCAGAGCCTTATCTCTCTTCTGACCACAGCAATAGCCACAAGCAACAGAGAGGCTGGCAGGGAGTTCAGGGTTTTTCCTCTCTGAAGGCTTTGCATACCAGCCTGAGCAGCAGTTGTCCATGGGAAGAGGTTTCTAGGACCATCATGTCATGAGTCCCCTGCACCAAACCTGGGGAGCCCTACAAACACAGTCTTGTGTGGCCAGTGTCAGATCAGGTCGTGATTTGCTGGGGCAAAACCATAACATTGGGCCTGGTACAGGTGTCTGTCCATACAGCACAGACAACTTCATTTGTTATGGGCCAGGCAAAGACCTTTGTTGGCAGATTGAGAGACAGGCATTCATTTTCTCCCTAATCTGGTGAGTTCACTTTTGTATAGGAAATGTAAAGGGCAGTTCCAGCAAAGAAAGGTGTAGCTGATATCATCATTCACTAACTTGCTGGCTGTTTAGGTTTAATTATTCTTCCCTTGGAACTTGTTACCCTTCCTGTTTCCTTCAGGTCTTTTGCTTCATTCTATCTTCTGCAGGAGCTGGTAGCACAGTGGCACCTGCTGCTCATGACTCTTCGGGATTTCACACTCACCTGGCACCCATCTTAGTTCTGTGTTTGGTGTTGGAGTGTACCACAACATCATTCTCTCATCCAGCAAGCAAACCTGTCCTGAAGCTTCAGAAATCTGTGAACAACTTTAACTGCTGTGCTCTACTCACACAAATAAATTTTGACGTGCCCTGTCAAAAGACCACTTCATTTTGGACAGCAGCGGCTTTTAGAGAGGATTGTAATATTGCATTAAGAAAAAAAAAATTAAAAATTAAGGTTATTAGCTTGAAAGTTTGGGTTGGGATTAAAATTTTAACCTAATATCATTCAGATACACTACCAGAAAGAATCTTCTGGCACAGCTCTGTTTGAGTAGCAAGGCAGCACAGATAGTTCCATGCTGTGCTTGTAGGTTCTCCAGTCATAAAAAATATTATTTAGTAATAATAATAGCCATCTTATGATTTTTTTTTTTTTTTTTTCCCAAAGATAGTGAGCTTGCAGAAAGCTCCCCCTTGCCTTCCAAATTCAGAAAGAAAAGCAGGCCATTGAGCAAGCTGCATAAATACAGAGAGAGGAGACTAAATGCACTGGCCTTAGCCATCCAATTGAATCATGATTCATTAGAGAAACAGCAAGCCAAAAGAAATCAAAGACAGTTCAAAAAAGGCAGCATAAAGTTTTCATTTCCAAACAGTTTTAATTCACTGTGTGCGCTCTTTACTGAGAATATGCAAGGAACACAAACATTCCCATATGATTTAAATTACAATTTACATATGAATTACATTAGAAATATGAGCTACACTAAAGAGATAATTAGTGCTGTCCTGGGTTATGTGAGCACAAACAAAATTAAATAAGAACAATTTCAAAGCCAAGTTTTGTTTTGCCTTTTCAACTAAGCTGGTTTAATCAGTGATAATGACTGAAATAAATCCACTTCATACAAAAAATTCACAACATATCATACTGTGTGAAATACCATTACTACATCCTGTGCTTTGGTAAATCTCACAGTCAAAAAGGAATACAACATCCCCAGTAGGATGCTACACAAAATTTGACTCTGCTGGGTGCTCAGCACTGGAAGTGATGGTCCCTAAGGCTTGCAAAGAAGCAGGACCCACATCAGGCCAGCACGGCTGCACTGCTTCAGAGAGAGTAACAGAGAGGGGAGGGCTGTGAGGGTGTGTGCCAGGAATTATTTTTAACATGACATATGAATGAGAGCTGCTACAGGAAAAAAACACCAATGTTAGCAGAGAGCAATGAGAAGGAGAGGAGCTGGAGAATCAGTGGGCAGAGAAGGGGGACGAGGGAAGAAGAGGAGAAAGTGAGAAGGGTAAAAAATACCATGCAGAAGCCAACTACCTGAGCATCAGTGCCTCAGCCCCTAAATAGAGATATGGTTTATGACTACCTTGCCTAATGAGCTAAACTCTGGTGACCATAAAACTGAAATATAATTATGACATTAAAGATGCCTATATTTGAACTTAATTATTAATTAATTTAATGAGAGAATAGGAGGTTGTAAAATTGCTAATTAAACGGCTCTGTAAAACTGCAGACGGCAGAGGATTTACCAAATGATGAATCCCACAACAGTATTTGGGCTATATCAATATTCTATTAATATACAGTATGCCAGAGGTACTGGCTAGTACGCTACTCACAGTTAAGCCGATGTGACAGGCATACAGAGTGAAAGAAAATGAAGGAAATAAAATTCCGTGTGACAACAACCTTGAAGACGATCTCTGCCCCCACCTCTGTGGCAATTTCTGAAATCAGTTAAATAAACTCAGAAATGCAGGATAAAAATCAATCTTACCATCGCAAATGTGAATAAATTGGCTTGAAGCAAAGGACCCACCTATGGCCTTTAGGCATCGTGGTGCTGTGTTGATCTCTGCTTGTGAGCAGGAATGGTCAGAGCGAATCTGGACTTAAGAGAAAGGGAGGGATGCAGCGTGAGTGAGTGTGTGTGTGTGTGTGTGTGTGTGTGTGTGTGTGTGTGCTCGCAAGTGAAAGAGAAGCTGAGCAAGAGCAAAAATTAACTGTCCCTGTGTGATTAGTGAAATTAAACTCAAGTGAACCTTCAGGGGCTGAATTCGAACCTACGGGAGACAATTTTAAGGATTCCCACATTGCACTATCAGCATGTGAGGAGTTTTGTTGTAAAATTTGAGTGGCAATGCCATTTGGATGACATTCATTTGAAAATAGAGGGGAGGGGTGCAGGGAAATGTTTTCTTTTAGCACTAAGTCTAATTCAAGGAACAACAAAAGAAGATGTATTGGGGTATCTAGCCCTGCATTTCTCTAAATGTCAGTCATGACTAATTACTGAGATGAAAAAAAAAAAGAAAAAATTCAAATATCCATTTTGTAGGAAACAATGAAACACCTCTGGGCAGTGTAACAGAAAACATGAATAACACTAGGTTAAGTGTAGGAGGTACATTTTAATATTTGCATGAATCCTTAGAACTGTTGCTTTTTATACCTGCCACAGCTTTTCCTTTATATATTTTGGTTTTTAAATTCTCTGTTGACAGCCACAAGAAGGAATTTAACAAATAATATCAACAAAATCATGTGGGAAGGGATTTGCCTTTCACTCTAAGGGATACAATATAGTCTTTACAGTAACATCTCCCACTTCTGAAAAATGAATGGAGGATCTTGAGAGTGAGGAGAGGAGTTGTATTCTGAGTCCTTCGTCAGTTCTGAAGAAACTACATAAATTTTCAGTGCCTCAGTTTCTCCTTTCTAAGCTAGGAATAAGGGCAATTTTGTGCCATTTATCATTCATGTTTCAGAACAGTAGATGGAATCTTGCCTGTAATTTATGACGAAGTGATTTCTAGAAGTTGCTTTTTATTGACAGGTTTGGGAAAAGACTTTAGAAGTGTCACTTCTTACCTTTTTTTTCTTTTTAATATCCATCTTTGTCTATATAAGCAAGGCAATTTAAAGCAGCTACGTACTTTGCATGATGGTCTTGTTACCTTGTCTCTAATACAGTTTTCAGTCTCTTGATGCTCAGAAACTTCACAGGTGGGTTTTGTACAAGGATCTGCAGCTGAAAGATCTGCTGCTTTAAAAAACCTTGATCCCAATTTAGAAAACTACTCTGGCTGGTTTCTATCTTATTTTATGTGCAATTAATAAATATGAAAGCTTCTATGCATTTATTATAGTTGTATCATGCCCTGCAGTTTTGTAGATCCAGTTTCTCAAAAAGTGACTTCATTTACCAGAAATAAAACCAGACAGACTTCTTCTATTGTATAGTCAGCTATCAAACCTGCCCCTTGATTGGAGGCTTTTATGAGATCTGAATTGTGTTCTTTCTCAGTTTTCAAGTATAGCAAGAGAGGCAATGAGTTAAAATTTGTGGGTTCATAGTAAAAAGGAGATTCCAAACGGCTCATCGTCAGCACGTTGCAGGTTACACATCTAGAGCATCAAAGAAATTGCCTCTTTATCTCCACCAGAACTACCCCATGGTTAACTTTATTACAGCAAGTTCTCACTCCTTGCTAGAGAAATTCAACCTGCAACAGAGTGGCTGGCTTGAAAAGGAAGAGAAAGTAAGGCATAAAATCTGGGGATGCCATTACCTCCAAGTTCCCTTGATGCAGCCATTGTAGCAGCCCCCTATGAGAACAGAAATATTTGAGAAAGGCTAAATACTGGTTAGTTATTGCCCAATCAAAATCCAGTTGATATTGTCTGTGATACTTGCTGCCTTCCAGTTATGAGGAGATCCTGGGCAGGAATGGACAGGGACCTCCTCATTGCGAGGAGAGTGAAGGGTCCAGCCAATAGCTCTAAACCTGAAGTTCATGGTCCTCTTTGTAAGACTGGTCACTACAGACCCTAGGAGAAACTAAGAAACTTCTTTTGTTTCATTTCTCTGCTCTGAGGGCTAGGGGCTGGTCACTGTCACCTGCCAGTAATTTTAGGGCTGAGCAGGAGCAGGCGCCTCTCTGGGTGCCAGCAGCCATGGTAGTAATGCTGCTCCCAGCCTTGTGTCACCTATCACCCCAAAGTGGGTCACAGCTTGAAAACCTCTAGGATTGCACATTCCTTAAACTCTATGGGTGAAATCCAGCTGTGGCCCAGAGCTAAACCGTGTGGCTGACAGGGGTGCCTGTCAAGCTTGATTACCAGGAGAGAGCTCCAAAGTGAGAGCGGTTGTGATTAACATTCACTGGTACTGCAGGCTTACGTCAGGGTCTCACTGTGATACATGGGGAAAGTTTACAAACTCAAAGCTTTCACTGATCTGATTTAAGTTGAAGATTTAAATTTTAATCTGAGGATTTAAATTGTTTATTTTAATTATTATTTAAATCTTCAAGGATGTTAACTTGGTTTAAGTTATCTTGTGCTTTTGTTTGCATTTGTCATTTTTGTGCCCTTTAGAAAGCTTTCTCTTTTCCAATTGATTGGTAAACTGTAAAATATGTGACTAAATGCATCCTACTAAGTAAGCTGCTCACTTTGTGCATTTGTTGCTGATTGGAAAGATATTTTATATCTTTGCCCATTTAATTAGCCAGGGTTTGAGTTTAATAATATTTTACTTCTTCCTTTTATACATTACAGAACGTTAGAATATGGTGAGTATTGTCTTTTTCATTTGATGAATAGTATTTTTGTTTTGGTATTTGTGTTAGAAAATATTTATAAATACCTCAGAAAATCTTTACAGTTGAAGGAAAAACTCACTTTAAAATATCTCTCCCTAAGTAAATAAATCTGTCCTAAAACAAATGGATGTTTTAAAATATCTCTCCCTAAGTAAATAAATCTGTCCTAAAACAAATAGAAGGAAAAAATATATTTACTTAAACAGATATTGTTTTCACTTAATTTCTTATCTACTGTATGCATTATAACATAAAGACAAAACCAAGATTTTTTTAAGCTTCTAATTGTTTTCAAATACCAGTTGAATTAGTCATTGAGAAGAACTAATTGAATACATTGAAATCAAGATAAAAAATTCTATAATTACCAAAATCAAAATTTCTCCAGTCAAAAATTCTAAACTGAAGTAAAAAATTGCTGAATTTATTTTTTATTTCTTTACTAATGATTTCACATGATAGTGTTTTGAATTTTTTTTAAAACCTCAGTGTGAGACTAACACTGCTTCCAATCTTCACAATGTCGCAAAGATAAAAACATGGGGAAAACACATATGCAAAAGTAATAAAAAAAAAAGTCTCTTACTCAAGCGTGAAGTCTGCAGATCTGAAAGTTGTAGTCTGAAAATAGAGGATAAATATTTATTAATTTTATTTATCAAAAGGCAAAAGAATTTGCACTAATTCCTGTCACTGCAAACTTTCTTTAAATCAAAAGAAATGGCACAGAATAAATAACATAGGAAATATATGGATTCAGCGTTTCCATGTCAGGAAAACCAGTCAATTATTACATTTGGTGTGAAATCTGAAAGGTAAAAGGTGTTCTCCCATGTATGGGCAGTATCAGTATGGCAAAAGTTTGGAGTGGAATTAAATTAGCAACTTTGTTGTTCCACAAGACGAAAATTCCAGCTGGCTCCCCAAACTGACTGAAAGAGGCTAGCAACAGTAAAATACATAAGCATTTTAAAGACACAGGGATCAAATAGATCTGGCAACATCAAGGTGACAGGTACCTGAAGATTACAGGATGTTGAAAGAAAAAAATCTGTTAATTTTTTATTACTTTTCCACAAGATCACAAGTTCTTCTGAAAGAAAGATTAAGGAGAACTTTGGGATCTACACTCTATAGAAAACTCTTGCCTTTCATTTTGCCACCAGATCACACCTTTGTATTAATCTTTGTACCTAGCTGTCCTCACTGTTTATCTATGAACAACCTGTGAATTTTCCATACCTCATTCAGATAACTATCAAAACCCCTCCTCCAATGTAAAACTGTTTAGAGGATAGCAAGCAAACAAGTTTCAGCTGCTGAAAAACTGCTGTGACCTCTAGGAATACTTTTCTTCAAGGAATTACACAGAGTTTCATATAATGCCATGAGAAATGTTGAAGCCTAGAAATACTTCATGCCTGGCACGTCCTTGAGAAATCTGGCTGGGTACATCTCTTGTGCTCCAAATCACAAACCAGGCAGCACCATAAACAAGAACGAGTCATTCTTTCTGCTCCCAAGCTCCAAGTGTGTTAATCTTTTCCTGACTCTCTGAGTTATGATTTAACTCTGGAGGAAAAGGAAGGTAAGGAAGCAACCTGACTGATATTGGCTGCACCAAGATCTCAAGCTGGGTGCCCAGCAAGGTGTCTCACAGCATCCTTCTGCTGCAGTAGTGTGCTTTGACTACAGTTTTTCCAACTGAGAGAAGGCATCAGGAATAAAATCGCTCTACAGACAACCCAGAATAGCTCTTTAGTCTACTTTTTTCCTTATCCATGGTTGTTAGTCATGTTATGCGTGAATGCCAAACTTGTTATAACCCCAGCTGGTCACAACAGTGCTTAAAAACTGTTCTAAATACAGTTCCCCTGTCCTAGATTTCAGTGGGACTATTCATACAGTTAAAACTATGTGTCTGTGTAAGTGCTAGACTGCATTTATAGGGAAATTTTAGACTTTGGGCCTGCCTAAATCTTTTGGGGTTTTATCCCTTTTGTTTTAAAAAATTCATTAATTCTTATTTGTTGTAAAATAGGATTCCTTTATGTATTAAAAGCTTATAGAGGAAGACACAGTTCATGCATGAAAACTATATTAAACACTTAATAAAAACAAACTGAAATATATAAAAAAATGTGGAAAGATGTAAGTACTAGCTATAGAAAAAAATAAATAATCTAAATACAAAGACATCTTACCTACATATAGATGCAGACTGAGGCAATAATTTCTTCTGAAAGAAAAATCTAAATGTAGGCTATATGTAGACTTATAATTTAAGTAAATATTGCCTGAAAAAATAACAGCTGTCTGTTTTCATCAAATCCACTTGAGAAATTAAGGATAAAATGGAAAAGGTTAGCAAAGCATCTCAGAAGTGCAAGTGTTGCAACATATAAAAAAAAAGTAGTTCTGAAGAACTAGAGGACAGGATCATAATATCACCTTTTTTTCTAAAATGTAGAGATGCCTTGAAGGAGGATAGGAAGGTAAAGGCATTCATGCTGTCCTTGGAAGACTTCTAATGCCCGCAGTATGATTGATCTGTGGCTTCATCTTTGTGCTTGTGAAAGAAATCATAAGAACTGGGAGGTAAGCCAGTCTGTGTTCTGAGATGGGGTGATAAAATCCAAATTCTTTATTTCCTACCATTAGCAACAGAAGAGATGCCTGACACAGTAAATCAATTTGGAAGGATTAAATAACAATTTGGTCTTTGCATTATGAAAATTAAGATTCCATCTGGTCTGAGTTTGCTTCTTGTTTACAAATGCCTTCACTTGAATGAAGAATAGGAAAAAAAAGAGTTATTGCTCATTCTCCCAAGCAAATAGGAAATCCATCTGATAATGGGCCTCCATCACAGGCGGGTCAGTAGGATGCCATTTACACATGGCCATGGACATTTCTGCAGGTAGCTCCATGTAAATACAGGCACTTGGCCATGCCTGAGTTTTTCTGGTGACATCATCTCCCTGAACACATATTTCTCTTCCTTTTGATGTATCCTGTCACAGTAACATGTTCTTTCATGGTCTCATAAAATTATATTAGGGCACATAATATAGCAGCCACCCAAGTGGATGACCTCACTCTTGCCCAAATTTGATCCAGCTCAGTTGTTTCTGGTGACTCAGGTGTATAAGACAATTCCCAGGAAATGGCTGAAAAAACCTACTCTTCCTGTGGGCTGCATGTGCATTTGGGGTTACCAACTACAGTGAAAAATTGGGCAGCCCAAGTTCAAGTTACACGAAGGATTTTAGTAATATGCTTGAAAATAACCCAACCGCAAGGGGAAAGGCCTGCTTTTTTTCCATGCTTTCTTCTTAGGGAGTCAAATTTGAAAATGCAACACACAGTGAGAACGTTAAAGGTAATAATGGGTCAATCTAACACCCTTGTGGTAATCAAGGAGGAGGAAAGCCTTATGTGAACACATGATGAACAAACATAAATACCTTACAGTAATGCTAACAGATTCTCCTGGTCCACCTACGCACCTGTGATGTCAATATATTTACACATGTTTATACTCATACATGAGAGGAAAATTTGTTAAAGGACAGGGTAAATCAGTAGTATCAGTTTCACATTTGAGTCTCTAAGCCACCTTCAGGACAAGTTTAAGAGCAAAATGTCTGATTCTTTCTTACACTGATAATATTGCAATGTAAAATAAACTTGGACAAAGGTACAAATTGCATTTAATCCACCCAGCCTGATGCAATATGTATAAAAGCGAGAAAGTGTCTTAGAAATTCTCCCTCTGCAAATTGTTTAATATATCAGCATTAGCTGCAGTTTAGTTATTGTCTAAACAGAAATGGCCTAGTGTTGTAAAGGAATGAAAGTTCTTATTAAATGGCTTGACTTGAATACAAAGAAAACCAGAACATCTTTGTTTCCTCTTCTTTGTTTTTTTCCCACTTATATCAGTTGCTCTAATGAGAGACATTGCCTTTCTCAACATGCCTTCTCTTCTGTCTCTTTACACCAGCATGGCAACAAGAACATTACTACCATAAAACTATGCGTTAGGTTTCAAAAATACAGCAGGAGAGAAAATTGTGAAATTCATTTTTCCTCCCCCTCTCTCCCCATGCTCCTCAAGCTCTTTTGTATTGACACTTTTTCCTGCCCTGCTTATAGTGAGGTTTATTTCTTCTCCAGCAATGCATTTTAGAGGCGAGTGGATCACAGTTGTGTGTTAAATCATGAACAAAACCAATCTCTCTCTCCCTCTCCCTCTCTCCCCCTTTCTTGTTGTCTGTCTTTTTTACTTAAACATAGCTTCTAGGTTAATGATTCATTCTTCTAAATGGCTGCTGTGCCCAACAGATTATACTGTAAAATCTGCCATTCTATTTATGTTTAAAATACAAGATTAAAGCAGTGGTCATGCTGAGGAAAATGCTTCTCACACAGAACAAGAAAGGATCAATTCACATCTGCTGAATCCAGGCTGTTTTAGCAGAGTCTGCCGTTTTGGTGTGCTGCCAAACCCCAAAGAAATGTTGGTGAGCGTTGAAACTTCGTAGCCATTGTTAGACTGAGCACAGCAAGGACTTAAAATAAGGCCATTCACACACTAATGTACCTCTGAAGGTTATAGCAGCCTAGCTGTCTCTAAATTGCAGGGGAAGCACTTGAGAAATAAACTATTGAGTCCTAATCAGAAATTAAAAGGCTAAAGTTTTCAATAAAAAGTAGCCTGTATGGTACCTTTAAAAGTATCTGGGGTTAGAATTTGCCCCTGATACTGTAGAATCAATATCCAGGTCATATGTAGTTAAATTATCCCTGGCAGAAATGCTCTTTTAGTATCATGTCATGCATTAGCATAAAGGCAAATCAGAGCCAAAGTTACTTTTTTTTCTTTTTTTTTGTTCCTACAGTGTGACATACTCACCAGATCAAATAGGTTGATCCATAAAAACTAGTTGGGCATGTAGTGCCAGCCAGATATTAGATTGGAGACTTGTATACACTTGAAATTTACAAAAATAGCTCATTTGACATAATTGCTCTGAAACAGCTATTTGGGTAGAAAAGCTGTAGGGATATTTCTCAACCATTTCAGATTAGTTATCTCAGTAAATTTCTAAGTATAGACAAGCCCTCATAATGCATCCTGCCAAATGCAGATTGCTCTATTCAATTAGCTCTCATTAAGGAAGGCAGAGAGGGGTAAAAGTAGATTCTCATTAAATATAAATGTTCATATTTATTAAGAAGAAGTGAGAATACACAAATTCAAATTCACATAGATTTTGTACTCATTAAGTGAAGCAGGCCTTCTAAAGAAGCCATGAGCCTGCTCACTGGAGACTTAAAACATGTCTGGAAAAGGTTGTTTGGTGTTTGAGGGACCTAGGCTGATGGGGACACTGCCTTTTGGGTGAGGGTCTGAATCATGGTTATGAATCATGATTACAAATTACAGTTATTTCAAGGAACCGCCATTCTGGAAACATGGTTCTTTGGAGATTTCTTTTTCTCCATATAATTTTTGGCTCTATTTTTAACCAGGATAGGGAGCAGTTTTAAATAAAAGGCAGGCAGGGAGTGAAAACACTGTATGTCAGGTGTCAGCGTCTCCATAAAAGTCAAAGCCGTCCATAAAAAGACAACACCTTTTCTGACTGTGATGTTTAAAGCAGAAGTGAATGTAAGCGTTGTGGAAGCAGGGTTTAAATGGGAAATCCAGACTTTGACCCACTATGATTGTAAGTAGAAAATGCTGCTGCTGTGTGGTACCCAGAGTGGTCTTTGGCAGTGCTGTGTTGAAGCTGCTTTCCATCCTTGCAGTGCTGGCCATGACACTCCCCTGTTGCAGAAAACATGTCTTAGAGAAGAAAACACCGAAATTCTTTCTAAAACCTCATGACTAAAGAAATTACTACATGCATATGGATTAAAAGCTAGACTGTTTATTATACATATTTAGATCTGGATTGGACATAGATTACTATCCAGGCCAGACTAAACACTTATAATTTAACAAACCAATGCTGGCTATAAAGAGGGGGTGAAATAAATGTTTAATATATCCTATATCATCTTTCCCCAAATGGTTTCTATTTATCATCCGAGTACTGAATCAATGTAACTATATATAAAATCCACAGATTTTATAGTCCAGTAATAAGTACATGCAAATTATGTTGTCAAATAAACATACTGGCACAAAAAGATATATAATACCTATCAGACTCGTTAGCCATTATCTTAATTATGAAAGGATTATCATTGTAAAGGCAAGGTCATAATATAATAGGAATTCTGAAATATGAACAATCTCTAGCTATGTTTACTATTAATTCAGACTGCATTTATATTTCCATTTCCCTTTTTCTGCTGTTTATTTTTGTTAATGTTTATGTGTCCCTTTGTAAGCAGCAATATGGTACAGCATCCCATCAAATTCACCGTGAAAGCTCCAAAGAGCCATCCCATGTATATTAATCCTCCATAAAAATAAATAAGCTATATGAGAGAGAGCATTTCTATAAGGCTCAAGTGCTAGTACTAGCAGCTGGACTATGAGGTAGCGAGAATATGTGTGCCAAATTTGAGATTCATGCATAAAAATGCTTTTTGCATTTTTTTTCTTAGATGGGTTTTGTTTGTGATTTTTTTCCCTCTTAGTAAAATTTTTTCTGTGACAATGACACTGTCTTTATCCCTCTTTCTGTTGAAGTCAAAAATGCTTTCGGAAGGGCAGGTGAAAAGGGAGTCTGGAAGAGATCAGGTCACACAAGAAAGATGTTTCACAGTTGGGACTTTGCAAATACAATATAGGAAAAACAACAAATATAAGTAAAACTTCATCTCTTCCTAACATTACATTTGCTCTGATGTATTTTCTGAAAGCCGCCCAAGTATAACTATTTATTTTAACTAAAGTAATCAAGATTAATGTCAGCAGTTATGACACACGCTGTTTGCTAAAGAACACATAGAACAATTGCTCAAGGCAAGCTTCATTAAGAAATCAGATAAAATTAGTAAAACTGATTATATTTCAAAACTCAGCAGCGGCAGCAGCTCAAATTGCCATTCAGGAGCCTCCAATTAACACAATTGGTCTTGTTCACAATCAGCTTTGTAATCTCATTAGCCTATTATATTTTAATCATTGGGATAACTGCACAACAAAACTTATTTTATTTTTGCACTGACTACTGATGGCATAAGTGAATGTGCAACATACTTTCTCTTTCTCTTTTTCTTTCCTTTCTTTTTTTTTTCTTTCCTTCCAGAGAACAATGCAGACTCCTTAGAGCATTATCCTGGTTACAGATTATTACCATACACTCTGTCAGAGCTAGGGATTGCTGACAGCAGGCATCTTATTTGGCATTAATTGGCAGGGGACTAATTGAATAACTGACATTGCTTGTAAAACTTAGAGAATGTAAGGTAGGGACAGTGCAAAGTACCAGAAGAGAGAGAAAGAGAGGGGAGAAAGAGCAAACAAACGCCTGCAGACAGCTCTGTGGACACACGCATATAACTCATTTGCCTCCTTGGTGTGCTGCCTTGTTTCATAAATGTGTTCCAGAGATATTGGCCCTTGTAAAAACACAAAGTCTTTCTGTCCTTTAGGTACTGGCAGTCTGCAAATGCCTACAATACCAGTGTTTCATTGATATTGAGTATTGCCTGCTGCAATGAGATTATGTTCTATTGATGGGAACTGGGGTGTAACATAGCCATCTACAGAAAGCAATAGGTTGCCCTATTTTCAAGCTGAAAATGCTATGTATTTTATGAACTGCCTCTATCTTGCACACCAGGGATGTCTCTGTGGCTAAAGCCATAATAGGATTTTCCTAAATGATACAGAAATACAAATATTCTGACTGAGCACTTTTCTGGGCTCGTCTTATTTACCAGCAAGCTTTGATACAGTATTTTGCTTCCATCTTTTAAAGGACATTTTCAATTTCCCATTTCCCTTATGAGTGCTTCCTGTAAAGGTGTCAATAACCACTAATTGCGTTCTGCTTGGCCAGTCTGCAAATCAAAACAGCAGAGGCAGCAAGCCAATATGCATTCAAATCCCTTTACTTGGCTGCCTCATTCTCAACTGGAAAAATATGAGAAGGCAAACATTCACACAATTGTATGCTGGGAAGTTTGGAGTTGTTCCTGTGATCTCCAAAGATACCTATGCAGCTGCTGTTAATTCTCAGACTTTTATTTTAAGAGGGTTACTGCTGGAGGTATTTCAGTATTGTTTCTTTTATCTTTGGTCCAGAAAATGGCATGTCTTAGATCAGAGCAAATGTAAAAGGAAATAGCTCTGCAGTAAGAATGTATGCAAGAACTAAAATAAGAGCTTGCTACCATAAGCAGGCAGGTCAGGGATTAGAGCATGGAGATTTTAATGTTTTGGTGGCCTAATCAAGGGATAGGTGGGATTTAATGGTGCTGAATATCATACAATGAAAAAAGCCATTGATTTGATTACTTTTGCTCTTCTTTCATGACTTATGTGGCATCTGAGTGTTGATTTTCTTAAATCAATTTGTCATGCCAAAGTGTTAGCAGCCTAATTTCTGCTTGTAATATTCAGCCTGGAGTTTTGTTGAGAGCAGTCTGTTGTCAGCATTCTCTACTGCAGCTCAAACTTCTTAGATTTCACTGTAATGAGGGTGAATTTCCTTTCTTCGTTTGAGAAATGAGCTTTCCATAGTGTCTGCCCACCGAAAGAGGTTTCAGAAACACTTTCCACAGATACCTTTTTCCAATTTCACTAAAAAATCTTCATCTTAGGCAAAATTTTCCACCAGAGAAATTCTTACACAGAGAAAACCCTTACAGGAAGAATGCCCAGAGGAGCCAAGAGAACCAGCTCAGGCTGATTGAAAACACCAAGTGTCTGTGTGCAGGACAATGCATTTCCAAGGCCATTTTGTTCTGTTCTGACATGGAGGGGAAGAAGAGGTGGCATTTCTTTTGTGTCTCCCTAATACTGCCCATCTTGAACTACACTTGGCTGCGAGGGGGCCCCAGGTTTTATGTTACTGGCAACCCTTCCTGATGATGCTGGAGGATTGCTGAGTCACAGGCTTTTTCTCTTGTAACCATGGATCCAAAAGCAGCAATTTATCCCTCTTCCACAGGGCAGGTGAGCAGATGCTTGGAAGGAAGATAAATTAACATTGAGAGAGCATGAGAGGGTTGGCGATCTTTCCTTTCATCTGTCACCTAGCATATTTGATTGTGATTATAACAATAAGATGTTTAGAAAAGATGAAAAGGTTATTCCACCATATTTTTGGGGGGCAATACTTTGAATAAATGATGGATTTAGTTATCATTCTGCCTCAATGACTTCCACTGTTAATTGCTTTTAGTGTAGTGATCAACTTGCCACCTTCTACCCTGTTCTGTTAACTTTCTATGAAAGATATAAAATACACTTAAGAAACCAGATGAACTAATGATATGATGCCCCTCTTTAAATTGAAAAATGTTAGGAGATGAGCATAAAGATCCAGCTCAAGCTGCTGTTTGCCATTGGATATCCTACAGTGATAAAAATGGCTACAGTAAGTCAAGGCTGACATAACGCTGCTGCTGTGAGATATTCAGGGATGTTTCTTTTGATGTCACAACAGACGTAGGAGTTGCTGTTGTCTCCTTTCTTCACACCATGTTTCACCTAGGTCTTTGAATGAAAGGAGGCTCCAAAGGGCACTGATCTCTGGACCAATGTGCCTAAACATGTTGATGTATCTGCTGCAAGGCCCCTTCCCCATTCCCTGAGCATTTTGCATTANACATGTTGATGTATCTGCTGCAAGGCCCCTTCCCCATTCCCTGAGCATTTTGCATTATCACTTCACTGCAGGAGTCAGTTGGTGAGGATATCTACTTTCCTGTAAAGGTTTGCTGGGCTGGGAGCAGAAGCCAGCTTGTCCTTAGTATCAAGTGGTGCTGTGGTAGGTAGGCACTGCAGAGTGTCAGCCAAACCAAACTGATGCTGTTTAGTGCTATAAGTCATGGATTCTGACAGCTGCTGGCTTACTGGTGTATTTTGTTCACCAAGCATATTTTGCATGCGTTGCAAAGGTGATGCTATCAGTGGTAGTAAGTGGACTCAAGATGGCAGAAATGCACAGGCAGCAGCAGAGAACCAGCGCAGCAGAAAGGGGTGAAGTGTGAAACTTATTCTGATGTTTAAATGGAGTTGAATTCTGCTTCAGAATATGTGATTGAGCATTTCTGGCCTGTAAAGGAGAGTTTCTACTGCTGTAATTCATGCTGATTGTATCCTTATCTCTTCCTTTGCTCTGGAGGCTTAACCCTGTTCACTTCAGTGCACTGTGGAGCAAGCTGCTTGTCATCAGCTGCTGTCGGAGTATGTGAGAATATTCTCCCTCACTGCACCTGCAAGGTATATTGGAATGAGGTTAAGTTGCCACGTCTCACACCCATGAGACAAACAAGCTACTCTCAGGCAGTATTCAAAGCCATGGTAGAGCCTCCATAAGAACATACATAGCTGGCCAGCTGGGAGAGACCTGCACTATTTTGATGGGAAACTCCATTATGATGTGATGTC
Source organism: Lanius collurio (assembly GCA_020086605.1). Taxonomy (NCBI): domain Eukaryota; kingdom Metazoa; phylum Chordata; class Aves; order Passeriformes; family Laniidae; genus Lanius; species Lanius collurio. Next base: position 19,616,367 of record JACBWW010000011.1, on the reverse strand, counting down.
ACCATTCATTGTGGGTTTGAGAGTTAAAATGCATTCATTATTTAGGGATTTTATTAATAAAATACTTGTGGCAATTGTGAAAGGCTGGTGTATCTTTAGAAATGCACCTAAAGACAATAATTCATGACGCTACTGAAAGAAATGGCTTTTTCTTTCATAATTGAGACTGACATATATTAATTTATTTCTTTGCCCTTTACCAACGTGGTTCACATTTTCTTTATATCAGGTTCTCTGCAGCTCTAGCCAGTCATTTTAAGCCTGGGAACACAGCTACTCGCATGGCCAGGCTGGATTTTAAAATACCTACACCTTGGTAGAATCATAAGGTTTGTCACTTACAAAGCACCTTCTCTGGTCAGACCTAGGCTGCTTGGGTACTGTGTGCCCTGCAGCCGTGTGTGTCTTCTCCTCTGCATGGCTCATTCTCCCCTTGCTGTTCTTTGTTTCTGCCATTTCCCTATTTTTTCACTACTGGTCTGGGCACACATCGACTCTGGAAGACCATAAGCAAAGTAAATTAAAATGATGTGCCTTGGATTTTGTACCAGTGGGCCTCAGTTCAGTTTCAGAAGTTCATTTTTAGTCTTATGGAATGATAGCAACTCCCTCAGCAGCTCAGACAGCAGCAGCAGATGGGCCTAAGAGTTATGTTTCTGAGCCTGCCTGCCCCTCCTTGCTCTTCCTGTCTGTCTGAGTGCTCACATTTTGTGCTGTAAAATCACACAGCATGTATGCTGACACCACCCCCAGCAGTAACAACAGAAAAACCCTGGGACTCACAGAAAATGTATCTGTGGGACTGAAAGATATCTCAGGATCCCAGGATCCTGCTTTCTGTGGTCCCAGGTTGCATTCCCTAGTTAAGCACCATCAATATCAATACTTAATGGTATTCTCTAAGCTCAGGCAGTGAAGAAAATAGGGTTGTTATCTATCAAAGCACATTTTAGTTTTTGACAAGTAAAAAGCAGCATGGGGAATGCAGTAAGTCTGAAATGAAAGCCTAAAAGAAAACTCATATAACATCTGGTGTCATTTATCCCCTGTTGGCCTTCCATAGTGTGATATGATGAGCTTGTTCTGATTTAAGATCAGATGATTTGGTTTGAAAGAGGGGAGTGGGGGATGCAGGCAGTCTGGCAGCAAATTGGGATACAAAATCTGCTCAAATAATTGGAAACACGACAGATTTTCCTTAACTGATGCCAGTGGCATCTTAGTTTATCCATCTCTCTCAGCTGAATTTGTTAAGTGCATTATCTTATTGGTTTTAAAGTTTTCATCTCACTTATTTGCAGGGGAAAATGTGAGCAAATCAGTCATGATGGATTGCCTAATTTTCTGGGCTGAATAAACCAGTTTTATAAGACTGTTGATTCCTGGGTTATTAGTTAATAGAAACATTTATCAATTTCTTTATAGAGAAGGGGAAAAAAACTTTAACCAATGATTGCATTTTAAAACTTTCATTAATGTTTCCACATAATGCTTAGTGTTGGACATGAATATGGTAATCACAGATTTAAGGTTGGCTTGAAGCAAATTTTTTTTTGTCCTTCCTTTCTTCTCTTTTTTTCAGTAGAAATTAGAAAAAAAAAAGTCAGGCAAAAGGATGTCATTAGTTTGGTAATTATGTTGAGTGTTCTTTGATCAAGAAAAGGAACAGAGGAAGAGAAAGATAATTTCCTAGCTAGCAAATGTAATGCCTGTTTCTATTACCAATTTTCCCTACACAAACAGGGCCTGATACTGTGATCTTCAACCATTACGACTTGTTAGTCTCTGTCTTCTTCTTCTTCTTCTTCTTCTTCTTCTTCTTCTTCTTCTTCTTGACTCGAGTCTCAGCTGGATGTTAACCGTCACTTCTGTGTGGCTTTAGCACAACATTAAACTTGTGCTTGAAGGTATTCCATGAAGCCTTTGAGGTATCTAACTTAATATACAAGTTTTTGTGTGGTTCATTATGGAACCTCTGAAAATGTTGGTTTCCTGATAGAGATCCAAGAAATAAAATCTATGTATTGACTCTATTGAAAAAAGAAAAAAATAGAAAAACACTTCCTAAAGACAAAACTCTCCCTTCAGTCTTACTGAAGTGCCATCTAAATTTGTTTTTAAATGTAATGTCTCCAAACAGATGAAGACCAAGTGTAAACCAAGAGGTGATATAGCTATGTACTGCCTTAGATGTGGCATTAAACAGTGCCCCAGCTGATGTTCAAAGGGGCAAAAAGATGTCCTCTTGCTCTCACTGAGGTGCAGCTTGCCCTCACACAGGGTGTAGCTGTGCTGGTTACCTGCACTTTATAAAGCCCTTTACATAAAGGTCCTTAATATAACCAAGAATCTTTGCACATTGATCAAACCGAAGTATCATTTAAAAAGACATCAAGTTCAGAGCAGGAATACATCATGTGTGGACTAGTGAATAATGAAGTCATGTTCTAAATGAGATGCAGAATGTCCATTAAATTTTTTTAACACCTCTATTTCCATTTCCATCTCCTTTTTAACATCCCAGATACCTGTGTTGAGCAGTGGTTCCAGAAGTGCAAAAGACGCTTCCTTCAGAATAAGAATGAAGGGAGTTAAAAAACTTTTATGCAAGTAGACTTTGCTGTGAAATGTTATCTTTTGTTAGTTCAAAGGTTTCTGAAGATATAAATTCTTCACAACTGCCCTGAGGTACTGAGAATGTAAATTGAATACTTTACAATTTGTAGACTGTTCCTGCAGTAATGTGTATCTCCTCTGTGAGTGAGTGTTTAGGGATTTTTCAATTACTGTAGTCTGAAAACTCTCTGAGATTCTTTAGGGCAGAAAAAGGCTTCCTTCTCAAAGTTGAGTCACTGATGTTCAAATTAGCTGCCAAAAGCATTCTAATGATCTGTGTTCCAGATTTTGCTAAACAGGGAAAAAAATTGGCCCATTTCACCAGGGGAAAGAAAAAAAACACCCCAAGCTTTTCCTCCCCCACCAGAAGTATTCAAAGGTTAGGCATTTTGCCAGGGTCAAGAGTGAGATGAATTGTTGACAATAGGTACACCTTGTTTGATAGGTCAAGGTCATTATTAAGGGATTCAAATGAACTTCTTTACATTTCCAGGGCTGTAGCATATGTGTGGCCTCCAGGCTCGCTGTGTTGTTTAATAGCTTTTGTGAAGCTGTAAGTTAAATGATAAATTGGTTGAATATGTCTTTAACCAGTCCATTCCAAAACTGTATACAGTACTCTCACACTTTTATATACTGTGATCAAATGCACTTTACAGAGCATGGTACAAATGGTCAGAAATGTCAGCATTATGCCAGCTGATTATGATTTAGCAGTGTTTACCACAGACTACTCTTACTACAGTTTATTGCTGCTAAGGTCAATAACTAATACAATTTAACAGCCATTGTATCTCTAACAAATAAAGGATCCAAGTGTATTTCTAAATGCAGTTCAGTTAAAAACATGGGAGGAGATAGAAGTCTATAATATTAAGTAACTCATTAGGACATCATGAGGATCTTCTGTGGCAGCCAGCAGGGGTGACCATCCCGATCCCTCTGACAGTCCATGGTTGAGCATCTTCCTGGCTTGAGGTGGGTGGGTGAAGTACCTCACCAGGCTGCATCATCTGTGGGATCTTTCCTAAACCCATGCATTGGTCATCTATTTCCAGATGCAGAAACCAGGTAATTTGTCCCCAGATGAGTCTATGCAATTCATTTGCCAAGATTTGGGTTGCTCATCTGGTTTCTGTGCAGTGATTGGTCATTTGGAGCCACTTCTGACACAGAAAGTGGAGAACGTTCTCTGAAATTAAGAAGCAACAGATTAAAGTGTGATGAGAGGGAGTATTTCTTAAAATCATAGAATCATTTAGGTTGGAAAAGATCTTTAAGATCACAGAATCCAACTGTTTACCCAGCACTGCCGAGTCACCGCTAAACCAAGTCCCTCAGTGCCACATCCACAGATCTTTTAAATACCACCAGGCCTGGTGATTCAACCACTTCCCAGGGAAGCCTTTTCCAATGCTGGACAATCCTTTCCTTGAATTTCTTCCTAAATCAAATCTAAATATCCCCTGGCTCAATTTCAGGCCATCTTGTTTGACACAAGGTGGTAACTAATGGAATTCATTGCCACAAAGTGACATGTTCTGAGAGCTGAAAAGGGAGAACTGAGAGAAAAACTCAGTTGTATTTGAAAACTGTTTCATTCTTGTAGCCTTTAGAATGTTCAGCTTTAATTTGCTACTCTGACTTAGTTTAAAAACATTTAGTGAATATTGCCAGTCTCCTCTCAAGCGTTTTTCCTGCCCTTAGTCCTGTTGCTCTATGACCTGTATTCTCTGTTTACAAACCTTGTTTTCATTCAGTTCCTACGTATTACAATCCAAAGATTCACCCTTTTCTATTTCATTACTCCCCACTCACCAGTATTAATTTGTTCCACTGCATGCTTTACTGTTTAGCTCTGTGAGAGTTTCTAGTCATCCCAGAGACTTTGCAGCCATTTAAATTAGGCAAAATGTGTATGCTTTTAAAACAAAAAGTACACAGCCTGCCCTTTTCAATCAGTTTATGAAATGGTGTCATTGTAAATGAGACCCACATCATTGCAGTGTATAAATTCAGTTCGCAGTCATTGGTGAAATTCTCTTCCCAGCCCCCAGCTCTGCCAGTGGCCCCTTCCTGCACCCCCAGTGGGCTGATGTGTTTCTGGCCATGCCGAACGTGGCACTGTCTCTTCTGTGCAGATCTGCCAAGGGTCAAAAGTCCTGCAGTGTGCTCTTCATAGACCATCTGCACTATGCCTGGCTTTCAAGAGTGTGATCCACAGGGAGGAGATTTGTCTGCATAGGAATTCTTCATAGGATACAATGAATGTATAATTAAAGAGGATTTTAATGCAAGGAAGTATCAGAAATGTAACTTTGACCAGCCTGTCAGAGCTTAGGCACACCAGAAGCTTTACTGTGACTTTGAAGAAAAAGAAGTCACAACTGGTAATCCTTCCTTAGCTGATCACTTCTTAAACAAACTCCTGTGATAATTCCCCATTGATAACATGGGAAACAGGGAAATAAGGACACTGACAATTAGGTTCAATGCCACAGTTAAACCCCGTGAGATCCAGGAAATAAAGAGTCAAGAGCGGTTTGGTGAACACACAGCAGACACAAGAGTATTTTCCACATACTTCCTTGCAACTCAACTTTTTAACCCTGTGTCTTGCCTTTTTTGCAGTACTATTTAGTTGCATGAATTATCCAGGATAAACTGAGTAACTGGACCAGATTACGCAGTTTGATGTGTTTATTTATGGGTGAGCAGTTTCTGGGATCTGTTAATGTTTCCCGGCTGGATTACGGAAACGCGGAGGTTCCCCCATTTCCTGAACATGTCAGTGTTCTTCCCCACTGGTCCCTTGCTGGCGAAGATGACATAATCTGCCGTCGGGCCTGTTCCCTGGCAACCGTCCCATTTCTTGGCTCTTTCCAGCTGAAAGCCAGTCTGAGTCACCCTGCACATTTCCAGTGTATCAAACAGACATAGGCTCGAGTTAATCTTGTTAGCACAATGAGGCAGTTTTCAAACATTGCAGCAAATCAAATCATCCCTAAGGACCGGGAAGGAGGAGAGGGCAGGGGGAGTGTGGGGGAGAAGGAGGCAAAGGCTAACCATCAAAGGTGGAATAAGCACAGAAGGAGCCCTGCTTCTACCTGGACAGCAGGCTCCACCATCAAGGCACCACCAGATCCTGCTCTTCCCAGTGCCACCTCCCTTCTCACTGGTCTCACATCATCCATGCTGTGCTCAGAGTGGAGGCAGCAATGGGCAGCGACAGTGAGAGAGCTCATCTGTCTGCGAGGAAAGAAGCAGCTTTGATGGTTCCCCAGTGGATGTAATTGTGCTCATTACTGCCCATTTACATTTCATCACTCGATTATCGCAAATGCCTCATTACTGTTGATAAGGGTTTGTTGTTGAACTACTTGCTAACTATTCATTCCTGAGCTTTGCTGTCATCAGGCAGACCTGTGTGAGACAGGAGAGGACTGGGGAGGGCAGAGGGAGAGGGGGGAGCATTGAGAAGACATGGGGAGGGGGAGGAGAGACAGGAGGTGAGAAAGGTCTTCTATCAGATTTGATTAAAGGCTGTGATTTAAATCGATATTTAATAAAGTGGCTGCTGCCACATAACGCGTGCAATTCCCCATGCAGGCAGAATCATGAATCCGAGGGCCTTGCTGCCTGCTACATAACTCAATTGGGTTTTGTGCACTGGTCTGGCACCTGTGTCTCTGAGCACAGCGCCTCCGAGGTAATGAGTTTATGAGCCGATGAACAGAGCTGATAGGTTCTAAATGGATTAACTAGGTGTCTGCAGCCTAGTGATGAATACATCAGGAAAAAAAAAAAAAAAGAGATAGAGAGAGAGAGAGAAAGGAAAAGGGAAAAAAATTGTCTGCATAAGCAGAGAGTGATAGAATGTGTTGACAGACACTGTGGCTGTCACGAACCCCACAGGGTGAAACACTGCTCAGCTCCTGTCTGTCAAGTGCTCTCTGAATAGCAGGTGAAGACAGTAGGCAGCAAGGCTTCACAAGCCTGCAGGTGACAGGTAGCATCACCCTGCTGCTGCTCCAACAAGTGCTGCAAAAGGCTAAAATGGAGCATGACTTATCTCACAGCTATGGCCAATCCGGGATTTCCTCAAAGGCACTGCATAAACCATTTTGGCTGGTGGGCCTGCCTTCCACTACAGATTAAGCACATGCTCTAGCCAACCTACATGTGTATTTATACCCCTGGGATACAAATTATTGTTGCTATTGTTGTGGTCTCACAGTGGTTCCTCAAGCAGGGTTGGATTTCTGCAGTGCTCTGCCCTGCACACAGGCATCCACTGTAGGCAACTTCCTGCCCCTAAGTGTTTTTTAAGTGAATAAACCGCAAGAGCAATGAAAGAAGTGTTCTTGTGTTCCCAGATGGGAGATAGGAACCGACAGATTAAATAATTTGCCTGAGATTTCATAGGAGAACTTGAAATTGAAGCCAAATCTCTTAAACTCAGGTCTAATGTCCTATATGTGGAGTCATCCTTCCTCCTGTGGATGGGGCCATTGAGTGTCATAGTCCACGACCGATCTACAGAATATGTTATAAGTGGAAAATAAAATCAGATAGATTTAAGGTGATCTCTGTTCACTACCATTAAGCTACAGTGGTAGGTTGGAGGATTTAGTGGGTTTATGTCTTTTCTACCACCCTTTGTATTTGCTAACAAGATATATGTTTTGTAAGTGCCATAATCTGCCACAACACTGAAAAACAATAATAAAAAAAGCCATGTTTTTGTATGCAGACATTACACAGACAAATGAACTGGTGTCTGTGTCTGCTGTCACAGGTACGCAGGAGTTAACCACACTGGTATGAAGTAGGCAGCTGTTCTTAAGAATATGCTGCCTTTTTACCAAAAATTGAAAACTGAACACTTTTATTTGAAAAATACTTCCACAGTGCTCATGAGTGTTATATTTTGGATTTTTATCCCACCATTGTTCTTGCTGTGTGATTCTCCCCAAACAGATTACATTGCATATAATTTTCACCTCTTGCTGAGCTGCTGCAATGAATTATGGAATCCATTGGTTTCCCATGGGAAATGAAGTCAGAAATATCAGTACCCCAGATATTTCAAAATTGAAATCTTTAGTTAAAAAAAAAGTAAGAAAAGAGTCTTTTGCAAGAAATAGCATATTTTCTCTCTTTTTTTGGTGAAAAATGGAGCAAATTTCAGCATTAAATATGTTTAACATAGAACGGGGTAGGCATATCAGAGAGCTGCTTACTATGTTGCTGCACATAAACCATAATTTAAAATCATTGTCTGATTGCATTAAGCCATGATTTCAAAAGTCTGCCCAGCCAGGGTGCAACCAGGAGACTGAATTCTCCGCAGTATTGCTCTGCACCCACATTTACTGGTTATTTTTTAAATTCCTGTCCCAATTTTTAGTAAGTCTATTTCTGAAAGGAAAAAAAATTGTAATGGAATGAGTTACTTTTTTTGTCCTACAAAATAACTTCTGCAACAACATTGTATGCAATTAGAATGGCTTGAATCATTCAGTATTATTCAGACCATCTGGGTAAACTATATAATACCATCCTGGCTATAGGAAACTGCATTCAAAAGTATTATGAGAAGAAGAAGGTTTTTCTATAAGGATTAATTTTGGAAAAGGCAAAGAAAGTTATGGCCATAGAGACAAAAACATCAATCAGTAGATGATAACAGTTGGTTCTGTGTAAGATAATGCAAAAAGCTCCAATCATAACTCTTGTCTGACTCACTGAATTTGTGAGGGATTACTTTCTTTTTTTATATTCACTGTGTATAATCCAGCTAGATCTCAGTCACACAGGTAGCTGATGACTCTGGACACAGAAATTCTTTCTGAGTTCGGAACTCTCTGGTGTCAGTAACTATTAAAGATATAGTAAATACCATCATTATACACACATAAGTCTGCATTAAATGAACAGCCATTGGTAACAACCAAAGTGCATCTTACTATGTTTGTATGTCTTAAGATTTTCTTCCTGTTTATTAGTAATTCAGTTTTACAGAAACAGATTAGAGTACAGAATTTCCCCCCTGAAATTTAAGAGGAAAAAAAAAAGGTGAACTAGCACTGCAAACAAAAGTGTGACCCACCAGAATGAAAAAGTACTCTAATCTAAAAATACTAGTGTGACAGACATTGAATGCACTATTGGTGGACTCAGAGGGATATGCTGTGGTACAACATGAATATTGATGATTTTTTAAATTAAATTTTCAATTCTGGTAAAATTCTGTTTGTTTTGCTAAAAATTTTATTGTCCTACTGGCTAATTTAGGCACTGCTTAATTACTAGTATTATAAATATTACCAATTGCTAATTGCTACTGCCTCTTACCAATGAATATTACTACTTAGTACCTCTCCAACTGAGTTGTGACTTAGTTTCATAGATAGATCACTTGTTCTAGACTTAAAGATATGACTATTGCCAACACTCCTACCATCAGTTTCTCCATTGTGTATATATATATATATAGTTGGAAAAATATAAGCACTAAGGTCAGTGTACACAGCACAGGAAGAAAGAAAATGTAGTTGCTTCCATTTGTCTGATCAGGAGATACCAAAATAAAACATGTATCATTCTAATTCCTGGTGTAATTTGAAAAATGTACAAACCTTTTAGAAATATTTTCATATCAGAATGATCCCTTTTATTAAAAACATCAAATAAAAATTCCAGCCCTGTCACCTGACTCTTCCCCCTACCTTCCCTCCAGAATAAAAAGACTGTTATGTTGGAAGAGAAGTTGCCTCCTGGCATTAAAACATGGACTATGTGCATCCATTTGTTCAGTGGAAATCATAGACCCTTGAGTCACATGAAATGGTGACTCAGAATCAGAGTGAGGCTTGGGAGGCTCTCTGTCAAGCCAGTTCTGACACTTTTGTTGTCGTTTGTGATCCTTGATGATACTTTGTCTTGCTTTCTGAAGGGGTCTAATTGTTGTCCTCTGGAAAACTGAGGTCAGTCAGAAATATTTTCTTTCGGGAGGTAACAAGCTGTAGGGAGCCCTTTGATTGTCCTTTGTAAAGGCTCTCCTCCTTCTGGTTGCTGCCCTCTGTGTTTTGCCCTGTGTAGAGAAGGTTTTTGGCCACCCTACCAGTACAATACTTCCTGCTCAGTCCTACAAAGTCCTCTCAGATGTTTTAGCCAGCATTTGCTTCCTCTTTCTCCTCCATTCCTGAAAGGAGTATTAATGTCCTGTCCCTTCTTGTCTTCTACTTTGTGTCTAACCCCATGAAGTGTTAAGGATACGTGTATCCAAGTATATTTGTGTTCTGAGGACTGATCCACAAGCAGTTTCTTCTATTGTGAAATCTCGCACCACTGAGGTATGCAAAACTCCCTATAAAACAGTTTAGGATGCTGAGCACTCACAACTCGTACCTCAGGAAGAGCAGTGAGGGTGTTCAGCTTGCCTGGGTCTTGGCCATGGGGCATATCACAGGAAGGATTTAGTCATACCTCATCCGAGAAATATTTTGCAGATGCAGCTCAATGAAGGCATCTGGACCGAGAAAGATAATTAAACCAGGACAGAAACAAAGACAAAATCCTTTCATAACCTAAAGTGAATCTGACGAATTGAGTCCCTTTGTTTGTATCAGCTAAACATTCGTGCATAGAAATCCAATGGTTAGAATAAATATTTGGTGCCTACTTGGTAATATTCATGAAACGCATTTACATGTTTAGACTTTTCCAAATCTGCATACCTAAACTTCAAGCATATGTGCAATCAGCTTCAAGTTTTCCAAACAAATATATACCAAGAAAGGGGGGAAAAATAGCATCTGCTCCTCAGCTAATCAAACCACCCAGGGAGATTGTCAATAAACAGTGCAAGGACCAGATCCTCCTGCCGCTCCTTATTTCCTACGTGTCATATTCCGTAATGGTCGCTAACTGAAAGCAGATCACTGAAGATTGCTGACAAGGAGTTGTTGCTTTCTGTTTTTTTATTTAAGAAAGGCCAAACTGTGTTTGAGTGGGAAGCACTGGCAAAACACTGGGGTGAGGAGAAGGAAGTGGGAGAAGCAGCTTCCTGATCATCAAAGTGAAAGGAGGGTAAAGAGTTGCTTCAGGTGTGAGAGCAGAGTCCCCTGCAGCCATTGGAGACACCTTGGTGGGGCTAAGGGAGCTGGGAAAAGGAGGAATGGATGAATGAAGTTAAGAATGGGAATCAGAGGATGAGAGTATTTTACTTCTTTTGCCTTTGTTCCTCACCTTTTATAACTTCCCAGCATTCTATTTTAGATGGCCAGAAATAGTTAATAAAATATTTATTGATTTATTTTTAATCAAAAAATTAATTTATCCAAATCAAGTCTGTTTTACCCATGAACATTGATAATTTTATTGATAATTGTTGGTAAACTTGCCCATCATATTTTTTCCTCTCTGTCCTCTTGAGGAGGAGTAGTGAGAAAGGAGTGTATGGCCAAGAACAACCTTCCATAGAAAAAAAGTCATGATAGCAGTATATAAGAGGAATTCCTTGACAAAAACAATTACAAGATTTTTGAATATCAGGAGATAATCTATGACTATATGATGGAGTTTATAATAAATAACTGGAATAAACTATCCAGTGTGTGTGTAAGCTATTATATTGTGCTGAATACAATGCCAAATCTTCCTGGGACACTTAAGTATCCCTTAGGAAGAGTTGCTTGCCATCTTATTTAATGAATGCTTGTGCATATTGAAAAAGAAAAGGTCATTTCTGTCTGTGCTGTTAGCACAACGTTTTGAGTGGGTAGAGTGCTGACACCTTGAATTGAAAAGTACTTAATATACAATTTGCTTAATGTTACGTGCTACTTAGAACTGTATCCCAAGTTTCTAATGAGAAAATTAGAATAAGAGACATGCCAGTATAGGGAAAAGTGAGGAAAAAGGGTGACAGTTATTGTATCTATTATCATTTCATACTAACAACAACTTTTGTGTTTTTGTTTGGGGATTTTTTGATTTGCCTCTTTTTTTTTTTTTTTTTTTTCCTCCCTTCCTTTACTTTTATTGAAGATAAGGCACTCTCCTGGTTTTATACAATGCATAATATACAACCCTGTCAACTTGTATGTTACGTTATGTTTTCCCCTTGACTGGTCAACATGTGGTAGACATACTGTCATGTTAAAACTGGCAGTGCTGGAAAGACTCAGCACAAGCAGGATGGAAAGTGGTTGGGGTAGGACTAATGCGTATTTTCCCAGTATAATTGTTGCAGGATCTGCCAGTCAGAAGAAAGCCTGTGCCAGAAAGGAAATGGTGTCAGAAAGAGCCAAAATCTGCTGACTCTGGAGGTAAGGCGCTGCTTTCATTTCTTGTACCTGGGTTATGTGTGGGCAACCCTTTGGCAACAGCTCTGAGTATGTGACCACGGCTCAGTGCATGGCAGTATCACTGTAACTCTGTAGTCCCTTTTCCATCAGATTAGGATATGCCATTCTGTGCTTTTTAACATGTGGGCTGCAATGGGGAGTTTGTGCCTAAACAAGGTATTTTGGTGTCAAACCACCAGGTCACTCTTTTCTTGAGTTGCAATATGCTGTAACCCACTGAGAGGGTTGCTGTAAGGTTCCCCCCCACCCCTGCCAGCCTCACCCCTTCCTGTAAGCAGAGCTTAAAGCAGTAGCCAAGATGTATGGAGAAATTACTTCAGATTTATTTACAGAGACTCATTTGTGTTGAACTAGCAGTTTTCTATAGTGTCAGCAACTCTCTATTGCATTTATTTGTTACTGTGACATTAGGCAAGAGTACAATCCTATTAAACCTGTACATTACATTTCACAGAATTGTAAGCCTTTTTTTATTTCACAGAATGAGAAGAAATATGAATTCCTACTGCTAAAAATTCCTGATACAGCAGTCAAGGCTAAAAATACTGTCACTCTCAGAGTAGGAGCTTGGTGGGTTTTTCTTAAACACATGTATTTTATAATAATTTCATCCCTAAAATAAAATTTACTGATTTTTGACATGCAATGGGATGATAAGGAAGATACTGAGACTTCTATTGGTGAAGAATCAAGAGGAATGTTATTACTCTGCTCTTTACAGCTGGCATCTTGTTTAGCAGGGAGTTTCTTTGTTTTGAGTTTAGCCTCTGTTTTGCAGTAAGAGCATTGATACAAGGTTTTAAAACTCATCTGTTAAAACCTGAGTTTAAAATGGCAATTCTTTCTAAGCCCATGCTATGTAAGATGCTCTGAGCACTTAGATGGTTACAGAACGATGATGGGTCTGAGATGTCCCCATGTTCTCAGGGGCCAGCTGAGGGCCTCACTTTCACTGATCCTGCAAAAACCCTCAGCAGAGACATTCTTCAGAACATCCTCAGGTAGCAAAAAAGCACTCTGTTGAACCATTGTTCAGGAATGCTTTGGTTTTCTTCAGGGACAGCTAACATTTTGTAGCAGCAGTGCAGACCCTTTGAAAAGTCCATGCGAGTGAATGACTGCATAGTCCAAACTTCTTTTACTTTTTGTGAATGCCTGGGGTCTAGGAAACAGATCATGATTGGAAAAAGAGTGTTTGGTGAGACAGGCATTTAATTGTGTCCTCACTTACAGCACAAATGGAGGAAAAAATTGAACTTGTGCAAATCCCTTCCAAAAAGGGAGAGAATGGGAAACCAGCTTTGAAAATCTCTTACCACTGTGGTAAGAATGCCTTATATCAGAGCCTATAAATGCAGCTTTTTTTCTGCTAACACAATTAACTATTTTAATTAACATGATGGATTCGTTGGAAGTTATAAAGAAATGAGAACTTGACTTTTGCTAGAGAAGATGTCTGTGGTCCTGTTCCAGACTCTGTGTGGGAACCCAATGAATTCCAGTTCATTTCTTATTTATGTCATGCCTTTGGTGTCACCTTGTAAAAATCCCTGTGACTCTACATCTGTTCTGTCCTCCATAAAAAGATAGATGTTTTCTAAAACTATGTTTGTAAGGCACTTCAATATTTTTGTGATCAATCCCATTGAATTTCTGGGGATGAAAACTATTTGCAAAAGATTATAAGATGTGGTTACAAGGTCTGTTCAAGTACTTCCTTACTGGCCTATTTTATTTGCTACTATACAAAATTTATTGAAAATTTCACTCTGCCAACTATTTCTATACTATTTGTAATACGTAGCAGTGCAAAGTTAAGTTATGGCAAATTTTGGGCTTTGAAAGAGGTACAGTTGTAAAGTGCTACTTGTACTTCTCAGTGTGAGTTTGTTAACAGCAATATGAATTTTCTGAGGTGAATTTTCCATGGGACTGCACTGATTTACACCAGCTAGAGACCTGGCCTGTTGTGTCTATATTAATATTAATTTTATGTGAAGTTACAGTAATTTTAAACAGACAGAAAGTCTATTTGTTTTCTGCCATGTACTTGTATCTAGCAATGCCTAGATATTTACCTCTTTGTCTCAATCTTGTGACAAAATAATGTTTAGTACAGAAGTGTTGACTCAATTTCGTTATAGTTTTCTTTATTTGTGGGTAAATTATTATCCAAACAGCAATGACTGAACATATGTCCTATTATTAATTTTTATCCTTTTCAAATGTGTAGATTGTTTTGAATTTTAAATTCCATACAGAATAAATACTTACATCAACATACATGTTATTTGCAAACTTGCATGCTGTGAATCATATGTGCTAATGTGGTGATTGTTTGAATGTTTGAGATGATTTGAAGATGACCTTCAAAATCTTAGCTGGGGAAAAGTTAGAAATATGGGGAATTCTGTGAGAGCTAAGCAAGGGTTATCAAAGTTCGGTGTTGAAAAAGTAAGATTATATTTTTTTTTTGTACTTTTGGTATTTCTTAACGTGTTTGGCCAAATATTTACATAAAAATGTACCTGTTTTTCTGGTTCTAAGGGAAGATTTTTTTCCAACCTAACTCTCTAATGCAATGTTTGAAGATCTGGGGTAATACTGAATTCTAGCTCTGGTGAATTTCCTTGGATAAATGTTCCCCATGGATGTGTGAGTGCAGAGGTCACCAGAAAGCAGGGCTGGGGAGACAAATGGCTCCTCAAGACTGGGACACTGGCAGCAGGGATGCCAACAACCCAGGCAATTCTGTGGCAGCCTGGTGAGGCTGAGCTGAGGCACAACTGAGACAAGATGAAAAGACTTCTCTAAGGCACAGACAGGATTTTGAAGCTCTTAAGCAATCCAGTATTGCCCAGTTCAGAAGGCAAACTTTGCCTGCTTTCTCCAGGGTGAGTGAAGAAAGAGAAGGCAGTGTTCCCAGCTGGTATTCCAGAATTCAGGGTGAGGTTTGAAAGTGCTTCCCATCTCAGTGTAATTTGAAAAAGTGAGTCACTGTTGCATGTGTACAGCATGAGACACCTGAAAAATGCCAGATCAACCAAAACCCTGAGTGTTTGATCTCTTTAGTTTCAGTCACCTCAAGATGGAGAAGAAACTTGGAGCTGAGAAAGTACTCAGAGTTTCTACTCATAGTTGAAAGGGCAAAATTAATAATTTGTACTGGCTATTTTTCTAATCCATTGTATAAATATCAGGGTATCCCCAATTCCTTGTGCAATAACCTGATTTTCATGCACAAGAATATCATGTCTTGAAGGAGGACGTATTTAACAGTGGGCACCACCGCAGAATTCACATTATAAAGGAATGTTTTTAAAACTTCTTTCTGTCAATGACTTTTTTTTGAGCTAAAGTATATTTTGCATCACAGTATTTTACTACAGGTGTCCTGAGTATTAATGCAAGTTGCTTTAAATATATGTGTGTTTGTGTGTGAATATGCACTATTGTAGTCTTGATCTCTGTTGAAAAATGTGAGGCCGTATCACAGCAGAGTATTTTCCCTTCAGAGCAGCACCTTCTGCATCAGCATCTGTAGATGGCAGCTCATGAGAATGAGACACCCTAATACAGCCCTTAGTGAAATAGATCTTTAATTATTTTTTATTAATTTTTTTTTCATGGATTAGTGTCATTAAGCATTTTCATTAGGATGTGGAGGGCAAGTTCCTTGAATTCTGCTGATGGTGAGTCAGGAATACATGGTGAAAGTTACATCTAACATAAATGTATTCATATACACAACACTGGAACAGACAAAACATCAAGTTTATATCCAAATTTAGAGACCAGATGCAAACTCATGTTTGGCTAATCTACCTCTCACTACCAAAAGTAGTGATTTTTGGTTTTGTTTTTAATAGAGACTGAGCTCTTTTGAAGGAGTGTGTGTAGTTTTTTGTAAATATTGTAAATTAAATTCTAAACAGGATTCGTTTTATCAGGTAAAAATACTTGAAAATCTGTGTGTTACTTTTCAAGGAAAATCTGTCTTCTAAAAAGTTAAATGCATTAGTAAATGCTGATGAATAGAAAAATATAATGCAATATGGAGGGGGCATTTGGTAGATTGAGATGGCTGTACTTTAAGTCTTTTAACATAATAACTATTGTAACATTGTTTTGAAATGTTTTGCAGAATTTTGTAGCTGAGAGAGAAATAATCCAGGGCTCAGAGAAGACAGAAAACATCTTGTGGTGCAGCACTGTAAGAAGGCAAATTAATATATGTGAATGTTACAAAATTCGGATGACAAGTATTTGGTTTCCACTGATTAAAATGAAATAGCAGAAGAGTTTGCAGAGATTTATAAAATAAAAAGTGTCCTCTTAGTTTTTAATACCAAAACATCTGTATAAAAGAAAGGCTAGCATATAAAAAGTCTCAGAAACTTCTCTCTGGCCACTGGTAAGTATTGGTCACCAGTAAGAGATCAGCTGTTGTTAATATTTTTTTTTATGCAAGAGCTCTCAGAATCTGGCAATGATCCTCCAGTTCAGAAACCACTAGTGGTGACAGCTGACAAACACCTTCTTTCTTAGTGTCAGTCCCAGTGATACACTAGGAACATAAGCTGGAAGATGAAACAAATACTGTGTGGACAGCTCAGAAAACTCCCAGTTTGCAATTTATTTTTCAAGATGAATTCAATTTGTTTGCTACATCAAAAAATCACCAAAAAGAATAACATGAAAGACAAAAGAACTGGCCAACAATTGCAATTTGGAAACAGTATTATTCCCCTGTGTGTTGCTCTGAAAATTGTTCCTTTAAGAATAACAATGTTGTATCAGCAGTCTGTAAGAAATCACTGTTAAGTTTCTGAGATGAATGATTCTGTCATAGTTCAAAAGAGAATGAACTATGTCAATAAATGGTGAGATGTCATCAAAGAGGCCAAGAAGACTGCAAAGGTTTAAATTACCACCCTAAAGTAACTCTCATGATGTAAAGAATATTTTTTTTCCTTTGCAGCTTATTAGCATTCTCATTCTTCTAAAACAGCCAGGTGGAAATTTTTTAAATATTGACATATATTAGAGTTTTCCAGAATTATTCCTGTTCCATAACTATCACGTTGCAGGGAAAGTACAGAGTTGATAAATGGAATAATTTCTGTGCCACAGATAGCACATCTGTCACTCATATGCCACTCACTTGGACCTGCACCCAGGTGACCAGAGAATTTCCCACACTTACCACCTTTGTCCAAAGATTTTTCTTTTTAAAGCACTTTGTCATGTCATTCAAGATCTATGTTAGCATTGTGGAAATCTAAATGAAGTATCTCTCCTCTATTTATTTTAATCCAAAATACAGGCATATATATGTGTATATAACAAATAAATATTATTAATTATAAAATAGTCTTTGTAGATGGGTTTCAAAGTTTAGAATTCCCAAATAAAATAATATTCCCAACAGCATTTTCCTCATTTAAAATTATTCATATGCATTCCCCAGAGTACTGGGAAAGCAGATAGCAGAGGCTTTTTATATACAGCATATAATTGACAAAATCAGGTTCCTGGCACACAGATAAAAAGCTGTCCCATTTCTGCTGGATCCACTTTTTAAAAACCTGTGATGTGTTTTTTTTGATTCACTCACTGCGGGTGGTGCCCAGAGAAGGAGTGGGATAATTTTGGGAAGGGAAGAGACTCGTGTTTCAGGAAAAGTGATTACTTGGTATCCAGAGATCATGTGGGAACCAAGTGAAGAGAGAGCGTGTGTGGTCTGAGGTCCACTGTCCCCATTGTTCAGTCTGCTCTGTCTCTCAATAATGAACTAGTCATTCTGCAAGCTCTGCCTTTGTAATGGAGCCAAGAATAGAGGGTGCTCATTTTAAACAAGCATCTCACTGATGTTCACATTTGCCCCTACTGAATTTCATGCAGGCTAAACTATTGCTTCTGAAAATGCTGGCTACTTTCTGTTACCTGCTCGCCCCTGTGAGAAAGGCCAGGGAAGTAAAGGCTCTCCTCACATGAGGACAGACAAGTCTTTGTCTGTGGAAATGTTAGCAGGTCCAGGTCTTTAAGCTGGAGGAAAGTTTAGGATCGGGAATCTGGCATGCAAGGTGCTGCAGGTACCAGCAGCTGACTCTGCCTCTGAGGCAACAGCTACTGTATCTGGGGCTGAATCAGGGTATGCTAAGTTTTAACAGGATATTCTTAAACTTTTATTCTTCTAGCATTGTGTCTATTGCTTTGGAGAAACAGTGAGCTGTGAGTAAAACCATTCAACAGTTTCTGTCAAAAAATTGGAACCTCAGTGGTTATTTGAGTTAAGTAGATGGGAGATATTTTTCTGGAAAATGTTTAAAGGCCAGAAGGAGATGCTATTTTATAAATGTTTTCTTTCCTTAAACAGCACTCTGAAGGGGTTAGGTTTGGTTTTGAATATTACCTCAGACAGTATTCATAAACACATTTTGGAAGATGGTGGCTGGGCTAATTTTGTTGGAAAATGCTGTTTCCCTTTTGTGAAATTTTATTCTAAATTATTATTTGAATACGTGTATTGGAGCTTGTCATCCTAAGATCCTTGAACACATAGAGAATTAGAGAATTAGAGAAGATAACACATCTCTGTGTTTAATAGTCCTGACAGACTTTTCTTCTAGGTTCACTTCTAATAGTTCTTTTATCTCTTTTATTATGTCTGGCTCCAAAATTTCTTGTAGCAATAAGCTCCATATTTTAATTACACGTCAAATGAGAAAGCATTTACTTCTGTTAACTTTAAACAGACTGTAATAATTTCACATTCTTCAGAACGAAAACAAATTTTAATTTTTACCTATTCATTTTCTCCATGACATTTGTGGTATGCTTTACTTTTCTAGTATCATAATTTATTTCTTTCTGAATCAGTAGAGTCCTAATCTGTAGTAGGTCTCCTACACTGCTGATCAGTGACATCATCTCTCTTTTTCTAGGAGACAGAATGCCAGAGGGATGGTTTTTAACAAGGTGCTTGTATTGTCCTGGTCTGTGCTAAACTTGGAGCTGGGAGTAGAAAAAACTCATCTGATTTCAAGTGCTTTGATGCAACCTAAGAGTCTGGATGGTTCTATGTGTATTTTTCTCTTACCTTTTATGTTTTAATGGATTAGTGGAACAGAATATTTGTGGTGTTCCAAGAAGAGTGCAGGTCTGATTCACACACACCTGTCTGAACAGTGAGGGAGCAGTCACCTCTGGTAATTGAATAGCTTTGTACACTGCTTAATTTCTGTGGTAAGCTTGCCTCTTTATGCCTTGGAATATCTTAAACCATTTACAAATAGCCTAAATATTCCTCGACTGTGCAGCCCCACTTAAGCCAGTGTCAGTTGTTAGCTACTCACCAGAAGCAGAAGCAGAGAAGAGAAATATTGCTCAAACCCCCTTTATGGTGTTAAGTCATTTATTCCCTCTGTCCCGAGAGACAGAGCACCCACCTGGGCAAGAATCAGCCAGGGTGAGAGAGTGAGGCTTTGTGTCCCCTTGGTTTTGTCACAGAGAGGGGGAAAGGGGATACCAAGGGCAGAGCTGGGATAAACAACCAACCAGATCAGAGCCCGGGCTGCTTGAACATCAGACAGACCCCACTCAGAGTCACATAGCAGGGAGCCAGCCGGGGGGCCCAAGGGGGTCCACCGCAACAGTCACCTGCAATCACAGCAGTTTTCCACCCAGCTTCAAGGGAACCCCAACAATGACCAATCTGCAAAAAATCTAGTGGTGAGTGAACATAGGCAAGTGTGAGTTTATATCAGATACTTTATGCCAGATTCTGTTTAGTTTTAAAACAACATCTGGGTAAAGGTGTGTGAAAGGAGGTAGAGATCAGTATCACAGGACAGTGAGAACCTTGAAGAGCTCTCCTGGTGCCATGTTTCACTATCCAACAGCTTGGCTAGAGGTCTGTTTGGGTCAGGCCCCAGTCATACCTCCCTGGTGAGCTATATCCTGTGCCACTTGGCATTCAGCAGACTGCAAGAGCCAGTGAGAGCTGGCTGATGAGCAGGAGGTTTCTATAACAAGAATAACTGCAAGAAAGGGAAGATACGTAAGACCTGGCAAACAGAGATTTCACTACCAGCTCAGCCCACTTCAGAGCAGAATTTCTGCATGAGTTAAAGCAAAATGTGGTGTCTTTTTATCATAGCTGTTACTCTGAGACAGTAGGTAAAAATGCTTATAAGCTAAGAAAGCTGGATAAGTTCTTGTTCTTAATAGGTGTTTTTAAGAACTGCATTCATAGAGGTGTTATTCTCTAGGTGTATGTCATTCAGTATTGCCATAGCTAATACTGATATTATGATTTCTAGGTTTAACTGAGCAAGAATTCACAATATTTTCTGCTATGCACTTTCAGTGAAATAGAAATATCAGTTCAAATATTTTGGAGAGCTAGATATTCTTTAATAAATTAATCATCATGTATCCAGATGTTCTTTTTCAGTTGTCTGGGGGGAGCAAAAGGAAAGAAGGAATAAAAGCAGGGAGAAAACTAATAAGGTGAAAGTTGGGTGATAGTTTTCATTTTACTTGAGGGGGGAAATGGAGAACTTTAATAAAATTATTATTTTCTGTCCTAGGGTTTAGTTTTCACTCATGATAGGCCTTTTGTCTAGATCTAAAGCAGTGAAATGGATCTAGTTCACTTACTTGACCATAATAATTATTAGGCAGACTGAATAACACTCTTGCCTAAGAACTCTGACTAGCTAAAATGGTAAAGGATTAAGCCATGGACTGAGACCAATGCCTAAGATTTTTTTCCTAGAGCTGTGGTTGTTTGTATGTTTGCATTGTATTTAATTTCTTCAGCCCACACAGCAGACTAGACAGACAAAAGAAAGAGAAGTAGATCTGCAAAAATGTCACCATCTACTAAAAAATACTGTAGGTCTGCCCTCTTCTGGGCAACGGGGTTCCAGAGCCTGCTGTGACAGGTTTTTGGTTTCCCTCCTACTATTTTCCAGCCAGCTGTGTAAGATTTTTAGGCCTGTGAGTTAAGACAGCTCCTCCTGTCTTCTGCTCCCTGTTATCTCAAACTGTGAGATGGTCCTTCTCCCACCTGTAAGAAATTAAAAGAAGTCAAGAATTAAGGATATGAGGTCATCATTTTGCTGGGAAAATATAAGCTCTGCCCTCCTTCACTGCGATCTCCTATGGAACCTGGAGTGCTCCTGAGGCAATGCTTTAGGATATGCTTAACACAAATCCCAGTCTCTCCACGTGTTGCATGTCTTGCCCAGTCTTGAATGTCATAATACAATGTCTTCTCACAGGTAACATAAATATCTGTGTTAAGATTGGATCAGAATAAAAGAATCATAAAGAAAAAGAAAAACCAAAGAAGGAAATCTCAACTTAAAGGCTTAGCATAAGGAAATAATCTCTCTAATTATGATGTGCAGTTTCACCAGGCTCATTCTGCACCCAGAAATCCAAAATAAGTGTTTGCTCAGAGCCAATAAATTTTAACTCTTCCTGTCTCTTCCATGGGTGAGTATGAAAGCATTTATCTCTCTAGTTATTTTAAGATCTTCTATTCAGTCACTTGACACATTCTGACTCTCAGTTGCAACCATATAAAATCCTCAGTGGTTTTGAAAACATAAATGTGGGGGGGGGGGATTTTGTGAACATTTCCTTCTTTAGACCACCATACTCTGGATCCACCTGGACCTGGTCACATTTGCAGGGCTCTGCAGTAGATTTAGGGTGCAGCCTGTACTGCAAAATGGCATGGCTGGCCTGCCTGGGTTGGCTCGGAGGGACATTGTTCAGGGCCTGATTGCTGGATTATCCCAGTGTCTGTGAGGGATGTTTGCCATTCCACATCATGGTCTGACATCTTGCTATAATCTACCTTACTTCTGCACGCTTTCTGAAGGCTTGGCAGTCTTCTTCTCACTTAGACAGTGTGTATGTACCAAACCTCTGACTGTAGATGAGAATGCCTGGAACTAAGAACATTCTCACCCCTCATTTTCCTTTTGTGAAGCTCAGTTTTCATGGTTGCTTTCCAAAAAGACAATTTGCATATTTCATCCATTGTTAGTAAACAGATTATAAGGCACTCGTTTGTGTGCTAAATCACAGCAAACTATGCTTTGTGAATCTGATTCTCATCTCCCCTTCATTCTAACCTGGCTTAATTCCATTGATTTCAGTGGAATTACTGCTGATTTATGTTGTGAAAGTGAGGGGAGAATCCAACAAGCAAATTTCCCTTTTGCACATGAGCGTGCCAAAAGAAGTCCTAATTTACCATTGTGAATCTCTTCCAATATAGTGTTGGCTTAATTTCTTTTGAATTACTTGGCTGGAATGTTACTGCAGTGAATCAGGCCCAGGATTCATATAACTATCTTTGTGTGCTTCTTTCTCCTTGTTTTTTGGGTTTTTTTGGTTTTTTTTTTTTTTTTTTTAACATGAAGACTGAATTTACTGTCTGCTTTGCAGGTGACTTACATATCACTTTATAAGGAAATGCATTTTTTGAAATCACAGTATCAGTTCAACAGAAAATGGCTACTACAACTAGGAATTCCAACACAACAAATCTTTGTTTCTGGTTACATCATACTATCTAAATAACCTATAATTTCTCTCCAGTCTTTTTACAGTAGTATCTCAGTGTGTACTATAATTACTGAATGCTTTTGCTGTAACATGGCTTTGGTAATGATGTGAAAATGTTGCTCTGCCTCTCCTTCTATCTTGAGAAGGATATACATAACACAATATGGCTAAATTTGTAATAACTGCTTACTCACACATAGCTGTATCTAGCCATAACTACACAAAACTTCAGTTTTCAGCAGTCTTTTCTGGGTTTGATACATTTATATACTTGTTATAAACCCAGTCTGTAAATTAATATACTTGTGCATTTAAGAATAAAATATGATACAAAAGAGTCCATCTTTTTAAAATCCAAGTGAAGTACACATACAAACTGATAAATATGATACTAAGATCAGTATAAGAAACTGGCAAGAGAAAATGAAAGATTCATAAGTTATGAATCTTTGGCAGAAAGAGAATTTTCTGTTTGTATGAACAAGTGATACAATTTTACATCATCTTGTTTGCACTTACTCTAGGCAACTTGCAAACATAATATTGATGAGGAAAATATTTTCCATGGTCTGGGTTTCTTTAACAGTGGGTTTTGTACGCTTGAAAAATCAACAGAATTTACACTCCTAAATAACTGAAGTGCTTTGAAACATTTCTTCTCCACCTCTGTTTGCTATATACCCTACATACAAAGCATAAGATTACAGTCAGTTTCTGCAGCTGATTTAGGTGGAAAGCAGAAAACCTCATGTGAAAGATTCCCTCAAATTCTCTTCTGAGACAGTCCTTGTGAAGAGGAGAGGAAAATGTAATGATGGGTGTTTTCACTACACTGCAACTGTAATCACCTGTGCATGGGGTAAAATTTTGCTCCACACATCTACTGCTACCCCAGAGTGGCTCTTGAAGCACAGTTACCTGGATCTATGATTTAAGATTTCACAAACAGTAGCTCTCTAGGTTCCCCCCCCTTGCTGTGACAAAAGACTAGCTGAAGTAAAGCAAGTTAAAATGAGACCTCATTAATTTGGCTGTTACTGTACATTCAGTAATGATCAGAAGAAAATCGAGGAGCAGGGAAAGGCTAAGAGCACACTCACACACACACACACACACACACACACACACACACACACACACACACACAAGAAAAAGATGACCTGAATCTTTCACAAATAATCATCAAGGTATGAGTTCCATAGAATGCCAGTGTTAACATTATTACAATGAGAAATAATTAAACTAGAGTGATTTGAAAACAGCACTAGGAATTCTGCCCTAACACTGCCTATTCGGTAACTAATTATTACCACTTCTTGGTCAAGCTCCACACAACAGAGCTATAGAAAAATAATTTTCCTGCAACCCACTGTAAGCACAACTATTCTAAACCCCCCAAACACAGGAGATGGCAACATGAACACCTTTAATTTAAGTTTTGAATCTACAATTTCATATGCTAAGACGGGAGAATAAAGATATATTTGAAATATTAAATGCTTTTAAACATTTCTTAATTAAGTATGTCAGTATGTCAACAGTATTTTAAATATTGCATCACATTTTCAAAGAAGTAATGTGGTTTGTTGAGTAATACCTAACTTTGTACATTAATATTTTCTCTCTCATGCACTCAAACACATCTGAATTTAAACATGCAAACTGTGTTTGTGCAGAAATGTGGATGGATGGATGGATGGATGGATGGATGGATGGATGGATGGATGGNTGCAGAAATGTGGATGGATGGATGGATGGATGGATGGATGGATGGATGGATGGATGGATGGATGGATGGATATTTACCTCCCTTAGTGGTTTGTATAAATAGTATGTATGTAAAAGGATTATAGGAACACAATTAAAATTGAGAGTCAAATGTTACTAAGGAAAATAACTTAAATAACTTAACTAAAATAAAATACTTTCTGGTAGACTTACAGCATTAGTTCCACATACTGTTAACTGCAAGTGTCCAATGTCTGAAAAATTGTAATAATTATAAAAAAAACCCAACAAAAAACAGAAGTAATATCTTTGTAAACAGTTGGAAAAGTCTGGGCTGTCCTTTGCTTTATTCGTGGAAGGTGCAGGGCAATACTATTCAATTTCTGTTTGCTTCAGGACAGCATCTGTCACATTATAGGACTGGACCATCAGTGCATGCAGAGGATAAGCAAGAAGCAGGCCAAGAGAAATGAAATTGGTCTAACACCAGCATTGCAATGATTGAAAGGAATGAACTACAATGCAAATACAAAATCAAATGCTGGGAGCTGCCATGGGACAACATGGAGGGTCAACTTTTTTATTCCCTCTTTACTATCAGAACTAATGGTATAGATAGAGACCAGGCTGTTTGTTTAACATGGTCACTTTCTGTATTTCTGTAAATACACTTGATGTATTTACTAGCAGGAATATCAAATCATGTTGTCCCCTAAAGTGTTCAGTGTACCCCTTGTGTTCCCTCTGTTCCAAGACCAGTCGTAATCAATCAGGCCATTAAATGCAAGAATCTTTTCTCACAGCATCTAAGGATTTATGGAGTATTTCACAAAGGAGAACAAAGCCTGTAGCAGTGACAATGAAACAAACAACACATGGAGCAGTAAATAGGCAGTGGCACAGCAGGATATTCATACCATCTACCTCAGCCACCTGCTAAGTTAGGTGGTGAGGAGTCCCAGGTTTTTGTGTAGTCAGTGAGGAGAGAGAGCTCTTCCATGAGGCAATTCAGAGTAGCAAAGAAAGTCCTCTCCTCTGCTCTGTTGCTTGTGCTAGACAATTTGATGTGGGTATTATGAATACTTCCTATAAAGTCATAATAGGAAAACAACTGCTGCAATGACTGGAACAGGCATCACAGCCCCTCCAATTGCTTTCTTTCTAAATTGTAGGAGAAATACATTCAAATTCAGAGTTGTCCTAGCTAGAGGAAAAATCTCTGGTAAAAGCCTCTTTGGCAATGCTGTGGTGGATTCAAAATTTCTGGGCAAGCACAAGGAATCCTCCAAATGTTTGTGAACAGTATTTCTATGTGGAAGAGAAGATATGTCTACAGGAATTACTGGTGATATTACCAGAGCTTTCTGATGGCTTCAAGAGCCCAGATTTTATACTACAAAGTTAAAATATCTTTGCAGTTTAGGTCATTAGTTTGTGTTAAATTGAAACAGAAGAAGCCAAGTCTGTGTTGGACCAGAAAGAGAGATGTTCTGTTATGCCTGTTACATCCTGTCTGGCAGTAACGTTCTGACATGATGCAAGAGAGGGAAGGAATAAGGTCCCTGGATTTGAGAAGTAAGAAGGGCAAGACTACAGGGGTACAGGTGTTGCTCATAAAACTTGACTGAGGGGATTTTCTCCAGCACTCATGCTTGGAATGTCAGCTAAGAGAGGGTATCTATAATGGGTAGATAAATTGCAGATGGTGTTTTGACGAAAGGAGAGTCTAGTTTGAGAATACAGAAGAAATTATGTAAAGAAGAGTTTCAATTCTTGTTGTTGATAACTAATATTGGTAATAATCTAGTGTGAATCTATGCGAGTGCCTATTTCTGCCAACCCTGATTTCCATCCAGGATGCAATATTGGCCAGCACTTTAATGGCACAATCTGGCCCAAGATGGGCATCAATTCAAAACAGCCAACTCAGAAATTAAATACATGGAATGGGAAAAAGCAAAACAAAACTCCATGTGAAAGAAAAAAGATCCAAACAGCTGATGGTCTTCCTGATCCCTGAACGTATGCCAATTGTCCTGAGGCAGTGAAGTAGCCACCAGATCATTCCAAACTTTGAAAGGCATCCATATCACCACTCGGTCAGGCAAGGAAAAAAAACCCAGCGTATTAAAAAAAAATAAAAAGAGAAGGTAAAACAAAATGCCCCAGCTCTCTGTCAACAGCCTTTATAAATATGTCTCTTAAAAATAAATGGGTCTCAGGATGGATTTCCATTCAGTCTGTCAAAGCCACAAATACCCACCAGGTCTGTGCCCTGCTCAAGCCAAGTTTACCACCTCACAGCAATCCTCATGACTCAGGACAGCCAACAGGGACGACCATTGTAATTGCACTTCTGTGGACTATGGTAACAAGCATGTGGGGCAGACTGCACAGAGGAACAAGTAGGAAATTTGTACATGTCCACCTTGTGTTTGCTTGCTTGTGGGGGAAAGAAGAGCAATCATCCACATTCACAGAGGGAGCAAGCAAGCTTTCCAGATCAACTGGCTCCTTCATGACGAGAGTAGGACACGAGCCAGACATGTCACTCTCACTTTCTGCCTCTTTTATCTCTCGCCACAACTAGGGACTGCAGGGAGGAGATTGTTCTGGCTGGAAGCAAAGGGACACAGGTGGTACCAGCAGCTGCAAGCTCTTTAGCTCTCGTTGGCTCCACTTATTAGAACATGCATTGTATGTTTAATACATTGCCTCCCATGGTGTGGGAGCAAGAGTTGGAGGCTGGGGGTGCTGCACCACGGTCTCTTGTACTGCTGGGGAGGGAAGGCAAGGTGGAGGCTGCTCCTAGTTAGAGATAATTAGAACCTAGGGCTCCTGAAGAGAATTTGGTAACTCCACAAGAAAACCAGCTGTCCTTGATTACAGTGATATATTAGTCACTCTATGGTTGCTGTGCCAGTCAGCATTTTGCATAGAGCAAATAAATGCAGAGATATTTTCTAGGCAGAAATATGTGGGGACAAAGTTCTACATATGGCTTACCTCTGAGATGGGCTGATTTGTTTGTTTATTTGTTTTTATATTGATAGCTATAAAGAACAAAGGATTTGGGGAGGTCTGAGCCAGGTATCTTCTTTTTATTTACTTTTTAAATCTAAAGATCACCATATTTTTAGTCTTGCCAAACTCACTCTGTGTGTGATAATGCTGTTCACCTCTAACACATATGGGGGAGGTTCTACCATGAACAGTATGACTTGAATCAGTTTAAATTATTACATGCTCCAATAACTGAGTAAAATTTTATGAACCACTATTGACACCTGTGGGAAACTATTTTCTGTGCTGCTTATTTCCAGAAATATTATCTGAAAATGCTGTTACTCCTTATAATCTTACTTTTAAAAACTAGCTGGTCATGATCTGTTACTTTTATTCAAGGTTTTAAAACAAAAACTGGTTAACTACAGGTCTAGCACTTTTGATTATAAAAGTTATTGGAATGTGTTTTCACAGAAAATAATAAAAAAGTGTGGAAACAAATGGGTAAAGGGGGAAAAAAATGCAGCACAGGGTCATCAATGTAGATTGTTACCACACTCAACTGCTACTACTTTGTGGTAAGATTTCCTTAGACAAACAAGGCGTAGAAGATTTTTGTCTGACTGAACTTGTGTGAAACACTGGTATCACAAGGGTGGAAAATTACCAAGGCATAAGGGGAGGATTTGGTCAAGAGCTTTGAGGTGGGGTAGAACAGGTTAAAGGGCATGTGACAGTATTTTGTGCTGAAAGAGTAGGTATTGCAGTTACAGGTTCCTGCAGGCTCAGTCTTATGACAGGTTTTACTTAATACTTGCATGATTGACCATGTTATATAAAGCAAGAGAGTGCTAATGAGATTTGTTGAGGTTTTCCTAACCTTGGGAAACCTTGGCTGCAGAGATATATAGTATACATACTAGAAAGGCAGTATGGATGGGAGTCTTAATCAAAGGAGGGAGAATACCACACAAGATATGAGCAGTAGCATGAAGTGCTTGGTCATTTACCCATGAAGCAACAACAGTTTTAGACACCTTTTGTTAGGACTTCTTACCTGGAAATAACAGAAGGGAAAGAATTGGGTGTGCAGTCAGTCAAGCACATTGATGGCTGAGACCCATCAGACTTATCCTGTGGAAAAGACAAATGGAGGCCCAGGATGTATTGACAATGGGTAAAATCCAGAGTTCTCAGCAGAAAATCCATACCTATGTCAAATAGTTGAAAATAATTCTGATCTATAGAAACATGTTAAGTTTTGCTGACAAGATGAAATAGCACCCAAGTTTCTGAAATGTTTGAAAACAGGTATTCAAATACATGCCAAAATAATCACAAAAAATTCATTTGGCTTATTCTCCAGATTGCCAAATTTTACTCATACTTTTGCTGTTCTGTTAAACCTTAATATAGTCTTAAGCACTTCTTCACCTATGTTGCAGAATGACTATGATTTTTCCTGGAGCTTCCCTCCCCAAGCTATTTGTGTGTCTAACTGGCAGCAATGGAAAGCAGTTGAACAGTTTTAAGGAGGAAAGACACTCACAGAGGACAAAAAGAAACTGGTATTTGCCATCAAATGAAAATAACTTAGCCACATGTAGTCAAACCCTTGACGGGGACTGGGAGAGTTTCTGCAGTACCACAATGCTTACCTGTCACATAAACAAGACAACACCCATCCCACGAGCTCCTTTAGTCTCCTCACACCTCCCACTCCCAATGAGATGTATAGTCCTGAAGCAGTTTTATTTTATTTTTGAATGAAATGTGCAATTGTGTAACTCACTGTGGCATAGTTAGCAGTCCTGACATGTAATGTACATCTTTCTTTAGGAGATGTTGAGGAAACAGTGTTCGAACACTTACAGTTTACCCTAAACAGTCCCCATTGGGATCCACCCTGATATCAGAGTACTTCTACTACATTGTGATATTCTCAGCAAAGTATTTTTCTAGTTCATTAAACTCTGAACTATTTTAAAATATATGCTGTCAGGCTAGTGTACTTTAAATCCAGTGGAAAACAACAAACCCTCCCTTGTAAGTTACACCCAGCTTCTTTGACTTCCTAATATGCATTGTTTGTGGTGTTTTGTTTACTACTGTTACCATCCTGGCCTAGAAGATAAAAATGCTCATTTACTAACCAGCTTTTCCATTATCTCTGTTAGCCCTCCCCCAGCATGAAACTACAATGGAAAAAAAGGAAGCATGAAGTACTTTAACTTCTTCCTCAATGTCAATGGATCATACAGTCTGGAGAACCAAGATTTCCATGTGCAGATTAACATTTCTGGAGACATTAAGTCAAGTAATTATGAACACAGCTTGATTACTACATGTAATCAAAACCAGGCTTGCTGTTTTGGACCAGTTTTTTCCAGCCAGAGTAAGCACTGTTATTACTAAGTCTTGCTTTTCCTAGTTTTCATCTTGTTTACAGGCTGGAAAAACAGAAATGTCATAAGTAACTGAGGGAAAACTAGGCTAAGTAGAAACTTGTTGTGAATTTGGCCTCATTACACTCACACCCTTACCCAGTACTGCAAATACACTCTGGAGAGCAAGCATCAATGCCATGCAAACCCAATTGGAAAAGTAATACACAGAAACCTACTTGGATGTTTTTCTTGCTGCTTATAACCTGGGAAGCCACCTAGAAATTTAATCCATTTCACTGAGTCTGTTGACATGTTGACAAATAGGAAATTAGGAAAAAATATAAGTAAAATCAGGTACATCCTGATGCCCCTGATATTTGTATTTCTTGTCATATACAGTAGTGGCAAGAGAATATTAACTGGTATCTGTCTGCAACTTCTCTGCATTTCCTTGTGTCCTATTCCTGTGCTATTTTATTCCTATGAAAGATAAAAAATTAACAGTCTGTAGATCAAGTAATTATAATCATGAGGCCACAGGTTGATAGGGCCTATGGAGAAATGTCTACCTTTAAAAATGTAAGTATAATTACTACATTATGTCTTGAAATAAATGTGAGAGAGGGGGAGCTGTGGACTTCTGTCATGGCTATTGAATCAAAACGAAGAGGAAAGGAAACATCACTGGCTAGGGCAGAGATTGGGCAAAAAAAGAAGGTTGAAATAACTATGGGGCAGATCCTTTACAGTTTTTATTAATTACTTGCCTTCTTTACTATTCCTGCTAGCATTTCTGTTTTGTAGAGGTCTGTACAACGTGCCAGGCTAACTGATTTTGCCTCTCCAAGGCACATTATCTGTGCTGCTTGTGTAGCAGTGCAGCGTTTTGATTGCAAATGCAAATAACTATGCACTGGGAGGAAAGCTTGTCTCCCACCCCGTACTCAACTGTGGTCTGGAACCACTGCAGGCCTCAGAAAGAGGCTTACATTTGGTCCCCAGAAGTCCAGTCTGCAAAGTTAAGGTGGCTGATTTTCTTTCCCCTGTAGACCTAGCTGTCCATCCTAAATTTCCTATTCTTCTCTTTCCTCCAGGAAGGCACTGAGGAAATTTTACATGAAGGCAGTCTTTTGGGAAATTAATACTTGTTCTGTTCTCCTCCTGGGGAGTGACTTCCTTGAATGTTACTTGAACCCAAGAGGTGACTGTTCAGATTGAACAAGTAAAATGCATACAGAGGTTTCCTCTCCATAGATGATGATGCAGTTAGGAACTTGTTAAAAGGCAGTTGACAATCTGTTGCCACATTTTCAGGCTTTAAACGAACTCTTTGGAAACCTGCACCTTTGCAAAGGTATCCTTACTTGAAAATGACTCCTCTGACGTCTTCAGCCTTGGCTGCCAGCTTGGAAGCAAGGAAGTGAGGAGGACAAAACAGAGAGGGAAGAAGGGAGTCAGTGGGCAAATGAAGAAAAGAGAAAACCTGGAACACTACCCACAGAAAGGAGTGCAACTCCTACATCATGACAGGAAGATGGTTAATCCATAGGTTATATGTACAAAGCCATCATAATTTGGGAAATACAATGGTGCTAGCTACCGAAAGCAGGGAAGAGAATTTGCATGATGTCATGCTAGAAATACTTTCTGCTGCTCTTAATTTCTTTATTTCTCTTCCCTTTCTTCTAACCTGCTCGGTAATTTAAGACAAGGCTTGTGACATGCTTGCCTAGGCCTCTGTTTACTCATTAGTGAAGTGTGTACAGTAATATTACCTACCTCAAAGGTTAAATGATTGAAGTTAAATTAATGCTTTCTTCTACAATATCTGTTGAAAGATACTACACTACTGCAATACTCCTACTCTATTATTAGTTTTTAAATTCTATAATGTCTTCCCAGCCTGTGCTGTCATCATGTTCTCTTAGTATTTATTTCACAAACGCAAGTGAGAACTCTTTCAAAATGGAGGGAAGGAAAGGGAAAGTCGTGTAGTAATAGGGAGGGAATAGCGTTATATTAGAAACACATACCTGTGGTGAATTCCAGCCATATATGGAGCCTACATAGTGAGTAGTACATAGTTCCTAGAGATAGGGAAGGTTTTGTCTCACTGTGCTGCTGTTTTGTGCAAATACAAGGCCACAGAGAGGGCCATAAACTAAAATCTCTCCCTTGTCTTGGATGTAGATGCTCAAAACAAAGTTTGCCTTTTGATACTTCTGAAAAACCCCAGTCAGTATTTTGAGACATGCATTTATTTTTTTTTCTACATTACACGGAATAGAGGGCAGACCAACAAATAAATCTATGAAATATTTGAAGGAGAAAACAAAGGATGTAGTAAGTGGCTGGACTTACTTTGTAGCTGGATGAAACTTTGGGCCAGTGTGAGTCTGAGGGGCAAATACTGGACATTTATTTTAAAATCTGAAAAGGGTTTTTGCCCACATAATCATTTTCTTTCCTGATGGGGCTGAGGCCTGCCAGTGCTGGATCAGCTAAATCTGGGCTTGACCAAGCATATCGTTGCCAGAAGCCCCATTTCTGGCAGCATCACACCCCTTTGCTTCTGCCCTTAGGTGAAAAGGCCCTTTGCTCCAGCAGGAATAGAACCACGGCCTGTGTGTAGTGAGTGCTGGTAGATGCCAGAGAGTTGCTCCCTGCAACTCTGTTTGTGGAGAAAAGTGTCCAAAAATCTCACCCTTCGCCTCACATCTGTGTTTGGGCAGAGCAGTTCTGTGTCCTGTCTGGCACCTGCAGGACAGCACACTGTAAGTTAATGAAGAAGGAGTCAGAAGGATTCATCACAAAAAGAGAAAGTGAAATGGCTAAGTGAAATCCTACTTGCTCTGCTTGGATTAATAAAGTTAAATAATTGCTTGAAATCAAGTGTGAAGGAATATTATTATTCTATTATCGGTATTAATATTTATGTATTCTAGAAGGTAACTGTCTTAGAAATTAGCTTGAATTGAACTGGACAAGTTTTTTCTTTTATTTCAGGGTAAATATGAAAGAAATTAGGCCTCCGAATTTTGGACAGCATTCTGCCACCAGCAGGAGTAAGAGAAGTTAAGCAAGTGGCTCTTTTTCTGGACTTTTGACTTCTGGAATATGTTTGAAAACTCTTCCTGGGTACTGATGACATAAGAGTGAAAATTGGAGTATGATTTTTCAGTCTTCAATTGAGTTCGCATTGTGCAAGCAACTTCCTTTAGACTGTGAATTGTGCAAGCTTCATATGAAGTTTACACAATTTATTCCCTTTTTTAAGAGGGGATAAACAGGGAAACCCACAGTGTCATTTTTCCCATGTTCAGAATATAAGTCAACTTAAAGATTTCCAGGAACTAGAAATGCCTTGCTTCCATTTCTCTCTTTGCAGACCATAGCAATAAAACCCCCTTCCATTTCCACAGACAAGCTAACTATTCAACTTCCTGGTGATTATTTCATTATTAAACACTGATCTGAGATACGGGAGATCTATGTCAAATTTCTGGCCCTGCAATAGATTCCTGTGTGACCAGGGGCAATGTAATTATTACTTCTCTGATTTCATTTCTTGACTGTAAAACAAAGATGGTACTGCCTTGGCCTGTCTGCAGGAGCACATTGCCAAGCACCTTTCTCAGCCGCAAGGTAAAATTTTGGAAGGAAAATTCTTCCTACTCTTCATCTTCCAACCCTTCAGCTGTGTTAGTACAACTGTATGTAGGATCTGGTGGGTGGGGAAAAAAAGAGTCATGGGCATTTAACCTGGATTATATCACTAAATTAGTGGGTACTGAACTGAGGAGATAGCACTGGGGACCTGCAGTAGAGCAAGAAAGTTTCAGCTGACCACCTTTACTGAGAAAAAAACTAAATGGAATGTACGCCATCTTCTAGTTGCACATGAGCACCACTAGCACAGTTGTTGTTTACAACATTGTAGCTAGACAGCCAAATTGCTATTGGACTCAAATTGTGATAGACTCTAGAAATGAAAGCATTTGTTAAATGGCTATTGTCCTGAACAGCTACTTTAGAATTGGATATGCTGATCAAAGAAAATATCTCTGTTTTCCACTTGGGACGGTGAGTACAGGCTAATGAAGTAATTTGTTGACAGTTGAAACTGTATCAACACTAAGAACTGAATTGAGTTCCCTGCAGTTCCTGCTTAGTGTTTTTCTCAGAGGACTCTCTTTC
Source organism: Lanius collurio (assembly GCA_020086605.1). NCBI lineage: Eukaryota > Metazoa > Chordata > Aves > Passeriformes > Laniidae > Lanius > Lanius collurio. The sequence goes on along the minus strand of JACBWW010000011.1, from coordinate 19,582,469 downwards.
CTCTCCACCAACTTGAAGATTGTCCACACAAATTAAATGGATTCAAACTGTACCTTTAGTGGAATTAGTAAGTGTTTCTGCTGGGAAAATATTAATCTCCAAGGAATAGGTTTCGGACAGGGGGCCTTGTAGTATCACACAAATGCAAATAGTAATGATACTACTCAAGTAGTACTATATGAGGTTATAAGTCAGAAAAAATAAATCTTTACTGACCCAGAAAACAGAGGCATTCCCACTCTGCAGGCCAACACTGCAGCTTCCAAAAAGAGAGCAATAGGTAGAAGTGGAAGTTTATGGGTAGAGGTTTGTGCATCAAGCAGTCAACAGCACCCTACACTCAAGGGCTGTGCACTCCAAACCAGGTGCCTCTGCCACCATTCCTTCATCCACCAGTCCCTCTTGCTGCCCTACTTGAGGAAGCACCGGGGTTTGAACAGCAAAAGAGACGTCATGTGTTCCCATGGGCTTCTCTTGGTGCTTGGGGCTCCATGTTGGTCCAGGCAGTACTTGTATGATCTTGCAGGGCTGACAAGACCTGCCCTTCTCCCACCTGAGTGTGGCAGGCTGCAGAGACCTCCTGGGCCAAGCAGCCAGGAATCTGAGGAGCTGGCATGGGCACCCCATCTTTGACAAGCAAACAGTGTGTGGCTCTGCCTGTCACCATCTGTAGCTGAAGAAAGGGCTTTGTCTGTTGATTACCAGCGTAATTACAGAGCAAGGGCACAGCACCTTCTCCTCCAGTGGAACTCTACAACCTACCTGCAGCATTAGTATCTGTGTATGGTTGATTGCTCTCTGCTGGGGCAATCATCTTTCTTTAATTTAGGACACTAATGATATCATAAGATAGTTTGATGACAGTGTAATTCTTTTGATGTTTGTTGTTACTGGATATAACAGCTAGTTTTGATACTAACAAACACAACATTTCATGTCTTCCCAGGGAGTGGAAAGAGGAAGAAAGAGGGTGGTAGCAGGGAGACAGGCAGAGGAGGAGGGAGAGAAGGAAAGGGAAGTAATTCATTGCTTGCCTGATCTGCTATTTGGAGTGAATGATAATTTTTTAGTGCAGCAAAGCTGGCAGCGGTGCTTTTTCTATCAGGGTTTTTACCGTGCTTCTCTGCTTATCTCTCAGCATGACCACTGAAATCTGTGAGATCACACTATGAGCCATGGTATCCTGTCAGGTTTGAAATTATTTCCGACAGGCTACAAAAACAATTGGGCCCTCACTTTGGTTGCTTTTACACTAGTTGAAGTCTAATTTATAAGATAGATCATTCGCTTCACTGGTTCTGTCCTTGATACTTTTCAAGCTATGGCTGGTGTTGGTGACTTTTGTTTTGTGATTCTTGCATCTTCTGTGGTTTTTTTGATTTGCTTTGTTTTTTGTTGTTTTGGTTTTTTTTTTCCAGCTCATATCCCTATTTGATAGGCACAACTTCTTCATCCAAATGCATTATTTCCCTGCAAGTAGCTACTTCACTGTTCATATCAGCAGTGACCTTCACAATACATCACAGCCTGCCTGAGCTGAGATTTATTTAATACTCTCTAGAAAGCTCTCCAGTTAGATTTTAATAGTATTTATTCTACCTTTGTGTATGAAATAAGAGAAAGCTTATTTTCCCTTTAGACCACAGGGCAATGCACAATTACTGCTAGGGACTGCTAAAGCATTAGATAATAGTCATTTAAAGCTACAGTTTTGCTGAGCCCTGTTAGACCTGCCTAGTTACAAGCCCACTCTTTGTTATGTAAAATTGGGTAATTAATTGAAATCATACTTTATTTATAGAGAAATACATAGTGAGACGGCTTAAATAAACTAACTGGGCTACTCTGTTCCCACCAAAATGCCTTTGAAAATCCCACCTCTGTGGGATTGACTGTAAGAATTAGATATTCCTTTTGATCCTTTTGTATCTAGCACAGAACACAGTGAAATAAAATTTCAGAAAAATATGAAAAGTTAAAACTTGCCCCTCATCTCTGCTCCTCTGTGAATTGAAACCAGCTTATATTTTTATGATGACTGAAATATACCTATATTTTAAAAATATTGTGTGCAGTATTGCTTTCCTGGCAACATTATGAGCATTTAGTGTGTGAGATAGTCAGGGAATGACACCCATGTAAGTAAAACAACATTGCTCCTCTTCACACCTTTACTCCTCTACTTTCTAAAAATACAAGGGTTCAATGAAAATCCATTAATTCTTTCTACTTTATATCTTTCTAATATTGTGCATTCACAGCATCATAAGAGCTTCTGATCCTGCAGCACTGATCCCCATATTTAAATGAAACATCCCAGCAGATGCAGCTCTTGGCATGTGAAAAGCTCAGTGAAAGGAGCACTGCTGTCAAACTCAGGAGGTGGAAGTTTCATCCTTCTTCCTATATCTGCCGTGTGGTTTTCTGGGACAAAGGACTCGGCTCCACAAAATGCCTAGTTATGTTTGATGGATTACTGTTGTAACCTGATGCTGTTCTAGAGTTCCTGTTTCACCATCCATTAAGCAAGGTCTGTGTTACCTAGCATTTTAGTGAAGTCCATGGACAAGTTTTTGATGAAAAGCATCACACAGCATGCAGCTATTATTAAATGCTGGCCAGAGAGATCACTGTGCACCTTGTAAAGTGTTTATAGTCAGGCTCTAAAATCAATGAGAAGACACAGGAACTTGAATTTCTTCTATGTTAAAGAACTTTCCTACAACATAGCTATAATTTTTAGGGCTTAATGGGAGGAAACCCACAGCACAGAACACGCCATGAAGATGCTGTTTGTTATTTTTGCAAACATGATACAGTTAAGCCATGCTAAGACCATTCCTCTCTACAGCAAGACTGCTCAGCTCAAGAAATGTGAAATTTCTGTTTCTACACTTCTCTTTCTATGATCTTTTTGACTGATTCCAAGGTGACAGATGACTGGGTGGCAGAATGTGTGATGGATAGCTTGATTATTTTAACAATTAAATATGTAATGAAGAGCTGGAAAGGTTCCATGTAAGTCTCATTTTCACCCTGGTTAAATATGGTGTGCATAATTAATTTTCAAATATGAAAGGGCTCCAGCAAGGAAAGAAATGAAAGAAAGTTGAAGAGATGGTGAATATTTTATCAAACGTCACTCATTCAAAACTCATTAATATACATAGTCCAGGAGTAACCATCTTTTATGAAGTTAAATGCAGTAGTGATTATTTTCTTGTCAGATTATCTGGTTTATTGTTGCACATAATGGTTTAATATCATCTATGGACCAAACCCAAGCTTGTGTGCCTCTCAGAGAGGCCATCAGAATGTGAAAACTCATGGCTTTCTGTGGGGAGGTCAGAGGTAGCACAAATTTAAAATAAAGGAGACTTTGTTTCTTTGGTCAATACACAAGATTCTTTAACAGTAAAGACATATGAGCCACTTTTCCTCATCCAAAAGGGATTAATCTTGTCTACCTAGAGTCATCTCAGAGCTCTGACCTAAGAAAAAGGACTTCTTCAGCACTCAGTGAAGTGAAACAGACATGTTTGAAGAGATTTCAACCTGCCTGTGTCAGTCGTGCATCTTGTGCAGATACCACCAGTAAACCTCCATCTCCATCTGTGACCACTGGTGATCAAGGATGAGTGAACAGTCTTGTGTTCCTGTGCTGGCAAGGTACTTACATGCATGTGAAGTTTGGGCATCCAAGTCCCAGCACTGTCCTTTCCCTATTTAAGAACATAATTGCCTCTTTCTCTGTGCGCTTTCTTCAGCTGGAGACAATGAATTCCCCATTTGCTTTCTAAGACCGTGGTTCCCACAGCAACTGGTTAGAGGTGAGGAAAATGGTTCAATGCTCTGGATTTAATAGAGCTGATGAAAACTTGGACATTCACCTTGAAGGAAAATCCATCACCTCAAAATTTATATGTTCTAAATTATAATATTGAAAATGCTTCTCTGTGCTATTCTTTTTTTCTTATTTTTCTGGCTTTTTTTTAAATATATATAATTGTGAAAGTGTTTTTTAAAAATAGTCAACTGAATGTTTTATTTTAATTTGTTGGACTAAATCTACCTGTCCCTTTTGGGCCCTGTTGAGTATTCCTCTGTTGTTTGAATGCCACAGATGGACACATTGTGGTCCTTATCTTTTCCCAAAGGATACGCTATTTTGTCAGATCAAAAACTCCAGATAGTCAGGTTCAAATATGAGCTAAAAGGAACTATACCTCTCCATATCATAAAATCAAGAATTCAAAAAACTGTTTTCCTTTTAAAAAAACTAGCTGGGATTAAATCCTGGCTAGTTCTATAATTTAACTTGTGAGCAGTGTGATTCATAGCTAGAAAATGCTTTGAAGATATATAGTGCTATGTAAACGCTAAGAAATAATAATTATTATAATTAGAATATTATTAACTATAGGAGGAGAGAAGATTAAACAATGGGTTTCATTATGAAATGCTTTTGAATGAACTAAGGCTGAGGACATTTATTAAATGCAGTGCCATTCCTCTGCAAAGGAAACATCCTTGCTCCTGCATGATGCTTTCTGATCTTAGTGCAGGTCCTTACTCCTTCAGCATGAATCAGATATGAGCAAGATGCCTAGCATAAGGAGGAAAAATGAGTCTAGTAACAGAGGCATTATTTTATTCTTGCTGCCAAGAAGAGACTGTTTTTACTCTCAATTACTCAACCATGGCTTGCCGCCAAACTTCTAGATATATAATCCAGGAGACTTTGAGCTTGTCAGTGAATCTGCAGGCAACATCCTGGTCCATCTGAAAAGTCAAATTTTGCTATGTTGAATTTTATGTGTGTTATTTCTTCTCACCTGACACTGTGGACATAAACTTCAGAATGCCTTTCTACTTTGCTTTTCTGAATATTCAATCTTTTAAGAGGAACCACTGATTGTTATGATTATTATTTACAAATTTTGTTTGCTGCAGTCCATAGAAGGGACTCATAAAGCTCAGAACACCACTGTGCTTTGTGCTTTTATTTAGCATTTCACCAATGCCCAGAATAACTGAAAATTATCTTCCAAATTGAAAGGGTCTTTATCACCTTGCTAAAATAAGGATTTAGTCTCAAATAAGAAGTAGTTATATCTCATCCTTTTGCATCACTGTCAGCCTACCAAAACAGACTCCTTTATTTTGGCTGTTAACCAGAGTGCTATGAAATTCCTGGTTGAAATAGGGTTTCCTCTGCATCTCTGGGCGCAGCTGCAAGACAGCAACTCCACCAAAAAGGGTATACTGGAAAATATTCCACTGGCTCCCATCAGCCCCAGTTTACCTCAAAATGCTCTGCCATACAAGACAAGAAGTGGAAGAGTAAAAGGGCCAGCTTAAAAAGCTATTCCATTTTGTGCAGACAGTTGTGACTGCCTGAGATATGGCCCCTGTGGTAGTCAGTGGCATCTTCACCTTTGACTTCAATGGCACCAGACGCTCCCTGTCTGTGGCTGATGGACAGAGATCCAGGCTGGGTGTGGCAGGCCCAAAGGAGACAAAAGAGGGACATGGTGTGTCCATGGCTGGCTGGCCTTTATAGAGTCTTCTTTATAAGTGTGCTTTTAGTTTAGGACAATCTGCAGTCCTATACATCATGAAAGTAACTGCATCGAGGAAAGCAAACTGAAGTTTGGAGCTCCTTTGGAGCTCTTGGTGGGATAATTTAGATACTTCATTTCTCTGGCATTTGTGTGACTGGTCAAGCTCACCTTTTGTTTCTTCTCTGTCATCACCAGTTTTATTCTGCTCCTGCCAAGTCAATGGTGAAGCTTGTGTGGACTTCACAGATTGCACAGGCAAGCTGTTCTTCTAGAGGAGCATCATATGCTAGAAATTTTGGTACACTTCTAGCAAATTTTGTTATGTAACAAATAGTAGTGTCAGTTATTCTTGTTAAGAATCTGAGTTGTCACCCTGCATCTCTGTAGATTAGTGAGTCAGATCTAATAATCAAAGAACCTGTTGATCTTCCACATATTTTTGTGGCATTTCTTATGGGCTTCTCTGTAAAAGATATTATGGTTTTTTGGTATACAGTAAATTTTATCTAAAATTGTGGGTTTAGTTGTTGGTACATTGGTCTTTTATAAGGAAAACAAGTCTAAATGCATTTTTATTGTTATTTGCCTTTGATTCCCAATTACAGTTTCTTCAGTTCAGGAAAGTCATCTGTTCTTTAGACTGTCTTAACACATGCTGAACTCCCAGAGTCAGATGCCCAAACCCACTTATTTATCTACTTTCCCCTGATTCTGTCACTGAATCCACCTTGCTGTCCTAGAGCTATATGAAATTATTGTAAAGAAAATATTAGTGTTACCAGTAGATAAAGCAATCTTTAAAAACAACTAACTTCTTGAGAAGTGAGACAGTGCAATTTTTTAATCAGCACCATATGCTGTCAATATCAGCAAGAGACAGTGCAGCCACTGGCTGTTGATAAAATGGAGATCAGTGATTCCTTGAGTCAAGGTCACAGGCGATAAAATGACAAAGGCCCAGAAGCAGGGACAGAAGGCCTAAATATCAGATCAGCTTTTGTGTCTTTCAATAGCAAAATAATTTCAATATTTAACTTCCTTTTCTGCCTAAACCTTCGAGGTCCACAGTGGATAAGAAGTCACTCAAGTTTTCTTCTTCGTCAGTTTTAAATCATTCTAATAGATGCAAATCACTTCCTAACAGGGACCCCTCCTGAGCTGTGTTTGCATTTTGCAGAATAATAATAAGAACTTTTTAAAGCTTTCCACTTCATAAAGAGGCTAACATCTTCTGTTCTCTTTTTCTAGTGACTCTTGAAAGAATATGTGGTACTGTACCTTTGGAACATTAAAATGAAAGAGGCAATCCCTTATTCTGCAGGGAGTTTGAAACCAAGATATTGCAGATTAAAAAGAATATATTGAAGAGATTTGCTGATGTGAGTCTATTATTAAACATAGTTTTTACAAATTTCAGCTTATGTCAGGAACAGTTTCCTTACAATAATTGATTTATTCCAACAATGTCTCTGGTTAGTTTTGTGGTTTATTGCCATTATTTTTAAAATATTCATGTTGTGCCCAGTCCTGACTGGGTGCTTTTTTAGAATTCAGTTGGTATTTTTTGACTAAATACTCATTTAGGTCTGTGCCAAGATAACAAGATGCAAACACTTGTGCCAAGGAAATGTTGAGGTATACTGAATGATAAATTTCCTCTAGATTGCATTGAAATAACTATGTGTTCAATCACAATGACAAACTCTCAATTATATACTGCTTACATTTCCCCTTAACTGAAACTGGCAGTGGAGGGATAAGGTCTAATTAGCAAGAGCATCCTTGTCTGGCGGAATAACATAAAAATTCCAATAAAGTGTTTATTTTCCAGCAGCATTTATACTAATCTTAATAGATCTCTTCCAACTGCATCCCAAAGACAAGATGGTTTGCCAAGCACATGGTGGAGAAATGCTAGGCTGGCCAAACGCCCCAAAAATTCTATTTAACTACAAATTTTGATATTTCAAGACCTGTTTTTGCAACAATGCAGAATGAAACCAAAACCTCCAGTAATTATTTACACACACAAGCAACGACTCCACAGTAGCCTCTGTCTTACCTACTATGAGTCACACCTGAGATGCGAGAAATAGAAGTACGAAATGTTGGAGAAAAAAAAAGAGATAAAACAGTGAAAAAATATCACAAAGAAGAAGACAGTAGTGACTCTCAATATCTTATCCATCATTCTGAGACTTGTAGCATGTGATGGCTTCTGAATGCATTCTGGTCCCCAGCTGTCATGAGGCTGAAATGGAGTTTTCAATAACTTCTTTTAGAATTCAATCTATTTGGATTTTAAGTTTTAAGCAAAGATGTCTGGCTTCAGGATCTGGGTCTGTGATGGTATTTTATCACTGTTTCACCTAAGTTAGTATTTTTTAGTTAAAAATTCAATCTGCAGGGCTTGTGGACATATCTTGATGGCACCTCAGGGTACACTTTGCGATCTGTGATCTGCAGACTTACTATAATCAGTGAGTCATATTTTTAAACAATCCTGATGATGTGCATCCTTGGAGATTCAAACAAACTCTGAGAGTTGCCGGTGGATTTATGAATTACTGACTTCATGTGCTACTAAATACTTGTGCTCTCTTAATATTGGGTAAGAAAAAAAATTTTAGCATAGTCTTAGAAAAATGCATCTTCTAACAAGAAAAATGTTTTATTCTATCACCTTATCCAGTTATTTTGCACTCTGTAAGTTGGAACTACTTTGCATAGAAATTGTTTTTCCCCTGATTTTTATAAAATGCTCAGCACAATATAATCCTCATTAGAGCCTAATGACATAACTGATGTCGTGTGAACATTCAGATTTCCACCATGAAAGAAAATCTCCAAGTGAATGTCCTGATCCCCCAGTTAGTTGTACACATATATATAGGGACATACAGATATATGATTAAATATGTACTTCTTTGCATCTGCATGCACATTGGAGATTTTCTGAATAAAATTTGAGAAATAATTATGCAAAAAGATACACATGTGCACGCATTTTTCTCTGGTGAAGAAATACTCCATGAATTTATAGAGGGAAAGTTAGGCACTTGAGTGTCTTGCCTAGTTTAGAAGAAGAGAGAAAAGTTTCAAATGAAACCAGTGGCTCTGGGAGACTCAAATGCCTGCTGCAAGTCAGATGAAGAAAGAGGACTGTAGAACATCCAGTCAAAAGGTTCCTCCTGGCTACCTATAATGCATACCTAACTGATTGTGGAGGAGGGTGTCTTTCCATCTCTCTGGGGATACCAGAGGTAAAATACAGTTTGCTTGCTCACCACTGCTGCCCCATAAACTAGTGGAGCAGGGAGGTGGGGGAAGGTGAAGGAGAGAGTTTTGCTTGAGCAGAATCAAGGGGGCAAAAAATTTATTGAGCCAAGTAGTTGACCAGCTGTCTTCACAGCATCTTGGCTTCTGAAGGCCCTAGTAGAGTTAGAATGGTGCAGTGCTCTACAAAAGACTCACCTCGGTTTTAAAAGGCTTCATTGCGCCTTATCACATCAAAGCAAAGCATCTGTATGTTTCAGTTGTGGGGCATCATGTGTCTGGCTCCCCTCTGGCTCTCACTAATCCCTTGGATTATCACAGCTCTCTAAAGCAGCTCTTAAAAACCCTGTGAAAATAGGACTCCAAGTGGGTGTGTGAGAAGTGGGGACTGAAGCAACAAGGCTGCCTGTGCCTATGGAATTCATATAATCACAGTCTAAAATACCCTAAAAAGGTGTTGAAAAGTCTGCTTTTGCCCCAGCTGATCCCAGACAATACTGGCTCTCAGTGAGACAAAACAAGATTGAGTCTGGTTCATTCATTTGCTGGAGCACATCTGAACTGCTGCTATGAGTTATAGCTCACGCGGGGCTCACCTAGGCACTGCTCCTCAACGATCTTCCATCATTCAGGTTTTTTTCCCTCTTTTCCAAAGTCGCCATCTGCAAATTGGGGAGTTCTGCAAAGGGATGATGCCCCCCCCAGAGGGGCTGTGTTTTGTGCAAGGGTGGTCTTTGGCACAGGCTGCAGAGAGAGGAGACAATGTGGGAAGGCTTTGCTATGGGGGGGGGGGGGGGCATCTGACCTTCTATTGTTTGTGTCTGTCCCTTCAGATCTGTGGGGAGGAGATGGTCTCATAGGGCTGCTATCCCAGCAGTTCAGGTATGGAGGAAAGAGGGCTTCAGCCTATACTGTCAGTCCAGTGCCTTTCATAACCCTCAAATCCACTTCAGAGAAAAAAACCAAGCAGTGAACACCAAAGGCGAAGATTTCACCGTGTAAAGAAGCAAGAAGTTTATGCAGACAGTATGGCTCTTCCCCTCTCTTAGGCCTGTTGGCTGCTCATTCCCAAAGGAAAATATAATAAGCCCCATGAAATTCATGGTATTGAGAACTAAATGATAGTAAACCCTAAAATCTTCAGTAGTTCATGAGAATTTTATTTCATTTTCTCTGGTTTAAAAATAAAAAAGATTATGCATGTCTGACATTGACAAAAGTCTGGGGAACTGACCCATAAAGTAATTAGAAGAGGAATTCACCCTCTGCTCTGCCCCCCTCCCCAACCTTTCCCATCTCAAAGCCATATCAGATGAAAGGCAAGCTTTGTTTACTTCCTGATCTGTCTAATTTCAGTAACAAGGACCATCCCGACTTCATCTTCCTGCAGCTGCTAGAAGTGAAACTCAAGAGGGTGCCTCAGGCACTGCAGCACCTTCTCAGAACTGCTTGACCTTAATGGATTAGCGTTTCCCTGAGCAGGTGGCAATTTAACAAGAGGAGACAAACTTTTACACTTAGGAGACCTCTGGTGAATGGCATCAAATTTCAGAAGGTTGAAACAGAGCAAAGAGACTTCTGATGCCTTCCCACCTTAACCCTGTGCCACCTTAACCCCCTTGCTATGCGCAGAAGTTACAGCTTTCCAGTAAGGATCATAAGTCCATTTATTAAGGAATCAAAGTAAAAACCACCTTATATTCTTAACATGTCCTCCCCTCACAAATCCTGTTGAATTAAAGGAGAGCAATGGATGCTTTGATTTCAGTCTGCTTATGTCTGAGTGTCTGAATAGGGTGTTAGAAGTATTACTTTAGGCTCTTCATTTTGCAAGCATGTGCCACAGTAAATACATCATAGTGAAAGCAATAATAACACCTTTTGTTTTGACATTGTAATTTTACCAAAAAAATTCAGGGTTTAAACTGGCAGTGCCAAATGCATTCACTGTATGCTTTCAGTAGGTAGAAGAGCAGAAAAAAATTGCTGGTTTATTTTAAAAAATAAAAAAAGTATTTGTTATTTCCTCCTACACATGCCAGCCTTAGTAACAGACTAGATTTTAATTTTTCCTAGTGCACTTTCCACTGTCTACTATGATCTGTTTGTTTAAGGATTCATCATAATAATTACAAGTCAAAACTGTCAAACAGATGTCCAAGGTCTGATAGCTAGGTGTCAGTTACCATATCAAAACCTAAGCACAGAGATACTTTTACTTATGCTTCTTTACACTAGCTCTTCATTTGCTCAACACCTGCAGCTCCTTCTATGATGACTTACAAGATTAGATTGTGTGTGTTTTCAGACAAGTTAGTTACTAGATTTTCCCATCAACAGCTAAGAAATGTGAATGTTTTTTTACCACAATAGGAAGGAGAGACAGGCAAGGCAGTAAAACAAGAGCAAGTAAAATGTAGTAATAAAATGTCTTTTTTAAAATAAGTAAATCTGCTGCCTTCTGAATAGTTTGTTTTTGTCAACAATGTGTAGGAATCTTATGTAAATATGCATATGCATATATTTATATATTTATTTTTTTTATATGTCTTTGTGTCTACTATTACATATACATGTGCATATATATGTTTGTTTATTTTTAATTTGCATAAGGTGCTACCAGATATTTATTTAGCAGGTATCTATTTCTGGGTTCCAGTATTTTATGTATTTCTTTTTCAGCAGAATATGTTTTGTGTATTTTAAAGTTGTCATGTCAAATGATTTCAGTGGAAAATACTGACATACTATTCACTTAAAACCTGCAGTCATTCAAGATCAAGGACATTGTCCCTGTAAGAAAATAATGTCCTGAGAAGCATGGCTTCTGGGATCACATCATGTGTTTGTCCAGTGACATCCAACTGTTCTGAACATATCTGGCTCTGTATTGTTCTGTCCCTAAAGACTGTATAGCCATATACCATTCATGAATATTAAAACCACGATTATACTTTTCACCCCAGCATAGTTCATCTGTCTATCCAGATATGTGTGTCAGCTATTTTAACTGAAACTGTCTCTCTGACTAGTACCTCACATACTTGTATAGTATTTGCATGACTTCATGAATACATCAAAATTGTAAAGCTGCATGTCCTACAAGCACATTTTTGAATTTTTTTAGTAAGAGTGAATTCCTCAGGGCCTGTGCAAAGCAGGAGGAGAAGTAACTGTCAGACAGAAAGATCAGCAAAGATGAGATCAGTGGATTTCTCCCCTAGTCTGGTGGGGGCCCCTCAGACAACACTTGCTGATACTGAGTCCATGCAGTTTTGTGGGCAGTGATACACAGCTGTGCGGGTATGTCCGCCTAAAAACCCCTTCCTGTCTTCTAGAAGAAGAAAACTACTGCAGAGCTTAGCAGTAGAGGCCGGCAGGTTTCAGCATGTGGCTTGATTTCACTCTCTGCACAGCAGATCTCCAGGCCCTCAGACTTCCTCTGTAGACAGCCCAACAGGGGCATCTCCTGCCCAACATACTCAGATGCTTTCTCTGCAATAGATTGGAAAGAGGAAGATATTACATGAATGAAGTAAAGGCAGAAGTATTCAAATTAATACACAGCACATATCCTTCAACTTCATCAGAAATGTCACATGCATGTGAGAGTCAGGAAAATCCTGGAAATTTCTAGCTCTCCCTTAGATTTGAGTGCCTATAAACTAATTAATGGATGGCATCATCTCTACAATGCAATAGGTAGATTTTTTATTTGTGGCAGATATAATAACGATGGTTTCTTTCATTAAGTTTTAGTAATAATCTTTATTTAATAATTAATACAAGTATAATTTAATACAGTGCAAATTAAAAGTATTCTTCATTTCTCTGTAATGTTTCAGAAAGCCCTGTCAAAGGACAAACGATAGTAATTGCTTACAAAATACATTCATTAGTCAGATTATATGTAGACATTTACTTTACAATACCTAAGGGCCTTATCCTGAAGTCAGTTTACAACAAGGATAGGCTTCTGAATAGTAAACTTTTGACTTGTTAAAAGAAATCAGTCATATATAGTCCATACCCTTGCATTATGTAACTATAAAATATTTGCAATCATTTTTGTTTGAACACTGAACTTCATGGTAACTCTTGGTCAGGTTTGTCCTGCAAATCCTTCAACAGTCACCATTTAAATTATGGTATGAGTCTTAGTGAATAAAATAATATCTCTATTTCCCATAGTTAGATAAAAAGTAATACTTTTTCCATGAAGGCCTACACAGACAAAGGCTCCTACCAGCAAAGGCTCTGTTGACTAACAAGTCACGTTAATTTAGTGGGGCACCTGCAATTCCCTGACTATCTCCACCACAGTATTACGGTGACAGGTCACAGTCTTGTGGTCTTGTGGTATTTAAATGAGCAGTGCAGATAAGCCATTATTCTGCTCTGAGGTTGCTGCATCTTTCAGAGGTTATCGCTGGGCCAAAATGAAACTTCCACCTTCAACCAAAGTCTTCAGTTAAGCCAACAACCTGCAACAATGAGCAGCAAAGTTGTTCTGATATGATCAATTAATAAGGCTTATGTATCTTTCCTTAAAGTATGGTTTGGTACTTAACTCCTCTTCCAAAATCATAAGGTGATAGCAGTTATGATTTCCCAGTACTTCATGATTTTGGTAGAGGAAGGACAAAATCATTTCATATGGCTAAAACTTAGCATAAAGAAAGTTAAACATCATTTTACACTCATTCCAGAAGTTAAAAGGAAAAATATGAGTACTTTTTCAGTCTTTATTTGAAATTCTCATTATTCTGCCATATGAAGGACTCCCGAGAACTGGTTTCTGACTACATATATAATATTGGGATGTGTCTTCCACTGCAAGTGAGTACTTGCTGTCTTTAAAAGAGCTAATAATTAGGCTGTGTGTATACCAAAATATTTGGTTTTCCTCATAACCATAAGAGACCATAGCATTTTCTGTTCAGATGCTTCCTACCCACAGATAATATCTTAGTTTTGGCTGGCTTTTCAGTCAAAAAACAGGAAAGGAGTGGCAAAGAGCACTGAGTTTTTAATAAAGCAATAATGGTCTTAATCTTCCTTGCTCAACAGTTGCAAATGATTGAAACATCAAAGTCAAAAATGAAGAATATATAGCAGAAAAAAAATAAAAGACGAAAGTTGTCTCTTAGCTGTTCCCTTATAGGTGTTCTGTTTCCCAGCTTCAAACCCAAATCCACAAGTGATCACAGATAAGAAAAGACTGTGAGCCTTTTACAAAGAAGAATCAATTCTGAAATGGATAAGAGATTGGTTATTGGTGGGGATCTTTTTCAGGACAAAACTGTGTAAAGTTTGCATATGCAGGCTTCAAATGCTGCAAAACCAGCTGCTAAAATAAGTGTCTGTGGGGAAAAAGCCTGGCTTGGGGAAAAAATCAGAGTGGATAAAAGCTTTGTGAAAGAAACTTCTTTCCTCACCTTGGGAAAGACGTTTATTGTGACATGAGTTGGCATTTGGAGCTCCTGTGTGTTGCACCATATTTGTGCACCTTTCCTAATGGGAAAACAAGAAAGCCATTTGCATGAGGTTGCTAAGAAACTTGGTCCCAGAATGAAGATAAGAAAATACCTGCTGTGATTACTGTGCATGCAAATGCAGGGTCTTTATGCTGTATGGATCAAGTTGATCAAACTCATAGATGTAATGAGCTTAAAAAGGAAACATCACTCCTGACACATTTGATCCAAGAGATCTTTATTTATGTTGTCAAGAAGCTGAATATTTTTATAACAGACTAGGTCTGCAAAAGACACATTTTTGGTGGATTTTCAGAACTGGAGATTTTACAAAACTTGTTTTATATTTCTCCAAAGTAAACATAAAAGAAATTGGCATGTATATGAGACTGTAGACTACTACATCTTTAAGTACCATCTTCTAAAAACCTAAGGACATTTTTGTTGCTTGACATGTTTAGAGATGTGCCACTTGTGGATTTTTATAATTTTATTTTTATTCTTTTTTAAAAATTAGTTTTCATTGATTTAGGAAAACACTGAAATAACTTCATGGTCATCTACCAGCCAAAATTGTCTCATAATTTCCAGTTGGCTGCAATATGCTCTTTTACTTCCTACCCTAAACTACCATATAATGTCACACCATGGTCTGCCCATCAGCTGCAGAACTTGTCCTAGTCTCTGTCTACTGATAGGAGATATCAAAACTCTGTCCTGCAGCGTGCTAATCACATCCTCACATGAAGGCATAGGGACCAGGTTTCTTTTTGCCAAATGTCAGCTGGGAAATTTATACTGCCTAAAGGTCTGGGCTTATTTATCACATCTAGCATTTGATTTGGAAAGCTTCCAGGGAAAAAAAAAATCAGAAGAGAACCTCTCACTATGCCAATGGACTGAAGCACCTTCAGGATTCATTTTTTCCCCCTCTTTTCAACATTTCTCTGTTGCTTTAAATTTAAATTGTCTAAAGCTTCTGAGCACACAGTGAAACTTCTTTTAAAGAGATTTTGCTTGCCTTGTGTTTGTCAAACTGTCTACTCCATCTCTGACTCATTCCACGTGGGAGTATTTGCAAAACTCCTTGGCTCACCCAGTCTTTGATTGACGTCACCATTGTCTCCTTGCTATTTTTATACACCTTGTCAGGGCTAGTAAGCACAGTGCAGCATGTTGACTCTGAGTCAATTTTTCATCAATGTTATGCAGCTTGAAGGTTTTAGTGATTTCTTTAAAGCTGCTTAGTTGATCTTTATGTGGCAGCTTAAATAAATGCTGTTTGCATTTAGGACTAGTAAATCTGAAGGATTTCTGTTCCTCATTCTTTGCCACCTCAGCAGCAGTAAGGTGCTTGCAGAATTTCAGCCAGTGCCTGCATGTCACTTATAATTAGTTATGTATCGGTATTCTCATGATTCATCACAGAAGAGGGAGGGTGGCAGAGAATTTGTGAGAAAAGAAGAGGATGAAATATAACTGCACCTTGCCACAGTTTTCACATATACCTCTGGCAAATCACTCAGTCTTTCCACCCCTGTGGTCCATGTCTGCAGCTGGAGATTCAGCACTCATTTCTCTCTGACTTGCAGAACCCAGTTTATGCCTGATGGAGAGGTGGAAGAAGAGCAAAGTTCAAACAAATCCTGAGGGAGAACCTGAAAAGTGGGGTTAACCTCTATTCTGTTGCTGTCATCAGAAAGAGACCTGCAAATATATAGGTTACTATTATGTTTAATTAACTCTTGAAGGCTCCAGGCACTATGGCCCAAATCCAACTTCCACCTCTGCAGGCTTTGAAGTACTGGAGGAAGCGTGTCTATGGTAGCATAATCAATTTCTCCTCACAAGGTGAGAGAACTTTAATGAAGGAAAGAATGATCGATGGATGTTTGCCAGCATGCTTGGCTTTGCTTCACAAATGTTCTCATTGTTGGCATTAAACCAAGCCCGAGGATCCACTTATCCACCCACATGTTACTTACTCGTGGTGGGAGGTTGAAGAAGATGGCAGAATGAGCAAGAGATCACATTTCCATAGCTTACTAGCTCACCAATAATCCCTTACATTTCCCAGTGTACAGGTCTCCAAAATGTCACCTTTTTTTCTTGGGATGGTCTTTTGTTTATTCTACCTCCAAACCTATTTGCACTGTGGTCCTTGTATAGCTTTGCAAGTAGTTGCAGGATTTTGACCCAAGAGTAGAGCTACTTATCAGGGCTGATGGGAACAGATGCATGGACTGGTCTAAAACAGCTCAGCAACCACTTGCTGAAACTCCTGCTTGTTCAGCTGGTCTGTGTGCTCAGAGAGCCTTGATCAGCTTCTGATTGCTGCTTCAGCTCTGCTCCCTGTTTGTGTGTGGAGGACTTCCTATTAGACAGTTTTATGTTCTTGGCATGAGAGCCAAATGCTGGAGCAAATCTCTTCCAACCGATCATACTACACTTAACAACTTCCGCTCCTTGATTACTGAGGAAATTATTAGAAGAAGAAAGTGTGTAGATCTTTCATCATGCCTGCCTTAACTTAAGGGAGGTCAGGAATGGTAAGGGGAGGAGAGATTTGAGCAATCATTTAACTTTCTTAAAAGCTCTTATTCCACTATTTTCCCTATTTTGCATCTTGTCTGCTACCTAATTACTTCCATATCAAGTTCTTCGGCTCAGCATGCCACCTCCTGCAGGCTTTTAAAAACGTCGTACAGGTCTGTGTCTGGAAATGCAGTTGTGAGACCCTGTTTTCTCACAAACATGGAATCTGTAACTTTCAAAAATAGGTGCATTACAGCTGAAACTTTCACACACACTTGATGTATTTCACCCTTGTCCCCCTGATGGCAATGAAACTGCACAGGTTCACTACAAACACGAGTCCTTTCTGAAGCGGGTCCCTAATGAGCTTATTTGTGATCCTCAGTAAAATATTTGAAACTAGAATAACTGGAAAGGGCTTAGGTAATTTCAGGTACTAATTGTTGTGACTTGCGAATTTGTGTGGTACAAGGTAAGAGTCAGGTTAAAAAAATGGTGTCTGATGCAGAATGAAGGAAGCCCTCAAGAAAAGCAGCAAAAGCATCTTACTCATACCTGTTTCTGTTCTTCAGAGCAGATTTCTGAAGCAGAGAAATATGAGTTCAAGTTGCTGTATTTTAATTCCTATAGAAGAATGAATTAATTGGGAGAATGTATGGACAGTAGGAGTTTTGTTACCATGGAAATTACAATGATTTTTAAACTGCTTGTAATGGGAAGAAAATCTCTTTGATGAGGACTCAGTCTTTTATGTGGTGCTGAATTTAGACATTTTAATGGTGAAAGAAGCTGTTAAAATCAGTTCTGTCAGCTAATGGCATTTATTGGCCCAAATAAATAGGACTTAGACCTATACTTTAAAACACATTTGTCTTCAACTTCCAATGCCTTTGACTTCACCATTAAGCAGGAAAATGCTAAGTTTACTGAAGACTATTAGAGGTATCAGAGCCTGATCTTGTATGTTTTGTGCTTAGTATTCAATTAGGGCAACATCAGGAGATCCAATATTTATAGGTTGAAATAATCATTATACATGCAAATCAAATAGTTTGGTAGCTAAATGCCAACAGTTGTGTTTGTAACTGATGACACCTACATTCCTTTAGGCTAAGACTGACAAGGCAAGCCCTTGGGCTACATTTTTTGAAAAGCTTAAGGATTTATATGCATAATTCCCAGTAAGAGAAAAATAACCCGGGCACTCAGATCCTGTAGTCAGCTTCAAAGATGACTTCCCAAATTCACTCAGCTTCTTCCATTCTTTACCAATACAGAGAATGCTTGGACACCTTTTGGAAACAATTCCTTTAAGGAAATGACCATTTCAACTAAACTGTGCTCAGATGAATGAACCAGTCTGGACAGCAAAAGAGGCAAAAGTTGCTCTCTGGTCTTAAAGTGAGGAAAAAGACTGATCCCAAGGAAGAAGAAATGACAGGATAAGCTGATGGAGTTCTTTCCAACTCCCACATACAAGCTAAGCACAGTGATCTGCCTCACGGCCCTAGAGGACTTCCAGTAGTTTCAGAGAATGGATCGTCTGTTTCTTTTCTCCACAGCAAAGTTTTCCAACAGCATAGATAATGCTCAATAAATGAGGTTTTTTTTTTTTTCTGGCTATTGGCTACTGCAATATTCTGTTTTATTTCATATTTTCTGTACCATGTAATCTGGGCCTTGTACACAGTGTTAATACATGCAATAATTATAATTCTCCTTGACTGCATCATATTTAAAGGTGTAAGCTTCTCAATTCATCTCCTTGAGGCAGATTACCCAGGAGACAACCCGCACATTACAGATGGAGCTACTCTGATCCCATTAACCGAACAGTGAGGAGAGCATTTGAATCACAGACTCCAGAGCCTAGTGAAACCCTGATCTCATTAAAAGCAAAGCTGGCAAGACTGTACCATTGGGGTGCCACTTTGGGTGTGCCTTTGAACTCAGGACTGCATCCAAGGGGCAAGTGTTGAGCAGAGATGGGACTGAGGCATTGGGATGAGGTCCCTTACACCACATCCACCTGTGCCTGTGAACTTCTGATCCTTTCTAACACACACCTCTCAGCAATTTCTGAAGGTGCCAGGGGGCTCAAACCACCAAAGTGAGGCGCAGAAGGAAAATAGAAGCTCAGACAACTTAAAACCAAGTGGATTAATTAAATAATCTATATATTTACCAGTGATAATTCTACAGTAAAAAGCCTCCGGGGTTAGACATTTTATAGGGATTTTAATTCCTTAATTTGGAAGGTTTGAAGCCCTGAGGATTGTTACTCTTTTTGGTTTTTTAAGTGATTTTGTAGAATTGTCATGGTGCAGGCTTTGTCTTTTGGGCTGTTTGCTGTCAATACAAACATCTTTCAAGGACAAGCTGTAAGACACTCCTATGGTCATGTTACAGCATGTAGTTCACTGATTTTTGTAGTGCTTAATGGTCTAGAGGTACACATAGAGATCTGGAAGATTAGAAAATCTGGACTACATTGTCTGCCTCACCAAAAAAACCATCCTTTTTCTAGAACTAGGATAAGAGACTTGTTTACCAGACTTTGCATTTTGTTGTCTGATATATTGCTATGTTGCAAAATATTTTGTGCAAGAACTAAGTACTGATTATTACTATGGTCATGTATTTATTCTAAATGTGGGTAAATACATTGCATCTATACATTGAGTAACACTAATTCTGAGGATGAACAAAAAAAATAAAAAACATGTAAATCTCACTTCCCCTTACTCTCCCTCCTTCTTTGTCCCAAATGATCTTAAAATCTAACTCCTGTCCCAAATTTTGCATCTTTATCATTGGGAAACACGAGCTCAAATACGTTTTACTTTTCCTCCTCACCCTCTTTTCCCATTCACACCTCTCCTCCCACCCCTTTCAAGTGATGTTGTCAGAAATGAGAGTGTAATTCTGAAACAAGCATCTAAAGCCTAAATGCTAGGCTTTTCCAAAGCATGGCTCACCAGAATTGCACCAAAATGACAATGGATACAGAGGCATAAAACTCTTCACTTTCCTGCAAGGAACCTCAAAAGGTTTAAGATGAAAACGTTAATAAATCAGCTGTTTAAGTAGAAGTGTAAGCTGTGTTCAAACTCCAGATGGACATTTTTGTATTGAATTAAAATGGCAGCAAGGTTAAAAACTGTGGCATTGCAAGTGTATCTTGAGCCTGAGGAAGTTCAATTTTCCTTGTTATGATACCCCTTGTTAGTGTCTGTGTTAGTCTGAGTCTTCCAGTACAACAGAGAGAAATACGAAATCCCATAAAAAACCCAAACCAAACCAAGAACCACCCAGTTTTTTATTTCTACTTTTCTTTTTGGACAAAAATGCAGAAATCTTTCCACACCAAGAGGGATCAGGGACACGGGACTATGTTTTGCTTTTAGGTACTTTAGGGAGGGAACGAAGCAATGGCAAACTAAAAGCCTAAACTAAATGAGAGTTAAAGTTACCTTAGGGAAAAAGGGAATCAGAAGCTAGAAACAATATTTGCTCTAAGCAGTGATGTGCTATAGATAAGACTGTTTTTGTCCCAGCCTCCAATAAGTCCTCTGTCCTTGAGTGCTCTCACAGGAGGGGAGGAGGAGAAATCAGCCAGATAAGTAACATCTCCTGCCATTTAAGTCATAAAAATTTTGCATAGCCAAGGTGAGGTGAAAGCACTGCTTAGAAAGCTGGCAATATTGAATTGCTCTGAAGGGGAGTATCTTTTTGATTTATCTGTATTAAGTGATATATTCTTGTAAGAATAGGGCAGACAATTTCAGGGTGGGTGGGGGAAATGGCTCCTTTCTGGAGTGAGGTGCTGATATTGCTCAGAGGAGCAGGAGACTCGTGTGACAGATGGGAGCAGTTGCTTCAGAGGTGATGGGAAGGCTTTCCCAAAAGATCAGGTAGATTTACCTGCTGGACAGTGAATCACAGCAAGCCAAATATAGGAAATGCAAGGACATAGTGGGCAAGACTAGAGTTGGATTTAAAACATTTTCATTTCATTTTTGGAGAAGAGTTAAGGGATGGGATAGTTTTGTTTCGTTGGTCCAGGTTTGGGAGGGGGGGTTATAATTTATTTATTTAATCTGTTATTTGTCTGGCATATGTGTTTTTAACAGCTTCTAGTTTTTATTCAAGTGAAGTTATGACCTTTTTTCCCTATCTTCTCTATGAATCTCCTTCAAAAAGTGGGCAGACCAACTTCAGCTGCAGCTTCAGCTGTAGTCGTGCTTCTCTCACTGTTACACTTTCCTGGAAATAGGAAGGTATTTTTCCTTAAAAATGTACTCTCTTTTGGCAGGTATTACTGTATTATTTTGACAGTGTTATTGTACAATGAATGTTAGAGATACCAGGCCCTGTGGAATATGTCAGTATACTGTAAAAATACCTGGTATTTTAATAAATCCGTTTAATTGCTGGTACAAAAATTATTCTTATGGAGAAGTATTGTAGAAAAGGAAGGGATAAGACATTGCTCACAGCAAAGTTTTAGACTCTATCCAGAGAGTCAATGTGTGTGGGAGAGATCTGAGGCAAAGAAAGCATCTCAAATTTCCCTCTACTGTGGTTGCAAAATTTTAGAGAGATGCTTCCCAGATCCACCCTTAGCACATCAGGAGTGCTGGGGTGGCCATACCTGCATAATGGTTGTTTTATTCATTTTTCTAAAAGAATTACTACAGAACTGGATGAGAACAGCTTATGACATTGCTTCTCCCAGTATCCCAGGCAGCATATAAGTTTAGAGACTTTCCTAGTGTCTTTCCTGAGGTCTTCAGAGGCCACACAGCAGAGCTTCTGTGGAACTGGCACCTTCTGTGCATGGTAGGGTTGAGTTTTGTGGCAAGAGGCTACTTCCCTTTATGCAACAGAATGGACAATGCAGGCCAATAAAAACACACATCTATTGTATAGCATGAAAGAGGCTTCTTTGCAAAGTCTGTTGTTTGTTTTCCTTTGTGTTTTCTCCTCTGCCAAACACAGACTTCTCCTGCTCCTTCTTTCTCATCACCAGCTCCCACTCAGTGTGCCTCCTTAGCACACTCTGTGATGGTGACACACACTCCATTGAACCCTGCTGGAGTCTGAAATTCCCCAGCATGAGACAAATAAACAGCTTTTTAAAATTTTTTTTCTTTTTTTTTTTTTTTTTTTTTTTTTGATTTTTTTGTCTAACTTCCCAGACTGACATGCTGTAAAATAAAATAAACAAGGATTTTGAAACCTACATTGATCAACACTGGTGTGGTATGCAGAAAATATGTTGTGAAACAAATGCTTTGAATTAGGACAAATGCAAAGGCTTAGGGCTGATTAATAGCTACTGCAGTCAAAGACTTCAGAGATTTTTTTCAGTGCTGTGGGCCAGGATAGAATTTCAAACATATTAATTAGCAATAGTGTGCATGTTTGTTGCTGAACCACTAAGCAAAGGAAAGTAAGTGGGAGAACAAGCCAAGAAATACTTTTGGATACTCTGTCACAAAGAAATCAAAGCAAGAGTACCACTGTCAGCCTCTGCATTAATTGGTCTGTAGGAGTGGGTGACTTTGAAGATAGGGAGGAATGAAAGACTGATATACTAAGGATAGATTTCACTTGCTAGTCATGCACCAATATTTGATTGATGGATTGATTCAGTCTGACTGATAAAAAGCTCTAGCAGCCTTCTGCTGCATCAAGATACAAACATGTCCAAACAGGTAAAAATATTCATCTGAATAAGCTAGTCAACCTAGCGGTGTATGAATAGGATCTCTACAACAGCTGGAAAAATCCTTCAATTACGTACAAATAAAATTTTCCTTTTTGATGAATTTGGTGAATTTTTGGTACATTTTAGCTTCTAGATTTGAGAAATGTGGAATTTTGGGGTTTTTAAAACAAACTATCCATTGGGAATGGGTTGACTAGCCCTCCTTTTTATCTCCTCATTGGACTGGGATTTCACATGATGAAGACAGAGGTAACAATAGAAAGTTGTTGAGCCTCTATTATCTCTTCTGATTGGCTGGCTGCCAATCAGAAAAATCACCTGCCCTCATAAGCTGGTAACTGAGTAACTGATTATCTGACAAAGAAATCTGGTGATTACAAAGGAAAAGGTCTTAAGGTCTTCTATCATCTCATTTATTGGGAAGAAGTGCTCTGCTGCCTCAGTGCCTGCAGGAATAAGATGGGATGCTAGGTGCTTAAGTGAAATCAATGCAAATCTATATTCAAGGGTAAAGGCAAGATCCTGAAAGTCTAAAAGGACTCAGATGAATGCTCAAGAACACAGGAAAAAACTTAGATAAGTGAATGCATATAGTTATATCACTATTTCCTTAGCTCCATTTAGTTTTTCTCCTAAAGCATGGGCCAACGTCATAAAAACCCTCTGAGAAGCTGTTGGGTTACATGTTTCACAGCATCTGTGAAGAGTGGAACCATGTTACAGAGCCTTTATAAAACTGGTGAAAAATTATAAGCTCAAGCAACTGTGTTACAGTGAAGGAGCAGAGCTGATCCTGCTCCCCCGCTTTAGAAGCTGAAACCAAAGTGCCCAAGTTGAAAGAGAACTGAAACATGCCCTGGTTATGTAAAGCTGAAGACCTTTGTCCACTATGGTGGGACCCACCACTCTAGACTTGAAAGTGTTTGCCAAGATACAATTATTAGGCCCCTGGTCTCCACAATACTGACACCATCAAGAAGTTTCTCCACCTGATTTCTCTCCAGTACAGAGCAAAGCAGATACTTAAATGTCCTCTGAAATTTGTTGAACATCAATTCAGGGCAGGAGATCCATGCTGGGGAAAGAAAAATGTCCCTGTGAAACTCCTCTGCAAGGCAGTCAGGCTGGGAAATATTTTCAGTTCTGACCATATGGTGCTGCTTTATCTGGGAAGATGTCTAACTGTTCAGAGTTGTAAAGAAACATATCTTCAGCCTCCCTTCATAGAAAAGAGTCCAGCAACAGAAATACTGCCAGTTTCAAGCCAAGCATAGTGAGAGAAGCAGAAGTTTGTACAGACACATCCAGAAATGGCATTGTTAAGGCTCCATCTCCTGAAGTCATGCAATTATGCAAAACAATCATGGTTTCATGGTTTGTTCTTTTAACACCTTGCCTCATCACGGTTGAAAAGACAATTTGGAAATGACTGTAGAGCACAAGGCAAGCAAAGGCAGCCACAGAGTTCACTGGCTGGTTGGTTTTCAATGGCATGATTCAGGTGAGGGGGCAGGCAGCTCAGGAAGCTTTTCTTCTGCAGTAGTGAGAACTTCCTCTAGAGGATTCTGTAGCAAGAACTAGGAGCAGCTCTCATGAGCTCTACACCTGACCCCTTGCTGCTGTGACACTGTTTTGCTTCATACCAGGACTATGTGAATGATAACACTCTTTGGAGGCATTCCAAGGCCAGCAGAGCCCTATGGCACACGACCATATTGCATCATATGAAACTGTTCTAAGTGCTGAGTAACCACTGCCTGAGAATCCAGTTCTTCTCTTCTGGTCACTTCTGGAAATAAAAGTCAAAATATGTTTTAAACCACAACTTGCTCCTGCAAAACCTCAGCCATGCAGCACACAAGTCCATCCCCACCAGCATAACATTCCTCCACAGGCCAGACCTGGTTCTAAGTCCCAAGTGCTGCAGATGCATTTTGCATCTGTTAGCATCAAATCTGTCAGGAAAGTGGACAATTACCTGAGATTGCTCCAGCTTAAAATATTATTTTGGGGCTCCATAAGTAAGGACATCAAACTGGTAATGAAATCTACAGAACTCGAGGAAGTTACAGCTTTATCGTAACACTAAAGGTTTCTCATATTCTCTGTTTTAACTGATATGTGCCATACAGTGGCTGGTGGCTGTTGTTTTCCTAAAGCTTTCCTTTATAAACAAATAAAATGCTGAATTTTCTGTCATGAAAACTGATTTTACTAATTGTAATATTTTCTTCCATGAACCTTTGGGCTGTTGCTGCAATTATCAAACAGGTTGATTTTTCCAGTAACAATTTGGATCAAGGTATTAAAGTCCTAATCGCTTCCTGGACACACACACACCTATCTTCCATTGTTTTTGAAATGTGAGTGCAAATATCCAGTATTTTGCTTTCTAAGCTATGAAAGCATTTTTTAAAGTTCAAATATACTTAATCCATAAAACTAATTTATGGTTGTGCAAGTAGGAGAAACAAAGGTTACCAATTAATGGCCTGAGTTATTTAAAAATTACTGAGGTAGGCACTTTTCCTCCCGATTTTTGATGACTTTTCACATGTAAATGTTGGCCTACAGTGTACATGAGCTTACTAAAGGTAGATTCGTGTAGATATGGAAATCCTTGCACAGTATTGAAAAGACAGATTTAATGTGCACTCTGACTAAACCATAATGTTGTGGAGGCATGCAGTACATCTGCTATGCATGTGCATTACTCTAATCACACAAATGCATGAGAAAAAGCCTGGAAAAAAAATTCTGGGCCCAATAAAGTAAATGCCAAAACCTCTCATTGACTTGGGATGAGGAACAGACTTCACTGCCTTGCAGTGTTTCATGACTGGCACCATCAGCATAAGATACAGTAAGAATCATTTTATTTAAGCAATAGTGTTACTTTAATCTCTTGACGTTTCCTACATATTCCTTTTTAGTTCTTAAATCAGTCACTTTCCCCCTGTGGTACCCGCTGAGTATGTTGTTCTTTATGGGACTAAATTTAGCAAAACACCTACATATGTGTTTAATATCAAAGACCTCTGAAGCCTACTTACTGAAAGCTGTGTGCTGAATGTTTGGGGTTTTTAATTAGACACCTATGAAAAATTTAGCTGGATTATGTCCTTACCTTTGATACCAGTGATAAGACACAGCAATGTGTTTGATTATGTTTTCTTGATGATTTCTGAAACAACTTTAGTGATATTCTACTGAGGTGTCACAAAAGGATCATCTTGGGGAGCACATTGAGACAAAAAAACTGCAAGGAGGAGAGTGACCTTCCAGAGGATGTTTTACTTACAGAAGCAGGACAGATAGACGGAAGACTAGTAAACAGCAGGGCACATTATGAAATGGGAAAATAAATGCCTTCTGAGAGGTTTTCATAGACACACTCAAGAAGAATATCTGTGGATCCAGAGAGTGGATTAAGCCCTCCTTAAGCATAGTATTTTATGTGAATAATACTGAAGACTTTAGCCTTGATCTGGTAATACAAGCTTGATTTTATTTATGCAAATACTATTGGTTTATTAGGTACCCTTAACTCTAGATCACAGACCAGGAAAGGGGAGGGAAAGGGTGCAAAACTACTGCTTATTCACAGCTTTAAAGTAAGTCTTTAAGGCATTTTGTTCTGGGAGGTGAAATTATCTATTCCCCAAAAGGTTCAATGCAGAACAGCTGAGGTTTTTTAATTGGTTGAAACTACTCTTAAGCTTTGAGGTTTTTCTTTCCTACTCTCTCTCCTCTTTTATCTCTTTCTTTCTCTCTCTCCTTTTTCTCTCTTTCCTGCCTTCCTTCCTTCATTTCTTTCCTGCCTTTCCTTCTTTCTTCCTTCCTTTCTTTCTCTTACAGGGTTGTATTTTTGCCTTCTATATCCTACTAAAAAGAGTCTCAAAATATTCCTGATGGGCTGAGGCTTCACAAGGAGAATAATAGGCATAATAACAATCATACAGTTAGAGTGGAGAAGAGGCATGCTGGGTATATCTGTCTCCCTATAGATGCTGTTCCATTTTTATTCAAGTGGAAATTGCAAGAGTTGTGTAGATGGGTACTCTGAAGATCTCTGAATCAAACCAGTTTTAATTAATCTTATCAATCATTTCAGAATAATCAAATTAATGAAAAAAATGTGGTTGACTCTTTGATTCCAGCAGCAGCTACATTTTATCATATGAAAAAATGGCTTTTCCCTTTGTATTCTAAATGACTGAAATTTGAAAAATAGATTTGTTAACTTCATAAAGGGCAGTAAATGTTATTACAAAAGTGGTTGGTTAACTTGTCACTGTTCTGTTCTGAGGTTTGGAGTAACACTCACAATGGGATTATTGATATAAATAGCATCTTTTTAGGAGGAGGAAGGCAACATGTTCCTTTGCAGCAGTTCATTTATTAAAACCTCAAGTAATCTTCACCCTTTCAAAAGAAGGGAGCTCCCTGAAAATAAAGGGTATATTAATGAGGGTCATATAACTCACAGAGTTTAGAGATATTCTATCACTCTTTAGGACCACAATATGGATTTTTGATAGAGTCAGGTATATGATGAAGAGCTGTGATTGCTGTGTGGCACACTGCAAAAGCAACGGGAGTACCTAGCCCATCTGCTAACTGCAATTTAATAGCTTGACTTCTGGCACATTGCTGGCAGAAAAAGTGACAAGCATTGCTTTATACACTGAGCAATGTGCACTCTACACTAGTACCATTTTATTTAGACGGTAAACTCCTTGGGGCAAGGTATCTTTCTGTGCTGCGTTTGTCAAATACTTCACACCATGAGGCTCTAAGTTTGGGACAAGTTGTTTTTACACAGTGCAGAGATGCTCAGGCCAGCAGCACCTGAACTCCTGCTGGGAGCAGAGGCAGCTCAGCTACAGCACTGGGTAGAGCTGTGCTTGCATGGCTGAGAAGGTGCCAGGCTCTGGCGTGTCTCTGATCAGGATGGTGCTGTACCATGTCAGTGCCACCACACTGCTGTGGGATCCATATTGGTGGAGCTGTGCCCTCCAGATGTACAAGTGTGGATCTCCCCTAGCTCTGCCACCTTTGTGCCATGACTTGTATCCCAGGACAAAATGGCACTTAGCCTCTGAGGTGCTACAGTGACACTGCTTAAAAACACAGCCCTGCAGACACTGCTCCGTGACCTGCACCCCAAGTAAATGTGCTCAAGCAGCTCCTTTTGCCAGACACTCCCAAACCATCCCAGGTCTCCTGTTTGAGACTCTTGGTTCCACCATGTGCCTGTTTCTGCAAAACTTTTATGCATGGAAGTAGCACCAGGGATTTCACCAGACCATATTATGTGTCGAATCTACTTAAACTCGATTATGGTGTTTTCTTGATTGTATGTCTGAGCATTCTATGTTTTATAAGGTGTTGCTGAAATTGGTTTTAATAGTATTAAAGAGCTTTCAGAAGCTGTTTCAATAAGAATTTCACCCAAGTTTTTTGATGCTATAAAACCTGCTCTGGCCATAGAAATTTATTGATGTCCTGCAGATTCAGGCTGTGTTGGTTCCCCTCTCTGACCTTGTGTTTCAGGGTTGACCTGATTGTTTTCAGTGGCATATTCTGGATTTAATTTCTCTGTTCACCTTTTTTTCTGTCCCTTGCAATTCATGCCTGCTTTGTGAACATGAGTGCAGTTTGAGCAATGCACTAGGGATAATTGACAGTGAAGTGTTTTTCTTGATTCTAAGTGCTGATGCCAACACTATGATGTGGTAATTCTACAGCAACATTTACAGCATTAGTCTCGAGTCCCCCTTTTTTTACAGACATGATGTTTTCCCATCTCTGGTTCTCACCTTTCACAGTATCTTTCTGTGTGTTCCCTCAGAGCTGGGAGGCTGCTACCTGCACTTCTCCCAAATGAGAAAAGGAGAAGGGAGAGGCAGGAGACCAGCACGTGCTCCTTTCTGCACAGCTCTGCAGCAGTGCCAAATACTGAGCTGCTAACAGGTTGTAGCAAAAGAGCAGGAGAGGGAAGGAGGCCATGCCAGGGAGGGAAAGCCTGTTACCACAAGAGATTTTAGTGGAAAAAGGATCCAGGTACCTCTGGATATTTTTGATATCCTTTCAAGTGATGGATGCAAGAGCTCAATACTTAATTATTTTTTAATTTTCTAAAGACTCTTTCTTTCTAAAGAACTATTTAAATACAGCTTAGAAATGGAATGTCCCACAAATATCAAGCAAAAGTAAACTAAATATTTTTACCATTTCAAATCATCCTAATTGAATGAGAAGGTTGTGTATAGAACTGTAATTCTGTCCAGAGGCTGCTTGTCAAGTCATGTTTTTATTGTAATTACCTGATTTGTTCAGCTTTAATCGTATTTACTTTCGAAGGTCAGCTGTCCTGCTCTGAAATGGTTATTGAAGGCTGTGAGAATACACAACATCCATGGGGAGAAAAGCAAAGACCACATATGCTCTTTTAATTCTGACTTCGCAGCAGAAGAGGTAGAACTTTCCTTCACTTCTTAGTAGTCCATATTCCTTAATCAATACTATTTATTATTTGGTACATAATAATTGCTAGAAGTTCTACTTGTGACTGGTCTCCAGTGAATGCTTTGATATATACGTCCGTAATCAGCATCAACCCATACCTCAGAGATCTTATACGTTGAAGAGGCACAACACAGCAGAAGAAAGTATCTTTCTCTGCATAACACTTATGAAATAGCAAAGGCAGAAAATGTGGGGCTATACCCTCCCAACTTCACTTAGCATCATAATCACAGAGTTGTCAGCTCTCTCTACATCACATGAGTGTGTAGGTGAACAAATCATGTTCTGTCTTCCTGTCTTGGTCAGACATGTATGGAAAAATACTTAGTCTACCTTCCTCAAAGTCATTCCTACGAATGCAAAGAAGATCAATAAGTCTTAACAGTGAACTTAGAAACAATCAAATATACAGTAGGAATTTCCAAGTTGCTCCAAGATTTTGTTGTTGTTATTTGTGGTTTGATAATGTTACAAACTTAGCTGTCTAAAAAAGATATAAAGAAGAAAATAAGCCTATTCCCCTAGGAAGATGAGAGGTATTCGTATTATGCCCCCACCTCAAAAACTGTTGAAAGCCAAACATTGAGCCTCTAATCATTGGAAAGGCAGACTTTTATGATTCAATTACCACACATAACAAAGGAAAAAGAGAAGGTTCAATCTCACATTTAAAATAAAACCTTTTTTAAAAAAAAGAGGCTAGCTCATTATTTTCTTCATTCAGAACTCTTTGTTTCAGTTTATCAGTTTAGTCCCCAGTTTAGTTTCCAAACTCTGGCCATGCAATGGATGACCACAGCAGTGACATGAGCTCAGTGGCACCTGACTTGTGTGTTTTTCCATGAACAGCCATTTTGTGTGCAGCCTGCTGATTAACTGTGCTGCAGCATAAATCTAGCAGAGGAAAATCCCCAAATAACAAAATAACCTAACATGTAAAATCAACGGTAGACTTTTAAATACACTTCATTATTTTTAAGGTCCTTGTGTTCCTTACAATTTGAAAGGAACGTTAATATATTCATAAGCACTAACCTTAAGTCAGTGCTGTGTGCTCAAGCATAAATTCTGTTATCAGTGGATCTATTGCAATTCTTGGAAGAAGGAAAGTTGCTGAGTACTAATGTTGGCAGCTTCTTAATGAATATAAGAACTTTCTTAGAGCTACCTAAAGAGAAAGGCTTTTGTAACTCCTTTCTCACCTTCATCTTCTCAATTACTGTCTCCCCTATTACTAACCATATTGAATTGCTACTTTCAAGTAAAATTCTTCTTTACATTTAAGCAAAAATCTTCTAACAAAGTTAAATTTCTGTATTAAATTTATCTTTAAGGTATGAGCATAATAATTTTACCAAGAAAACAATCTATACTCTTTTTATTTTGTAGAGGACTGGATTTTTCTCCAAAGTATGTGGGACGAGAAAAAACTTTCTTGCTGGTTATTCAGCTCAAGTAGTTGGACACTGTGTTACTCAGTGGTTTGTGAAAAAATGGAATGGAAAAACTCACCCACTTATTCTTCCAAAGTGGGCAACATGGGACTAATCACTCTTCTACAAACCCTAGAAACAGCGGTATTAAATTTTCCTGTGTTTACCTACAAATGCACTATTCAGGTGAGTGTTTCTTTCTGGAAACTTACAAAAATCCTACTTTGGTATCTCCATTTCTGGGCTTGCATGAGCCTCTTTGACCCTCTGTTCAAAGGAGATATATTTCCAGTTTCTTTTCTAGTGAGATTCTTAGAGGACTGGAATAAGGATTTTGTACATCGTCAGTTTGCATTAGCAAAGCTGGGCAGAGGAAATGACACCACACCTGCTTATGCAAAGCATATTATATATCCATAGGCACACCTCAACAGCATTAAACCATAATCTAAAGAAACCAGAGGAAGTGTGGGACAGGGAGAATTAGGTCCATCACAGGGTTTATCCCAGCTTCCCCAGATCCTCACTGTAACTCCCTGTGGCAGTTTGAGGTCTATCAGCACAGTATTTCCCGAAGCACACGCCTCCTCAGCTACTGCTGGCTCAAAACAGGACTAGAAGAGCCCTAAAGGAAGTAGAAACAAGGTAAACCATGTAAATAAGGATACCATGGTTCATCTCAGTTGTGTTCTCATCCTGCACATGAAAAATGCACCCCGTTGAAACACTGGACTCTTTCTCCTTCCATTAAATGCTGTACAAGTCAAAGGATTATTTACAACAAAAAGGAGACCAAGCCTGGGCTATTCTATTTACTGGAATATCAAGGGGTTGCATATAAAACTCCTTTGCTTAGTGACATTTTAACATCAGCCCAAGATATACAGGAAAATGCTGATTCCATAATATAGAAAGCTAAAATCAAGAAATAAGGGTTTTTCCTATAATCAATATGAGATAACAATGCTGGAACTACAATTTAAAAAAAGGACCTT
This sequence comes from Lanius collurio, assembly GCA_020086605.1. Taxonomy (NCBI): domain Eukaryota; kingdom Metazoa; phylum Chordata; class Aves; order Passeriformes; family Laniidae; genus Lanius; species Lanius collurio. The sequence goes on along the minus strand of JACBWW010000011.1, from coordinate 19,550,924 downwards.
CTAATTAGAACTGAGGTAATTATTTCTTTCAGTGAAACCCCTTCCCTAAAATTGACCTGTATCCAGTAATACTGCAAATAGTAACAGAACTGCCAATACTCCACTTTCTGACAGACATAATTTCACCAGACCCAATTCTTTACTTTTATATGTTAATAAAGAGCAGCTTTCTTCATGTCACCTGCTCCACAATTTACCCACCTTCATCTCTGACTGCTTTTTTATAAAGCATATGCTGTAATGATATGTTCACATATGGGATTATGGGGTTAAATTAGGAAAACTCTTAAAAAAAATAATAATTCTGTTATACAGAAGTCCATACTTTTTCACCCTCCTTTCAAACTGTAACCTCATTTTTATTTTCAAACTTAGAACTCTTACACATATTGTATTGTAGCAATTTCAAATTTTAAATTGTCTCCTCCCTCACTTAGAAAGCTTTTGTTCACTGCTTCATCACTACCTGCATGTAGAGACAGGCAACCATAGTCTGTGGGCTACAATAATAATGGCACACAAGATAACATCATTGGATCAGCTACGTGCAACAAACTCATCTGAAATTTTCCATGCCTCAGAACTACCAGGAGGCTCAGTAATCTTCTAAGTATTAGGAAACTTTTATTTATTACAATGGGATCTAGTTATGCCAAGGAAAAAAATGTCTTGCACAGAGAACTTGATACCTGAAATATAAAATAAAAAGGGGACTAGGAATGATAAAAAAATAAGAGCAGAGATAAAAATGACAACATGAAATTAGGGAAAAAAAAAAAGAGAGAGAATTAAGTACATATTGATACTACTAATCCCTTCAGAACAGAGAATTTCACCAAACCCTGGCTTTTCTAGGTTCAGCATTTCTGCCAGAATCTCCCCTGATTTGAATTTGAAGGCAGTACCTAGCACTTGTGTGGCACAGGGGATGGAGAAGAGGTAGTTTTGAAAGTAAGGAGTAACCAGTGGCTAATGATGCAGTCATTTCCCTTTTCAGCTTATGTTTTTAAGAAGCTCTTACTAATCATGACTGGGTTTTTTCAAAGGCATGAGCTAACTGCTTTACAAAAAATAAGAATAGAACCAAAATAGATTACAAATTCATAGGGAATTTACAAGAGCTGAAATACTGGGGACATTAAGTTACAAATTTATTGACTGCAAAGTCAGACAGACCACTGGAAATCTGAGCTTCCTTTCTCAGGCATCCTAGGCCCTTGTAATCCATATGCATTACTCAATATGAAGATCAATTATTTGATTTTTATTAAAATACCTCTTCAGAAAAGACATAAGATCTTCATTAAGTGCTTTGTTGTGTCAGTTTATCCCTCCTGACCAGTACTGTCAAAGATGTGCACCCTAACTTCTATCTAACTGCCTTGTCATGAACTTTTGTTTTTCTTCTTAGATAGGACTAATTAGCTGTACTCAAAATAGTTCACTGGAACAAGCTTAGCTACAACCATTCCAGGTCAGTTTGTGTGCCTGTCTCCACAATGTCTTGGTCACCTAGGATCTTCCACAGCTGCAATTCATTATTTCCCAGTTACTGATTCCCAGTACAGAAAATGCTGAACAGTAGTGTCCCAGTATTGATCCCTATGGTAACTTCCCAAAGTTAGGATACAACTCTTCAACAGCAAATCAGCATTACCCATTGACCACCGATGCCTGTGATTTTGAAAGCTGTGAGGTGGACAACTTTTAATCCATTTAACATGTTCTTTATTGGTATTGCATAGCATTGACTCTATAGCCAGAGTATTATGCTGATTCAAAGGTCTTTGAAAAGTCCATTGCTTTTACAGAATATCCCATCAATCAAATTTCACTGCTCAAAATTGAGCAGTAAAAATATACCTTCTCCCTGGAATATAAAATACACTTATTTTCTATGAGTTATTTTGTTATTCCATTAGAAATGAAGAAGGCTGGTAATATACTTCATCATCAGATAGAAGAATACCATCTCCCTAATTTCCAAATGCAGGGACAGAAGCAGTTATTGAACTTTTCTGTTGTTGTTTGCATCCTAAATAATACTGCCACTTCCCCTCTACAGTATTTTGTTGCCATCTTGATGGAAGAAACCTTCCAAACATTTTAGATCATCCAACATCTATTTGTCCTTTATCCTATGTTTGTCTATTATGACAAATGTAGATTAGTACACTTTTTTCTCCTCCTTTTGCATCAAAAAATGGATTATGGCCACAAAGGGTTTTTAGAGAATTCCAACTTTTCCTTCATATGTTTCTTTACAGATTTTGTTTAGGATTTTACCAACTTTTTCTTCTTTAAATCACCATGTTGAGTGCATATATACATCATTATCATCAATCAGTGTCAATGTGAGAGTTAGTGGCTTGATAAACCAAATCTCTTTGTGATGCTTCTTACTAATCTTGTTACCCGATTGACTGAATATTGGAAAAATTGGTATGACAAGAGACCCCTAAAATATGGAGCAGGCAGTCAAAATGACAGTCCCACAGAAGACAGTCACTGAGGATGTATGAAAGGAAAAAGAGTTTATGTGATTCATGTGCATGAACTGGGCAAGTGGCACAGAAGAATCAGCAGAACTGAGAGCCATTGCGGTTCTTGCTTGCTGCTGTGAAGAGGAAACTGAAGGTCTATCAGCTTTTTCCCAGATCCTGCTCTTACCTTTGTAAATGACTATTCTCCATACAATTTCTTTCAGCAAAGCAAATTGTTATTGTTATTATTTGCTTTCAAGCTGAGCCTTCCGTTTGTAATGAGTCTTGATTCATAATAACTTTTCCAGGCCTGACTTTGTCAGGGCTTTTTCTGAAAATCTCATTCATGGAAATTGTCTTGAATAAGACTATAAATATAAATTACCTCTTCCACTTATTGAAGCTTTAATTCCTGCTAGAACCTCCTGTGTAGTACATGCCCTGTCAGAGGTACAGCTCCCTGCCTCAAGCTTGTAATTCCGCTGTGAATGGGGCAATCAGTATTTTTCCTTAAATTATTAATAAACCTAACATCTCATTTGATTTCACTTTCTTGGATCTCTTCATGGTCATCTGTGTTAGTATACTCATGAGATAAAACAAGAATAAACCTGCTACTTTATCCCCTTCTGGAGTACAAACCACTTTCAAAATACTTTTTCAGAATAGCATGTCAATTAAGCATTCAATGTGTCAAGTAAACACGGTGCACATGCCATCTTCAAGTCAAAGCTTTTTTCTCCTAATCAAATCCTTTACAACCATCTAAGCAGACATACAGCTGGCATTAGTATCCTATCTCGTGATCTCTTGTGCCCCTTCTAGGTTTGACCAGCATGTGTTTGACAGCTGTTTGTAATTCCTTCTTATCTTTGGCCTTTGCCAACCTTTCTTTCGTAACTGCAAGTGCACTGAGGGAACTCACGTGCGCTCCTCCTAACTGACTTCCTGAGGCACCAGCATGTGGAATGATCCTACTTAACGATCCCATTTCACCATATATAATGTAACTGTGCTTTGGATGGAGGCTACCCTATATTCAATGTAATCAAATCAGGTTCACTGATCCTTAGACAACTACTAGTACTTCCAGCCAGAAAGAAATTAATTTTTACTCTCCAAAGAAATCTAGTAAGTCTATATACTTTAATAGTAGTTCAAAAGAAAAGCATTTGGAAATATTTGTAATGAGCATCCTTTGATTACAATGGGACCAAGATTTTTTTTTCTCTGCCCAACTTTTTTGTTTCCATTTTGAAATGCTAAAGAATGGATAATCCATCAGTACTGTCTACACAGTTCAAGAACTATTGTCAGGACATATAAAAAATGTCTGAAATGTGAAGGCCTGACACAATGCACATTTATGTCAATAACAGTGCATTTTTCTACAGAAGTCATGGACTTTGCATCAGATTTCATCACAAAGGAAATGATAAAATGCTTGAGAACTCCACTCCTGTTCTGTTAAATTAAATGAAATTGCTATAGATCAAAGGAAAGCCAAAATAGTTAGTATGAAGAAACAATAGGATCGTGCATTCTTAAAGAAAATGGAAAATAGTAATCATATTCAGAAGAAAAATGCAATAAAGAAAACAATTTGATGTAATATTCTGTTGGCAAAAAAGATATCTCATTTTCAATTTAATATTAAAAAATTGCTCACATTAATTCTCCTCAGTTTTTCAATATACATGTATGAGCTGCAGATTGAGCTGTGCAATTCATCATAAGTGTTATTTGCCAATATAATGTCCAGACTACTGACTCTGACAAGAGGGAACAACTTATTTGATACTTTACATTCTTCATATTCTCAGTTCCTTACTCCC
>JACBWW010000011.1:19510512-19531606 GCA_020086605.1 Lanius collurio | reverse complement strand
AATGTCTCAGCCCAAACGACTGGGGCAGCAGAGCGTGTCTGCATGTGAGGGAGCATAGCTAACCTCACTAACCAGCACATTTTTTGCCTTTTCTACAGCAAACCGGTACATATTTCATGAGAGCTGTGCTTCTCCAGCAGCAATTCCAACAGTCAACGGGTGCCAAAGCGATACCATCGCACAAGTCCCCGCCCTTCAGTCACGGCAGGCACCCACACACCCGCACACCACTCGGGCAGCAGGCAGAGGAGTCTCAGCCGAGCCCGCCAGCCAAATCCAGAGGTAACACGGTGAGAGGAAACCTCACACAAGCTGCAGTTAGCGAACTGCCATATGCCCTGACAAAGCTACTGACAGCAGTGGCGAGCCCAGGGAGGGCTTTTATCATTAGCCCCTCACCCAGCAGTGGAGGAAACTCATTTAGCCCCATGCTGGACTTTCATTAGGAGCGACTTGCATCAGATGGTCGCAGCGTTCTGGCACTGGTGTCGCCTGGTCCGTTGCTGGAGACGTGGCCATATCTCACCCCAGCAGGGATCCTCAGATTGGAGCGGCTCTTCGTCGACAGATGCCAAGACAGCAGCAGTAGTAGTGACAAAGGCAGCTTGGTTTGCTGTTATCTTTTATGCTGGCATGTTGCAGCCCTGAACTTTTCAAGAGGTGGCTTTTTACAAACTACTTATTCTTGTTGCAGACAGAAAGGCAGGGAGTTTATATAGATGGGCAGAAATAATCTAAAATAAAATATGCATGAAATTACCACTTGAAGCTGAAGCAAGCAGCAAAGAAGATGTCACTGACAATCATTATTTCTAACCTTGGGACTGTAATAAAAAATCAATGAAGCAAGAGATGTCAATATTCTAGTAACAAAGAGGTGATACCAGCACCCTCTCCTCTCAAGATCCTAGATGCTTGTGTTAAAAACATACAAAAATGGAAACATAGATGTCTCAACAGAAACAGTTTTCTCTTTCCAGGAGTATCCCATCATTTAAAGACAACTGCTTGCATTGTTTGCAGTCGAGGATTTTGAAAGAGAAGTGAACCAAAACAGTATTTTTTGACACTGAGCTGTGACTTCTTTGAAGAGCATAGTGACTCTTGTCAAATGTAATTAAAAAAACAGCAAAAAACCTTGACTGTTTCACTGCCTTCCTACCTGCTTCCCAGACATGGATATTCAGTATTTAAATCCCTCACGCATCTTGCAGTTGACTACCTTACCATGCAGATACATTATAAACTGATACAGGTTAACAAAGAAGCCTCTAAATAAATCTCTTGATTTTTATCAGTGCATTTTAATGAACTTCTGCGTTTAATTAAAAACAAACACACCCAAATAAGAAAATGAGCTTTTTAAAAATCTATAGCTTCCATCTCTTACTTTTCCCATCACCATGATAAAAGGCTGTCCTACATGGTTTAATGGGTTTGACTTTGGGGAATGCAAAATATCAGTAACTCCTTTTTATAGTCATGGAACAAAACAAAACAAAACAAAAAGTAGGAGAGACGAGGTCCTGGCTTCTTGAGTGCAGCCCTGATTTGCACTCAGAGGGGCTGATACAGCCTGTGTGAAAGGTAGGTACTGTGAGCCATGGGACGAGGCAGTCGGGAAGCTGAGTTGGGAGCTCTGGGGAGACTGGGCAAGGAGCTCACATTAACTTGACCTGGTGCCTAACTCTTGCCGGCTTCAGGTGGCTACCCACAGCCCAGCACCCTCTCCTGAGACAGCAGCTTTTCATTCCCAAAGGGAATGCTTCACCTTTCCATCGAACCACTTTCGTGCCAGTACAGCCCAGCTGCACACACCGTGTGATCCCAGGGAAAGCCTCTAATGTCCGGGCACCGACTGCAGCAGTGACCGCTGCTGAGCCGGGCAGGCTCTGTCAGGCCTCGCTGACCCAAGACTAAAGTGGTTTTGATCCACATTTTTTTATAGCTCTTCCGTAAGCCAAAAACCCATCGAGGCGGACAGCCGGGCAAGCCGGACCGTGGCAGCGGGGTTCAGGCCCATCCTGCCGCTCTGCTTTTCAGAAGAGGTCGCGCAGGGGGAGCTACCGGCGCTTTTATCATCCTCTTTATTATTTTAATATTCCATTTTATTCCGTTCTCCCGAGCAGGCCGGGCCGGGCCGGGCCGGGCCCGCGCAGGCGGGCGGTGTTGAGGCGCCACCTACCGGGCGGAGGCGGCAGCGGCCCCCCTCAGCGGGGCGGCGGGGCGGAGGTGGAGCTGCGGGTGCGCGGCCATGCCCGTTCGCACGGACCTTGCGCAAAATCAGTAAATACATCACTCCTTTATTTCAGCAGAAAGACCCCCCGAAACCTTCTGCCTGGCCGCGGGGCCCGGCAAAGGTCGGAGGCGCCGCCGCGTTAGGGACTGGGCGGCGGCGAGGGGGGCGACGCACGGACAACGGGGTTCCTGATTTTAATTGCTTCCATTTGGCCTCAGCCGGGGCTGGGAGCGACGCGGACGTAAGCGAGTGTGTCCTGACCACAGGAAGGAACAATGTTAAACATTTTAATTATACGGGGAGTGAAACGAAGTAAAAGCAGAACAATGAAGAGCAAATATAAAGAAAGGGAAGCTAATTAATGGAACAGTAACGTAAGAATTGAATGCAACCAGGCTGAATCTGTTTTGCAGCATGAAAGGAAGGAAAATAGTGCTATTGTCCTGGAAAGAAGTGAGCGCAGCCCAGCTGCCCAGCCTGTCGTACTTGGTATGGTTGCCGTGACCCTGAGCGGGTTGTTTCTGCTGCAGAGACGTTTTTAATCCTCAGCATCTTTAGGAATCTCGGAGTCAACTATCTAGCCTTGAAATCTGTAGAAATGCCAGGTATGCAGCTGATCATTCTGATCTCCACTGGTGAAGTGTAGCTCAGGGTGTACTCTAAGCGACCCTTGCCACTTGCCACAGACCTATCTGTACAATAAGACACGTTTTGAAAAGGGCCATCCAGTTGCCAGGACACAGTTTATAGCACAGTTTATACGGCACTTGGTTATTCATACATCCCCAATCTGGGCATTTCATGGGGGTCAAGTTAGCCTTGGTGCCTTCTGTGGTCAGCAGAGAGGTGAAAAAGAGGCTATGCTAATGATATATTGATATAAATCTAATATACTAACAATACCAATGTGCTAGTATTGTGCAATGTGCTAATATGACTGTGATACATAATAATGTGATGCTAATGCCAAAATTTGCCTTCTGCTCTTCCATAGGGAAGAGCTACTCTCTCCACTGGCCTGCTGACTACAGAGGGAGCCCGGGGAGAACACCTGGCTGGTTTAACTGCTCAGCATTGGACCACAGAGCTGCCAGGAACAAGTAACTTTCCTTCAAGAACTCCCTCTAAAGTCTATTCAGGTTTCAGGTAAACTCTTTCCTATTCCAAGCCTCTTTGGTTTTCCCATATTAGCATTCGGCATTACAACATAGCACATGAGCACAAGAGATGGAGGTCAGGTTAAGGATCCTGTGCTTATTTGTCCCAAATGCTGTCTCAGGTTGTGTGACAGTTAGTGCTGTGATGAAGTTTTCTTTACAGTCCCTGAACTTTAGCCAAGTTTGCAGACCTGTTGGTGACACTTTAGAAAGTGCAAAAAATAATCAAAGCATTTTCAGCAGAAAGCATTCACATGTCACAACATAGATATTTTAACCAGAAACTTGCAGTTCTTGGCAGACTGTGACGTGTTTTAGTTAAGTTTCCATAAATCAAAGCACAATGCACAGACTATGAACATCAAAAACATCAGAATCCCACAGACAGGTATGTCAGTACCTGGCAGCTTTGGCCAAAACTTGCAAGACAGGATCAAAGAGCCTCTACTCAACATTTAAGACTTAATGTAAATCATAGTCCTCTTAGTGAGGGTTTTGCAATTTCCTTTACTAGGAGGCAAAGTCATCCTTCTGTGGGGAGGCAGGAAGCAAGAAGAGTCATCCTTAATACAAAAGGGTTTCCTAATATATTCTGCAGTCACTTGAACAAGTAGTTGTTTTGTGTGTTGTTTTTTAAAGCAGCTAACTAGTGAGTATCACTGAGTAGGTATACAAGCAAGTCAATAAAGCAAGCAATGTTATTTCATAGTTGTTTTTTAATCATCTTAATATGCTTTTATAAAATGCATGTTCGTTACAAATGAACTGTAGATTTGGGGAAGTACTGCTAGGGAACAGTGGGATGGTAAATAATAAAAAGTGTACTTGTTTAAAGTTATATCATACTTTTCCAAATTTCATTGTGATGTTTAGACCTGAATGTTTTCCACTGAATAGTATGACCTTTTCTAAATGCCACTTCAGGGACAAGTGTTAGGCTTTTTATGCAATGGAGGGATCAAAGCTTGAAGTCTTAAGTCTCCAACCTTTGAATTTTGCTTGATACTAGACCTAGACCAGGCTCAAAGTAACCTCCCCCCAAATCTAAAAAACTTACAATTTTAAAGCTGACTGTTGCCCAGCTTCATAAAATTTTAAATCCAGAAACATATGTAGTTCTGATTCTTTCAACACTATCACCCTAATGCAGTTTGTCTGGATATGGGAGGAATACTTAAGCATTGGAGACTGATTTAATCAACTTTTTTGTGTCTCTCATCTTGTAGTAAATTTATTGCATCATAAATATATGTATTGAGTAACACTCTATGTAAAACTTCATTAAAATAAGCCATTGATCATTGAAACCAGAGTGAATATGGACAACCAGATTATTTCTGTTTCTACTGGAGATCTTAATCCACCAAAATTAATGTACCACCACAGAAGGCCTGCATTTGCTCTTCTGCTCTACATCGTCTAATGATATTCACAGTCCATTTCTGAAATGAAACTAATTAACCCAACCCTTGTCTTTTCCATTCCATCATTAGAATGAATGAAGGAGGGTACGTAAAACTGTTTGGAATGATGCCTTTGTCAGGAGCATTTCTTCTGACTCAATGTTAGAAGATATGCCAATGAAAACTGTCAGATGAGCACAGTTTTACCTGTGAGAGGTTTACCAGCTTCCCCTTCTACTATCCTACTATTCACTAATTTTTCCCTCAAGCCACTCAGTGGAAGACTGTTTTGACCATTCCTCTCTTCCAGGAGTACTTGAGAAGGTTGCAGGGGCCAGACCACTTATCCTGATGGCAAATGGAGAAAAATCCCTGTGCTTTTCAGAGGAGTCTAAGTGGGAGCAGATCTGAAATCCATAGTGCATTGCATCAATGGTCTCTTTTGGTGCCGGGTCAAAGCTTTTGGGCCCAAATGTTCTCTTGCATGTAAGTATAAAAGTGCTTGCAGGAAAGGGAAGAAAATTTCTTCCTGGAGCCGATCATGTACATAAGCAGTAATTCCAATCACTCCTGGAGACTCTGTGGTGTCAAAGCCTTCCTTCTGGACAGGATTAGCCTCACTGTATTCTTCACTGAGGATAACAGTTTCCAGGTACAAATACAGCTGGTAGGGCAGAGGGCTTGGCATCACTTCACTGCAGGCAGCCCAGCTCTAATGAGAGGCTCTTCTAGACCCCACTAGAAGCAAATTGGTTTGCATTTTCCTTGGAACATGCTCTGTACCATAATGTTGTCACGACCTCAAGCAATGAAAGTGCAGCATTGATGAAAGCTCTACAATGGCTCTGTGGAGGGTAATGAAGTGTCAGCAGCAAGAAGCAGCAGACACATAAGAAAATATTCATCTCTGGCCTCATCTGTTGACACCTGGCAGGACTGATGCATGAACATGGAAGATGAAGGACATAAGCAGGCAAGAGACTAGCAAGTATCTCATTAATAGCTGACATATGTGGCATCTTCTTTTGGAAGACAGATGAGCAGAAGGTACTCAGAAATAGTTCCCAAATTCAGGGATGCAAGTAAGAGCAAGTAAACTATAGCAAACTACACAAACATTGGTGGTTAAGCTTGCTTCAAGTCTAGAAAATGTAGAAACATTAGGGAATGTTATGTGCTGTAAAGTATGTCTGTGGTCTTCATGGTGTTCTCTCAAATGGACCATAGACTCTTTACCATTAGAAAATGTCTGTCTTCAGCCTAGCTCATATTCTGAAACTGATAATAGCCTTTGAGTCTACAGTATTGAGGAGAAATAACAAATTTGCAAATCCATTTTACCATCCATTTCACACCTTTCAATGATGGGGAATAAATACAAGGGATACAGGGAAGGTGAACATATTTTTATGCTTTTTATTAAAGTGCCACTTCCATTCATATAAATGAAATTTAGCAACAAGACATGTGTGTGTATGTGTCTCTGTGTCAATGTATTTGCAAAAGGTCTCCTTCAAGAAGGATACACTGAACAAGCTATCCAAGATGATGAAATAATTCAGTGTGGTGTCAAGACCAAAAATCCCAAGTGATTACCACAAACAGAGATTGCAACATTTTATTTTTAATGCACTAGAAGGAATTTTGTCTGTACATATGATTTCTTTGCAATTTCCTAATGGAATGATGTAATATGCATATTTTCAGAAAAATCAGGATCAGCAAAGATCTGCTTCTAGTGTTATTAATTTAAAAGTTTCTAGAGTTTATTTCTATGAATCTGTAGGGATTTTGAATGCAAAGAGATTTTTCAGAGTAAATAAAGGGTACCTCTTAAATGATATTTGCAAATAGCATCACTTATATATAAGGGGGATTTCACGTGACATCTCCATGGGAATGACCAATAACTTTCAAAATGCAAAAACTTATCAAATATTCATTATCTTAGTCAATTTTTATACAGAACTTAAAGCCTATTTCTGGAAAAAAACCAAATAATAAAGTCTACAAAATTTGGGGCATCTTTGGGGTTTCTCCTTTAGTGTAAAAATAGTAGCAATGAGAGAAATAACCTGGGGAAATATAGATGTATAGATAACATGTAAATTCAGGACATTGTGATGAAAGCATCTCTTCATGTTTTATATGGTTCTAATGAAAAACAATTGCTAATTAGAAGTGACTGGTTAAATTGTGTCAATGACCAATCCTATTCTGCATGTTCTGCTGAAGCCAAGCACCCTCTGAGGACAGCTGGAGCTCAGCCAGAATGTCATGACCATGGTCAAGGTCATAGGTCCTCATGTGCCAAGCAATACAGTCTTGTTCGTAATCTTTAAAAACTTTTTTTTTTTTTTCCATGGGGAAGCAGACTGGAATATACTCAGTTAGACACCGTTAGTATTTTTAATCCTTATCTCCTTTTGATATAAAAATAAAGCTACCAGTTATTTTTTGTTTCATTATTAAGCCCTTGGTTTTTACAAGGATTTCAGAACTTGGCCTAGATTAGAAACAAAAATAGTAAGAGCTCCTTTTCACAAGAAATAAGATTTAAAGGTATTAGGGGGCATATGCCCTCCTTTTTAGCAATCAGCATGGGGAGTTCTTTTTTCCTGACCCTGAAAAAAATCAACTACAGTAGCTCAAAATATGTTTTTATGGTTTATTTTTGTAAATGCTGTTTGTAGTAATATTCCACTAACACACATACACACAAGTCCTTTCACAGCCTTTTTCTGGCTAAAATTTGACTTGCTATGAATAGTTGGTAGGCAGCCCAGTGCAGGGGGATTGGACTGAATGTTGAGACAGGTGTATTTTTGGCTCAGCCAGCGCCCCAGTATGTAATTGTGGTCTCTGCATCAGTTTTTCCTTCTACCCTAGTTTTTCTGTTCTACTTAAACAAAAGCTTTGAGTTTTAAGGCATGACATCTCACTATGTATTTGTAAGTAACCATACCCAAAACAATGGTTTGTACTTGAATTCTTATGCTCCATTAGCATTGAAATAAAAGCAGCCTTTCAATGGTTGCCTCTTCAGAGGAGTTGGGCAGTTTTGACATCATGCTTTAATATTAAATTGGGCTTTGTTCAGAGCTGTAGTAGTCAGGAAAAAACATGTGTGGGCATGTGAATGAAGGAACAAATGGAAATGGCTGCATCCAGGACTCTGGAAATCATTATATTCATGCCATCACAGGCTACCACATTGCACAGTTCTTTCCAGAAACAGAACCTCAGCCTGAAGGCCATTAGACTTCAGATTTTGCAAAAAAAACCAAAACCTGGCTGATTTTTTGAGGTTCCTGATGGTTGTGATTCTACATCCTGAACGAGTGCCACTGCTGAATGTTCGGTGGCCTCATCAATCTCCAACACTGATGCTGGCCAGTTCCCTTTCATTCCTTGGTGCTGGAAACTGTGGTCTGATGCAAGACTAAATCTCTGTCCTCAGTGAGAGTATTTTTTGGGAAAGGATGAAGTGCCAGACAACACGAGACTAGACCCATGGCTCAACTACTGTAGCACCTGCTCTCTGGCATGGTAGTTCTTGATTTCTATGTTAGAAGAAATAAATGTTCACACCCAGCTTTTTGTGGTTTAATCTGCATTTCAGAAGAAAAGTGAAATAATTTTGCATATTTCTATCACCGCTCAGAGAAATTTCCGCTTCACATTCTATCTCTTCTGGGCCTAGGCACATTTCAATCCAAGGTGCATTTTTTATCTTGCAGTTCAACAAGGGCCTTCCTTCTCCTTGCACTCTGAGACACGTTAACTCCTCCCAGCCTTTCTTATGAATATACACTATGTTCGCTAGTCTAATTTTAAAGGGGAAAATTTATTTTCTTATTACATGTTTGAATCACTTGAGGCCCCTTTATCATGATCCTCTTTCTTAAATATTCTGTAATCCTGAAATATCCTTTTGAAGTGTATGACCATATACCGCAGCTGAGATCAGGCATTGCTAGTGATTTATGTAACAACATCCCATTATTTCCCATATTACTGTCCAGTCCATCTCTAATTCACCTTGGTTGGGTTTGCCAAGCAAAATGGCAATATTGATTGTTGCTTTTCTAGCATTTGTCTGCATCTGTTTTGTGTCTCGTATAATCATTATTAAAGGCAGCAAATGAAGCCTAATGAGTTTCAGAAAGCCCAGTTTGGAACTCATGGTACTTTTTTTTGTGCAGACATGAAAAGTTGGCTTGTCCACAAACTCAGTTTAGATGAATAAGACTAGATAATTTGCAAAAAAAATTCCATTCAGACAAGTTGAGTAGGTGACCTATGACAACACTTTCCATGACCAAATTCCCTGAATCTAAACCACATGATACTTTTGCTTTGCTTTCCCCATATCTCTTAGAAAATATATCTTTTGTTTGTGAACTCTGCCAATCATAGCAAATAAATTCTCTTTGCTTCTCTTCCTGCACTCCCATCTTACAGTGTGGCTGATTCACAAGTAAAGTAATCTCAGCTAGAATTACTAGTACTGTCTGCTCATTTATTCCTAGATTTTTATTACTTTAATGGCCATTTTATTACCTTACTTGGGCATGAGGAAAGCTGTGAAAATTGCCTCCAGTTGATGAAATGCAGCAAAAACATGAAAGTCCAACAGAAAGACTAGTTTACCAGTAGGCTGGAAGAGAAAAGAGAGCTGCCTTATTTTTGTGTTGAAAAAATGTATATGCCTTTAGTCCATAAAAATTGACTATTTAACCTGCTCTTGAACTTCCCAAATACATTCCCACACCAAGCATCCATATGTAAGGGATTCTGGTTGCTTCATATTTGAATTCCTGAGTTTAAGCTTTGGTCTTCTGGGACAACTGGGCACAAGCCCAAGACGATGGCATTTTCTCCATCTTCCCACATCCAGATAAAAAGCAACTGGGACTCCAGTCTTGCCCTGAAGACACTTAACTGTTCTGCATGCATGAAAAAGTGAGTTTCAGAAAATAAGCTGATTGAAATAAGCTATTTTGCCAACTGTGCACAAGATTTTTGTGCACAGTCAGACGTGTTGTGGGTGCATGCCCGCCTACAGAAATGTGAGCTTGAGATTTGTAGGCCTAGGTAGTAAAAGGGAAGAGTTAAACAAGAAAAGCTTTGCAGGCCTCACAGGTCTTTTTTAATAATCATAATGTAGTTGGCTTCTCTGGAGAAACAGAACTATTTGCCTCTTTCTCCTCAGTGGTTAAAACTACATTTCTTGGGAAAGACTAATAAAATGAACAATAGAAGCCTGGAGCCTGCAGAGCTTGGGTCCAGTTTGTACTTAGAGAAAACAAAAAACAACCCCAAAAAAGGCTGTCTTCTTAAATTTTGCCACAATAACCTCATGCCTAGGACCGCAGGAGGAGGTCCACACATAGCTTGGCCATTAGTTACAATTTTTGCATCCTTTTGGTTGTATTCTTTGATGACAAGAGCAACTAGAGAAAATCAGAACAAAGAGTTGGGGATCATTCTTAGTAACTTCTTGCTTTCCCTGTCTCATCTCAGGGGGTAGAAGCCCCTGGACTTATTTCTTCAATTTCCTGAACATTTTCCATGAAGTGCTGACTTGCAGTCTGCAGTCTGTATCACTTAGAGCAATATTCAGCATCACAAAGGATCAGATCCCATAGCTGAATCCAGCCAATCTGGATTTACAACTTGTCAGCAGTAATCCACAGTGAGCAAGGTGACAGAGTACCAAAGATCAGCATGGCTGGATGGTTGGCACATGTGTCCCACATTTTTGGGGGCACATGTATGACTGTGTGTTACATTAATATGCTCTGACTTAGTCTTACGGTAAAGAACTATCAGCCTCCTTCAATAAATTCATTGTGGTTGAGTGCTCACTGATTATCTGTAGGAGTGCAAATACAGCTGTTTGCTAGACATGAGGCATTCATTTAGCTCTCTGTATTGTCAAATATATTATTAGCTAATTTATAGCAGGAGAATCTTTACCTTCAATACGTGTGATGAACCTCATTTGAACCTATTTTGCACCTATTCCTGCTTGCTCTGGGTAATGGGTAGTGATGTGTGTGAGCCAGAAAGAACTGCTCAACTTTCGTAAACATAATGAGCTTCCAAGAGTGGCGATTAAAAAAAGAAATATGCATGAATTAATTTCTAATTTCTGACTGGTAAATGCAATGTATTTCGTGTTGATTAGCAAAGACACAATGCCCATGAAATCCTACAAAACCATTTTTTTCCCCAATCATGTTTCAGAAGATAAATTTGCTATAATACTTAGTGTTTGAAACAGCTCAAAATGAGACATGACAGTCCTAGAAATCCTAAAGCACCAAATATTAATTTCTCCGATGGGATTTGATCTCAGTTTTACATTCAACATTTTTTTCTCACTGGTTTATTTGTAGCATATAAAAGTATTAATTTATTGCTGCATTTAAAATGGAGAGTGGTGAGTAGCTGGATTTTGAACCAACTTGTCATTGCTGAAAATGTCAGGGCCAGTTCTTCAATACTCATTGAAATTTTTAGCTAAACAATGAGAGATATATTCAGCAAACAAGCAGTAGAAGGAAAGCACACCTTACATCAATGAAACAGTGCATAACATCACCTCCCTGTGAGGACAGAAATTACCACTTTTAAAGAAATCACTCTGATTTTTCAGGTTTAAATTGAAGATGTGTAATAAGCTATATCTTTCCTTTTCCACCTAGAGCCCATCGGATATAGGAACATATGCCATCCTCACAGGTAGGGAAAGGTTCAGATCAGATGGAGCGAGGCCAGGAAGAAGCACTGAGAATTGCAAGGAACCCAAAGCACATGGATTGTAAGGAAAGACTGATAGTCTGCCAGTGGTGGTCAAAAACAACTGCTAAATAAAACTAAGCAGGAGGATAATAGTAATAGTCTGACTACTTAAAAAGGAGCGAAAAACATCTTTTCATGTCTGCTGAGGATAAAGGGAAAAGTTATTTCAAGTAAGAGCAACTTAGGTTTAGATTTCAGGTAGAACATTTCTTGTGATAAAAGTAATGAAACACCAGGATACATTGCCAAGAGAAGCTGTTGAATTTCATGTGTCAGTCCAGATTTTTTAAAATGCATTGGGAAGACACTTTCATGTATGTATAGTTATTCCCATGAGAAAGATGGAAGGACAGACCAGATGTTCTGAAACACAGGATCCTATGATGAAGCCTATTTTCTATGCTTCTGTTACAGCTATTTTTTTCTATGGTCTGGAAGTAAATTAACCAGCTTTAGACCTGAAGATGTCGGAAGCAAAAAATAATCTTACATTAATCGTCACGTTTTCCTGCTTCCCTTTTAATTTCTCCTTTTCTGTTTTTCCCTTCTGGATCCATTGAAAATGGAATGGTTTTTGTCTCACTGCTAGACTAACCCTCTGTAATCTTTCTTCCACGTGTGCAAAGCTACTCCCTTTTTCTTGTGTGTTTTCAGAGAATGTCCCTGCAAAGTTATACTAAACTCTTGCTTGATTATGCGTTGGAATTACCCAGTTTGCAATGACAGAAATAATTCTATTTCTGCAGAAAATATCAAGATTTGTTCCCAGCTTCTGATCCTCAAGTTAGCAGAAGCAAAGTCTTTATTATATGCAGCTTTGGTCACCATGAACTTGGCAGTTAAAGAGGATTCTCAGTCACTGAATTGCTGTGAATTTTTTTTAAGAATCAGACCGATACAAAAGCTTGAAGTTACTTGCTGTTCTTCCAAAAGACCCTAGAAGTTTTGTTACACATTTCAGTAGCAGTAGGACTACTTCTTTGTACTGGGAAAAGATTATTTACCCTCCTTTTTTTTTTTACTTTGCATGACAGTTCTCATAGAATACTAAATAATGCCAGCAGGATTTAAAATTGAATTCAGAATTATTTTAATTACCTTAAATGTTTTACTTTTTTTTCAAACTAAATGCATAAATAGGATCTGCTCAAACATGCCTAGCAGGAGGCATTTAAATGCCTCATGCAGATAGGCTGTTCCCTGCTTCCTTGTTTGGTTTGGTTTTCCCTTTCTTGTTTGAAAAAATCCAGTAGTGAATGAATGAAACATAATTATGCAAATATGCTAAATCCAGCTGACAGGCAGGATGCAGGCAATGCTAAAGCAAAACTGGTAAGCTGAGGGCAACATCTACATTTCTTTATTTATTAGGGGCTAGATATGAAAAGTCCTTTTGAACACCAGAGACACAGCCAGTCAGTAATATTTACAAAAACACCTAAGCGAATTAGGTGTGTTATTCCTGTACAGTTTTACTAGTGGCAATGTGGGGAAATTAGTGGGAGAAATTAATAAGCAGTGGCCCTCCAAATTAATCTACTTTATGAGTCAGCAATCTTATGCATTTCTCTGAATGCAAATCCCAAGTGCAAAACAAGTGTCATGCATACATCTACACTCCCATTTTTTAAAAATTATTTTATATTATATGTAAGAAAAGAACATTTTGTGCAGTACATAGAAACTCTGCTAGTGACAATTTTACCAGTTCATATTGAAATGCTGTAGGAAATGAGCTATAATTTCAGTGGTAAACCCAAAAGTTATTTCCAAGTCTCTGCAAAAGTGTATCATAAATCTGGTCAAAGAGAGCATGACAAAGAACTTACATAGTTAGCATTTTCCTCCTGTAAGGCATGTAAGAAAAACTGAAAAGAAAAAGCAGTGGAACTATTGTTTCTATGTGCAATTTATGAAAGACATGATTCTGACACAGCTACTTATGGATGCTGATCTTTGTAAAGGAATAAAGATGCAAACCTTCATATGTTGAGGTAGATTGGTCATTATGAACAAATGAATTGAGTGGAGGATTCCAATCAAAACAAACTAAAATTTGTCAGTTTTAGCATTTTGCTATAAAACTCTCACAACAAATTTGTGTCAGGTCCAGTCTATTGAACAGTCACATTACTGACTTGGACAATGAATTATGGAATACACATAAAACTGGCAGATGGCATCTTTCTGGGAGGGATTCCAAGCACTTGGGAGGACAAGATTAGTACTCACAGCAATCCTAAAAATGTTACTGAAATACTCCAAAATCAACAATATGAAATTCTAAGGAATGCTATGCTTAGGAAAGAAGAAAACTAACAGAAAATGTGAAATGTCTGAAAAGAAAAATATCTGGCAACAATGATGAATTAAAACATCTTAGTATGTTTGAACATTATATAAAGTCAAAAGACCAGTGCCATTCTGGAGCATGCTAGGTGGCATGCCATAAGTTAGAGATGCATGTCATTATTCTGTCCTGTGCAGCAGAAACAGGACTTCAGCTAAAATATATCATCCAGTTTTGAGCATGGCACTTTAAGAAAAGATGCAAACTAACTAGAGTGGAGGCCAAGAGCATAAACACTGCTAAGAGGTTTAAAAATTTGACAGAAGGTTGAAAGAAATGGGTTTGTTTAGTTTTGAAAAGAGCAATTTTGAAAAGAGGAGCAATTCAGTAATCATCTAATATGTAAAAAGAGTCTACAATGAGCAGTCATGAGTTACTCTCCATGTTCCCCCAATGTTAAAAAAAATCACTGCTTTAATTTTTCAAAAGGGAGAAAAAGGTTCGATAGGATTAAATTAGACATTAAAAAACCCCCCAGCTTTCTAGCTGCAAAGGGTTTTCAGGACTGAAAGAAGCTGCCTAGGGAGCTTCTTTACTTTATTATTGAAGACCTCTATGAACAGATTAGACAAAAATCAGATGGTCTGAGAATACTTGACAATCTCTCAAAGCAGAGGGAACTGAGTCTTAAAGATGATTTTCATTCTTGCATTTCTATGATGATACTGCTAAATCCCTTAGAAAATAATATTCTTAAATTACCCGAAATCCATATTTACTTTTTTTAAGTAACTCACATTTATAGAAAAGATTCAATGCATTCAGAAATTTCTATTTCCATTTTAGTGTCAGATAGTCTCTTTTGGGACACTATAATTCCAGTTTGGAAGACTGCGTTAAAACAAGCAAACAAATAAACAAACAAATAAACAAAATCTGGATAAACTCATTTTACTTGTCTCAGAAAATGGAGGAACAGTACATATCCCCTTGAAATAAAAGACATTATTTGTATTGATTACAAGAAGGGATTCTGTGTTGTTTAGGATTGAGATTTTTTATGTTTCTTCCTGGAGAAGTGCACTTGGATTATCAGCAGATTTGCAAAAATTGTGAGTCAAATTAAGTTGCACTGGCTACCTATTAAGCTCATAAAACATGATGTGTACATCAATTTTATGTTAATTTTAAATATGATACTCAGTTATAATGCTATAAATGGTTTTTTGTTGAATATAGAATTTTCAGAGGTATTTGTGTAGATACTGTGTATAACCTTGTCACTGAGGTATTATATCCTCTTAAACTTGTGCAAAAGAGTAGCATTTTTAGCTAAGAAAATTCTTAAACTCGCACTCTTTGTGATTGCCATTGCCAAAAATGCTGCTGAGTAGCCTTATCTGAACTTTAAGTCATGACAGACAGATTGCAAAGATTAACATATCTGTAATCTATGTGCCAGTCATTTGATTTAAAAACGGTAGGACTTGCAGAAGGAAACTTTTCCCAAGTGCCAATGTGCTTTAACTAGACGTTAGTAGGTGATGTTGTAAATATTACAATTACAGATGTTTCAAAGGGAGTCAAATAGCCTTTCCCTTTAACCCTCTGCCAAGTTTAATTCTTCCTAAAATTACAGAGTGGCTGTTCTTCAGACATTGAAGTGATCTGCCACATAGATACCAATATGCAGTTAGTAACAACAGCACCCTGCAGCTCCATGGCAAAAAATACAGCAGCCTGCTCAAAATCAGGTTTTATGTTTATGACTTTCTAAGATCAAAAGCTGCCTCTTCCTCCTGTCTCACTGTCTTTTCCTTCTCATATCTGCTGCATTCAGATCACTTTTATAATAATGGTGTTCTCATTGTGAGCATGTGCTTGAGACCTTACTTATAGCTTATAGGCTAATGATTGGCTTTACCTCGCCGAACATGAAGGTGTCAGTAGGTATTAATAATACTGTGAAAGAGATAACAGTATTTCCATAAATTGACCTTCTGGATGATGACTTCACCCCATTTTCTTCAATTCAGTTTAATGACTTGAAGTGTGTTCGGTGATGAAACCATTCCCAAGCATAAATTATTCACCATAGGAAAAAAAGTAGTAGTTCCATTTTGCAATTTTCCATCAGAGACTGAACCTCTGTAGGTGAATTGTCTGCAGAGGCAGAATAATTCTTCTGACCCTCATAAACTTATTCCCACCCTTTTTTAAAACAAGATAGCAATAAAAAATTAAATAAGGAGAAAAAAAACATCTCATCAAAATAAATGTTGACCCATCCATTTGTGCTCTTAAAATTGTGTGTGTGTGTATATAGCATGTAGAATAAAAAACTTTTTTTAAAATACATTTATTCTAGGTTACTAAAGGAATTTCATGTAAACGGTATGAATAGGAAAGACCAAAGAGCTGGACTAGAACCAACATGACCATAAATATTTTAAATGCTTGACATTACATACCAGACAAAAATAAACAGAGAAGCAAATTATAGCTAGAATTTCTAAAGATAAAAAAATTTACCATCTGCATGTTAATATTTGCATATGCAGTACTAGCTTTTAAGCTATATTTCTGAAATGATGATTTTCCTAGTATCTCTCTATTGCTTATTATATCACACTGCCACATTCACCTGGAATTTGGTGCAGAGAAAAAACCTCTGGCTTTTTGCAGAGAGAGTTTTTTCCAGGTGAGATGTGCAGTATCTGCTGTCCTTTCCTGGTGTTTTTCCTGATCTGTTTCCTTGACATGTTGCATCTGCTGGAGGTCACAGGGTGGAGGCAGCCTGCTGCTGGACCGCAGTGTCTGCTACTGTCTGAGAGAAATGTGCTCAGAGATGAGTCGTAAATTCTCAGCCCGATCATAAGTATGGGCACCATACAGGGAAGCCTGTTTGTAGCTCCAGGAAGCCTGTTTTCTGATTTATATATGTTTTTTTAGTACACATTGCAGCCCTAACAGACTGGAAGTGTGAACTTTTGGGGTACAAGGTCTGTTTAAGCTTATATGCTGTGATGAAAGGAAGCTACTCTTGAATTTACGCTATGTTTAAAGTCAGAGAGCAGAGATTTCATTCCATCAGCACAATTTGGTCATATGATAATAGGCCTGTAGAGGATGGAAATTCTGCAGAGATTTTTGTAAATTACTTTCCCACTTAGGCACATTAAAAGACCAAAATATTTCCTTTCCTTTTCCCAATATATCTGTTCAAAGATATCCTTTTCCCTAATGCTATTGGGGCAATCATTTTTAAGCCACAAGTCAGAAGGTAGGATATGAGGAAATAAAAGGAAAGCTGTTGTATATATGCATCATAATCTTCTGATATTCAAGGGAATATAATCTTATATTACGAACTACCTGGCTGTTCCAAGAGGTCCCAAATTATGAAGATCTAAATCAAACCTGGTAGACCATCATATTTTAGCAATTTGATGGATTTTCTCTAGCCTTTTACCCTTATTACTGTGTAACCGCACAGAAGTTGTAATTCCTGAAAAGTCCCAGAATGGTAAATGCAGCTCAGATCTGGGCACTTGCTGGTTTCTCCGCTTTGAAAGGTAATTGAATGGGAACAAGTACAAGTGCAATTGAATATGTAGGCTAGAGGCACTAAGTTGCAGCCTCAAAGAGGTCATGCAGAAATGAATTTTTAAAAAGGACTATAAAATTGCATCTAAGATAGATGGGGTGCAAAAGCAATATTTAAATGAAATTGTTATGGATATAAGTCACTTGCCAGGCATTCTAACTATTTCCAACATAAAATATGTTTTCACTTCATATATAAAACATTGTTATTATTCACATCCTATGTCATGTTAACATATTAAAACTTAAATGTTTAATGCATATATTAAAATTTTGTGTCATCATTAACATCGCTGATGAATACCCTTTAACAAAAATAATGGAAAAGATATGTCAAGGCAGATAATTTTTACAATTAGAATAAAAATATGTAACTTAAAGTGTGATAAGATAGAACCGCTTAATTCAAAGTTTCACAATCCCCTCTCCTTGCTCATGGGAATCCAACTGCCATTTGTTTTCCTATTAAATGACATTTCAAATACTTTATTATAAATATAAATCACATCTCCTTTTGAGAAGGCAAATGACAAACTAAATTTGAGGTCTGACTTGCATTTCTATGCTCTACCCAGGACTAAATAGATGAGCAGTTGCTATATAGATTGTATTTGATGGATAAACAAAGAGAGGCAGTAGGTTATGGAAAACATGTCACTTGGAACTGACATCTGCCCTCATAATTCGTGAGTGTCTTACCCTGCCGTGTCACCTCCATAGACATCAGTTCCCCATCCTGGTTTACAACATCCAGGGGAAGAGATTTACTCTTTTTTAAAGTCAAGATGCCTCCTGTAAAATGCATACCTTTCCCTAATGGGGATGTTCTCTTCCATGTAGTCAGGTAGCCAGGGAGAAATGCCCTCAGTTCTGGGGATGAGGTGTGCAGAACAACACGCAGTTGCACGGGAGCAGGAGAGTGTTGTCAGGGAGATGGGATCAGAAGAAGTATGCTCAGGCAGCCCTTTTTTGAGGATGCCACAGTATGGGTGAGACTACTCCAGCCAGCAAGGTGCCACCAGCATGGTCCCAGCTTCTTGGTCACTGGGTGTGCTTAAATGGAACCTTCCACAGAAATTTTTCTCCATCAGCAATGATTTCCTTCCCTGACATGAAGGAGGTGTAGGTGCTGGCAATCCATCAACACTTCTCCCATAGACCCACACAGACTGAGTGCACTCACGGGTGCCACTGAGGCAAAACCTCTGTTTGACCAGCAGGGAGATACATCTGGGCTAGATATTTTAATATAGAGACACAGTTAGGTTTGTCTGCACCGAATCTAGATGTACCTTTGGACCCCACTGAATTCACCTGAATTAGTGACAAAAGGGTTCACTAATTAAAACTTTACAAGTGGAGAAGGGAAATCAATTATATTAAGAATATTGCTGAAAACTACAGGGGGCAACATAATAAAGTGGAAATTCCTAATATTTATACATTTACATCACATAATTGCCAGCGTTACATTTTTATTAAAATTTTTATAAAGATAAGGGTGTTTGGGAATTTTTTTCCTAAAAACACAGTCTTACAATCAAGTGGTTGAAAGATTATCTCTACTTTCATTTAAATATGGGGCACTTATTGATCTCACAGCTGTAGAACAAAAATTTAAGGATGTGACTCTTCAGGGTCCACAATCAAAAAAAAAACCCAGTAAATAAAAGTTTTAGCTTTTTTTTTTTCCTTTGGTTAACTTCTTGGGTTGCAATCGACTTTGTTTTTTTGTGACCTGAGTCAAGATTTCTGAAAGTTCAACATTGGCAAAACCAATGTTCTTGTTCTCCAACATATTTGAAATAATGCCCATAATTCATTCATGAGTTACACATTCAACCCAAATATATATTGAAAAAATTCTTTACCACGTCATTCATTTTTATGTGGGTGGTAGGTATTTATAATGTGCAATGAAGAAATGCAAGCTGCTCTCATACTGTAGTATGCTTTTGATTTTCACCTGTTATTGTGGGTGAGAAAATTAGTTCTGTCTGATTATTAGCCAAATTAATTGTAATGGGGAAGAGAATGTCCCACTAGAACAGCAAGAATAAACTTAATTTCACTCTCTTTTTTTTTGTGATGCAAATCAGTAAATGAGTTTAGATATTTGCTTTCTACCTATCAGTTAATGAGTTTAATATTTGCTTTCTACCTAGTATCTCTCTGTCCTCCACTAACACAAAATTATTTAGGAACAGTTGTTTAATGATATTTTGTTTAATGATATTTTTTTCATATAGACAGATCAACCACATTTATTTTTAGAGAGATGGAACAAGAGGGCTTTGTAGAGCTTTGAAAATTCCTGTGCATAATTCTCAGTTTTAAAAACCTATCTCTTAATATCTTGTAATCTTTCCTCTGTCGCTTAAAGACCTTTTTCAGTTGGATCTTTCTTAGAAAATTAAAGTCTTTGAATGTGCTTTGGTTTTGTTTTAGGTTTTAGGAACATCAGGAATATTACATTTTTCCTTTTTTCATTTGGCTTAAAAATAGTTTTTTTAAGTCAGCTAATGTGATATTAATATTCACGATACCTTAAAAAAAACTACAGGAACAACTACTCATGAAATATGTAGGTTTTTCCTCACCTTTTCTAGGATCAGTTACTTAATGTTAGTCAATCTGAATTTAAAAAAAAAAAAACAACCAACCATTATTTTTCTAATGATCAGAGGATGAAAGAAGTTTTGAAGGAAGATTGTTTCTGAAAGAATTCCATGGCATAGAAAATGATTCACCAATAGGCAAGAAAATAGGAATATTCAGTTCTAATAAATAATTATAAAAATGCCAGGAAATAATTAAAACACACTGACATGTAGCAGAATACATCAGATTCAGGTCAATCTGATAAATACAAGGAATAAAAATTATAACTTTATTAACAGTTTAACATGTCATTCTCTGACACTGAAATTATTAAATGAAAATAAAAAAGGGCTACTTTCTATAAAAAACCTTTACATCTTTAACTATCTGTTTTTAATTAGTTAGGCATAAATCAGTAGTCTTAAAAAATAAAATTTTTAAAAAATATATCCTTAATCTTTGAAATACAAGGGTTACAACTATAACAAATTCTCTGAAATTAAGTTAAATTGAAATTGTCTTTTACTCTGTAATATGTCTAAAAAAGATCACCTGAATATAATGTAAATGTCTACATAATGGAAAAATAATACCTGTGGAGTTATGGCAGATTTAATAGCATTCATACAAAAATAAATGCAGAAAATTTGACTGTAACTTCCATCTAAGTCATAGATTATTTACTTTGAAAACAAAAAAAATTCATTAAAATGCTGAATTAGAAAAAAAAAAAGACAAAATGAAAACATGACAGAGCTTGTAATCATGATACCATCATGAAATTAGGGAGAAAATATCAAGAATTAACTGTTACACAATTTCCTATATTCATGCCGATCAAGGAAAAAAAAACCAAAAAAACCACGAACCATCATTTGAAATACTGTAGATGTACATCATGGATTGCTGACTAAAAATGCATGTGCATGAAACTGTAGTGCACTTTCATCTTCATAATGTTTTATTCTGAGATGTTAATAGGGTAACT
>JACBWW010000011.1:19445608-19505519 GCA_020086605.1 Lanius collurio | reverse complement strand
GTGTGGAGGAGGTGTGACTGAATGGGAGCCAGTCAGAGTAAAGGAAAGCTTATGTCAGGATCTGTGTACCTCTGATAATGTGTTTGCAATAAACTCTAAATATTGTGGTTGAGCCACAAATAAACATGAGAAAGTTCTTTTAGGTAAAGTAGTGACAACATTTCTTCTGCATCTGTGCAATAAGAGTTGAGTAGGCCAGAAATGTTCTGGAGCAAGTCCAGAGAAAGGCAATGGAGGTGGTGAAAGGTCTAGACAGTAATTCCTGTGAGGAGAAGCTGTGGGAGCTGGGGGTGTTTAGTCTGGAGAAAAGGAGACTTGGAAGTGGCCTTATCCCTCTCTACAACTACCTAAAAGGAGGCTGTAGCAAGGTGGGGGTCAGTCTCTTCTCACAGGTAAGAAATGACAAGACAAGAGGAAACGGCCTCAAGCTGTGCCTGGGGCAGTCCAAGCTGGACATCAGGAAGAATGAAAGGGTGGTTAAGCATTGGAACAAACTGCCCAGGGAGTTGGTGGAATCATCAGTTCCTGGACAGGTTCAAGAAGCAGCTGAACATGGCACTCAGTGATGAGGTCTAATTTACAAGGTGGTGATCAGTCAAAGGTTGGACTCGACAATCTTGAGGCCTTTTCGAACCTAGATGATATTGTGATTCTGTGAAAGTGGACCTAAACCAAAAGAAACAGGATACTTGTATACCCAAAAAAGAAAAATAAATACTCAGGCTGTAAAGTCTTTTTAGAGAGTTATTCTAAAGAACAGTGAGAATTGACACCCTCCATTCCCTCTGAAGCCTGAGTGTTGGTTAGAGAATTGAAGGGTAAGGTAATATATCTTCTATTTCTTTTAGAGGAATATATATCTTCTTTAGGTATCAATTCAGCTTTGGAGAATAATTTAGTCATACTTGTAAATGGCATTCCAAAAAAAAAGGTCATCAGATTTGACAGCATTGGATTGACTTATGGAAAACTAAGGCTGAATTTCTGGTGTTAAAAATGTTAACCCTTTTCCAGCAGCTACTGATGCCAGGAATCTGCTACAAGTTTCCATGAAGGTGGGAGGAGATAGGAACTTATAACTGCCTACACAATAAGGAGTTCTTTCAGAAAATTACAGTAAAACTTAGTTTGAATATTGCATCCTATACATAAGCCTAAAACTGTTATCAGATATTGAAAAGGCATGGACAGCAGCTCTTGTACAGGATTGAATGGATTGCAGGTCAGGTGATCTCAAGGTTGGCTGATGGATGAGATAAACACCTCTCATCACTATGCTGGATCAATCCTTACTTACGTATTAAGATTTATTACTTACTTATGTATTAAGATTTATGACTGCTTCTCCCATCCATTTTCAGATTCTGCCATTGTTTCTGCTTTGGCTCTGGGCCAAATGAAGTTGTTCTACTATAAGTCAATGTTTAGAGCCCCAGGTCTCGGAGTAGAAAGTGATTTCACAACCTCTGCTCTCAATTAAAATACAATTTTTGTGAATCAGTGTTTGTCTGTGTATAGCATGTACTGCCTTCACATGTCCGCTCCCTGTTCTCAGGGCTTTCAAAAAATGGGTCACTCCAACATATAACCCTGACTGGAATATTTTCTGGAGATGACATGTCCTGACTCTTAATTTCTAATTCTTCTGATCCCAACTTTTGGTAACAGAAGGAATAAAGGGATGGAATGAGCAGTTCTGTCACAGGCATCCAATTTTGCTTCACAGCTGAGACCACCAGATCTCACAGCCCCCATGATTTTTTGGAAGCGTTGCAGTGCTTTTCCTCCACAGAAAACCTGAAATTTCATGGGCTGATGAGATTCCAATCCAGCAGGCAGCTACTGTGTTGAAATGCCACCTAGGTGTGGCCAAGCTGTGACAGAGAGGTCAGCACCTTCCAGCATCTCCAGGTTTGCCAATTTCAGAGCTAGAGAAATCCACAGGGAACATTTCTTGTCTTCTACGTAAACTTCTTTTGGGAGCAGTTTTTTTCCAGCAGAAAGTTGCTAAGCATTTCCATACGACAGCTTCATTTTGACCGTCAGCAGCACTGTGCAGGCAGACTGCTGTGTCAGGCAGCTACCATGAACACGTGTCTTGGAGCTCTACCAAGCCTTTTTCCCATAGAGATATTGTTAATTTCTGCTGGAGGTACCGAATAGCATAGTAGCTCTTGCCAAAACACTTCCTTGTACATTTATTTAGCATGTGTGAAATAACTATTCCTCTAGCATTTATCCACCCCTATTCACCTGCCTTTTCTTTTTTTTCTTTTAGAAATATATTGTCAGTAGTGAATTAAAAAGGCAAAAAGTGTTGTTTAGCTTATCTGTAGAGAGAACACCATGAAAGAGAAAACATATGCAAAACTAACCCAGCCCAGCACTGACAGCTGGACTAATCATCATAAAGGTATTCAGCATGAATGTCTTTCAGTAGATGGGCCCACAAAACTGTGGTCCACAAAACATCTATGCACACTTTTTTATCATCATGTGCCAACAGAAATGCCGTGCAGACCTTCTGTGGCCTGGTAAGAAAAGCTTGGGTGCAGCAGCACAACTCCCTTTTTGGGTATCCACATCCACTCATCTTCCTCAGGCAACCATTACTCCAAACTCTCAGACAGGAGCAGAACCTTGCAACTCCAAAGCAGGCATTTAAGTGGGAGGAACAGCCTTCTTTGCCTTCCTTAAATTCTTGCACAAAACCTTTACTCAGGAAAAAGTGAACCACAATCGCAAGTTCTGAATTCAATAGAATTTCCAAATCCAGAGCAAAGTAGTTCTGCTCCCGTGCTAAGAGCCTGGTAATCTTCTCTAAGCAAAAATCTTGATCCCTGAAAGGCCTGTGAATAATATCACAGCTGAAAATTTTTCAAGGATATTAATTTGCCATCTGAAAACAGATTCACTGATGGAAAAATATCTTGAAAGACAATGATACAATGTATCAAGGGAATAATGCAAAAAAGTATACTTAGCTGTCACCAACATAAAGCAATTTGATAAAGTCAAATAATTACCTGAAATTACATTTACTGGAGTTTTTAAACAGTTATTTTAATTTATTAAAGATTTATCTGGGATGCCAGTGTCCCAATCTAAGAGGAAATAAAATTTCAGTTTAGATTTGTCTCTTGCATGGAATTTAAAGACTAAATTCTCAGTATGAAGAATTACTAATGGAAATAAAGTTTTTATTCCAATGTGTAGCTGTGCAGCACTGGGGCCTGCTAGAAACTAACAGAAATGAAGCACTTAAATGCTGCCATAGGGGAGTGGACTCACATCCTTCTTCTGTGATTTAATCTGCCCTTGACTTGAAGAGTATCTTTAAAGGACTGAATATATAAATAATGATCACGTAACACACTTAATAAGCAGTCACTTGCTAAGTGCTGTCTATACAGTTACTTCTAGCTGGAATGCTGGTCCCGAATATTTGAATTCCCTCTTTTGCCTTTCATCTCCTTCTTCTCTGCCAAGTTGCAATTTCCATACTGGGTTTTATCAACAGTGGTGGGAATAATGCTTCTAACTGCATCTCCACTTCTATTAAAAACAAACGTTTCCACATAAATCTGCTAATGTAAGGCATGGTATTACTTACATTTTTTTTTCCCTGTTAATGATGAAAACAAATGAGTAAGATTTATCTCTTTGACAAGTCATGTGGGTGTGAATCTTTAATTAGCATATAACAGGTTTAGACTTCAAGTCCCTATAGGCGTGGGAATCACTTAAAGAAGAAAATCCCACTTGGTAAATCTTTGGCTTAGGAAGCCAAGAATGTTATTTTAAGAGATACCTGTAAAGATGAAGATTGCAATCTTTGTGCATGTCAAGGTAAAAAAGCAAGCTATTTCATCTCCCAGAAACTCGGTGACCATACTTTGATGACAAGCCAGATGGCAGCTGTTCCCCTAGCCTGGTGCCAAGAAAGATGATTGGAGCTGCAATTTACCTTCCGTGGTGAAGCTCAATGCTGGAGCATACCACAGCTGCGGATTTGGCTGGTGCCAGTAGGTGTGTGCACAGTTGGTTTCCTCCCAATTTGGATTCATCAGGTAAGAGGCTGTATCAGTACCCAGCAATTATGAAATTGGCATGCGTTGGATTGTTTACTCACAGTAATATTCCTACTGGACTTTATTAAAACACCATCTGTTGTCAGAACAGACAAAGAATCAAACCAGAAATATCCACAGAGAGAAAGTGTGTATGTGCACGTGTGTGTGTGTGTATATTCAGCTGTGTTGCAGGATCAGGTCACATTTCATATTCTCTTTTCTTCTTTCCTCTTCCTCTACAAGTAGCTTTTCATAAAATGCCTGCATTCCTAATCAATTTTTTCCCCTCTCCTAAATTCACCTAGAAAAAAAAAATTAGATTGGAAAAAAATTAAACTGGTCAAGGGGAAGTTATATCTCTGTGAGTCAAGCTGGAATGGAAATAAATGAGTTTTTGCATATGGGTGGAACAACATTAGCTTTACTACAAATTAAGGCTGAAATTGTTGAAGAAAAAGTCATCTGACTGAATGATGTTCAGTTAGAACTTCTGAGTTAATATGTAATATATAGGGTGAGTAATAAAGGATATTTGCCAATAATAATATCTTTAGGGCTTGAGAATAAAAGGGGAGTAGCTTTTACAATCAGCTGTTTGCTCTTGATTACTTTTTTTTCTTTAACCTTTCAAATGGGGACCAGATATTCTTAATACACAGCTGGTCTCCACAAATGACCAAGGATAATTTTTCATATACCTACATATAATTCCAGGTGAAATTAATTAGTTGGAATTCTTCAGCAGGTAAAACACTAATAAAATATGATGCAAGTAATTAAAAATGCAAATACAGGGAAGAGAGCAGTAAAACTTAGATATGTCATTTCAGTCCTACAAAAAGGCATCTGTCAGTTTAGATCTTTAGTGCATGCACTCACATATACACATACTCAAAAAAACCCTTTAAAAATAAAAATGTAAACAAGTCCCAGTTTGCATCATAAGATTAAAGCTGTAATAAAGGCAGAGAACACAAGCCAAGAACATCCCCTGAGAGAAGGAGGAAAGTACGTTAAAATGCTTGGGTTGTTTATGGACTAAGTGTTTGGAAATCTCTCAGTGCTGAATGAAGGAGTTGGGGTATTTTAGAGGACCCACAGGGAGGTTGTTTATACTATGAGGAGTCACTAAAGCCTGTTTTGCTCACTATACCCGCCCATCAGAAAGAAAATATTAGTCCTAATATAAGTGTGTGCAATCTACCACCTGTGGTGGGATCGTGCATAGTTGAGAGGGAGGGGATTTACCCCAAATATAAGCCCATCCTTGTTGCACTATTTAATTTCATCCTCATGTGGGCCAAAGTTCTTCCCTAAATTAAAGCCACATAGCCATTGCAGAAGTTTGGCTCTGGGCAGGGTAGAGCATAATTTCCATGTGTAAGGTATTATTCCCTCCCTTTATTTTCATCATCATCAGCATCATCATCATCATCATCACCATCATCATCATCATCATCATCATCATCATCATCACTGCTCCTCTACCAAATTACTTAAACCCTGTGCATTTAAGTCTTGTAGCCTACTCTGCCAAGCCTAAAATGGAACATGGACCCACTCTGCATTCAAGCAGTAACCTCTCCAGTAGTAATGCTCCCAAAATCTAGACCCTTGTGTTTTGAAGCTCATGAAGGACTTATCTCAAGTTTATACCAATATTCAAGAAATCAAGAGGTTACAGTATTTTGCTTTTGTGCTTCAGTTTTATGTATCTATTTTTTCTCCTGATGGGAGGAATGTAACATTTGCCTTGGCTTATGTATTATGTAGAACTTTTTTTTTTTTTTTTTAATCATCTTAATAGCAATAATCTTGGTAGTTAGACACTGGAAGAAGTTACCTAGAGAAGTTCTGGATGCCCTGTCCTTGGAAGTGTTTTAATGATTCGATAGTTTTCATTTACTCTGATAATACTTACAAGCAAAAAGAAAACTTCCCAATAGTGTCAAGCTTTCTGAAGAAGGAGGAAGACAATTCCCATTGCAAAACACATTTTTTATTCTGTGCATCCACTCAGCCTCCAAGCCTCCTCTGTAGAGGTGGTAGGCAGGGAAGAGAGGGGAAAAAAAGTAAACACGTAAAATGGAGCTGCCAATTGTTCCACAACAGAAAGGTTTTTATGGCCCACAAGTCCATTAGAAATTCAACAGAAGCAACTAATTACAAGAACCAAACAATCCTCTTCCCCAAAGTGCAGCATGTAGAAATGACCTGTTAGGAAGATGGATGCCAAATATGCTTGCCAGCAGCAGGGCCAGAGTTTGCCCCACGCGGGAGCTGGGAGGGCACTGCTGGCACACAGGCTGCCTCCTGCCCTACCTGTGCATCAACACTTCCAGAACAGTCTGCCATGCTGTGCACTGCAAACATGCTGAGGCTGTATAACATCTGTGCCAGCACTTCTGCATCCTTATAAATCATATCCCAGCTCTTGCCGGGGCAACAAGGAAGAAAATGTTGGCATATAAATGTAAATCACTGTATGTCCTATGGAAAAGAATAATAATTGTGTTGATTTACCAGCCATGTACTATTCCCAGGGATGGGTGGGAAATGTTGGCAAAGAAAGGACTGTACATCCAGCAAAAGAACAGATTTGCTGAACTATATAAAAATGGTTGGAATAATCAGATGCTTCTGTCTAGGAGACTTGTTTCCTGTTAAAATGAGTGTGAGGGCTTCACCTAATTGCTAGTTGAAATGTAATTACTTCACCTCTAAGTCATGTTCAAAATAAAAGTGTCCAGAGATGTTATTTAATCAGTTACATGGTAAGCATAGATGGGCAATTTTCTCCCCCTCCTATGTGTGGTTGTGGATACCTCTGAAGTCACTGGCTGCATGCATTCCCTGTGCATTTAATGTCAATTGAGGTCAGCATTAAAACTTTCACTGGGGCCAAGGTCTTATCCACTAAATCTAAAATAATTTTTTGACTGTAACTGTGAAACCCATGACCCACTTTGTAGGTTTTTTTATGTTTTTTTTCTCTCAAATTTTTATTTGAGATAATCTCACTATCATGTTTAGTATCTCACCACCTACATATGTGTTATGAAAAGAACATGGTGATTCTAGCACACAGTAAGAACATCAACCTAGAGCTACACCAATGGGAGGACCTGCACACTAGTCAATTCATACTTTCTCATTAGCTTCCAGCAAGAAAACTTTGTTTAATTTTCCATACCATATTGACCACAATAAACTTTGTGAAGCAATTTTACAAAAGTTTCAGGGTTTTATGGGAGACCGACAGACTGCTTCTCTTGCATGACAGTTACATGATGCTAACAAGTCCTATCAAGATATACAATGACATTTCTTAATAGTATTATTTTCTCAAAATTCCCTATGTTCTGCACCTGTACTTTTCAAGTGCACAACCACCCAAGCACACATAGTCTAGTACATTTCATCACATTATCTGTTCCAGCTGTACTGCTGAAGCTGAAAAGCTTTTTTGTCACACCATGCACCAGGGTTGAATTCACACCTCAAAACACAAGCAGAAGTGTAGGAAAAAATCATGTGATACAAACTTTTGTTCTAAGGCATCTTAGAAAAGTATACCTATATGTACCACCTGTGAAATAGCACACTGTATTTCAAAGCAATACTGTAGCACTAGTTTGGATACCTTTAAAGTATTTTTTCTGGTTTTACTTATATTTTTATGACAGATATTTTTGAGGATTTTCTTAGGTTCCAGTATTTTTTCCATGTATATAGCTCTTTGATTGTGAAAGATCTAGACACTTCATAATTTTTGAGTGTGTGCATGGCTGAAGGTAGCAATGTTACAGATCAAATTAAAAAATTATGCAAAAATCATAAGATTTTTGTCAAAACTATGTCAAACAAAAGCTGTGATAGCAGGTATTAGGCTCAGTAACAAATTTTCCGTAATTATATACGCAGAATAGTGTATATTACATGCCACTTTATTCTTATCTACTTCATTCTTCTACATTATACAGTATTATTATATACAATTATTATATAGCATTTCATGATCAATCAGTACCTTACTGTGAAGAATATCACTAAAGGCCAAACAAAGCAAGGCAAGAAGCATGCAAAGCCAAATATCAAAAATTATTTTTACAATTAGAATAGTGTCATAGTAGCTCTAATGTATAGTACCCTTTATTTTAATGCCTCAAGAAACAATACCACACAGTAAGTTGCACAGCAATCAGGGTATCCAGAATAGTAAAAATATTATACAGTATTTCAAGAAGTTAAACCTTAGACTTTCCAATACATCTCAGACCTTAAAATGTTCTTCTTACTTGACATAAATTACTTGAGTTCCCATCAAATAATCTTGCAAATTATACAAGACACATTTCAGGATGGAACCAGTCATCCTCTGGCAGTGCTGGCTTTCTCTTTAGTCGAACCAAACAACTTGTTTAGGCTAGAAATTCAGTTCAATCAACTTTAATTCAGACAAGTAGCTAGGATGCAGGAAGAATGCATTTGGGGGCATAAAATGAAGAGCTCTACAGAAGTTACCTTGCTGTTCACTAGAGATGCAGACAAACACAAAAAAGAAGCTGGGCTTGTTTTGGGTTTTTTTGAGAGTTCCTGCTCGAGATGGAGAAACAGTATACAGCTTGGGGTTTGCAGGTTCATATGCCAAAACTGAACAAAATTTTTAAAAAAGGTATGCCAGATACATATGTTCATGACCTCAGAGTCCATGCCCAAGAGTTAAGTACAGTTGAAGAAATGGAATCTAGGTGTATGGCTCTTCACTCTTACCAATCAAAGAAACCTGGCTGACTAGTGCCAGTCTCAACCCATCTTTTCCCAAAGGAAGATGCATTTCCTACTTTTCCTGCAGTTCTCCTACTGTTGATGAGTATGTCCCCCTATCAACCACTGGATAAAGTGGTATTCGGTACTTACAGTGCCACAGCTATAATTGAGACTTCACACTCTGTTTTCTAGTAAGAAATAAAAATAAGAAAAAGAAACAATCAGTGCCATTTGGCATATGTTTGAAAGCTCTGAGAAACAGATTTAGAGCCAATGGTAAGGCATTTTTGGTTCTCAAGTGGTCATAAGTCTCCTTCGTAAGAAAGGCACAACTGCACACATTCTGTGCAACCCTTGTAATGTTGCCTTATCATCTAACAATCTATCTCCAGAAGACAACAGGTGAATGAAAATGAACTTAACAGCCTCAGGTTTTCCTACCAAATCAAATTCACCAGGATATCAAAGATAAATTTCCATTGGCATTGCAGCCATCAATGAATTTCCAGCTCTTTTCTCAATACTTATGTCTCAATACTTTATGTCTGACTTGAAATCAAGATAGTGAGGTAACATATGCAGAAATTAAAGCAAAATAAGGTCTAGATAAGACCATCTGGTAAAAGTAATTCACAAATAGACCAAACCTTATAAATACTCAATAAGATAATTCTCATAAATGTCATCAAAAAAAAAAAAAAAAAAAAAAGAGAGACTTTGTTATTTATTGCTGTTATTCTAGTTAATTAAAAAAGTTGTGGGATACACTCAGACAAAAAGGTGCTAGGAGACACATAAAAAGAGAGGAGGAGAGAGAGAGAGAGAGAGAAAAAAAAATACAGTGTTTTTTGGAAATAAGAGTCCCTTTATTGAAGAAATAAACATTTCCTACATAAATGAAAATACTAATCACTGAGGTTTGCATAAAAGCTCTGCTTATGAAATCTGAATTAGAGGTATTTCTCTAACCTCTGTTTTCCCTGTTCTCTTTTTATTTATCATTAATTTGTTCTTCTGTTCTACTGATCAAAATAGAAAAAGAAAACCCAAAAGGTGGGGAGTCAGGCAACTAGGAACTGTAAGCTAAGAAATAAAGCTTTTTATGTTTTAAAAAAATCCCCAAAAAATCATTTTGAGGAAATCCCAGAATAATCCCACCCGTTACCTTGTCCACATTCTCAGGCATTACAAATGGATTTGCTTCTGTTGGTGAAGCTGTGATTTGCACTGGGATATTTTAGAAGACCTAACTGAACTCTGGTATTCAAATTTACTACAATTCTCCATGGCATTCAGGTATGTGTGCCTGGTTGTCATGTCTTCTACCTCTATAGGCATATATCATGCCACTAGATACTATTAGTAATATGACAAAATGAAAATGCATTTAGATTCATAATTATTTTGGTGTTCATATTTTTGTGTTTATTTAAATACAGAAATATGACACTAGATTGAGATGACTTTGAGCTTTAAAAAAAAATATTTGTCACACCATTTTTTATTCTCTTGATCCTCTCTTCTTGATTCCCTGTTTTGCTAATTTACACTTTGACTGATGCCCTAAGTTCAACAATGAAGATATTTCCAACTTTTCTGGAAAGATGGGACCCCAAGACCTGTTTTGCTTTTCTATCTTGTAAATATTTAGACAATTATTGCAACAAAATGTGTATATATGCAGGTACTGCACGTTCATTCATTGATTATCTGTAAAAGCCTGGAAACTCTCTCATGAAAATACAATAGAGAAGGGACATTACTTGATGTTTTCTCTTCAGCATCTTCAATTTTAATAAAAAATCTTTTAATTTGGAGTAAATCCTGATCACCAATGGAAAAATTCTACTTCAGAGATTGTTTATTCTGCTTCTGCTACCCCAACCATCAGTTTTCATTCTGAAGTACAGCTGAGTTTAGCAGTGCTACAGGGATTCTCTCCGAGGACAACAAAACATCCCGAAGAGAAGCAAATAGCTGTGGTATATTGCTGCTTTGTACCAAGCAGGCACCTAAGCTCACCACTTCTGTTGTATAAGTAGCATTTATCTGTGCTGTGTGGATGCAGACCAGGAAGTAGATTTTTACCAGCAATTATGCTGACATGAGTCAATGGTCATTGGTCAGACCAATTGACATGGCAAGGCTCCTCAGATCCTGGTGTTTAACAATAGGCTCTTTGCCTTAAATAATTACAAATCTTATATGGCTGACACATCTTAATTCATGAGATCCTGATGTGTATAATTGGATAGAAGTATGAACTTGATTACACTAGTGAACTTGCTTTCCAGAGGGGGAAAGAAAGTGATACACAGGCTTCATTGTCATCAAAGGGTAAAGAAATGTGACAATCTGGGAACCAGTTTTAGGACCCCATCTGCTAAACCAGAGAGAAATCAAGATTTTACAGTTCTATAAATATTTTAGTGTATGCCATCATTTATGAACTCTGGCAGCTATCATAAAATCTCTCTGACTTTTGTTACAACTGCATATAAGGCCAGAAAATTGCATCTCATGGTAAACCATAAAAACCTAAGTAAAAGCACCATTCCTTTCAGTATATTCTAAAAATATACAACCTCCCTGTCAGTACATGGCAGGGTTGTTACCATCCCAAGATGCCTGTTTCTCTCTCATTTTTTTTTATCTGATCTTACCCTGGTCTTTTCAAACCCTTTTGTATTTCAGTATCCTTTTATGTTCCATAAATAACAGCCATCACAGTATAACAGCTGAAATAGCTTTTACTTTGTCACAACGTACTGTAAGCAAGAGACACTTGGGTGATGCTAATGCCCTAGATACGGGAAGAATTTATGCGGACCTTTTCTCTAATTGTTCCTGAAATGATTTTCATTCAGTGGTGAGTTTCTTTAGAGCCCTGAAATAGAGCTAGCCTCAGAGCAGGTTTTGATGCTTTAATCACCCAAGTAGAAAACCTCAGTAAAAAAAAGGATATAAATATAGAATTATCCTGAGATTAACAACGCTCCTTCTAAACTTTAACTCCCAGTCCTGCCCTGTGTTACAAAGTGTCTCTAAAAGACTCAGAGATCATGAATCTTTGGATCAAGCTTTTGATTGCAGAGGCTATTCTGACATTTTAGGTAGCATCTGCACAGCTTGAATTATAAGACAATATTGTCTAAAATAACCTGCCACTGTGAATAATAGTAATTTACATTTTATCTCTACAAAGTTTCTAGAATGCATTTACTTAAACAGGTTTGGCGGAGGTGATTTTGGAGGCAGTAGGATGTGTGTGTAGTTGTGTGTGTAGCCAAACAAGTGAAGAGACAATCACTCTATCAAAAAAAAAAATACAGAAGTCAATTGGTTGTTAAAGACCCTTAATTCAGGAAAGATATTTAAAAAATTTAAGACTGAATTTCAGAAGATGTCAAGACAACACAAGGTGTGAAACTTCTGTCATCTCATTTGCAGAGGCAAAACAGAAAGGTGAACATTGAAGTGACTGCACATGCAACTATTTCCAAAATAAATGCACAAATCAGGTTTCTGACATGTTCATTACACACCTAATCTGGGCATGTGCCTTTGCAAAGGCAACTGGCTAAAACACTGCACATGTTGCATCTCCTTTTTCATCCATCAAGACTTCCTGTAGCTCCTAGTATTACTATGTCTTAAGACCTGCATTTCTTTTAACCAAAAGTATGCTTTGATCTTTCATAAAAAATAGAGAGTTGCCTCACATGGATATAGATGGATATATATGTACATATATGTATTTATATATGCACAGTTTGTGCTGTATAAATCAATATATATGTAAGGTATTTTTGGACAGTATGGTACCTATTAGGCTGCATACTTCTTGTTTTGTAGTGCTCACAGCAGCACAAAACTCATCTACTGAAAGAGAAAGAGGGAAAATTTAAATGAAGGGCTAAGGGGAATGGCCAAAGCATAAATAGGTAAACAGTTTATCTGTAAACCAGGAAGCTCCAGTATATTCCATCCTGTGGGATCAGTGCCCACTCTCCCTTTAGCAAATTGTGTTGGACTAGATACCAATTTCAGAGCAAATTGGTACAGAATTGTGCTGGTGTTGGCCAGGGTAGAGTTACTTTTCTTCATGCTGGCCAGCATGGGACTGTGTTCTGCATTTGTACTGAATACAGGGTTGATAACATAGAGATGTTTTTGTTATTGCTGAGCAGGGCTTGCACAGAAATAAGACCTTTTCTGCTTTTTGTACTGCCACACTGGAAAGGGATTTGGGGGTGCATGGGAGGTTGGGAGGAGACACAGCCAGACAGGTGATGCAAACTGAACAAAGAGATATTCCCTATCACAAATATCAGTACGTAAGGCTGAGGGGAAGAAGGAAAAGGAGGGATGTTTGAAGTGATGGAGTTTGTCTTTCCAAGTACCTGTTGCTTGTGATGGGGACCTGCTCTCCTGGAGATTTCTGAACACCTGCCTGCCCATGGGAAGCAGTGAATGAATTCCTCGTTTTGCTTTTCCTATTAAACTATCTTTATGTCAGCTCACACGTTTTCCTTCTTTTACCCTTCCACTTCTCTCTCTGATTCCCTTGTATGGAAGTAAACATGTGGCTGAGTGGGACTTGGTTGTTGGCTGGGATTAAACAATGACAAGAGTGCAGAGCAACACTGGTAATAAATCTTAATGCTGATCAGAAAAATATACATATGAAAATATATGCTTGAAAATTATAAACAGCTTCACTTAATACTCTCAAGTTTATGTATATGCTGTTTAAGCAAGAGTGTTGTAAGGTACAACACTCATTTCCCTAAATAAAATTTTTTCTTAAAATAATTAAAATAAGAAAATCAATCAATCGACCAATCAATCTTTCTGCTGTGGACAGCTCTGACCTTTAAAATTAAGATCCCTTTTCCCCATCTCCTACAGGTCCTAACTCAAATGAAGATTGAACCTTCAGTTCAAAGGGATAAATTCTTCACGTCCCATGGGAGGTGTTAGATCACAAGTCCCTCACCATTACACTCTATGCAGAGAGCCTACACACTGGACTCAGATTGCTCTTGACTTATAGTTAAGATGGGAAGGTCTCCCTGCTCATCTGCTAATGTACATGGGATTTCTGAGGAAGCAGCAGGACAGTCATTCCAGCTTGACCTCATAACACTTTTTATTGTCTCTTCTAGCTTCCTCTTCAACTTCTTTCATCAGCAGCAGGTTCTGCACTACCTCGTAAGCAGTGGCATCTGCATTTGCCTATAAGGTCAACACTGTAGTTGACAGTCAAGAAACAAAGAGCACAAATGAACTGTTCTTCATTTCAAAACAAAAACAAACAAACAAACAGAAAAAAAACAAAAACAAAAAAAACCCACACAAAAATCAAAAAGCAAGTATCAAGTTTTCAGGTGAAAATACAGTTTGCTGTGTTTGTTTAATGACATGGCTAGTCATATTTACTTCTACACTTCACTTGAAAAGCAAACCAGAACATGTTTAGTTGTGGAGAAGTTTGTGCAGTCCTACTTTAACAAGATTCCAACCCCCAATTCTTTTCCTTGCTGCAATGTCAGATCTATGTGGAAACGACATGGAAACACCTTTGAAGAACATAAGAAAGAGGAGCCCATGTACCAGCCCACATCACCAGCAGTCACTTTGAACTGACACATAGTAATGGGATGGTGTGAATATACTAGACTGGGAAATGATGCTGGTGTCTGGAAATGCCTCCACCAGGAGGACAGCAGCCTCAGGCTGGAAAGCAAGCAGTCACCTCAACCAGCATCTGTGGGTTGGATGGTGTAAACCCAAGCCTTCACTTCATGAAAAAAGTCAGTACTGGTTTCCAGCCAGAGAGGCATTGCCTAAACCAGGCACAATTATTCAGCTTAAGCTTCCCTCCGTGCCTCCTGCTGTGTCATGGCTGGACCATCCAAGTACTGGCATATCATGTTGAGGCAACTTACATGGCAAGTGATATCTTGATATTTTCATATGTTTCCATCATCATGAAACCCACCTGGAGTCCTGAGTCCATGGGCTTGTTGGAGTGAGTCCAGAGGAAGCCATAAAAATAGAGTGCTGGAGTGCCTGTCCTATGAAGACAGGCTGAGAGAGTTGGGACTATTCAACCTGGAGAAGAAAAGGCTCCAGGGGGACCTTACAGCAACTTTCCAGTACCTAAAGGGGACCTACAAGAAAGATGAAAACAAACCTTTTAGGAGGATATATTGTGATAGAACAAGGATAATGGTTTAAAACTAAAGGAGGGTTGGTTTAGATTAGATGTAAGGCAATTTTTTTTTTTTTTTTTTTTACAATTGGAGTGGTAAAACACTGGAACATGTTGTCCAGAGAAGTTGTGGATGCCCCATCCCTGGAAACATTCAAGAGCTCTGAGCAACCTGGTCTAGTTGAAGATGTCCCTGCACATTGCAGGGAGGTTGGACTGGATGACCTTTAAAGCTGCCTTCCAGCCCAAACTATTCTGTGATTCTGTAATTCTATTTTATTATCATGCTGATAGTACACAACAATGGGAGAGGTCAAGTTTATGTCATGTGTCATTTCTACTGGTGATTAAAAATAACTCAGAAATAAGTCAAATGATGGAAGTTTCAATGGCTGGGGAGATATTGCATCAAAGAAAACTGTACATGTGATAAAAGTAGATGGTACACCAAAGTCTATGTAAAAATGACAAAGATAATTTAAACAGATAGAGTATAAAATCAGAGGTCATTCCATATTTGCATATTTGCACTCTGGGTCCTGTATTGAGGAACCTTATTCATGAGCTTTGATCAGAGGATGACATGAGACTTCACTACATTCCACTCTTCTCTTTGGGTGAAAACCACTCAGTGTAACTCTACTTGAAGATCTTTTTGCTAGAAGGGATGTTTGCACTGAAATCTCAAAAAGATGTTAATAGCTGTAAACTGCATTTCTGACTCACAGACTGTCAAGAAATTTGGCCTATTCAGGCCTGTTTAATTAAAATGCCCCTTTTCAGTCATCATCTCCAAGACTGTTGACATCAATACATTTTTTTTAAAGCTTGATGAAATTTTCCAGTTTTGCTTTGCATGGCTTTTGATTTATTGTTAGTTTATTTCGACACTTTCAGGAACAGATGCCCACTGGCTTTAACTTTGTATTCACAGAAGCAAGCTTCTTATCATAGAAATTATTTCAGTTTATGTTTTCCAGAATACAATTGTTTGATGGCAAAATTCAGCATAAAACTCACAGACGTTTTCATCTTTCCAGAGAGAGCTAAGTTTATGGTCATGAAGAGGAATCAGCTGATTGCTGTAAAAAGTTCTGTCGTGTGAAAATTCTGAGATTGCAAAACTCAAACCAGAAGAATTTGACCCTTATTATTGCTAAATCAGTAGCAGAACTTTTTTCATAGATTCTCCTTAGCCATAAATGTTACATATACTTTTAGAAAATTTTCATGCTATCAGGGTTATTTAAGTAAAAGTTGTTCCAGGAAGGAATATTTTAAACTAAATATTTAACAAAAGACTACAGTAAGAACATAAACATTTCAGCCAGTATAACTAAACCATTCAACCAGGACAAAGAAAATGTTCTTCTAATATTTAGGTAGAGAAAATTAATATAGCATGGCATTCCATTAATTACAGCTGGTCATATTTCCTTATAAATCCATCAAGAATGTCAGCAGTCCAAATTTCATCATCTCAAAGATCTAAAAGGAAAAATCCTACCCTAACGTTCAATAAGACCTTCTAACAAAGCAAAAAGAACTGATGAAAATTACCTTTTAAAGATTTATTGAAAATGGTCTTCCCAAAATCAACAAAAATTTTCCTAGGTGACTACTCTTCAAGTCTTGCAAAATTTTCCAAGACTGACCCCTATTGACTGAATATAATGGGAGGCTTCTCCTTGGTATATGTGAACAATGAATCAAAACCTCACTTTATTCAAGTCTGTTGTCCAAACCAGCTCAGGAGTCCAACCACAGCATAGATAGAACACATTTTATTGTAGTTATTTGCTTGATACTGGGAATATGTGTTTCCATTAATACATAATGTCAGTCTTCAACTACTGAAGAGTGTGAGTGAAAAACTTTGAAAGAGGGTGCACAGAAGCCCATAAAAAAAGAAAATTCTCTGTATAAAACCACAAAGGACATGAAGAAATAAAAAATAATAAACACCTAACATCTCATATTCAGCTATGACATTTAAAAGGTACGAAAATACAACAATGAACTCCGCAATAACTGGGAATGGCAAACACAAGCTTACAAAGACTCAGCAGGAAGAAATCAGTGTATGTATATGATAATGGCATAGGGCTTGGCACAAACAAGGCGGTTGGGTTTCTTGGTGGTCTTTAAATCCCTTTCATCCACTCTCCATCTCTGTCTCATCATGGGGCTTGTTTCTTTTGTTTTTTTTTTTCCTTAAATATCTGTGCAGAGTGGACCCGTAGCCAAGTTTTGAGTCTGCACAGATAGATTGCCCCATCCTGTGCCCTCAATGCCCAGATGACTTGCAGACACACTGTACTCCCAGCTCAGCTGTTAGTTCCCATCCGAGTATTTTTTCCAGTTTGGTTTAGTTTTTGCTCCAGAAGTAGTGTGCCGTGCCACAAAAACACTGCCAAGTTATGAGTTACACGTTTCTACTCTGTAGCTCAGTTTTGTTTCAGTACATCTGTGGTCCTTAGACTACATTTCCTCTTTGCATCATTAATATCTCCAGGTTGTTATTATTGGGTCTTTTCTACCTCCTATCTTTTTCAAGTTGTATTCACATATTATTTATTCCATCTTCCAGACTGTTAAAAAAGAAGCTGTAGAAAAGTAGGTCGTATGACAATTCCTGCAAAAACTCAAACTCCCCATGTCAAAAACCTGTTGTCATTCATTCTTACTTTCACTTTAGAAACTTTTAAGCACTTTCAGCCCATGTGACAATGTTCCCATCCCAGCCACCTGGCATTGTTTTCCAAAGGCACTTTTGTGAGGCACACATTCTAATGTTTTCTTAATATTCAGAAATATGACCTTTGCTCTCTTCCCTTTGTCTGCCCATTCTGCCATAAAGCTGAGAACAGCCACACTACACAAGTTGCTGTGGCACAGTTTGGAACAGGTACTTCCTACTCATGAAGTATTCTTTGCTATTATTTTTCAGATTTTCTGTAGCTCCATCATTTTACTGGATAGATTATATTTACTGGATGCTAAATGACCATATTTCTCTATCCTGATGCTCACTCCCTCTGCCCTTTACAATGTAAACTTTATATACTCTATTTTTAGAAGGGGCCAGGGGTCTGGCTTTGAAAACTACCTCTTAGTGGTTCAGTACATTCACAAATTTCCTTAAGATGAAGTAACTACTGATCTGTGCATTTAATTTTACGAGGTATTTACTTACCTGCATTTATCAACAACCACACCATCTATGATCTTCATTTCTTCTTAATTGCCCATAATCTTTTATTTCCCTTTAAATGATAGATTCAAAAAAAGCAGCTTAGTGGTTCAGTCATATTAAAATCATAATTGATTTTGCCTCACTCCTCATTTATTAATGGACTTAGACTACCTTCTTGCTAATAAACCTCCCAGTAATGAGTTTAGTCCACAGAGGATACATTTCCTCCTCAACAAACCACCAAGCAATTTAGGACAGTTGGTAGTCTCTGCTTAAGGGAGTCCGAAAACTGGAATAGAAATTTATGCAGGCCATAATTAAAGTACTTTCTGGGAGCTGTGTGGGGAGTTTACCGACATTCTTTGCACCGTGCCCATCTGTGGTCAGTGTAATTAATCCTTGATTCGCAATCCAACGAGAACTAATCCTTACTTACTATTTTTGATAATGGTAAGGCCTCAAACACTTATGCAGTGATCAGACTCTGGTTATTTTCTTCCTTTGAACAGAAAAGGTTTTTGAAGGTGATGAGGACAGATCTTTTTGGACCTGCTTAGCACTGGGGAAGGCATGCAGACAGCAGAAAAGCCATTTGCTAGGATAACAGCTGTTCCAGATGTGTGAAAAGCCCAGCAAGCACAAAAAAAGTCAGAAGCACAGCTTTGCCGGTGCACAGTTACAAGAGAAGGTTACCTCATGGAAGTAAAATGTAAATTGTTTCTACTGGAATTACTTAATTGAAAGCACAATTATACATTTGAGGGAGGGAAGGTCATTGGGCTGAGGGATAATACACTGCGAGACAAGCCGAAACTCTGAGATTGCAAAGATTTAATCATGTCCCTGTCTGTGTTTAATGACAAATCCCTGTGGCCTCCTCCCCTTGTGGGACTTTAAGATTTTTAGGAGCAAGAAGCTTATTTGTCCAGCACCTAAAACACTGGGTTCATGATAAAGGATGTGGGCTCTCATAAATCTAAGCTTGTAGCGCTGCCTAGCAAGGAACTCCTGTAATAATGCAATTTTCTCCTTTCTTCACACAGGATTACTTAGAGACTAGAGAAAGAGGATAGTC
The DNA here is from genome assembly GCA_020086605.1 of Lanius collurio. NCBI lineage: Eukaryota > Metazoa > Chordata > Aves > Passeriformes > Laniidae > Lanius > Lanius collurio. Next base: position 19,486,188 of record JACBWW010000011.1, on the reverse strand, counting down.
AGATAAGTCTTCCTCCCTGCTGCTCTATGGGAGCAGCATAGCAGATCTTTTTCAGACTGATAGGATGCTGAGGGGGAGAAAATGGGCTAAACTGGGGGAGAGGAGAGTCCTGCTGGGAGCGATCTCATCAGAGATTGTTGACTGGGAGTGAGACGCCCTGTTTTCCACCTCACAGGGAGAGTAAGGCTGAGGACTTGCCTTTTCAATTTGCTGATACTTAATGATACTTTGCTAAGTAAAATACCATCTAATATGTAAAGGAGAAGCAGGTCTAGAAAGAGTAACACTTGCACAAAAATTACTTTCTTCTGGATCTCTTCTTTTGGGATCTTTGGATTCTGGTAGTATAATTGGTATTTTTGGTGCACTCTGGGAAGGACAGGGAGTATTTCTCTTCCTGCTATTTTCTTACAGTTTTCCCCACTTTCACACACATAAATACAAATGCTAAAGGGAGGTCAGTTCAAGACATTACCTTGCTCTATACGCAAATAACCCACATACAGTTTTATCCATGGTGTTTATTCACCTATAAGTAACATGGACACACACACTAAAATGAGGGTGCCAACTAATCATAATAACAGCAAACTGAACTCCCTTTGTAAGATAAAGAATTCTACTAAGTGAGGAAGAATGTAGAATTTGGGAGAGGTTTCAGGGAGAGAATACAGTAGAGTGCAGCTATTCTAAAGGCATTTTTAGTTGTCATTAAACACAGTCAGGGTTTCCAAAGCTAAAATATGTGTTAACACATTCCAAAATACTTCTAATAGAATCGTTTTTCAGTACTTCAGTACAGCAAATGATGCAAAGCCAAAATTCCCCAGACAATGCACAGAACATTAGAGAATTAGTTTAACATTCTTACAACCCTGCAATTTTATTTAAACAAATTCTTCCCTACGCAATTCCCTGCAGAGAAGTATTGTACCCTTTTGTTGATTGTAGTGGACATATTACAGATCTCCGATTACCTTCCCAAAGGACCACCCACTACAAGAAGTTTTTTGTGTTGCAAGCACAGCTTAGTTCATTCCCCTCATAGTCACCTTCTTTTTTCTTTTCTTCTCATTTTTTTCCTTTTTTCCCCCCCTCAATTTTAATTTTCTTAGCCTTCTTACAGGCTGTGGATAAACTGACAGACTAGCCTGCCATCTGTTCTTTCATGACATGGTGCAACCTAATCAATTATCCCCAAACCACTTTGGAGTAAATAACATGTCTACAATAATAATAATTAGTCAGTTAAAAAGAAAACAGCATCCTGTAACTCCTGGTGGGAATTAGGTAGATTTCAGAACACAGCATTTTATTAACTGAGATTTTCAGACCAGGAGAAGACAATTTTAGAAGGAAAAAAAATCACCTTCAGTAATTTATTTTGAGATATGAGTACAAGATAGCATCCCTAGACTTTGGACATCCTTTACCCTTTTTAATCAGTGATGCCAGATTCAAGTTAATGTACCACTCATGAATTTCTAAGATTTTGCTATTAATATATGTGTTAGAATAAGCCTAAGTGCTTGTATTTGTATAGGAGCAATATTAAAATGATAAGAAGTATTTTAAAAATCATCCAAGGACAAGGACATGACATTATTATAGTGTTACTCCTCACACACATGTGTAAGGCCTGATATCTTCAGGGAGACATTTGTCTTCAGCAACCAGCACAAGCAAAATTCCTGAGCAAGAAGAATACATGACACATGCATTCACTTGAAGAACAGGCAAAATGCAGAAACACAAACTGCTAAAGACAGAAAACAAGTTTGCAATAAAATAAGAGGACTTCAGAATTTCAGGAAGATTGCAGTTAATATCAGTGAATACCAAGATCACAGAAAGCCATTCCTTATGAAGTTAATCTGAACATCATTTCTCACAATGGAGCTGTTTTCTATTTTAACTCTATGACATTGATTTAGACAGAATACACCAAAAGCTATACAACTGAATCAACTGATGGACATTTAAAATACATCTTAGCACTTGAGTGCTTAGCACATGTTCAGTATTTTCACTTTTGCAACATGATGAAAGCAAAAGATAAATCAAAAAGGTTCAATGTTCCAGTGAGCTTATCAGCAAATTGCAAACTAAAATTTCAATCAAGGAACCAGTGCAATCTCAGTGAATAGATCACATTGATGGATCAGAAGGAAGAATTTCCTCATTACTGTCTTTGCATCTGAAAATATTGGTATGGTTTACATTCTATGGGTTGTATCCTGAAAGAAGACAACACAAGTAGATGTGCTACAAATGGCATTTCTGCCATGTTTTTAAGTGTTAAGGACGTGGCAATAAGTAAAATCACTTCAAGTTGACAAGTGACATCTGAGATCTTTTCTAAATGGTCAGAACTTCACATCTTTTAACCAGGTTCCTTTAACCTTCCCCCTGGAAAACCAATCCAATTTTACCAGTAAGTTAGAAAACGACATTGCAATGTGAGTCTGGACATTTTTCCAAAACGGCCTGATCTGCCTGAGACAATGTAGACTATCTCCTGCTAAGTAAGGAGCAAGAATAATTATAGAAAATATCTTAGAGGCTACAACTATGACATATCTAATATCAGACCACCTACTGTAGTATATCACAATCTCAGTAATTCTAAATGAGAATACTGAATACACTGGGTATGTGTGTTTGCTGGCATGCTGCCTCATCTACCAAGGCAATTATCCATAAAATATAACGCCTGGCAGCAAAGAATCTCACACTTTATGATGCAGTCCTTCATATGCTAGATTTTGTCTATTCTTACTCATAGGCGTGAGGCAGACTCAAGCTCACACACCAGTGGCCTTGTTGCAGCTTTGCAGGAAATAAATAATTAGGCGGGAACGTGGAGCGAGAGAATGAAGAGAAGTCTCTGCCATGACACAGGCCAGTGAAGATAAAGCAATGAGCCACAGATGATCTCCACTTGTTCCTCTGTGACTACTCCACTGTGATTTCTGTGACACGTATGTATCAACGTATTTGCCTGTTTAGGTTCTCATACTACTCCTCCTCCTGCAGAAGCCAGATGCTTCTGGCAGCCTGACAATTATGTTTCACTTCCAATTTTCTAGGTCCTTCAAAGGAGCATTCACCTTTCTGTTGCAGCTGCTGACCTCTTGCTTCTGCCTGTTTCTCCATGTTTTACCATCCACTTCAGAAAAGGGCTAGCAATTATGTGCCTGATGTTTCCCTAACCTTGACCACCTTGAAATGTGATTTTGTGATTTTTGTTGAAATGTAGGACATGGATCCCTTGCAGGCTTTTACAAACATGAGAGTTCCCATGTGTCGTTGACACTGATGAATTGCTAGATCACTACAGAACAACTTGGAAATGGCAACAGAGCTGGCTCTACTGCAGCTAACTGGAGCTCCTGAGAGGGACCAGAGGGGTTTTTTGATTCTTTTTATTATGTGATATCAATTAAGCATTTAACAAGTTACAATAAAAAGCAACTTTCCAGTGGAATTTTTAATGCAATGAAAACAAATTACCTTCAAGATGATTATCATTTGGAATCTTGAGGAGAATGGAAACAAGGCAAATGCCAACACATATTCATCCAGATTGCCCATAACAACTTGCCAGGCATCCCTGTTTCAAATCAAGTAAATCTGTGCAGCTTCTCTTTGACAGCAACACAAAATCCCGTGTGAAATGCATTGAATGGCACAGTTGAGGCAGAATGTTAGCAGAAGATACTGCGCCAAGCAGCTTTTGTTTTGAAGTGGGTACTTCTGTTATGCAATCCTCTTAGAATTTGCTTCTTTCAAAGAATGAAAGACAAAAAAAAAAAGCCTCAGCAAACAAAAACCACAAATCCCATACATTTCTCAACTCAGTTGATATTTCTGCACTTGGACACAGTCTATTCACAGCAATTCTAAAATTCTGGCATTGGCACAGAGACTATATTTGTAGCCCTCAGCTGGAGTAAAGCACCAAACAACGCATGATGGCTAGGATGAAGGTGTTTAGCCAAAGACAGAAGCTTCAACTCTCTAAACAAGAGTGATGCCCATAGAAAATAGGGGCACTAATATCAACAATGTGCTGATTAGGCACATGAGCAGCTTTAACAACTCACTTCAATTCTGAGCCTTTCTGAGACTTTCTATAGTCACAAGGAAGATGAGACTATGAACAGAACTTTAAGGATAAGAAAACATTAATTTACAAGCTTAATATCTTGTCCATGTAATTTTGCATCTATCCAAGAAAAGAAAACCTAAACTTAATGCGGAAAACTTCTGAGCCATTCATCAAAGGCTCACTTGAGTAACCGGTAGGAGGGAGAGTGCAGGCAGTCAACTCCGTGTATTATTTCTCACACAAAAACCAGCCACAAATGCACTCTAAAGCTGTGGGGATGAGTAAAATATTTGTCCTTTCTCTACTTCGTTGCCCTCAGGAGAAGTGGGGAAGGAGGCACACAGTGGAGAGAAGGTGAGGTGTGGAGTCTGTTTCCTGTCCAGGAGGCACACCAAGCAAAACAGAGTATGCGTGAAGGCACGGACAGCATTGCTCTGAAGAGTGGTCTGAGCTCTGCAGGCCACCTGTTCGGGAGGGAGAAACCATCCCCCCTGAGCTCTCCCACATTTGTACAACATCTGACACTATGCTTTTGCAACCTCACTCTATATATGTTTTCTCACCAGTGTATACAATGTTACAGGCACCATTCCTCCTCCCCCAAACAGGAGGATTCTTTCATTTCACTCGGGCATATTGTCATAGCTGCAGATTCCAGCTGCTTATTTCTGGTGTGATGTCCATATGCACAGCACTTCAACTGATGTGTTGCTGGCTTTGCAGTATGGGTAAAGTATTATCTTTGCCATCTCCCTTGACCAATGCTCCCTCCACTCTGCACATTTTTTGGAGATTACTTATTTTCTTGTTCCCTCTGTTCTCTGCAAAGTGTATACAACATGTCGCAGAGCAAGAACGTACTTGGCACTTCCCAGGACACATTAGCAGCTTTAGTATCTTTCCTCTTCTCTGACCTTTTCCATGATGTTCTCAGAACCTCAGAAATTGTCATGACAATATGAGTAAAAATGCTCCAGTGCTCTGTGCACATATGTGGCTTTCTCTTGTGTTGCACTCAAGTTCAGATAGATGTTCTTCAGCCTTTGATCTTCTTTAATCAGAAGAAGGAAGGAGGCTGAAGAAGGAGACTATGAGATTTCTTTCATGCTTGTTCCAATTCTTAGGTCCAATAAAGAGAACAGAACAAGGACACTCAGGGAATTAAGTGCAAGACAATCAAAGAAATGACTGAGAGTAGTCTGCACCCTGCCAGCTATCCTTAGCTTTGCCCCTCACTCATGTGGCTAAGCTTTGGGGAAGCAGGGCTTCTCTGCTAACAGGGGTTAGTGTCTTTACTTCCCCACCCCCTTCTCTACCACCTCATGCTCATCTTTATTAGCTTTTTCACACTACACAGTTCTCTCATCGATTACAAGGGCCAGCACAAAGCAGCCTAATGATGGGTCAGTCTTAATGAGAAAAGCGGCTGCTCTTGAAGTGGTGTGGCTTCGTCCTGCACCCTGCCGAGTCCTGGCATGCAGAGCTTTTCCTCCTTTTAGAGAGCAGTGCCATGGAAAATCAACAGTGAGCGGCCTGGTGCCTCAGAACAGAAAGGGCCATGTGCATGGCTATTTAGTGCTGTAAAAGAGAGAGCATTTGCACAAATGGGAGTGAACATAAGGAGGCCTTCAGAGAAGAATGGGGCCTTGGCAAATTTATAGACTCCCCTGAAAGAAAGTGATTACAGATCATTATCCAATTGAGGCAGATTGATGGGTTAGGGTCAAAGTAATACTGCAGAGCTCACTGGAGGGACAATGCCTGCTTGTCAGTTCTGTCCCGGAAAAGAAAGAGAAGGGAAACTACCACACAGAGAGGAAAAGCTTAAGCTTTTCCAGCCCTATCTGATAAATCGTTTCTTATCTTAAACATGTGTACTTTAAACAAAAAAAACCAAAAAAAAACCAAAAAAACAAAAAAAAAACCAAAAAAAAAAAAGCAAGAAAAAAACCCTTGAAATTGCAGGACCAGTATCACCAAGTTATAACTGCACATACAGAATTTTGAAATAATTGTGCAAATAGTGTGCAAAGAGCACACACCCAAAGCCTTGTGATCAGTACTCTCAGAAATCACGAGTACCAGCATGAGTAAAGGATAAATTTCATCTTTGTTTCATTTATATTAAAAAAACACAAAGAGATCTATTAAAATACATGTGTATTTTTTTTTTTTTTAATTTTGGTGAAAGAAGAATGTTTTGTTAACAGCTATGGTTGAACAGATTTGACACTCTGTAACATCTGGTCAGGCAAAACTCAGCAACACTGACATTGAATAAAACAAGAATAAATGTGCTTCTATTGTTTCTTCTATATTAATTTTTAGAGTGTTTAAAAGTCCTTTGCATTCATGCACTTTTCAAATAGCCATAGAAATGGAAACAGCATGGCCCGAAGAGAAGCTCACAGCATTTATTGTGCATTTGCCTCACATTTTCCAATATGATTTTGGAATGTAAAGAATTTGAGCAAAGAGAGAAGACAATGCATTTGTGAGAGACTTGATTTGTTTAATTGTGTTTATTTATTAACTTCTCTGTTTTTCCCTATGTCTCAGAAGTAGAGCACCACACACTTTAATGGACATGTCCTCATGTACCAGTGGATAGAAGAGTAACACTGGCCTACTGTTTCAAGTAAAGGCTCAGTAGGGCAGCTCGGCCTTGGGGCCACTGTCATAAGAGTTTAGCAAGGGTTCCCTCAAGTTTTGTTACTAACCCTCCACAGACATGAAAGCTACAGCCCCAGCACTTACTGTGTCTTTCCTGGAAACTCATGTGCTCTTGCAGAGGGTGTTCAGACATCAAAGGACCTATCCTGACTCAGATCCCATTGGAGGGAACACATTATTTGGCTTCATGCTAGAGTTACCTGAAAAATCTGTAGGAATACCAAGTACAAGTGTTGGTACCCTAGTTCCCATCTGTTGCAATGACAGAAATGACCTATCCTGCAGCCATCAGATAAGCTCTAGTTCAACTTTGCAAATAACTCTGAGTCCACTCCAGCTTGTTAGTTCTCACTAAAAGCAGTAAGGATAACAAAGGAAATAAAAGCATTGCTGATGTCATGCTGATCTGCAAGTTCAAAAGGTATTAAAAGCATCAGGAAAGACTCACAGACTGTCACTTCATGCAGTATCTCTTGCATTCAGTACGTTGGATTTTTTTTTCATTTGGTAGCAACCTAGCTGCAGGATGATCATGTGCCTTCTACAGAGTACTCCTAAAGTGAGTTCTCTAATATTTTTGCTGAAAGGAAAAAGATGACTCATCAAATTACTCTTTCTTTTTGTGGAGGTTACCCCAGATTCTTAACACTGATGTTTTTATCTTCTCTTTTATGATTCTCAAAACCACTGAATTTTCAGTGTAACTGACAGTCTTACTCCACTGCCCTAGGATGGTTTGTCATCTCATATTCTATCTATAAACCGAAAAGAATCCAAATGACAATCATCTCAGAAAAATTCTAGAAAGAGCCATGAGGTGTCTGTGCAATGCCACTCTGCATAAGGCACCTTCCCCCACCTTGGCATCAGTGAAACCAGAGTTATATTACATGGTTAAAATAAAAAGATCTGTGGTTGGTTGTCTACCTTACTCCGTTGGCTAGGCTGGAGTTTTAACTTGCACATGTAATCCCTGAACTAAGTTTATCTCTTTAAATCTTTTCCCATTTTCCTTGTTCATCATTTTGTTATTGGGTGATTCCATGTCACATATTCTGGAATCTCTCAGCATATGATGGAGCTGTAATTGAGACAGGATGCCACCTATAAAATGACATGAATTGTACTAAGATATGTTTTGTCTTCTTTCCTTCCAACTCTTTTCTCTTTTAGACTAACAATATTCTTTCTTGCTGTTCATGGCTTAAAAACAACTTGTATCTACTCTTTTCCTGAAGTTTGTTTGCATTGGTTTCTACTTGCTTCCTCTAGTTGGGCAGGAGATGTGCATATGTGCAGGACTCCATATGTTTTCAGAGATAATCTGCTTTTTACCACCAGTAAGAATAACCTTGAGTACATATTGCACTGTCACAGCTTATTTTCTATAAGAATCAGGAAGTAGAACTGGTGCACTGGAAAAGCAGACCATATTTTTACAGACAAATTCATAAACCCTGCTTTTATGAACAGAGCAAGCTGAGGGATGGGGGTGGGGGATATCACAGGAAAACAGATGTGTGCTTATGATCCAAACTCTCTGTCCTACTAACATCATGCTATGTTGGAGCTGATCCATGGAGAAGTCTCCCTCTAATTGGAGGCTGGGTGCTGAAATGTCCATAGCATTTCAGTGAACCCAGAGCCAGCACACCAAGTGGAACGCAGCACAGAGCAAGGTCAAAGGAGCAAAATGGCTGTTCCCTTCCACTCCAATCAAAAAACCCATCAGCTGTTCAGAGAAAAAAAAAAAAAAAAGAACAACAGAAACCAAACCACAAATCCTAGAATCACTCGGCTGGGAATAAGGGAGAAAAAAAGAGCATTTCTCTTAAGGACACTTTCCATTCTTTTTATAGCTATAGTTTGTATGGTGCTTAATGCTTGACCCACAGGGTTCATAGGTAACTAAGAAATGCACAGATGTGTGTATTCTAAGTTATATTTCATCCATATGTGCAAAATAGTCAGAGGAGAGCTACAGAAAACTACACACTTGGGGTAGCAACCTTCCTAGCCCAGGAAAAAACATCTGATTCATGCTAAGTCTATCCTCTGGCAAACCTTGAGTTTCAACAATGATTGAGTAAAAACTCAGAGCAAAATCCAGAGACATTCAGCATTGGTGGAATCTTTGTCACAAATGTCATAGGATCCAAGAGTTTAGCATGAGTAAGGCTTGCTCTCTATTGTTTTCATTGTACAATGTTTAGAATACTGTAAAGTGGCACAGAAGATACAATCTTCCCTCAAAAAGGAAGATTGTACAGCCTCCTATTGTGAAAAGGGTAAGAAGAGAATCAGGTCTGCTTCAGATTTTGGTTTCCTGGAAGACTTTCCTTATTTTTAAGTTCTTGAGGCAAAGGGAAATATAAAAACCTAACTTTCTGCCTAATAATTCTTCCTCTGTTTCCCTTTTATTTTTAAGAAATTTTTATTGTTGTTGTCTGATTTATTGGCTTGGTATTTTTTAGAGAAGGGAGGCACCTTTACTGTGTGCGTGAATTGGACTCACTAAAACATGTTTCTGCCTGCTGAGTCTTCTTGTAATGGGTTCCTGTTCTTTCTGTTGATACGGCATCCCCTCTACACAGAGCTGGCAGAGTACTGACAACAACTTCAGATACATAATTTGTTTAAGAAAAAAATGACAAATTTGGGCTGTATTACCCATTATGAGTTTCTCAATTCTGCCTACAAACAACCTGAACCACAAAATAGGTTTGGTGCCTTTCTTCCCAGGGAAGATTATCTCCCTTGCACTCTCAGGTGAAGAGACTCTTAAGAATGTTGGCATAGACAGTGCCTACACTTGTCGTGCAAATGGAGATTCCTACACAGAGCAAATCTCCCCGAACATCTGCTGAAGTCTCCTCCTGACCAGCAGAGCAGCTCTATTACTTCAGTTATACAGGGCTACTGCCTTTGATTTATCAGAAGATGTATCCTGGTGTTACATTACATATGGGTAGCAACATTTTTGTAGCTATAAAGCCTAAAAATATGAGTAACATCATATATGTGTATATAGATATATACATAGTTTAGATGTAATTTCTATTTAGAACAGCATAATCAAGTGCAGTATTTTAGGAACTATTGACCAAATTAAATTTATAACTCTTCTACAGAAACTTGTATTTATGCATAAAACCATGTGTGAAAGGGTATTTAATTTTACCAGTTAAGTAAAAAATGTCTAAAATATTCTTTCACATTCTTTTTTATTTTTCCATCCCTAAAGACATTTTTGGCCACTGAAATCACAGCTTTAAGCACAACAAAAGCTGAAGAACCTCTCTTCCCCAGGTCATTCCCCCAAATCAAACCCAGGTCTATAACAGGGCTGAAATTTGTTGCCACATGCCTGCTTTTTACAGGCCTGTGTAAAGGACAAGGTGGACAAACTGTAGCAGCCAGACAGGCTGTAACACCTTAAGAAAAATACCAAAAAAGCAAATTCAGCAAAAGAGGTCTGAACACGAAGGATTAATTATATCCCATACCCTTCCAAGTGGTCTTGCCCTATTGAGACTGAGAAAAATGAGTGATAAAGATGCTGAAGCCTGTACTTTAGAGCATGTGAAAACTATTCTGTGACTAGAACAAGGGTCACGCATTTTCAGAGTCAGTTCAATTAAGTTAAACGCCAATCCCAGTTCCTTGGACTCACCAATTAAACTGCAGCCAAAAATGTTGCCCATTTGTGCCACAGAGAACTTAGTGTATTTATAGTCCCCAAATGCCTATGGTCTAATCAAAACTGTCATATAACAAGACACCAGCCAAGAAACTCAGACAGTTTGGTTAATGAGACAAAGAGCAGCTTCATATTCATTCCCTCCTAAACAAAGATCTGAGGAAAGGGTATGGACTGGTGGGGGAGAGAGAGCACAAGTATAGCAGGCCCAAAGAGAAGGGCACAAGAAGACAGTCAATTATGCAATGCATCCAAGCCTGATCTGAAGACTCATGGCAAACAGAGCAGCCATTCATGCACTGACATGCAGGTCAGTAGAAGTAATCACATGCTTGCCTGGTACTTATGGATGTGTCTGCAAAACAGCACGTGGCAACATATGATGAAACTCAAGTCCTGATCACACACTATAGTGACAAAATGAAAAACACCTTTGAATTTTTTCCCATTAAAAAACAACTTTGTTTTTTTTAATTCAGATTTTTTTTCCCCCACTGAATAATTATCGGTAATTTTAAAGAACTCTCCATGTATTGTGCTCCATATCTGAATTGTTTTTCTTTCTGGTTATCTGACAATTTTTATCTTCCAAGAAAATATATCAAGTTCTTCCACAAAATCATAGATGCTAACTATTCTTAAGCATAAGACAAATGCATTCTCTGTTTCAACGCATACATTGATCAAAAGAAAATCTAGAAAATAATTTTCCTTCCTGTTGGGTGCTACTTCCTTTTTGGCCAGATGCATTCTCTTGTTTGCATTCTCTGTTTTTGAAGCATCTGCTAACAGTTACTGTCAGAAATGTGATAATGACCATGGTCAACCAGTAGCTTTAGGTGGTGGATCCTGTGTTCTGAGCAAATTGCAGATATTGCTTTCACTAACTCAGGCAACCTGTGCCAGCAAACACAGGAGAAGAGTTTGGCCTCTGTTTTCCACAAGGACAAGATCAAGCCTATCTACAACAGATCAGAAGCCGCAAAATGGAAGAAATCCAGGCTAAAGGTTTTCCAACAAATTATCATGCTATGGGCTCCAACAATGGCTTGTATCTCATTCTTTGAGAGTTGAGTTAAGCCATGCAGCTCACTAGCAAGTTTGGGCAAAGAGGTTGCTCACAGGCCAACACCTAAGAGCTTACAAGCAGTTCTGCAACCTCAAGCTTGTTTAGAAGCTGCAGTAAAATTAAAAAAAAAAAAAAAAAGAAAAAGAAGAAAAGAAACATAAGTTATCACTCTCCTGGCAGGGTTTTGGAAGTATTTGTAAGGTTGGCAGGGCAAGGAGCTTTTGACTTGTATAATTGTCTTTAGAAGGTGAGGTAGAGTGGGATTTCTTCACCTCTCCCTTTTTTCAGGTGTCTAGTGTGTGTTTGACACCAAGAGACAAAGCAAAGAAAATTAGAAGAAACATCAGCATGAAGCATCTGTTTTAAATGGGGAAGCTTTCTCACATATTTGTCTTTCTTAGGAATGTCTTGGAGGGAAAGCAGTTAAAACTCCAACATACCCCAAGAACTTTGTTTTCTGCCAATATGATATGAAAGCAAGAATAATAAACATGAGGAGTACAAATGAGCTGGTTGGTTAAATGTGGTCACAAAACAGTGTGTTAATAGGGAAAGGGACAGAGGGTGGCAAGGGGAGAAGAGCAAAAACACAGTGTCACCTAATTTGTTAAATCTGTGAAAACCTCACATTGGGAACTGTTCTATTACATCTGCCTGGAAATCTCCAAAGATTAAAAGGGCAACACAGCCAATTTTAGGATTGCTAGTACAAAAACTTCCTCAGATAAGGAGTACAAGTAACTGTGGCTTTCATACTGGTCTAGAGGAGCCCTCAAAAGCTATAAATAATTTGTGCAAGCCTCTTATCATCCTGAAATACATGTGATTAGAAATCTGCTAGAACTAAGCTGCCAGAGGCAGAAGTCCCGTTACATACTGTTGGCCTGTATGTCTGATATGTGACATTTTCCTAAATACTGTCGAGGACAATCTGTCACATAACCATCTTTTAGATTATACTTTGAGACTGTGGTCTTTTAGTGCAAATAGAAATATGTTTAAATTATTGTGCTGCTCATTAGGAGGATGATCACTATTCTTGTACAGAGGAAAATATTACCAGATATCCAAATACATACTAAACACCAGAGCAGTGTGTCAGGGGCAAACAGAAGCACAAACAAGCCCAGAGGCTGAGACACAGAAGTGGCTATGGCCTAAAGAGATTTTGTCTCCTCTGCTTATATTCAGGAAATCCAGGTTTGCTTTTCCAAATATTTGAGAACCATAGGTCTAATGGACGGGCAACAGACTTGAGTAACTGTGCCACAAACTAGTGTCCAGGAAATATCCAGATGATGTAGTAATTTTCTTCTGAAGTCATAAGACACTCCCAGATGCTGTTATTTCCTTTAATGTAAAATGGTAAGGTTTTTCAATTGATTTTTTTCCCCAATATTTTCATCAGCTCCTGCTCCAAATCAAATAATTTTCATTAAGGTTTGCATGTTGTCACATGCATTTGCCTTGAATTAATGTGAAGCCCAAAGTCTTCTGATTCTGATTTTTTCCTGAGAGAATAAAATAGCATTCTGGGTTTTGGCCTGGAAGAAACTGGCCAGCAGAAATATTGCTCAATAGCTCAATAGCAGAATAGTTCAAAGGCTAGCAAATTGAAAATTAAACCATTATAGAAATTATGAGGAATTCACATATTCTATAGAGAGTTATTTAATTTTGCTTTATTGATAAACAAAATATATTGGATTTCAGTAGTATGAACACATCATGTGGGGCAAGCAGGAGGGGAACACATTGGGATTCCACTGAACCTACCCTGCAACATCTGTTCAACGTACTCAAGGGTGACTTGGAAGACAGGGTCAACAATGAGGTGACTAAGATAGGGGCTGATACAAAGTGATTTGTGTTCATCAAACTGACTGTGAACAGCTGCAGAACAATATCATGGCATTGGGTGCCTGGGTAAAAAAAATGGCAGATGGAATATTTTGGTGGTAAATCCAAAATAACACATATGGGAAAAACATATGCCACTGCATATAACTGCTGTGTCCAATACTGCATCTGCTTCTGGATAACCAACATCTCAGGAAGTATGGGGGAGAGTTGGAGCAGTAGGGACAAGAGCAGTACAGATCATCCAAAATATGAAATTGCTTCCTTATGAGTAGAGACTGAATAATCTGGGACACGTGAAAGAGACACCTAAAATGTTAAAGGTCATAAAATCATTAATGTCATGAAGAAAATTATCATAGATTATTTTTCCTTTTAAGTTATATGTATATGTGTGTGTGCATATTACCTTCCATAACCTTGGGACCACAACTGGTAGCAACAGGCATAAGATTTGGAGCAATGAAAGGAAGTGCTTGTTCTCAAGAGACAAAGTTTTATCAATGGGATGCTTGGGATGTCAAACATATAAATGAGTTCAGAACACCCTTGGACACACTCATGAAGGAAAGATCCATTGGGACATCGCAAACACAAAGACAGAAATAAAACACCCAGCTCAGGAAGGACAGGTTTTCAGCCATGGAAGGCCTAGCCAGAAGCAGCATCAGTCTGTGTTTGCCCCACTGACATCCTTATTCCCCAGGCTCCTCTTCCTAACCACAGTCAGAGACACTTCGGTTTATATTGCACCTGAGGCAAAAGTCTGCATTAACATGCCTCTGAGGAATTTAATTCTAAAGTGAAACTAAAACACTGGGGTTTTTTTTTATTTTTCAGGTGATCAGTTCAGGATTTCTCATTGTATCAACAAATATCTATTGTATTCACCACTTTTCATAATTATATTTGTAGTTTAATCCTCTGATTTAGTAAATACCCTCCCAAACACTCCAGGTCTTTGAATGCAAAACAAGCTATACACAAGTAAGCCAGGAGTGGATACGCTTGGTTGCCTGGTTGTTTAATTAGAAACTGAAGCAAAAGACATCCTGCCGCAGGGAGACAACCGGGCTGCAGATTGTGACACTGCCATAGCCTTGCTCTGTCTCTCTTTAGCCTTAAGCAAATCTGATCTTGGGCATCCTGACCCTGACTAATTGCCTACTGTTTCCTGTGATGCTGTGAAGCTTCTTCCACCCATTGCTGGACTATTAAGCTTCTTTGCTCTGTCTGGTAATTAAGCAACAGAATGTCGAACCCTTTTTTTGTTGCTGTTGTTTTGGGGTGGTTATTTTTGCATCCTTCTTCCCTCCTCCTCCTTCCCAATTCTCTTGTATACAAAGGCCAGTTGAATTCTTCATTTGTCATTTTGTTACACCAGTGAGGGGCAAAGATGTCATATCACCTTTCAAGAGACGAGGAAGGTGACAAATGCACTAACTTGAGAGACAAAGTGTCAGGACACTAATGAAAATCTCTAGTGACTAGACAGCAAGGAGGACCTGATTTTGAGAGACTCTGTAAAAGAAAACTTTTTCAGCCTATGCAAATGTCAAGTCTAAAGTACACTGGTTTAATGCAGCAGCATATCTTTCTGTCAGGAACAAAAGTATAGGCAATATAGGGTAAGTATATGTGAGTAATTATGTAAGCAAGTTTAAATGTCATCTGTAAAATAAGTGAGGTAAAAATCTCTCCTTGCTCATATCTTAGCATCTAGATTTACAAAAAAAATAATGTGGCCTAGACCAGACTTGTTTTTCAGATATCTTTATTTTTTACATTTAATAGGAACTGTGTGTGAGAATTACATGCATTTTTGTTTTTTTTAATGGAAATGGAGACTAAAATAATCCATCAAAATTTTAGCAGCCATAAAGACTTCACTGGGTCATTATATTACTTTATTAGATAAAATTAAATAAAAAGACACTTTAAATGAATTACAACCAGCTTGCAAAATAGCAAGTATATTGTGTATGGGCAAAGTAGTTCCATCTGATGTGCACCAGCCACCATGTGTAACATGGTCATTATTTGTCCTGTCCCTTTGAAAATCATTTTATTGGAATGCATCAGTTAAACTAAAACACATGACCCTCCTTCTTGTGACATGAAAGAAACCACTGAAGAGAAGTCTCTTTTTTTCCCCTCTTCTACTCATGTGAACTTTCTGGGAAAAAAGTAACTTCAAGGATTTTTATCAGTGTCTGTGTAATGACAAGTGCATCACATGCATCCTGAACCATTAGCTGCCTATATCTGAAAGAATTTGCTCAACATTTAGGAATTCACTTAATGAAAGGCTGGCTTATTAAGCTCTGCTAACTTTGGAAGTTGATTGAGCCTTTCTTTTCAACTTCCTGCATCGTTGTAAATGATGCTATGCAGTGCCCTCATGTGATCTATTCTAGACAACAAGTTTGCTTTGTAACACCAAGAGAATTCAAGCACCAGGTGATACATTTTTGATAAGAGTTGCAACTATATGGTACAAGACTCTTCACAAGAATGTGTGACATCACACATTTAAAAAGCAACAATTCCAAAAAGCATCCATTTATATTCTGTGGAGATAAAGGAACAACACTTCCCTCATATATCCACATGACATGACATCAGGAATTAGATGAACAAATGGATAATCAGTAAAATACCAAGAGTCACTGGATGATATTTCTTCTCTCACACTACTGAAACAAACAAAAACCAGAATTAGGTCCCCTAACTACTTGCCTTTAATTTTTGGCTAAAAGATGAATTTGTTTTTTAATGATTCAAAATTCCTGACATTTCAAGACCTTTGTGAAGGGGGCTGTGAGAGCAGTGGGCTCTGTGCTGAGTAGGCATTGCTGCCTCCTGACACCTGTTGATTAGCATAAATGCCTGATGTGGCAAGCACATAACAGGATGGCATTAAAGGAAGAATTTACCAGGACAGGACATATGAGAAGTGGAGCCCACTGGCACGTGTAGCACTCACCTGCATCCCAAACACAAATATATTATCAAATTTATTGGATGAGTAGGACGTTTTCTCAAAACTGCAGAGAAACAGGTTTCCTTTCTGTGACCTCATTTTCTCTTCATGCTGGGTGTAAGCAGTACTAAACAGTGTCAGATGAGCAGCACTGGAGATTGGAATTGCTAACAAAAAAATTTTAATCTTGTTTTGGAATTTGTAGGCAGATTGCCCATGAGTGAGGATGGGACTGGGCTCCATTTCCATGGGATAGGCAAAGCACAGGGAAAAACAAGAAAGAGTTATTCTGCTTTTGAGGCTTGTGAAGAGAGTTGTGTCACATGAGTTTGGCACAGGGTCCCTCAACAAGACATCTGATGAATAGCTTATGAAATTACATTTATGAAATTAAATTTAATTTTAGAACAAAACTACAGACAGCACGCATTCCAGTTAATTTTTCTTCAGGCTCCAAGGACTGAGGGGTTGGGTTTTTTGGTTTTCTTTTTTGTTTCCCAAACTGATTACCTAGTTAACTCCTCAAATAATTATCCCTGATGACTTTGATCTACAGTTACTAGTGAAATAACACCTCTTTCTAGGGGGGCAGGTTGCCAGCTTCCTCCAAATGAAAGCCCTGGGTTTATGAAGTCATTTCTTGATGATCTCACTAATTATCTTTTGTCTCTGATCTTCCCTTTTGGGTAAGGTTATTGGGAAAGCTGAGTAAGGTAACTGTAGTCTCAGGACAAATTTATTCTCATCTATTGTATATCTTGTCTTTAAGAGTTGTTGCAGCACAGACTTTATTACACCCTCTGGGGAAAAGCTCAACATTATGACCAACAGGAGAAAGGGCAAACACAGATATTTAAGTGCAGGCAAATCATAGTTCATATACCAGTGATCAGGAGATTTTCCTTAAATTGTGTGTGAGCTTAGTGTGGAGTACGGTCATACTGATGCTGAGTTTTTCTGCATCTCTAATTCCAAATAAGTCAAAGAAGTACCCATTGGTACTTGTTCTAACATCCCCAGAAGGAGGGCTTCTCCAAGATAAATTCCTTTAAGCACAAATAAGACCAATGACAACAGAAATAAGACCTTAGAGTATGTTCATAGCACTGTGCTTGTATTACTGGGATCTGGATGACAGCAGAATACAGAAGTTGCTTGTCATAAAATCCAATTTTCATGACTCCCACTTTGGCCAGATGTAAGCAAACTTCCAGCCAACAGAAAAGTAAGTGGCTAAAAATAGTGCCAGCAGTCATAATGGCTGGAATTGGACACTGGAGGGAGACACAGTTGCACACACTAACCCAAAGACATTTTTGTCCTTTCTTGCATGAATATTGTGTGCATGACCTAAGAATGATGCATTGAAACCCCAGCTGATCTGCCTCAATTCCTCATTCTCCACATCAGCAAGGAAGGAAAGAGACAAAGAAAGCCTGGGCCAGTTAATGAATCATAAAGCCCTACTCTTTTTTGTTGGGGGAGGAGGAGTGCAAAGTTCCTGTAGAAAGCCTGCAGGAATTCATCACCAATGGTGTGGAACTGTTTCTTGAATCAAGCCCTGAGAACCCATCATGATTTGCATTCATGTAAACACCTACATTTTTTCGTTAACTGAACTGATTTAACTGCTAATTAAAACTAGTCAGTAAGCACAACGCAAAATTAATTAAACCATTTAGTCAGTAGATGCAAATGAGGCAAAGTTATGGCTTGGACACAATGAAAGAAGTACAAGTACTACTCATCATCTGGCAAAATAGTAAATAGTCCTTGAGGTAAATACTTTCCCCAGAGATGATGTAAAGCAATTAAAAAAAAAAAAAAAGTCACACTGCTGACTACATATGATCTTTTATTGATAAAATGTGCTGGAATCCAGCTTCTTCTCTTTGAAACAGTGATGAAATGGGCTCAGTGGATTTAAAAAATGCTCTCCTATACAAGAAATATTTCTTAGTAAGGTCTGGATTCCCAGCTCACTCTACACAGATATGCGAAGTTGCTCCTGTCCAACACTGGCAAGTGTTTTCCCTCAACCTGCACCTTATATTTTTGACAGCTATTTTAATAGCTTTAGATTTTCTCATGGGGAAAGTATCTGCTTGGGGAACTATATTGTCTGATGATAAGTGGAAGTAGTATTTTCTCAGAGAAAAAGCCAGAAATGTGTGTCTCTGCCTGCAATACCTCTGCATTCTGCCTCCTCTTTTCATATGACCCATGTGCCTCACAACCCTAATTGTACTTATTCTGCTAAGATCTGCCCTGGGACAGGGACACGCACAGTTACCCATGTTGTATAAACTGTGAACTGAAATATCTTTTAAAAAATTAGATTAAAAAATAAAAAGAACCAAGATGCACAAAGGTATGATCTATCAGCTATTCGTGTGTGGAAGCCTGAATCCAGGAACAAGTCCAGTCCTTGTGAGTATGAGGTGCTTGGTAGTGCCCAGTTGAGTTTCCTTAGGCAGGTTCAGGTACATAACAGGTAATCTAACCCATATGCCATTCAGACTTGGGTGATACCTGCAATTAGAGAGTGCAAACCATCCTTCCCCCTTTTCCCTTATTTCAGGTGCCCCACAATGGCACTGAAAACAAGAGCCCATGGAAGGGGAGATGTCTGCACTCAAGAGACTGTCTGGCAAAAAGTGCTGGGGACAGAGGTGGGATTTAAATCTTTCCTCTTCCTCTGGCTCCCCAAAGCAGCTCTCCCCTCTTCTCTGGCTTCCATCTCCCAGCACATGGCTCTTACTTCTGAGCACACACAGCTCACACCTCACGCAGAAAGAGTGCAGGATTCAAGTTCTCCTTTTTGTGGCACACAGTTGCTGTCGTGGTGGTTTTTTGCATTCAAGCGCTCCTTGAAACACTCACCCAGGATGCAGATCTTGCTCTGTTTTCTCTCACTGCCTGAGGGAACACAAGCTCGCACCCCCTAATCCTGGGAGTCCAAGCCAGCAGGCTGGTGGCAGTGCTGGTAGGCACAGGAGAGCGAGGGGACTTGACTCTCTCCTTCTGAGTGCATGACATTCCGCAGGAATATTCTTGAGGACCCTTGGGCCAAAGACAACTTCCCAGGGCAGTGGCTGGGGAAGAACTGCTCTCAGCTGCTGACCCTGCTCACAGGTCCACATCCTGTACCTGTTTCACAGACAGCTACTGGGCTGGCCCCTGAGGGGTTTTCACCAGCAAAATGTGTAATTCTTGACTTCTCAGTGGGGTTAGGTAGGAAGGTAGGGCAGCTGAGGCATTTCTATCAATGTATGAAGTATGATCTGTCAGTAACTGGAGACAGGATAACGTAAAGTACCTTTGGAGGTTGGAGGCTGTATGAGCAGAGAGCTCAGATTTTGGCCAGGCCTAAGGCAATGTGCTTGAGGCCTCCAGTGAAGCAGGCAACAGTCCCCAACTACACCCACAACGCCCAAAACTCTTTGCTGTCATGCCAGCCTTCCCCAGTCTCTTCTGACCAGCAAAACCAGCTGAGTGCAGGAAGGGCTACACATGCTGGTGGTATAAACGTATACAGCATCTGGAAAGGTCCCTGCTTGGCTGGATCTTTCCCAGGCTGCAACCAGCCTGGCATCCAGGCATCCTGAACACCAGCAATAAAGTGCCTTGCAAAACATTATTTGTTTTTCCAGAATAATGCTTCATTTTTATATCTGTACTACCAAATTGTTTGAATGCAGTTGGAAAAACTAAAAACAACAGCTTGCTTATTTTTAGCTAAGTAAAGAAGTCTTCCAGGCCCACATCTGATTGCTGGTTGGTTTTCACTTAATAATAGTCTTCAATTTGAGATGTTGCCACATCCTTTCTCGTTACCATTACAGTTATGACACTGTAAGAAGTCTTTGTTTCTTTAACCTTTTTTTCAGCCACCTTTAGATGTATTTCTGCCTTTGGCTGCTTCCGTTCTAACAAAAAAAAACATATCTTAAGGGGAAAAAAAAAAGAAAATGTGAGGAGACTTCTCCTTTACTTGCATGATTCTGGAAGAAGGAGGAACAGGGCAAGGTGAAATCTGTGTTTTAATATCCCCCTCTTCCTTTGTGATTTCTGCTGATTGTAACCATACCCCCCACTCCTCAAGTCTGACAGTCAGGGTGATGGTCTGTCTCTCCTACTTCTAAACAGACCATTATGAGCTGTGGGAGACAATACACCAAAGAGTGTGTGGAGCTCCTGCCACCACAGCACCCCTTACACAGGACACCTGTTATGGCTGACGTGCACCAGGCTTGCTGACTGTCAGCTTTGAGGTAAACCTAATATAGTTACACTGTCAAAGGTATGGTACTTATCTGCATACTGCAAAGATGGAACTAATGGAAGCCAAAATAATTTTTCTTCTCTTTCTGTAAATACCATTACTAATATATTTCACATGGTTAAAAATTCATTATATCTAGGCTCCTTCTTTAAATGTGCATGCATAAATTTAGCTTGGATACTGTTAAATATAATTTCAAGCAACAGAAATAAAATAGCATTTTGTAAAAAAGCATTTAAGCAGAAACAAATGCATTACAGTTAAAGTTTCATGAACACTGATAAGATTGCCTAGTAAAGCTGCTTAGTAAAAACAAACCAGAAACAAAGCACCCTATATTGCAGTTAGGGCTGTGGGAGGCAACCTCAGTTTACAAAATCCACACTCTAGGGAAAACTCAACCAAGAACTGTTCCTTTTGAGTGAACAGGGCCACAAGTCATGTTTTACTGAGCAGATCTTTAGCTATACAGGTGAAAGGAGTTGGGTTAGAGGTGCTGAGATGCAGCTGCTATCTCAGCTGTGGCACAATGCACAGCTCTGCAGGGTCACTACGAGAAGTACTGAGGAACTCAGCACAAGTATGAACAACCAGCTCTCTGCTTGGGCTGCTTCCTCCTGGCCCTGCTGCCAAGAGCAAACCCTGTCCCTGTCTAAGGCAGAAGACTGCTGCAGCCAGCACAGTGGCTGCCCCTTTTGCCTGTTTTCCCAGTCCCTGGAAACTCTGACTGCTACAGCTGCCGCCACCAGTGAGGACATAGTCAGGATGCATGGGATGTCCAGGACACCAAGGCCAATATCCCAGTAGTAACTGTATTTTCTTCACTCTTTTCAATGTCTCCCATATCCCATAGGCTGATATAGAAGCAGCAAGCCTGGTTCACTGGGGTCACCAGGCTTCTCCATCCCGCCTCTGCTACTTTGCCTTTCTCATCTCTGTTGCCTCCTGCTCAATTTTGCCAACACAGCTGAGCTGCATGAAGAAGGCTGAAGATATTGGCTGGATGTGATTGTTGTAGAGTTCAAAAGAGCCCAACAGGGCTGCACATTGCTGTATTGTAGAGGTACATGCCCTGAGTTAAGGATCTCATTGTCTGCACAGCACAGGCCTGCATCAGCCTTTTGAGCAAGTGGCTTTCTACCAACTCAGAATATGTATCATTTAGTTTGATGATCCTTGGGAGCAGGGATTTTCCTCTGCCAAACACCTGCATATTGGCCTCTTGAATAGAGACTGATTTCTGGTCAATGCCTTATGGTAATCCTGTAACCCAAATGATTTTCACAAGAAATAAATGTAATGTCTCAAATCAAATGTCTAATGATAGTGTTCAAGGCTTCCTGGAGGTGTTTCTAAAATATTTTCTTATCATAATAAAAATGTAGTGTCTTGATATAATTTCATTCCCTTCTACAGTATTTTGTATGACCAAGAGGCCTTTTTATTCCTGGTTTCATCCACTTATAATCTTATGGCTATTGCAGGGGGAACAAAAAGAGAGAAATCATACATATGATTATAAGAACCTACACTTTGTCACAAACAACTCTATCTCCCTCCATCTTCCTATACTAGAATAGTATTACTTGGGTTGCAAAACCAGGCATTCAAAAGTTTGGAACTTCCGATTTTATCTACATATCTAATTCAGCCACACTGTGTGTGTTAAAAACAGCATGTGAGTAATTAAAGTCTATTATTATCAAGTGAATTTCACCTTATCCAGAGCAGACTGGATGGTGTGCATTTAATGAGTGACTTTGCAATAACTCTTTCTCCTTATTTCTCTGTGTGAGGTCCCTAGCTCTGCAGCTGTAACTCTACTTAGATCTTAAAATAAATTTTTATAATCTTTTCTGTGCCTTCACCATTACTGTGCTTTATGGGTATCAGTGCTTGGTTTGTTTTTGTTTTAATATCCTCCTGAGACAATAATTGATTATCTGTGTTTTACAAATAATGAAGTGGGACACAGAAAGGTTGAGATCTTATGTGAAACCATATTTTGGGTACCTGATCTGAGATGCCACTGGTTTTCATAGATCTTTTCAAGTGCAGAGTGCTACCCTTTACCACTCTAAGCATGATGCATTTCTCCTGACCTTGTTCTAACCTCTCATCTTGGGTGGACAAAACAAGATACCACAATCAAAAAACGTCCCTGAAAACAGCTGTGAGAATCTGATGGTAAGGGCAGAAGAGGAAACCTACTGGTCTGGGCAGCGCCTAAGTGCCTTTACTAGGAAAGTAATCTCTTTCACATGCAAACCTCCGCCGTGTGCACCTACATCTTGCAGGTCTATCAGACAAATAGTCATGCGAGGGTCCCTCAGACAACTGTCTCCTTCATTACAAAACCTTGGTTCAGGTCCAGAGTAGCCTGAATAACAAGGAACCCAAAAGCCCTACCTATAATTTTGAAGTGAACTTCCAAATACAATATCAAACACAGAGGCTTAAGGAATGTTAACTGCGGCATGTAGAACAAGCTCAAGTTAAAATACTGACAGTATTTGTTCCAGTTGAAAACCCAAACAACATTCACTAAATTTAGTGTGGGATAGTAGCAAGCAGCAAGACTGCTACAGAGCACACATCAAGCCTCAATGTGTGAGGTTTCCTTGTTGGCTTTCTGTGCAGAACAGAAGATCTGAATCGGAGAGAGCAGACACAGTGTCACCAGTCTTCCCATTGAAAGCACCAGTAAAACATTCATGTCAAAATCATTTAGCATGTAGTTTGCAGCAAAACCACAATGTGTGTTTTTGCCTCTACATTTGTTTGTCTCTACATTTGCTATTTCTTAGACAGCACAGCATCTCATCTGATGGCTGGTGCAGTCTCCATGCTGTCAGAGGTGCCTGGAGCCACAGCAAGGCAGGGGCAAGAAGGATCCCCAGAAGGGTGCTAAATACACCTGGGCTGTGCCATCAACACTGCCAGCAGTGCCACCTAGGTCTGTGGTTGAAGTCTGTCTACACTATCAGCATGATTAACTACACCAGCAACTTTTAATTACCTGCAGATGGGGTGAGCGTATGTGGGGAAATTGCTATCTTATAGAATAAATCATCACCTCCCTTCCTTTTATCCCTTATGCAATAGAGGACACCAAGTCTGCATACTGACAACAATAGGATTTCCTAGGCCTGCTATTGGGGATCTAGTTCTGAAAATTATGGAAAATTTTGGCAGCATTTTGGGAAGAGTTCTTCCAGCTGGAAACCTTCAATTTTGACAAATGCTCTGTATGTGTTGGTTTGATAGAAAGCACTAAACTGGTGTAGGATCAGACCCATCACTGAGAACAGCAACAGTTTTCTTCTTCTGCCTGCTCAACGTATTTTTGTCTGATGCCATCAGGCTTTTTGAAAAGAACCTAACCTTCTACTGGAGCCAGTGAAAGGGAAGAAAAGCAAAATGCTCTAGGAATGACTTGGGAAGTTTTTTAAAATTTTAAACCTGCACAAAGTTCTCATTTTTAAATACTTTTAATCATGGATAAGTTGTAGCAGTTGATACTGAAGGATGACCTTAGAAGGAACTGAGGTCAATAACTCAGCTTTCTCATGTGCAGGCTAAGTATTTTATAAAAATCAGGATTCTTCCAAAATTCATGTGCATTCATACGTATCTCTCATTTCTGAATGTTTGAGGCAGTAATAATTATAAGCATTTTGCTAGCTTGCAAAACAGCAAAGAAGCTTGAGTTCTGTCATGTAAACATTATTCTAACACAGTTAAATTCTGTTCTGTACACTGTTTCTCTTTGTCAATGAAGAGTTTATTCTATAAGCATTGATATTAATTAAACACAATTTCTCAAGGTTATTTCAACTAAAAGCCCAGCTCTGGCCTGTTAACTTTTATGACCTCTACCGTCAACACTTGTGACAGTCCTTCATAAGAAATGGTTTTGTGCCCATCTTCAAAATATTTTTATTTCTTTTCTTCCATATTTTCAATCAATTTTGTCAGCTAAGCAGAAGATGCACGTGGACTGCCCCCTGTGTAAACTGCCCAGCCACATACTTGCCTCCTGACTGGACAGCTAGTTTCTCAACCCGCTGGGTCAGCCAAATGCTTTGGGAAACTTTATACCATATCTCTTTCTGGATAAAGGAGACAACAAGGCTTTTCTTTGCAACCCAGCCTCAGTTTTCATAAAGCATCTGCTCATCTCTGCAATTTGGATAATGTCCTGACTGTCAGGTTCAAAAGTTTCTAGAGGAGGAGTGACGGAGGGATATGGAAAACTTGCAACTCGTCCAGCAACAAAGCCACAAGTATACTCTGCCAGGAATACTATGTGTTGATAAAAAATTTTATGAAGAGGAACTCCACATATCTGAAACAGAAGGAAATATATATCAAAAAGCACAGCAGAGCCAGTATACAGAAACAACATATGCAATTACTTGAGTATATACCAAGAGAATTTTGTATACTATTTAGGGCACACCATACTGGTATTTAAAAAGAAAACCCTTTTAGTTTTTATCACACTAAAAATTTACCATCTGTTATATGGAAGTTTGTTTTTCCCTTTCGTTGTAATTAACTTTTTATTGAATTAATTACTCCAGGTGAGCTGGAAGCTGCTGTTCTACCTCACCGGTGTGTCTGAGTGTACCTACGCCCAGCCTTGCCATTCACCATTCAGATGCAAATCGTCCTGCTCCCCACACGAAATCCTTGGCACACACCCAAAAAGCCTGCTAGCAACAAAAAACAATAACATGGCAGGCAGCTGCTGCTGCACAGAAGGAAAAAAAGTTTTAGTAAAAAGGACATATATTCCCTGCTTGGTCATTTATTATACTGAATAAAGCAGGTTAGAAAATATCGGAGATAAAGACAGAGTGAATTTTAAATGACTTGCACATGGCGTCTATAAGACTCTGACCCCTTCTCTGCATGAAAATGAATATTTTTGCTAACTTGATACATTATGCATATGTGTGTGTCTGTATACACGCAAGCACAAGCAGTGAAGAAAACCTGTCAAAAAATTAGAACAAAGCAGTGAGCTGAACTAGATTATGAAAGAGTTCTGTTAATTGCAGTAACATTGTACTTAAACATGCAATAATGTAGAAGTCCTCATCCGAGGAGCCTGTCTGGAGATGATGAATTAATTCCATGCACATTTATAAATTGAGGTCACAAAAGAAATAGATGAAAGCTGCTTAAAATAAAACTACATATTGCATTCATTATTATCTCTCTCTAAGAAAGCAAGAAGAAATAATCTGTTGCTAAGTTTTATTTATTTAAACTATTTACTAAGTGTTGCTTTGGTGAAGAATAGAATAGAATAAAATAGAATAGAATAGAATAGAATAGAATAGAATAGAATAGAATAGAGAATAAAGTGGCAGAAGTCAAACCCTTGTGGATTGATAAGTATTATACCATGTGGCACAATTCATATATTTTGAGAATGCCCTGAGCCACTGTGGCAGCTTTTTGCAGTAAAGGCGGCCTCCACCTTGCAATGGTTTTCATGCATGTGCAAAGCCCAGTACAGCAATATGGCCTTTCTTGCCCTTGAGACAGCACATGCTGTTCCTTTTTTACCAAGTCAATACCTGTTCATGTACTTTTCTCTTTTCTTGTTTTGATGTGCTTTTCCTCTTCCTCTTTAAAACCTAGTTAAAGTTCACCTTGCTGAGAGACAGATGCAGGGATGAGGTTCCTATTATCTGGGTTGTTCATGGCCAACAGAAGAAACAACAAAATAGAATCATGCAGAACAGGCATACATGTTATCACTGCTAGTGAAGTAATTACACATTTGGCACTACTACAGGGGTTCTGCTTGCCAAAGCACTGAGTAGAAGTTTAAGAAGAAAATTATTATCTCTATTCAGGGCAAAGCTGGTCAATCAATCCTTTATCAATTCCCCTGACACAGCAGCACAAGATTGGGGTTGACTTCCCAGAGAGTACATGGGATGTCTCCAGTTAGCTGAAACCCACTTCTGTGCATATCTGTCCTTAAACCAAATGATCCTTGGAGACAATGAGCTCCAGGGACTTGCTAGAAAGGGTAATTCCATAATAAGGTTATTTTCTGCTCTGGATGCACCATTACAGAATGGAAGAAGATGCAGTCAGGAGAACCTCTAATCCGCACAACAAACTTAATAGCAGTAGATTTGCCAACCACACTAACTTTTATGCTTTTCTGAGTACTGGTGTGGAGCTCAGGTTTTGATAGCAATTGTCTCAGTAACTATTTGCTGGCTTGAGTTTGTGTAATTGTGTCACAACTAAAATGGAATAATGTGCTGAAATTATCAAAAATGAGAAATGTGTGAGTACCAAAGATCAAACCCACCACAGAAAATGTAGGGAAGAGTTCTCAGAGCTGGTGGAACAATACTATTGCAGTACACTGTTGATGTGACTCAAGCCAATATCTCTGCATGATGCTGCAACAGAGAGTGTGGATGTAACAGCCCAGGGCAATTTTAATAAAGGTGACCAATAGGTCAGGTGGGGAATAGGACCAACAGGATTACAGGTCTGGTTGAAATTGAGCTATCAGGAGCTGCAATAATTAGGTTATCTGGGGACTCAGCTTCATGACCAGTCTAGCATCATCATTGGAGGAAATGGTAATTCTGCTGGAAATTTGTCATCTCTTTTTTATAAACATCAGGAGATTTCTCTCAAGCATGTCTTGTGATTGTAGCCACAGAAATACCATCTAGTGGGTGGAGAAAAAAGGCAACCTTGAACTGAATCCTTCTTTGTTTTGTACAGAAATTGGCACATGAATGGTAAACTGTAATTTTTATTACATTTAAAAGGTACTTGAAGATCATATTCACATGCTGTTAAAAGTGTTATTAATTTTGATAAGAAAAGTGTGAATGCAACTTCACCCTTATCACACAAATGTGTGAAAGGACAGCCAGAGCATTCATCACATCAAAAATTAGTCATTTATTTCCATGTAAAGGTTATTTAAATGGATGTGCAAATCTATGTGACTATATATGCATTCTATATTTTTAATATATTTTTTCATATATATAGTATCTATCTCTACAAATAGTCTGTATATTTATTTAAACAGTTATTTATATATCTGACCTATGTGATTTTTGCTCAGTCTTTCTAGGCTGTGAAAAATGTGACTTAAAATCGCTATGATTTGCCATTTGATTGTAAGAAAAAGTTGCACATAATTTTTAGTTTCTCAGCTTAAAAAAAAAAATAGTGTGAATTTGACTGTATGATGGAAACAAAAAATCTTCACTGGCTTTAAAAAACAGGATTTTTCCAGCTATTTATTAACATTAATAAATTATATTTTCCCATGCTACAAATAGAATAGAATCATAGAATGATTTGGGCTGGAAAGGACTTTGGGCAAGAATACCCTGAATGAGATCAGGTTACCCAGGGCCTCATCCAACCTGGCCTTGAACACTTCCAGGGATGGGACATCCATCGCTTCTGTGGGCAGCTTGTGCCAGTGCCTCACCACGCTCATAGTAAAGAATTTCATTCTCTTCTAAACACACCATCTGTCAGTTTAAAGCCATTACCTCTTGTCCTGTAACTACTATCCTTGCAAAAACTTCTCCAGGATCTTAAGCTAAAGTCTATCAACTTCACCAGAAGTAAGGAGATCCAGTCTTGAAGCTGCTCTTTGTGGAAGAGCGTTGGATACACTAAATAACAACACCAGCATGCTTTCATGTCAAAACACCACCAGTAAAACACAGCTGCAGGAGCAGCTGAACAGAAGCTCTTCAGCTGCGCTCAGTGAAGGCTTTGACAGGCACTGCGTAAGCTACTGGATGACACCCACCCCGATTGCAGTGAGTGTTGTGAGCTCAATTTGAGTCTAGAAAACACTGTCTAGTAAGGCAAGGGACCCTTACTCCATGCTCCAGCTAGTTTCCTCTACTCACATGAGTAAAAATTACTCAGCTGAGCTGTCTCTTGGTCTGTTACCGTGTGCAAGTTACCAAAGTGTAAGATTGTTTGGTAATGTTCAGATCACTCATAAATGATGCCACGATGATAAATCCAAGGCACGTGCACTATGCGAATAACTTTTTGAAGAAGAAATTGCACAAATTATAAAAACGTATTGTTCTTCTAAAGTCTTCCTTTTCAGCAGTTTATACCAATTTTGGCTATTACCTCTAGCTAAAATGCAGAGATAAAAAGAGGGCCAGGGCTATAACAAGAACAACTTGGCTTCTGAAGGAGCAGTGTTTGTTTTCAATTATTACAAAATTGTACACAGCTAGTACAGTTTATAGCCTCCTTCATTCATACAGACGGCTCTCAATGAAGTGTGTTTACATATTATTTTCCTAGAGAAACATTTTGATAAAACGCAGCAATGATCCAGTAAGTAAATAAAATTATTTACTCTAACAGCACATGAATGGTATTATTATTGTGGCAAAATCCACGGATCCCTGGAAACCCACTGGAGATGATTTCTGATATGCAGGGTTTATGGGATGCAGGATGTTTATTTAGATGCAGACATACCCCAGAAGGTTGCTAAGGAACTAGCAGATATATGCTTTTTTTGCAGATCTGACATGTAAAATATATCCTTGTTCCTTGGATTAGGCAAACTGAGAAAGCTATGTGGAATGAGATACTCGCAACAAATTCTCCTTATTTCCCTTAATCAAGAAACCCCTGAGAACTATAACTATGAATAATTCAACCTTTCACTAACATTTGGTGCAATTAATAAACTTTAAAGCTGCTAGCTTTGTTTATCTTTTTATGCATAATTAAAGGGTGTTGATATTTAAGTTTTCAGCCAAGAAGCAAACTAGGTTTGATTTTGCTGGCAGCAGCTGCTCCTGGCTTAACTACAACATGATAACCTGATATTGCCCCATCTCAGCACACATGGTGCAGTCAGCTTTCTTCTGAGCCACCACTCCTGTTCATGCTTAACTGGGTTGGAATTCTGTGCTCTGTCTGAATCAGTAGCTGACTGTCTTCTTTCTCCTCCCCTCTTCTTTGCCACTCATGCCCTAGCAGTTTGGAGCTGTGGTCAGAACTTGCCTAATTTTCTCAGGGGTACCAGTCACCCAAGGCATGGTTTCTGCAATGCGATTTTCTGTTTCATGCTTTCCAACAGTTTCAAATGTAAATATAAAATAAAGAAATCTGAAAAACAGACAGATACAGTGCATTAGATTTTCTGCTCCTGTGATTAAATGGTTCCCTGGCTTCCAAGGCATAAAAGAAGTCCAGAAAAATTCGCTTTTTAAAATATGTGCTCCAAATGTCTATGGTGCTACTACATGCTTTGTCATTTCAGTTTCCTTCTGTCTCATCAGGAAATTCCTCTAGCAGATTAGTTTATTACTTTTGTTGAAAGGAAACTCTCCAACAATGTCTCTAGTAAGAGATTTCACATCATTTTCCACTTTTCCCAGTGTTTTTATTATTTTTTTTAAAAAAGTGATTTTTAATTTCCAACATTTTCTGGCTATTGGAAAAGTTTTTAAATTAGGAACCAAAAGCAATGAAAGAGTGATTGTGTTTCTCCATTAGGTCAGAACTTAAACTGCTGAACTCCAGGTTTAATAAGACTACAAAGGCTTTCCTTTTACATTTTCTAGAACTTAGCCTGTTTCTGACCACAAGGCCCTTTACATATGTTGAAGTGGCATACATGGCTACATTAGCATCACCATTTTAAGTCTGCATATATGAAAGCTATTACCTTTTTCAGTTTTTCAGACTTTTAATCCATCTGAACAAAGATAAAAATCAAAATATGGCCATGTTTTCATCAAACTAAATAGTCAGCTGCAGCCACCACCCTAAAACCTCAAAACCGCCCTGGCTTCCAGAACTAGAGTGAGAACTAGATGTAGTCTCAGCCAACTTTCTCTTGCAGAATTCAAACATCTTTCTGGGGGAAACTGGCTAACTGCATTCAATAATTTCTCATTTTCTCGTGAGAGCTTTGTAAAAGCAAAGTGATTGCAGGTAGTAGGGACATCCAGTTAGGAACTACAGCAATCAGTTACTAGTATTCACACTCACAGTTTGGTTCCCAACTTTTCCTGTTTTTCTGGTGATCATACAGCCCACGTTCCTGAATCCCTTCAAAGTGTTTTCAGATATGTATGGATGACTGAGTAGTCCCTGTCAATCTGAGAAAGATTTTCTCAGTAATGGTGGAATAAGAGAGAAGGGAACATGGTGTTTTCTGTGGACTCAGTCTGGATTTGTGCTTCAAAAAAGTTCACTGAACAGAGAAATAACACATTTTGTTTTCACTCTTTACATTCATATTTTGACCTGAGCTTGGAGAGAGAAGTCTATGTTCAACTACTTATACCTATGGTTCTGTGCTATGAAAGGTTCTTAAAGATCTGAATACCCATGAAACCAACTGATCCCAGCTGGAACTTTGGGAACAGAAAATCAAAATTAATATTTTCAAACATGACCATGTCATACAGAATCAAAAGTCTCAAAAGCTACAAAATGTCACAGGACCAGAAATAATAATAAAAAAAACCAAACTAACAACAAAAAAACCCCATCAGACTTTAGGGAATGATAAAATTCTGAGCCCTTAGAAGGGCTAAGAAGATGGATGGGATTCATATGGTGCCCTGGTTCCTAAATCTCTGAGTAACATTTGAAATAGTTTTTGGTTCTAGAGGTCACTTAGCTACCTCAGAATATTTTTCTCCCAGATACTAAATATGTGATTAAAGAGTCAGTTGCCTGTAAGGCTATTGGCTTGTTTCCCTAACCCAGGAAGGACTAACATCCTGCCAAATTCTTTTTCAGTCTTTTCCCTCAGGCTGACTTTATTAATTCAGGGAGAAAAAAAATAAGAAGAAGAAAAGAAAAAGAAACCATTGCTCACAAAACATGAGCTGCAGGGGCCATTTTCCCATGCTGCAGCTCTCCTTGCTCTAAAGCCAACATCTCTTCTTTTATTCCTCATCTTAATGAGCTTTCTCAACTCTTGGTAAGCACTGTCTGACCTAAATGAGTCAGGCAATGGGCAGAAGTTTCCATCTCCTGGGGCCCTTGACCCTTAGTGTGGCTGCCTCTCCTGCTGTCGTGCCTGACCTCAAACTCCAGGACTGGCATTAAGCTCTTTAGGAAATTAGCACAGTAGACATATAGTTAAGTACCTACTTGGATGTCCAATTTCTAGCTTCTGTTTTTGAGAACTTGCCTGCTGTTCCCTCTGCTGAAAGGCAGGATGTGGTTATTGCTGGCATTAAATGTGGTTCTGCATCCTTAACTTCTCATGGAAGGGAAAAAGTGAGCGAGGTAATCCACAGAGTGGAAGCGAGGTGCTTGTATGGGGCTGTCAGCTTGCTTAGCATTAGGTACCTAGATCTGTTCTGGTACCAGCACATGCTTTATAAAGTCATTGCTGCTTCTGTTGTACCATTTCTGCTACAGCTCCCTAAATAGAATAATTGGCCAGTTTCCTCAAACCATGGCCTCAGTCTCTAGAGGGCAGGTGAAACAGAGACCACCTTATTATAGTGAGTCACAGTCCACACTCTGTCATTTAAATGTCATGAAGCACAAAGATGGATGATGCATAAATAGCACTGTGGGCAGAACAAAGGCCCCATTCTATAGGTGGCCAACAGTGTACACAGTTTAAGGGGAAGTGCTCTAAGTCACTGTGATGTATGGAGGTGAAAAGTGTAAAGAAGGCCAACTTTGCCCTCCCAAACACTGCCAGTGTTTCTCAGGCTCACACAAGCAGGTGCCCAGCAGAGCAGTAGCAGCCTTCAAAGAGCTTTCCCCATCGCAGATTCACTGTCACTTCCTGCTTTGGGATGCTGAAATCTCCTTTTGTAGGTCTGTTCTCCACAGCCAATATGTCCATACATTTATATACCAAATATTTCCTTCTCAGTATCTGTCACACCTATACCACACCTTAAAAACATGACTAGACACTTACTTTTTCTTTTTGTAGTGCAAAGATGCCACCACCTACCACCTGTCACCTCAGGTCCCAAGACCTGAGAATGTCTCTATCTTGTTATAGTTTATATTAAAAGAGCAGTTAGGCAGCACTAACGCTCTCTGTAATTGCAGAAGAAGGATCGTGCAATACAGTATTTCATGCTAAATAAACCTCTCTGTCTTTTAATGCTGGAGAAAGGAAGGTTTTTTTCATTTGTTTTTGTTTTAGTCTGGTTTTGCTGACATTGAAGTTTAATGGGAGGGAAAATTTTAAAGCAATTCAAAGCAGGTCTTTTTTGAAGCAGGCACAGGAGATCAAAAAATATACCCTATACAGGTGATAACTTTTAGCTAGAGTAGATGGGAATGTTTGATCAGATTCTAGTTCTCCCAATTGGGTGAATAGAGAAGGAAGCCAAAAAGAAAAATTACAGGGGAAAAAAGGATTTGTTTTTGAAGGTATTATTCTAGTTCCTTCCCACATGCATCTACATGGCCAATAAAAGCAAATTACTAATCTGTGCTCCTTGTTCCTACCATGAGTTTGAGATTTTGTGTCATTTGACACAAAAAGTTGCTGTCACTTAACAATTTCTAGAGTGCATTAGGTGAAAGTGGCACTTTGCAAACAATTTAAAAAGATAGACTCTACCTGTCCCTAATGTTCTACAGTCTAGGGACAACTCTCTACAAATCCTGGGGCTCTGCAGCTCACATTTATGCCACAAGGGCTCAGGAACTCTCAGGAGTCAGCACTATTTCAGCTGGATCATTCTCTGAACAAAGTCAACGGGAAAGTTGCCAGCGATTTCATTAGTTGAAAGCACAAGCTGTAATTCAGAGGACCAGGATGTCAGAGCCAGCAGGACAAGCTTAAAAGGGAGACAGCAACTCATGAAAAGGAAAAACTGGCAGAGTGCATAACTCTTCAGTTTGAGGTGGGACTTCAGCAGCTTGGGAGATAATAACCAGGATGCGGCATGGAGAGGGAAGACAGCAGGAACAAATCTATCTTGTGCTACATCCTTGACTAATTCCTTTGACTTCAGCAGGAGTTACTGGTCTGAGTAAGGCGAGGATTTAGAGGTGCGTGTTCCTACACGGCACAATGCATGAACTGTAGACATTTACAAGCATTTCAGACTAACACCCACCCTGTTAAAACCAGGAAACTGGCCACTTGGGATTAACCTTGCAGTATGATATTCATTATTCACCAGCATTGCAATCCAACAGAGACTGACTATGAAGTCTGATATTCATTAAATTGCAGTACAGCATCTCTGAGGTAGCCCGTGGTGCAGCCCTTATGTAAATGTACTATAAAATATGATGGCAGGAGGGAGGGATGTATCTTTTAGAAAGGACAAAAATTCAGCACAAGCAGTGGCTGGCCTTGCAGGGATCTCTGGTAAAGATGCCAAGTAACGTTTGGCTTCCAGGTCAGACAAATTTTTTTTATCCTAAATCTACTCATGCAAAGACACAGCTTATAGCTTGCAGATGGCTCATTCTGCTGATCTGCCAGTATTCACACTCAGAGTGTGGAATTATATCACATGAGCAAGGGGATTGTTGTCTTTTTTCATGACTTTGTTATTGCAGGCAAAAAAATACTGCTAACCAGAAAATAAGAAAATGGAGGATACTAAATCATTATTTTTGGAGACATTTTTAAATTTAATTTAAAAAGACAAGGCAAATGTGAGGTTGCAGTAAAACACTATCTCCTCCTTATATGTTTATTAAGACAGCCAGAAAATGAAGGTGGATTATATATTTTAAATAAAGGATCCACTAACACTATTAGGTAAAAGTTTTTTTCTCTCGCTCGGGTGATTATTTGCATTTTTTATACTTTGAAAAATTCCCTGAATGATGATAATCATTAAGAATAATTGCTAATGTTATAAATACTAAGAGCCTCAAATTCATTAATAACACCAAGGAAAACAAATTAGTATGAATGCTTAAATTCTGTTCCTGAAAAGGAGAAACACAATCTATTTACACGATATTATAATCAATTTCAAAATCTCAGAAGAGTTGCACTTTTGTAAACCAGAAGTGATTGTATTAATTTATTGAAGTTATCTAGGGATTGTACCAATATAGCACAGGAAGGCTGACCTGTGAAATCTGTAGTCTGTAAAAAAACACACAAGAAATCCATTGATGTAATTTGAGCTAAAGAAAAAGCTTAAAATTTTGTCCTTTGGAAAATTATTTGTTTTGATAAAAGCTATTAACACATTTGCGATGAAGTAGTTGGGTGTTATCATCTGAAAATGTATTTTTTAAAAGGGAAGGGCTTAATGTTTCACAACAGTTGCAAGAAAACAGAAATACGGAGCCACAAGTGGTAGTTCAGCAAAGGACCATTAAGTTGATGAAGGGACAAGAGCATCTCCCCCACGAGGAAAGGTTGAGACAGCCCAGACTGTCCTGCTAAGAGGACAGAAGACTCAGGGGGATCTTATAAATGTGTATAAATACCTGAAGGGAAGTTTTGTAAAGAAGAAGGACCCAGGTTCTCTCCAGTAGTACCCAGTGACAAGATAAAAGGCAACAGTATAAACTAAAATACAGGAGGTTCTCTCTGAACGTCAGGAAACACTTTCACTGAGGAAACAATGCGAATGACTGAGCACTGGCACAGGTTGCCCACAGCAGTGGAGGATTCTCCACCCTTGGAAATATTCAAAAGCTGTCCTGGGAAGCTTGTTCTAAAGGATCTTATTTAGGCAGAGGGGCTGGACCAGATGACTTTCAGAGGACCCTTCCAACCCTAACCAACCTATGATTTTGTGATTCATCATTTCACAGCATCACAGAATATTTGGATTCGGAAGGGATGCACAAGGATCATCAAGTCCAGCTCTTAAGTGAATGGCCCATATAGGGATTGAGCCAGCAGCCTTGGGGTTATCAGCACCATGCTCTGAGTTAATCTCTGATTTTTCTGTTTGGATGGGTTTTTTTGTAAGTTTGTTTGTTTCTGAAAGATGTTTTTTAACAAAAATGAGCCCTTTTTTGTTTGGGTGAGGAAAATTATAGGGAAGAGCAAAGAGATCCTTTTAGCCCCAGTCTAAGCATGGTACTTTAACCTTCCTTGGTTATGGTGCTGACACACTGTAAAGTTCAACCCCCTGTAGCTGTGAGGGTCACTGCCATGTCAGAGGCCTACAGACAGACAGACAGACCTGCTAATGGGAGGTGTAGCTCTCCAGGCCACAGATTGCCAGGAGTGCTTGATGCCTCTTAGCAAGGTTGGGTCAACAAACATTTCTTTTGCAGAAGCTGTGCAGTGGTTGAGGAGCTGTGTCGCCAGGTGAAGGAGCTACAGGTAGAAATGAACAGGCTGTGTTGTATTCAAACAAATGAGCAAGACATTGACCAGTTATTTTTGGAGATGCTACAGTCTCAAGACTCTTGGGAGTTGGGAACCTCTACTGTGGCAGAAAAGCAGGTGAACTCAGAACCCTGCAGGGGAATCAGCCAAGGGTCTGATGAAGACAGACCTGGAAGAAGGTCACAGCATGTGCCAGGAGGAAGGTTCTTCTTCCTTCTCAGAGTCTGAGAAGTTGGAACGGTACCTTCTGGAATAGGTGTATGAGGCTCTGGAATCAGAAAGCCAGATGACTGATGAGGTGGGCAAAGGTGGATCATGGATCATGAGGTGTTCTAAAACAACACTATCTGTACCTCTCATCATGACTTCCTCTGTATAGAGGGAAAAAGGAGAGATGTAGTAGGAGACTCCCTTCTAAGGGGAACAAAGGGCCCAATGTGCAGACCAGACTCAGCTCACAGGGAAGTCTGCTGTCTCCCAGGGGAGAAAAGGGACATTACTGGAAAACTCTCCAGTCTAGTGAGGTCCTCTGATTGCTATTCACTACAGGTTGTTCAAACTGGCATTGACAAAATAACAAAGTGAAGTCTGAGGGCAATCAGAAGGCAATTTATGGCCCTGGAATGATTTACAGAGGGATCAGGAGCACAGGTAGTGATTTTCTTGATTCTTCTGGTAACAAGAAATAATATTGATAGGAACAGGCAGATCCGTCAGGTCAATGCCTGGCTCCAAGGTGGGTGTCAGCAGAATAATTCTAGCTCAGCGTGTTCTGTGATACTGTGAAATTATTTCACCCTCTTTCTTCCATTCATCCAAAAACTGAAAGATTAAACTATCCCTTCTTTCAGCGTCAATGTAATCTGATGTGATTATTTATTCAGTTTTAATTTCAAAAAAATTCCTAAAATAATTGGCACTAGCAAACACCTTGTTAGACCCATTCTCCTCCTTTTTGCCTGTACTTCCACATCTTTGGCCTTGGTTACATAGCAAAGGGAATTAATTTAACTGAGCTTGTGTGCTCAGCTTGAATATATGTGAACTTGGCAACACAGAGTGGCCTAAAACGTGTGAAAGGAACCAGCAACCCCTGTGACTTGCACCATATACTTTTCAGGCTCAGGAATCTTTAGCCAGGGATCTTTGCATGTAATAATATAAAAAAATAAAGTGTTTTCTTGAGTAGTTAAGACTGGAGTTTACTTGGACAACTTTGCAGGATCTTGTCACACTACACGTGAGAAGAGCTGTTGAGCAAAGTCTATAATGAGGTTGCAGGATAGATGCATTTGTAGATGTTTGATTCCAGATGATAAGAGTAACACAGGACAACAGACTGAAGTGGCATTAACTTTTTATTTTTTTCCACAATCCTTAAGATGGCCAGTCCTAGACTGAGATCTCCATGACAATCAACATCACACATAATATGATGATTAGAGCTGCAAGAGATTCTAATTGTAATATAAAGTTATTAATATTTAACAAATGGAGATCCAGGAAGTAAAAAGAAACATGGAGAAAATATTGATAACAAGGATAAGCAGTGGACAACAGACTTAAGTTTATGACATTTGGAGAAATGTAGGAAGGCAAGGAGAATTTTAAAGGAGGCTTTGAAATGTAGACAGTGGAGTGGCCCTGAGTGTTTCTGTTTAATTTCTCCTATAAATGAAGGGCAGAATAAAAGAGTTCATAAGAATAGTTTGAAAATTAACTTAAAAGTAGTGGAACATAAACTAAAAAACCTTAAAAGCCAAAATACCTGTCCAAGCAATGCAAATAGAAGGGGTGCCCTGGTTTAATTAAAGGGATAGAAAAACCATATTTGTAACATTACCTTTAACAGCACAGAAGAGTACTTGTCTAGAGGAATCAAAAAAGAGAGAAGAAAATACTGAATCACCACATTATTATAGCCCAGACAACAGTTAACAGCTTTTCAAACAAAGAATAAGCACATCTATGAGTTGTTACACTGAGAAAATCAGCAAACTTACAGCCTTGAGTAGGTCACTGCAGAGAAAGGATCATTTGTGAATCTGCTTATGAAGGAGTAAGCAAAAGAAAGGAATGATATGGAATATTCAGCTAAGAGAAAAAGAAGGGAATGAGGTTTCAGGGAGTGTGTGTCCAGGGAAGAAGAAGAAGAGGATAAGGATGTAGGGAAGAGAGAACAGCAGATATGAGGAAAATAGAATGAGCAACTAGAAATTCATGTAAGTAGTAAACACACTATATTAAAGCAAGTTAAATACAGAAAGTATTTTTCCAATACTTCTCTTTGCAAAAGCTTTGTCTTCTGTTACAGCAACCTTGCTAAGAGATCTTGAATGGTGAGAAGGTGGTAACACATAAGCCTGTAAAACTCTGTTAATGTTCTAAGATACAAAGATATCATATAGATTCTGCTCTAAGAGAAGAAAATTAACCTATTTTATAAACAAAAACTACTTGGAGAGAATTTTGATACATCATTTGTCCAAGAAAAAAAACAGCAATAGTCAAATCATTTTCAAATTCCATTAAAAAAACATATTTTGAGGGAGTATTGGGTCTCCTTTTCCCTCTATTTTTATCTATGCCAGGTTACCAGTCCCTAAAGAGGATAATAGTTTCTAGAGCACTCCTTTGGGAGATTTCAGCTAGGTGTGGCCTAATTGTGAGATGTGCCGCCACATGAAAGCTTCTGCAGGGCAAGGAACAGAGATTATGTTCGCATTTAAATCATTCTGTGGTAGGCAAAACAGCGGGATTTGTAACCTGAAATGGCTGCAGCACCCTTGCAAATAGGGTTTGTGACAAAGTCAAGTTGGGATATGCAGAATGAGGAAAATGCTACAAATAATCCGTGTGGAAAATCATGTCCAAACGCCCTCAACTCCAGTTGTGAAAACTCTTGAGAAGCATAATGAGAGACTGGGGATCAACAGGGCTATGGAAATAATGAACAATGACAATGAAGCAGCCTACTCTAGAGTCATATTTCTGATCCGTAGCTCTTGTTGTTGTCCCTGATTCATGACCCTCTTTACCCATCTGTGAAAGAGGAATAGGGTTATTTTACAGGGTGGGGGATTTGAACCTTAATTTGTTAACATTTCCAAAAGAATTGTGAGATCCTGAGATGAAGGGGCCAAATTTAATGCTCATTGTTTAAGCTCTAGTCTGTCTGTGCTCAGACAGAACTCCCACTGAGACTGGGAGCTGAACAACAATTCCCGAAGTTGGTCCATTTTTCCTAGGAAAATGAGACAGTTGCAAAGTACAGTTTGTTTGCCGCATTCATTCAGTACCCTGGAGATACAGCATTATGGTTAGTTACACATCTCAGAAAGCTTCTTCAGCAATATTGCAATGGCTTTGAATTCTTACAAGGCTATGCAGTCCAAGTAAAACAAAGCTGCTGGCAAAAGTAATAAGCCAGCACTCCACACCTGATTAAACAGCATTGTTTCTCAGTCGACAACCACGCCAAGTTCTCAGTGTCCATGTGGATGCACAGTATCCGAGAACTGCTTAAAGTGAGGGTTTTACCACAGCAGCAGTGAGCAAGCAGGTATGCCTAACGCTGTTTCCAAACTCAGCAGTTTTCAGGAATCAAACCCCTCTCCACATACATACACATGCACACACACACACAAAACAAAACACAAACAAACCAAGAAAAAAAGAGACCCAACAAAAAAGAGACCCAACAACCCTTTCTCAAATCCCAGAGGTGATGGAATGTAAATAAGGGAAAGTGAGCCCTTAAATAATCTGCACATGTACACATTACCTACAGCATTTTTGGTTGCTAACTGTAAGCAGCTGCCAATTTCCCTCTATGCTCAGACGACTTGCTAACTGATCTGCAAGTCCCAAAAGTGTGTTATCTTTAATGTGCCTCTAATTTTGCTAAGAGCCTACTATTTACAGTGTGTCATTTATTTACTTATTCACCTTCAACTAATTAAAGGTATCATTTTTTAAAAATGCAATGGAAAAGAAAAGCACACACACATGTGAGTGTGTGTATGCGTGTTTCACTTAACTGGATGAATTTTACAGAAGTTCTGTTTTGCTTGGAAAAGCAATGCATGAGTAAAAGCTCCAAAACCCTAGCATTATTATCTCTAATTACAATTGGCAATATGTGGCAATCATAATTATTCATTTATGCAAAATATCTTACAGTGTGTCTCATTTTTTATTCCCTGTTAAAAGATGGCTTGACAAAAGAAGAAAAAAAAAAGATTATAGTGCTGAACATAATTGTACTAAATGCTCAGTCATTTTGTTTAAAAAATATTACAAAACTAAACTGCTATTTCTGCAGAGACAGACAATAATTTAACAAAGATATATAGTATACTCTGCAGGTGGCAATCCATCTAGAAAACATATTTCCCTGAAAAGGAGAGATATTTCACAACAAAACTTAAGAGCATCATTTTTGCCATTTCTGTTTTACCTAAAAAAGAAAGATGGATGGATGGATGGATGGATGGATGGAAAGAAGGAAGGAAGGAAGGAAGGAAGGAAGGAAGGAAGGAAGGAAGGAAGGAAGGAAGGAATGCCAAGGCGTCACCGGAACA
>JACBWW010000011.1:19222546-19432754 GCA_020086605.1 Lanius collurio | reverse complement strand
CAAGTTCTGCATAATACTTCAGAATGGGGGAATACTCTGCTCTAACTGTGCAGTTTAGAAGCTAAATCATACCACAGACTTTACTCTCTTTGTGTTAAATACTTGTGAAAAATATTTTCACTGGCAACAGTAAGTAATTGCAATACTACCTGTTGTTAATAAGAAGGTTGAATGTGCATTTATCATACACATCAAGAAACAGCCAGCAGATATTCTAACTCATAATTCTGAAAATATATTGCAACAGACTTTTTTATTTATAATATGTAAACAAACTACATATATTTCAATACTAGACACATTGGTAAGTAGCATTTTTTCCTTTTAAATAAATCTAGCAGTACATGAATAAATTGAATTTTCTCCACTCAGTTGGATAAATTGCAATACTTGCAAA
The DNA here is from genome assembly GCA_020086605.1 of Lanius collurio. NCBI lineage: Eukaryota > Metazoa > Chordata > Aves > Passeriformes > Laniidae > Lanius > Lanius collurio. The sequence goes on along the minus strand of JACBWW010000011.1, from coordinate 19,432,357 downwards.
ACAACACATAACCTCAGCAAGTTTCAGCAAAGTTTTAAAATGTGTGAGATACAAAAGAAAATACAGCTCACCAGGTTTTCATGTTATTTATGATAAAACTCATCAGTGGAATATCATGAAGCATTTTTAATTGTATTTAAAATTCCCCAAACACTCAAGATCTTTTTTGCAAGTTGTTAACCAATGTAATCCATGTTCTAAATTATTTATAAGATCCCATCATTCTGCAATTCAAGTTAAAATATGCTACTACTACTAAAATTAGCAACAATAATAATACACAGGGTTGTGTGATGGTGCCACAGACCTGATTCTTTAAGCTTGTTTTGTGCATTAATACAATCTTGAGGTCCTATGTCACATGAAACACTAAGGCCAGATTCTTACACATTGTGTTAAATAGATATTTGGAGGCAAACCACAGCTCACATTACTGAGGTAGGTCATCAGAATTTGTCCCCTTGTTAAGGCTGGGAAAATGAAAAAAATCTTAATCGATTGCCAAAATCATGCAGTTCCACTGCTAGCCTCTGGAAAACATTGCAAAATAAAGTTGCCTAATTAACAGAAAACACAAAAGGTTTTAGTGTTTTTAGGAAAAGAGAAAAATAAACAAAAGCTCTTTAGAAAGATTAGAGACATTATACAGAGCTTTCCGTGGTGGGTTTTTTCACTAGAAAAAGAAAGAAAATCCAAGCAATACTGGCTACGTTTTCACTGCTTTATAAATAACTTTTCTTTACATTTTATTTACCCAGAATTATATCATTTTTATGTCCCAATGCCAAGAAATGTGGTTAGTAAAGTACCATATTCTTTTATTTGATTTTATTTGATTTCATTTGATTTCATTAGGGACCATCAGCCTTGCTGCTTAAGTGCCCGACTACTGTTTGCAGTTAAACATTCATTAGGGAATCCCCAGTGGGTTCATTCATTTCACTGAGGTCCAATTACAGTGCCACAAAAGCAGTTTTTGCAGCAATTAGCTGATTTTTCCTGTTTATGTTCTGTGTCTTTAGGAAGACGACTATTTTGTGGAGGTCAGATTTTTAATTAGGTGCAATTTAGGGCCGATAAGAAAACTGATAATTTACTAAATAGCTGTGGTGGACTTAACTGCTCAGAGCAGAGGTAAATAACACAACAGGGACGCTAGGAATAAGCTCTCCTGGTGTGCAGAGCTCAGAGCCCTATAGTGTAAGGAATAGATTACGTGTTAAATGGCTGTCAGGGCCCTTCTTCCATTGCCTCTATCGCCAGTCGGCCTCACCTCAAGAGCCACCACGTTATCAGCAGTGACTACAGGGAAACCAGTCTGGAAAAGTACCTGCAGAGAGCTGCTGGCTTCAGGTGGCTGCAAAAAGATCTCAGGGTGAAAGAAAACAACAAAAAATCAGGTTCTGCTCCCTGAATGTTTGGCAGCACGCTTATCAACTTCTTCATCCCATGAAACCGGTGATATTAAAGGATGTGTGAGGCATGATTATGGCTCTTCCCAAAGTGGATTACTATGTGATAGATTGCATTTCTGCAAAAGTCCGTGTTCTCTGCCCTTTAACGACACTTTATGTTTTCAACAATGTACAAAAGTTGCCTTACTCTTTGGGAAACAGAACTGTGAGAGTAGAGGAAGAGCACCCATTTAAAGTGAGTTCTTCACAGAATCATAAATATCTTCGGAAAAATTCTAAGCAATCTTGCCACCCCAAAATTTGCTCATCTAAAGACCATGATAGCTGAATTTCAGGAACCGTATCACAATGAAATTTCTGAAGAGACTCACAGCTGGCTGAAATGTCTCTCTCTAACAGGAAATAGGTAAGGAAGGGCTAGAAGGTCGCTGCATTTTTTCTTCAACCTTTGACCCAGCACTCAACTGCAAAGTCGTAGTCAGGCATGCAAAAAATCAACACCATCAAGAAGCGTGAGTTACAAACACTGAAATTTCTTTGCCAGTCACCATTCCTGGCAGGATTTATAAAACCACAAAAAAGAGTAGGGCAGAAATTCCTGTACCTTCTAGTGGGAAGGGAAATGTGCGATTAAGCTGTAACTGTACAAAGAAAATGTGTGATGATTTTGTGTCTGATTGTATGCAGAAATATAACAACAGAATAGTTTTGGAAAACCTGGTATCTTGATGGAAACACACTCTACATCATGCCTCTTGTTCTTCTCATGAAAACTCTCCATGCTGTTATGCAGTCATGGATAAAGTTTCTAAGTTTTTTTAATTGAAAAAAATGAACTCTGGAGAAAGCATAAGTTTTCAGAAAACTTTAGGTCATGAAAATCTGTTGTTAGGCAGTTTTTCCCTTTGTTACTTAGCCAAAAAAGCATCACTTCTTTTGTCAATTCATCAGTTTTCCTTGTACATAGAAACAAGATTGAAAGATTCTGGCTACAAAATCCCAAGAAATGAGGCAGTTACATTTTGAAAAGCTGAAACGAAACTCTCAGATCCGTGGTACACCAAAGATGTCTATAAGGTGGTCTGAAAGGAATCTATGCTGTGGGTGTATAGACAGGGATTCTATGGTCTAAGCTACCTAATACAATGCAATTTCTGTTCAAACTTGCATCCTACTTTCAGTGAGGAGTCCTAAACCCTTAAAGTAACAGAATAACAGGAATGTGTGAATTCTTTGCACCCAGTCAAAGGCACATAGAGTTGAGGAAGGCCTCTCTTTCCTAATATTTTTAAAAATATTTTCCACATTTCAGAGAAAGGTTAGAGGGTTTTCAAGCAAATGAACAATTTTGTAAAAATGTTATTACAAGAATACAATACAACAAGCAACACACTTTGCAACATTAACTCCTAATTACTTTGGAAAAAAAATTTCATTTGAAGTCCAGCTTGACTTGCAAAGAACACAGGGTGGTAATTAATAACAATCAGCCACTGAAGTAACATTGTATAAATAATGTGCTGAACTATGTCCCAAAAGGGATAAAACAAACACATGGACTTCTGCATGAACTCAGCCAAATGAAAAAAAGGAAAAATAATATTGCAAGTAACTTAATTTCATACTTTTTATGCTTAGCTGTTCCCTCAGTGTATTACACATCATATCTCAAAGGCCAGGTTTTTTGTCATTAACATAATCAGAAATGCAATTTTCATAATACAAGTCCTATAAACAATGAGCTGAGAGCACCTAGGGGAGAGGTGTCATCCACAGCGTGTAGCTCTAGTGGAAAGACAGATGCAATTAAGTGACAAGGAAGAATTACTATTACAGTGAGAATAACCTCCAAATACATGAGATACAGAAACATTTTCACATCTCAGAGAGGCATCCCAGTCAAATATCCTGTTATTTGCCAGTCCACATCCTTCTGCATAGGAAGAACAGTAGGGCAGCAGGAACTAGGAAGAGAAATTAGTTGTTAGACCATATGATCTTAGGTCAGTTCATGCCAGAGGAGATCAAATCCCACCTCCTGCTCAAATCTGGGTCAACTTCATTCATTCTCTTGTGACAGCAAAACACTAAATTAATTCAGCTAAAATAACATATATATATATATAAAATAACATATATATATATGTATATATGTGTGTATATATATATATATAGTTACTGTCAGGTTTTGGCCCAATGCATCCATATTTAGCAGGAGGCTTATAGGTGTGAAGGCTTAGGAAGACAGAGAGGAATGGTGGTGGTGTTAAGAGCCCAGCTGTAGAAAAGTCTTCAAACAAAAATTTACTTTACTAGAGCCAGCAAAAACGAAATATCAAACTTGAAAACTCTGAAAAGTGGGCCTCATATTACTTCCTTTTACATATTCCATCTCTTCCTTAGATGCAGATGGAAAACAGAATGACAGGCTCAGAAGGAGTTAATACCAATTTAACTAGAAGCCCAAAGTAATGGAAATCCCATAAGAAAGGGAGTTTTCTGCCCTTTGCAGGATAGTTAGACAATTTGAGGAGGTCTCAATGAGGCCTTCTATTTGAGGACTTTCTCGGGGCTTCAGACTTTATTTCCCTCTGCATAACAACCAGTGAATCCAGTACTTCTGCACCCTCTTGGAGGTCAAAGAAAACTGCTTATCCTAAAGTTTTATTTTACTATCCTGATCTTCTCCCTGTGAAAACCAAAAAACATTCCCAAAGACTTCAGCTGTAGAGGGACCAAGTCCTGGAAAGCAGCATTGTAATCATTACATGGGCAAGTGATTAACCATTTCTTGTAGGTATTTCTTCCATGTTGCTATGCTGGTTTGGAGAGTCCAACACAACAGTCAGGTTGTAATCTGCACTGCTCTGTTCACCTGTTCAGCCTTTCCCCTCAAGCAGAATTTTGAAATCCAAGAAGTGCCAATTCTGCACACAGTCTTACAAAAAATTCTTCAGAAAATGGTTTAGTTAATCTTCAAATTATACTTTGCAGGTTGTTAGGCCAGAAAGTTAGCTGAGGCCGCCTGATATTTAAAAACTAAATGAAAACAGGCAACTGCTTTGTTACTTTAACTGTACATCTCAAAACTGACTGCTAAGCATTCATGTGCTGCAAGACATGTACAAGGTGGGTGTCTTATTTAGTAATGGGTCAGAAACCTTTTAGAGAAATACAAAAGGAGAGCAAGTAGAGAAACATTCTTAGCGCAGTAAGAGCTTTTGAAGGTTCTCCTGACTTCAAATATCACAGGCAAGAACAGTCTTAATAATGAATACTACAATAACACAAAATAACCCGTTGCACTGAGCTCCACTGCAGGTCTAGCATAACTTAATTCAATGGGTATAGGAAGTGCAGTGATGATGCTTTCGAACAAAACATTCCCATGTGTAAGAATTTATTGCTAGGTGTGTTTTGTCAGCCACCAGGAAATTCACTAAGAAATTACATTTCCTAATTATAGGACACCTGTGGAGACAGAAGATTTATCAGTTTTACTTTGAGTATTTTGTCATGGTGTTTTGCACAGAGAAAGAAAAATGAAAAGAAAAGAATTTCCTTTCTCTTGCCTTCTTATTGTCATTGCATAAATGGTAGCTACTGCATTCTTATTACTGATCTGCACATTAGAAAAAGAAGGCTGTTCAAATATGGTCAAGTAGCCAATTTTCAAATATGATTCATTTGTCTGATTTAATATCCTAAAATTTTCAACTGATCTTAGCCCTCATTCTGGGTGAACAACCAGTACTTTTTTAATAAGCCTGTTTCCAATAAAGGTGGAATTAAGGGGAAGGAGCAGAGGGGAATTGAGAAAATTAGCAGTTCAGCTGATCTGCTAAATTTTGAAACAAAGAAAAGAAGTACAGTCCAAGGTGTAATAACCTTTAGATGCAAGCGAGCCAGAGCAGTATTTTGCACCTGAACTATAAAACCACATACTGAAAACTAACTTCACTGCCAAGTTACATGCCATGGAATCACTCTGCATTTAATGAAATCACATGGGGTGTAAGTCAGGCCAGAAATCTAGCCTTGGTTTTAATCTGAAACTGACAAAAATTTAGTTGTAAAAAAGCACATTTTCTATATAATGGTTTTATGTGCCATTCATTTATTCAAATATCAGTTATTACAGTCATCACCTGGACTCTGTTTAATCTCAGTCTTTTCTTCTGAAATTATTTCATCTATTCTTTCCAAACATAAATGTGACAATGATTTCATATTCAAAAACACAAAATGATTCCACATTCCTTGTCTTGAAAGTCTCCTTAGAAAAGACAAGCTACAAAATTGTTAAACAGCATCTAGATAGCAGCAAACCTCAAGAGCCTACAATGTGCTCCATATGAAATCTCAAGAGCAACAGAGTTGACAGAGGGATTTAGATATTCAGGTGTCTTCAGAATACAACCTTTATCTGAACATCGCCTTTAACATTCATATTTAACTTTAAAGAAATGGGAAGAGGAATCCCATTACTCAACAGTCTGCAGTCACAGAGACTGAAGATGTGAAAGAGTACGTACTGTGACACATGAAAGCAATCCACATCTTTCCTGTGAAACTTTTCCCAAGTAATTTGAACAACAGAAGATGAGAAGACAAGAATATGTGTAATACATCCTATTACCTAGGAATAGCTTGTTCATGCTTTCCCGTCATTTTGCCATGATAATATGTAGTACGTTGATTTGCTTTTAAGGCTAGTGAAGACATTCCAGCCTGGAATGTCATGCATTAGATACTTCTTCAGTGCTCAGTTTGTGTGCTCAGTGCTCACCACCTTGAGCTTGGCACCAATGTAACCCTTGCAGCATCTCCAGAGAGGCACTTTTACCATGGGCTCATCCCAGGAGCACTTAGGTGGTACCCAGAGGAGTGCTGCTTCTTACACCACTGGTAGCCATCGCTGTGTCAACACCCTGAGTCTGGGAACTGTGAGGTTCCAGAAGAGAGAAAAAAGGAAGGACAACAATCAATATGTAATAGTGCTCTACACTCTTGAAGTGAAGAGCTCAATTCAAGCTGACACGACTTGGACCCAGGAAAGGCTCCGTTCTTTATTGTACCCATGCACACCTGAGTTATTGGGAAGTACTAACCTTGAGTTTACACCTGCCACATACTGCTTACACAACTGATGAGGTCAAGTATGGATGACCATACCATTCTTTGGAGGAACTTTTTAAACATTGTGATGATGGTCAGGTGCCTCTTTATTACAGATTCTATGAGTAAAGCTAGCTGTGAAAATATGGGCAATGTCTTACTCAAAACAACATAACTGGTAACTCCAATGCCTCTGCCAGGACCTTGTCTCTTTTGACCATCTCCCTTTCTTCTTTCAAACAACTCTCCCAGTTCATTGCCAGTCCAGAACCTCTCTCTGCTGACAAAACTACAGGCAATAATGGAGTCACCAGCTGGGAAGTCGGGTGGGAGGCTTTCCTGACAGCTCCTGAGTTCCAACCAAAAGACCAGGATATTACAGATAGCAGTGCAATATTACTAGCTAGAAAATTGATCACTCAGGAGCACATCCCTGGAGCCTGTAACACAATAGAATAGATGCAGCTAGTGAGAGCTATGGCACTTGACATCATTTCTGTTGCTGAACATGACAGGAGGAACTCTGCTTACTTGCTTTTTAAGAGGAGAAGTGTTTCTCCTACTCTAGGCAGACAAGGTAGTCTTTCACTGACAGGCTGGTATTTCACAGAGTTTTCTGTACCTGTCTGTAGTTGAGGATGATTCAGTCTGTCCCTAGACCTGGCTTTTCTCCTTTTTCCCCCCTCTCCCTTGCATAAGTATGTTGAAGTAGAAAATCATGCTGTTGTGAAGAGTTTATCTCCTGGAAAACATGACTTGTTAACAAGTACTGAAAGCATATTTAAAGTTTCATTTCACAAGCCCTTACACAAACCAACTCTGGAGATTTTGAACAGCCCTAGTGACAAGTCCCTCCTTCCTGCTCCATTCATGACACATTAAATAAGACCAGTGCCTTCTAGAACTACATCAAAGAAACACACTGGCTACTGAATATTCACTGGGAGCCATAGAGTAACCCATAGAAGTGGGCAGTGCCTCCCAGGGTGTACGTCCATAGCAATTTCTACAAAGACTGAGCTGGAGTACACATGTTGGCAACAGTGCAAAATTGGATAAATGTTTTATTCTGCTGCTATGGGAAGAGTGCTTGGCAAAAGAAACAATTAAAGAGTAATGAGACAGCCTTGGGAAATAGGCAATAGGAATTGTTGTTCTACTTCTTCCTTTACCTTATCGCACACATGAAAACTGCAATCTGAAGTTTAGTCATCTTGACAGGGAAAATAATGCTGAAAACATCATGAGGAAACAAGAATCTTACAATTTCAACATCATGTATGGTACTGGAATACTGTTCGTATTCCTCAGACTCTGAGTTGCTCATGTAACTACTTCTTAAAATGACCTTGATTACCAATAATATCCATGTAGAAAGTGGAAACTGCTGGAAAGACAAGAAATATGGCACAAGCAGGAACAAAAATAAATAACATTAAATCCATTGTTTCAAACTTTGCAAATCAAGAAAGTCTTCTGATAAGCAGAAAGACATTGATCTGTAGCCTTGCATCAGTTGCCAAGCAGTTCATCAAATGGCTTAGATATACATAAAATCACAGAACCACAGACTGGCTGAGGTTGGAAGGGACCTCTGGTATAGTCCAAGCCACCTGCTCAAGCAGGGGCATCTGGAGCTTGTTCCCCAGGACCATGTCCAAATTGCTTTTGAGTACCTCCAATCAAGGAGTGTCTCTGAGAAACCTGTGCCAGTGCTTGGTCACCCTCCCAGCAAAAAAAGGGACTGATGGGATCACTTGGAAAGGAAGGCTCAGGGCCTGACTGTACCATGAAATGCATCTGTACATGTGCATGTGTGCTTGCATTTCATGAGAGTGTGTGCAGCCCTGCTACTGCAGTTGCTGGCTGGAGGCCAGGGACACAGCCTGGGGTACTGTGAGTGCTTGCAGGTACTTTCTTCTGAAATGTTTGTTTTTCTTTCTCACTGCTTTCAAACATGCTCAGCATATCAGTGAAACAAGAGGTAAACATGGTGCTGTCTCAGATTACATCTGTTCCCCAGGAGATCTCCAAAGCAAACATTGGTCTCCCAATGAAAAATGCAGCTATTACCCATTATTGGACATATCCAGTCACTGCCTGACCACCAAGTCGCGCAGTTAATGAATCTGCTCATTTCTAATAAAAATAAACCAGACAAAGGAAGTGGCCAGCTTAAGCTGAAGTTGAACAGGAGAAGAAAAGAGATTTAATAAAAAATACTCAAGGTTGACATTTCCTTTTTATTTGAAACATTCCTTTCTCAAGAATGACACGATCACATAGATACAATAAGTAAAGCCACACACTGGTGCCAGATTGTAAAATCTTTACCCATATGACTTAACTTTGGAAGCAGTAAAAACCAAAAGGGAAAATCCTCTGGCCCTGTTATTTCACAATTCAAGCTTCAAACTAAAATATTTCCAACAGAGCATAAAAGTATATCAGTCAAAATTAACCAAGTCACTTCTCATAGAATTAGTAGAAACAATATTTAAAGATTGTATCTGTATTCCCTGGCTCCCTTCCTGTCTATTCAAGTTATTTAGGAATCAAGTCAGTTTGTATAAACTGGTGATCAAGAAGAGCTCCAGCAGAAACAGTCTACAAACCACAATTTTTTTGAAGAGAAATTTTATAGGATACATCCTAGATTTTTTTTTTCTTTCCAGACAGTAAATCAGCTTACATATAGAAGATTCCTTCCAAGTTGTAATATTTTTATTAATCCCGGATCAACATTTCTACTGAATGTAAATTCAGGTGTTTTGAACTTCAAATAATTTAGTTAAGACACACCTAAAATCTACACAAATTATTTCCAAGTGAAAGTTTGAATTTCTTGCTAGAATTCCCTAAAACTCTCAGTGAAACTGTTCTTTCTTTTCCTGTAAATTTTGGTTATGAAAACTTACTTTGTTTTAGCCAACAAGAAAAAAATAATTACCTGGAGGAGATTTCCCTGTCTTGCAAGAGTCATTGAGAAACTACAACTGCATTTTGACTTCATTGTTTTTTTTCTGTAAAGCAAAATTGCACATACTTCCACATTAAGTATTTTTGATTGACTTAAGGAAAACAGGATGGCACCAGGAGAAAAGAAAACCAGAGATTCTAATTTCACTATTCTTTCCAAAGATTTTGATTTGTATTATCCAGCAATGACCTTAATGTCCCACAAAAGAATTTACCAAATGCAGACAAAACCATGAACTGATTTTTAGGTTGCAGAAACTGGCATATTCTGTGTTAACTGGAAATCCTGGGCTTCATATTGTGACAACCCATTGAGAGTTTTTGAAAAGAAACCAGTAGTGTTTTTTTCTCCAATTTCTGGAGGGATTTCAGTATTATGAAAAGTCACAATTTAATTCTTTAATAAAAATAAAGAATTTCAGTTGAAGCAAAATCTCTTAGTCTTAAGGCAGTGGATGTTGGTTGTGTTATCAGTGTGACAATTCTTCCTTTCTCAGCTGACCTAACTGCTCTCTTGGCAAGCAGACAACACCAAACCCACAACCGGAATGCTAGCAATCAAAAGTGGCTTTCACTGCTTAAAGAGTGCTGCTCTCACAGCTGCAAAAATGTTCCATGTCAGCTATTAACAATAGTGGTAAAACAGAAAAGGGATGTGATTTGGAGGTGTCTGACCTTTAAGAATGTCTTTTCTTCCATCACTGATTGGTCTGATCAGCCTTTATGAATTAAATCAAGCCAGAGTTACTGGTATGGCCTTGAGCGTCCACTAATTTCAATGTGTGAATGAGCATACACTTCCCTCACAAGAGCACACTGCATACCCAGCTGGTGGGTCATTTGATTCTCTGCCCTACAGAAGGACCTGATTGTGCTACCCACAGCTTCTCATAGACAGAGAGACCAGGGTCAGTGTGTAGGAAATGCATTTTATTTCTTAGTCTACCTTCAAAATATCATTTGTGTTATCATATTTGTCTAAAGGTAATGAGTTTTTCCTCTTCTCCTTCTCTTTGTAGACATTCTGTGAATTCCATTTCATCTTTCATAAGCACTAACTTTGAAAATATGAACCAGACACAGACTATTGTGGCTTCCTTGGTTTCAGTGGAACCACCATGAGGAGGCTGAGCTGAAGACTATTTATATGGAGTCAGCAGCAGCAAAGCATATTGTAGTTTCATATCATTCTAATCTAACTCCTCTATGTCTTGTTATCTACTTCAACAAATTGGCATATAAAACATATAAATGATTTGCAAAAATTAACTGTACATTTCTACTTTAACTAACAATTTGCATGGCATTACGGGGTAGGGGGGTGGGAAGATTAGTTTTTCAAGACATAAACAAGCATTATTTTGCAATCTTTGGCCTGTAACTGGAAGATAATAGTTTTAATTTGCATTCAAATAAAGTAAATCTCTCAGTGTAAAAGACTTTTTATAGTTCCCATAAACCAGAAACAGATTAAAGTGTAGACAGTGTAAGGAGGACAGGAGGATAAATCAACCAGACAAATAAGATGATCAAAAAAAGGAAAAATAATCCTTTCTAAATGTTCACTTAGTCAGCTTCACAAATCCTGCAGACTGGACAAAAGTGTGTATGATCTCTCCAGGTTTCTGCCATTAAAATTATGGCTTTAGCTCAAAAGGCAAAGACCTTTACTTAGGGATACCAAGCCTGGAAATACTCTTTCTCTTGTTTATTCCAATTCCTTTTATTTGGACACCCTGCCAATCTACCAGGAAGGATTAACCATCAGCTCCCTAGACCAAGTATTTTTTCCAAATATGCCTGTACTGTACCTTTATGTGGCAACACAAAACAAGGTTTTCTGGTTCTGATTGTGTAATGTGCCCATGGTTTCCTCTGAAGTCAGTGATGATTCTCAGGGTCCTCAAACTCTGAAGAGACCTGTGATATTTTCCCTCTGGGGAGTCACTGAAACAAGTTCTGTGTCACTCTCAAAATTATTTTTTCTATTTTTTTGGTTATAGTTTAATGTAATGCATGTGAGCAGCTCTGAGAACAGGTATCAAGAACAGGACAACCATTTACAGTTTGTCAAATGAAGCATGCAAGATAAATAAGCATGAGTCTCATAACGTATTATCTATGAGCCGGACAGCCAGACTTCTGATTTTTGTCCAGTTGCTGTTTGCTGTCCAATGACACTCCTTCATTGGGATGGTCAAGCTGTTTTTCCCTCACAGCCTGGGATTTAAGATATTCACATGGGAGATGCGCTTCAGACCTCCTTTGTGAAGAGTAGATTACAGAGACTTTGCACCTGGATGAGTGCACAAGGCGAATTTACATTTTACCTGCTGGCAAAGCTCTATGAAAGCCCAGCTCAGCCCCTTAAAAGAAATCCTTTTGGGTCCCTGCCCTCAGGAAGGACTGCCAGTCCATGGGTCCTGTGGAGACAATATGGACAGGTCAGCTCTGAGAAGTGATAGGAGTTGAAGCCAATCCTTCATTGAGAATTTTGTCCTGGTTGGCTCAATTCTCCCTCCTTTTGCTGTTGTTCTGCCCTTTGTATGAGCAATTCTTTTGCAGGAAACTACACAGAGAAAACAGTTAACCTGAGGCTTTGGATTTCACTTGGATCAGGCATTGCCCTAAAGCTTAACAATGGGCCTAGAATTAAATGGGATTAGTATTGGGTTAAGTGCAAATAATCCATGTTTTTCAGGTTGCAAAATAAGGGAAGTGAAAGTATAAAAGTGACAACTAATTTGAGAATTCTACGTAGTATTAAATTGTGTTAATGTGCCACAAGTCTTGAAACCAGGGACCAGTTCCATGAAGCAACCACCTATTTAAAAGCATAAATGTATATACCTAATTAAAAAATTATTTACAGTAATGCAGTTATTGATTAAGGTTCATATCCATACATTCCTAGGTATACATTTTGTTGTGAGGACTGTAATTTCACTGCACTGTGAGAAGTATGGAATTGATCTGCCCTGACAGATCTAGGAAATTGTCAGGAAAGGTGCTTGTATGGCTGAGTCTTCTACCAACACAAATATGCTTCAGAACAACAGTTTTGAATGAAATCATGTAAGGAAATGGCTCAAAGTATTTTGTCTGGCTTCCTATCTTAGCTGCAAAGTCTTGGGTTTTAATGCACTCAATGAAAGAGAAGCCTAATCAAAAACTTTTGAGAGATCCAAACCCCTTTTCTCCCTAAAGGCACATCCTCCCATCTCTCATTGTAATCAAAGACTGAATTTGGCCTCAAACGGCAGTGTCATCACCTGTGACAACAGAGACTGAAGAAAGGCTGTGCCCTCTGTACCACATATTTTTTACACAATGAACAAAAAAAGTAACAGTTGGGTTTTTTTGTTACAGAAGATCAACTTTTAGACTGTATTAAAAACCATTCTGAATTAAACATTAGGAAGCATCATACGTAGTTCCTAAAACACAGTCTGGAAAGAAACTGTGTTCCTTTTGATTAAAAAGCAAACGGAGGGTGGTTTTCTGGTATTTTATTCAGTTTTAAGCCAAAAAGAGGCAGGAGCTTCATGAAGGCATAGCACCCAAAAATAGCATTCTGTCCTCTCACTACCTGACTGATCTTTGCTTTAGAAAAGAGTATTTAGCCCTAAAAATATGTAACATTGTTTCATTTGGACATGAAAAGTTATGAAAATTATGTATTTTTTTCTAGGGATATCTCTCTCTGCATATATATGCGTGTGTATATACATATGTGTATATATATATATACATGTATAGATATATGTATATATGTATATTTTTAAGGCTGATTTGAGAAACTACTGCTTTTAAGGAATGAGAATAAAACTCAAATTCTTTCAATTTCTGGAAGAGTCTGCATTTGAGGACTGTATATTCAACTAGGAAGACAAATTTTTTTGTGCCATGGCTTTACAATTACCAGCTTCACTGACTTTAAAGAGAAAATTGCAATTTTGAAAATGGAAAGAAAATGACAACCAATGTCACTGAACTTTCACAGCAGCTAATCCACTTTCATATTCTTGGCACTAAGGTTGATGTCATTATTTGTGTGCTTAAAGTTAAATGCTCTGATGATCAAGACCTAGCGCCTCTTGGTTCTCTGTAAGAAACTATGTCTAAGTTTCTTGTAGTAAAAAAGACCTTTTCTTTGTGCAAATAAAATGTAACAAATCATGTAAAAAATAAGGGCAGGGTTAGTACTTTAAGGCAAAGAACAGATGGCTGTGCAGGAAGAGAAAAAACGAAACAGTCTTGGAAAAAGGGAACAAGTAGGAGTTTTTGGGTGACCCAGAGGACAATTCCTCTTTTTGAGGTGGTAAAAACATTCTAAACATGCCACTCAGTCATGATGACATGCACACACAAAACAAAACGGGAAAAAAAGAAATGAGCATTCAGCCTCTTATTTAGCTATGACTAAAGCTATTCTGAAATTCAGAGTAAGATCAACATTGGGTTTCTCCCTTGGTAGATAAGGCATTCCTTTACAGCATAGAGCACAACAATAGGTGGCAGGATGCAGGTCGTTGCAATAGCAGGCATAAATGCATCATGTTTGTAGGAAAAAAACCCTTTATTTATATAAATTGAAAATACAACCCTGTAAGTGTGCCTTCTACACTTTATTAAAAAGAACAAAATACAATCAAAAATCAAATTTACTTAAAAAAAAAGTTTGAGTAATGCAAAACTGACTATTACTTATGTTTCTAGACACAGGGCAAGAAAATTTTAAGACTCCATCTGTCATTGCACCTGAGTGGCGGTCACGGTATGTATGAGCAAGTGCAAGGGGCTGAATTCAGCACTGACATAAGTGGGGGCACCTGCAATGAAACTATTTACCCAATGCCAGTGGTAAACTAAGCCCACAGTGTTCAAAAGGAAAGGTTTTATAAAACACAACAGAATCTGTTTATATGAGTCCCTTGAAAATTATTTAATGACTGGAAATCTTTGAGGGAACAGAACAGATGAAGTTCTTCAGTGGCCTTTTACAGTAGCCACTCCACTAATGAACATCAGGAGTTCTTGCTGCTCTCTCAATTTTATTCAGTCTAATCCATACTGCATTAGACCTTTATGCACTCATGATAAACTGGCAGCAAAGACTGCCTTAAATGGAAAGAGAGGATAAAGACAATTTTCCCATTAACAATACATTTCCCTTTGGAGTCGGAGATACATTATTGGTTTGCTCCAAAAGCAGAACATAAAATAACTCCTATTTGTGAAACATTATTATTATAGTTCTACCTGGAGATGTTTTATGAACAAAAGCCTCAAGACTATTCCTTCTCACAAATCAAACTAAGATACCACATACAAGCACAGGTCTACCACAAGATACATTGGAAAAATTAATTCACAAAAATAACTTGCTTTGAAGTGTGTGGTTCTCACTGATTTGTCAACCAGCTGCTCCTAAAATCAGCACTGCTTCAGTTCAGCCCTTCTGCAAGGACAGAGGTATGAGCCAGCAGTCACTTGGCTCTATACACTACTGTCTGCTGGGACAAGGTGGTGGTCATAGTCCACACTCCAAGATGCTCACAGTGTCTGAACCACATCGTTTTGTGACTCAGTCTCATGGAAGTTAAACAGGTGATGATTGCTTGTTCTGTCAGAGCTCCAGCTTTAAACATTTCCATTCCATTTCTTTACTAATGCCGTCTTGCAAACACGGCCTGATTGCTAAGCAATTCCTCCAAAATACCACAGGAACACCGACAAAAGTTTTTCTGAAAATGTGCTCCACTTCCCTGCCACCAGCCTCCAAAGTCCATCACTGACAGCAGAGTCCTTCTCCATTTCTTTACTAGCAACTCACCCGCAGCAATCTGGTAACACTCACTTCTCTCTGAATCCTTGTTTATGCTCTTCCTTTTCAGCAACTATTCTATAAATAAAAAACCATTCACATGCTCATTAATAAAGAAATAAAAGCCTTGTAAACCTACTGATACTGTACTTAAGATTATATTTGCAAGGACATTGCTTAAAACTTCTATGTGCTACATTCAGCCAAGCCTGTTAAATCTCTTTGTGCTCATTGTTTTCTCTGCTTTTAGCACATTGGTGTTCCTTCCAAAACTGTATTCTTAAATGGCTTCCCACCTCATTCAATTGTTCAAGCATTTCAAATTTCCCTTTAGCCTTCCCTTCATTAGTTTCTCCACAGATTTTAAAATCTGTCCTTTGAAGCTTATCCATCACCACTATACCTGTTTTTTGTGGTCACACTGACCACATTCCTCTGACATTCCAGGTGCAGCTCCTAGGCTGATGCAAGTGCTACTGACTGTCACAGACCTGTGCTCCTTTCCCACTGCCAAGAGCTCACAGGCTTTGATGTTTCATCATAGGTTTCTCCACAGTTTTCAATAATCAGCCTTTTTTTGAGCTTCAGCAAGTGCCTAAGACAAGTCTCCTTCCAAACTTTCCAAATTTTCTTTTCTTTACCCCTATTTTTTTTATTATTTAGCAGGCTAGAATTGTTATGAGTCCTCTACTCTGAAGCACAGAGGCAGAAAAACTTTCTCTACATGGGGTAATGCTGTGCTGGTCTCCAGCTTAGAGCCTTAGCTCTGACAGTAAGGAAGAGAGCACATTAGTAGTATATCTCTCTGCTCCTTCTTTTCTTTTTGGCAAGAACTGCTTCTCTAAGCCAGCAGGTGTTTAATGCTATTAAATTTATGGGTAGGGAAAGCTGTTGAATTTTAAAACATCTGGGTAACATTAATTATCAGAACTTCTTTTTTTTTCAATATAAGTCTGGAAAATGGTTTTGAGATCTGCAGAGAAGCATTAGCAGCATTGACAAAACTGTGTTTATTTTTGAATATTGGACCATATGACTCTGAGTTCCCACAAGGATCCTCCTATTTGTAGTTACAGTGCCATAGACTGTGAGCTAGGAAATGCCAGGTAAATCTCATCAACATTCAATTTTTGGTGTGTTCCACATGGACCATTTAATATTCCAGAAAACGTCAAAAGCCGTGGCTGTTTCTCACAGGAAGTGCAGTCTCCTGGATCTCCTTCTGCAGGGTTTGATCCACATTCTTCTTCCTCATATAGGTCTGGCTACTCTTAGCCATACTATACCACAAAAAGCATAAAAGGGGGAGGGGACAGAAAAGGGGAAGGAAGGTCTTAATTTGGAGAAGTTCACTGGTTCTATGATGTGAAAGAGCTAGTGAACAAAGTGAGCAGGTAATAAGAAACAAAATACTTTGAAGTGTTTAATTTGCTTTGCAGCCAACCCTCTTGACTTGAGTGGAAGCAGTTTGAGTTTCTGAGACCCCGAGGATGAATGACAGCTATTGCAGGATGACCTGCAGGATGCTTTACATCTTGGAGAGTCCAACCCTAACCTGAAGGCTTCTGAAGCCTCACTGATTCATCACAGACTTGTAGGCTGCCTGAGACAAGCCTTAGAACTACCATTGTATTCCTAGGGTCAGGCATCACTGAGCATGGGATGTACTCAGGCTGTGAACAGGGAGGAGTGATTTGACAATGCCTGTTGGAACAGACCCAAGTATCAGTGACTAAGCTGCTCCCACAAAGCTGAGCACGAGGTCCACACTGAGTAGGAGACAACAAATTTGCATCTATGGGGGCAAGATTGACAAACCAAAGAGAAGCACATGAGGTCCATGCCCAAGCTAGAAACATAATTCTGATAGCCTATGTTTTCTTCTCTGCAATAATCTCCTACTATCTATTTCCTCTGTCACTCATATTCTCACTATGATTTTTTTTCTCCCCTCCATCAAGGTTTCCTAGAGCTCAGAACTGATCAGCTCTATGAAGAATTTCAAGCCCGTAAATTTAATACGCAGAAGAAATAGTGCAGTGGACTTTTAACAGTTAGGATAATCAATGCATGAAAAATAGAAGCCAAGGAAGTAGAATATTTCCCATAAATGGTTTTGTTTTGTTTTGTTTTGTTTTTATTTTTAACAGCAGTTATTTTAAGCTTTCTTACACTAATGTAGTTTGTATAAACTAAGAAGATACATTTTCAACATGGGTGATCAGTGTCTGATCTACATTAGCTGTAACACAGGAGGTAAAAGAAAGAAGAGGAAAGACATAACTACCCCATAGCACAACATAGTGTGCATTACGTAAACATTTCCATTAAAAGTATATACTGCATGCACAACTAAATATTTTCTCTGATATGATTCTCTGATGGAACAGTGACCTATTTCCAAGCATTTCTGATTCAGGGGAAGGTCAGATACAAATTAAAATGTGATGTCTGGCCTCCAGCTTTATAGTAAGCTGTGTCTGTTTTGGAAAAAAAAAATTATATTTGGGTTAATATTACCATCTCTGGATAAGGAATGAGTTGGAATACTTGTTAGGCACATTAGGCCCTGACTAGCTCCAGTCATGCTACAGCTCTGATTTCTTTTCCCCACAATGGAATAAAAAAAATTATTATAATAAAAATAGTAAGCCTGGAAATTTCCAGGTCACCTTGGTTTGAGTGATGGTTAACCAACCTTAGTGCTTCCCTTCCATAATTTTCTAGATCTCAGCCCCTTTCCCCCATATGACCATTCTTTCCTCAGTGAAGCAACCTATTCTGCCTGCCCTGCTGCAGCTGTGGAAAATCTGGGTGGGAAGATCCTTTGCCCCCAGGACTCCCCACGGCACAATGTGGTTACTCAAATAGTGCACACAGAGTATGATTTGGTTCTCTACATTTCCTGTTGTGAAATTGTAACCTAATGTTTGATTAATGTTTGTTTTTATATGACTACCAAGTTATTGGAAGTTCTTTTCCTCTTACCCTCACCTTCCTTGGATATTGTGTATACACACACACACACACACATATATAGAGGCATTATGAGACTTATTATCATTTCAAACCATTAAAACACATGCTTTAAAAAAATCCTCTTTTCTCAAAACCCATGGAAGTTCTGTAAGTTCCATTTCATTCACTATCAAAATCCCCAATTACATAAACTTTTACTTTTCCAATTTAAACTGACTTTTTAAGCAAAAGCAAAACAAACACAGGCAGTTACTGTTGGCACATGTTCTTAACTTTTTTTAACTTTTTTTTTTACCAACCATTCCCTTAAGCTACATTTCAAAACCACAGCTTATTTTTTCTTCTGTACAAAGGAAAAGGTTCTATATGTAATTTTCATGACTACACAAGGAAATCTATCATCATTTTAACTAACCAACTACTTCCCTTCATTCATCCCCAGATCTATCTCTGTTGTTAAATATAGCACAATATAGAATAAAACCCTACACAATAAAGTGGTTACCTCATCTAAAAATCAGGTTTCTTTGTTAACTAGTGATTTTCCATTACTCTTAGTGCCTGAATAATATCTTAAGAGCTTAAGGCAAAGGAAGTACTTAAAGACAGCATTCTACTTATTAAATACCAAACACTCCCAAAATATTCAGAGAACAAACTAGAACAATATTAGGTTGCACGCTATAAACTTACATTATTTTAAAATTGTTTCCCCTCCAAATTTCACAGATTATTTCCCAATATTAAAATTGGTAGATGTTGACCATATAAAAGGGTGCTTGGAGAGGAATAAGGTACTAGCAGCACATTATTTAAGATGTGAGGCTCTGTCAAAATGTCTTACTCTTCCAGTGCCCTGTTCAGGATGCTTTGAAAAGGAGAGAGAAATACCCACTTCAACCCTCCAAAGACACCAGCAAAATATAAGCAACACAGAAGCGTGGCTGAAAACATTAATTTGTTCTCAAGGACTATTTTGGTACAGCAAGATTTAACAGTTGAGCTCAAGGGTTAATCCTAAACTGGCTCTTTAATCAGAGGACAGTACAGCTGGGAAACTGAGGCACAGATGCACAGGACACTAGAATAGAAGCAATTCAACATCATCACAGAGACAATTAAAGAGTAGGGAATTTAGGAATCTAATAACCCATATTGGAATTTAGCCAAGATGCTGAAGCAGATGCACAAAGCTGTTGCAAGGATGCTTTGTGTATTCTTTATCATTTTAATATCTTATGTTATACCATATGGTCCCACATTTCAATCATTGCAATATGAGCTACAAAAGAGGTAAAAGAAACTGTTGACAAAACATTTATAGAGATTAAATTCCCTAAGGATCTTTTGGGTATGGGATTTTATAGGCATTCCATTTTCAAAATGCTTCTAGACTTAAATAATCCTGGGGAAATATCCCTATCTCCAGGGCACAGTTGGAAACACAAGACAGAGACTGTGCCCAGTGATAGAGCAAAGTCCACAAACCAAAGAAAAATAGGAAAGAAAGACACTCAAAATCACTTAAGAAGGTCTGTGCCAAGAAAGAGAAGCACTCAGAGCAGGGGACATCAGGCCAGGAAAGAGCATGGCCAGGAGAAGCAGCCAGGAGAGCTACCTCACAGCTGTTTCCTCTTCTGCCCCCTCTCCTAGAGCGTTGTCCTTTAGCTGACTGGCTCTGTCTGCTTCAGTAGGCTTCCTGCTCTTTGTAGATTAAAACAAATTCTTTGTTATTTGCTTATATGCTTTTGGCTGTTTGCTTTGCAAAATGCCACTAAGTATCCCCACATTTCTGGCTCATATTTACCTGCCATTAATTATAATCCTCTTCATAAACTGAGATCTTCCCTTCCGCTACAGAGACATGTTCAGCTTTTCCAGAATTTTGCCTTTACCTATACCTATTAATTTGCAATCCTACTCTTTGAGTTGCTTTTTTTCCCCCTTTCCTCCTAGGGGTAGTCATTTATTACTCATTTTATGGGATGTTTAAGTAGCCCCCATGCTGAGCTGCAACACTTTAATTTCCTCACTTTTCACCTTAACATCTTTTTTACTAGCTTACTCATTTTTAAGCCTCCAATTTTGTGCACAATTTAGCATCAATATACTGGTTCTCCATGCAATTCATCCTCTGAGGACACTGCTCAGAACTGTACTATTACTCAAGCACATCTATGTTAATGTCACTTTTGTGTGGCTGCATTGCAAGGCTGAGATACATGACCCTGCTCTATGTCAGCTCATCTATTGCTCATGCTGCTACAGCAGCACACAAAGAGCACTAAATTTGCCCTGATTTTAAAGGGGTCACTGGGAGCTCTTCCCCAAAACCAGTGTGTCCCGATAAGCAGTTTTACACACCATAGATTGTGAGGCTCCTAGTACAGAAAACTCGGCTGCAGGTTGCTTAAGGGGGGTGGTGGTGCTGCTGAAATTCAGTTTTGCTTGAGGGTTTTTTTTCAGTTTCATGGTTACATGTGTGTTCTGTTTAGTTCTCCTTTGCACGAGTATAAATATACAAGAACTTTAAGAAAACCAAAACTGATCCCATTTTTTAAACTCCAAGTTAAGACAGGAAAGGGGAAGTTGGGAAAGGCTTTGCAATCACCTCCCTTAAGAAGAATACAGTCACTCCAAGAGACAGCAGGAAAAAATAGATCACACAAAAATTCAGAGATACTGGTAGCTTTTACTGAGGGTTTACCATACAATGCATGTAAACAAAATATCCCTAGACAGAAAACACTGATAATATTTGGTGTCTTCCAGAGAAAATGCTGATTTGCTTAAAACCTGTATTTGCGATAATTTCAAAGGCTTTTTAGTCTTCTGTGCCTCTGCGGTCTCTTTCAGGGAATGTTTTTTCTTTGCAGGATTTATGCAGTGCCTGTTAGAAGACAACATTAATCTTTGTTCATTAATGCCTGGACTTTATTCTAATTTTGTGTTTATAGTAATCGCCTGTTTCAATTTTATGGCTGCATCTCTTATTTTTCCTTTCAAACGTGGAGGATAAGTCACCTGAGCGCAAAAAATAAACAAAAGAAACAATGCTTTTTCTTTAGATCACCATGTCACCCAGCAAAGTTGATTATTTTTTGAAGCCAAGACCAGCTGAAAGTTCAGATATGCATTTATCACAACAATGGAAAGCACAAATTGGCTTCATTTCCTTTTCCTTTGTATGAAGTCATTACCAAACATATTGGCTTAGAACCCTAGGGATTTGGAAGCAGTCAGATTTTGAACAGAAATAAAAATACTAGGATTTTTTAGCAATAAAAGAGTGAACTTGAAACTGCAAAGGAAAAAAAAGAGTGAGGAAGCCAAAAACAGTCATAGAATTGAGACTGATGACTTTGTAATTGGAAATAATACAGTAAGGAAATTGATGGACTTGGGAAATGTGTAAGACTCGTGGAGAACATTAAAAGTTGGTTCTTTTTAGTATGAAAAGGGAAAGACCAAAGATGTAAGGACAACAAATTCACATTTTCTTCAGTAGGAAAAGGGTCAAAATGCAAGTGACAGTGCAGGAGAAAGGAAAATTACAGCTTTGCTCTAGCCTTTTTGTAATTCCAAAACTGAATAACTCTGAGACATCTTAAAAGGCTCTCTGTGTGGAGAAAGTGTATTTTCACTCCTGTTGGTATCTGAGATGCCATTAACTGTGGGTTGGCCACTGTAGGCAAAAGATATGGTGCAAGTCTCAGTGGCACAGAGGGCATGTGGGGTGAGGCAACGCAGAGCAGTGGGAATGGCAGTCCCTCCACCCTCCTTACCACCCACATCAGCTGCCCCAGCTCACTGCCAGCACAGAAAGGTGAGCCTTCAGCCTGTCTCTGCCATCTGCCCCTGATTGCCCATTGCTTCTTGGGCAGTGGTTCCTTTTCCAGCTGCATGTTGATGAGTTTTTTAGCTTCTGTAAGAGGGAAAAGATAGCATTCCAGTAGTCTTCTGCTATAATATCCTTCCCTGCTCAAAATATTCAACAGGAAACTAAAAATGTTAAGCTATTCTCTATCCAATAATCTCCTTAAAAAGACATCCTGGATCCAGTTGCTTTATGATGCTTCTGGTAATGCACATCAATAGATAGCTATAGAGTTATGTTCCAAACCCTATCCAAAATGGTCCATAATCAATTTTTTTACCTCATAGGAGATTCAAAATTCAATCATCTAGAAGCCTAGGCAAGAGAAAGCTATGTTTAAACATCATCCCCTGCATGCCTGCAGAGTATAATACTTTTTAAAAGCTCATTTGACATATAGAAAAACATTTCACTATCCATAAACACAGTAGCCCTGTGTATAAAAGAGTGGGTAAATTAAACTATCTGAATGAAAAAAGAGCTGAACTCTGGGAGCAAGAATCAGCTGGGTTAAAATGAGCAAAAGTTGAAGCTCTTTGTATCAAATACAAAGAGTAAGGAAGGAAAAATATTCTTCTGAAATATTCATGTTCTGAAAACATGCTTTAAGTAGATATAAAAATCCCAGCTTTTTACTTTTATCAGGTCATGACTTAGTCCCTGGATAGGCACATTTTGACCCAATAGCTCTCATTCTAGGATCAGGGTTTAAATGACCTATTTGGATCTTAGCTAGAGCAGCTGCTTTGGGGAGACGCAGACTCTCTGCAGCATCTGTCTTCCTTAATGGAAAGCAACTTCCTATTTGTTTACCTGCAAAAGGCTGCAAGTGCCATTAAAAGAGTGTTCAGGAAAATTTCAGTGTCATGTCTTGAGATATAAAATTTTCTTTGGTGTTTTACATTGGCTTCAATCAGGAATTTTCAACCTACTTTAATTTTCCTGTATTCCTTGCACCAAACATTAACAGTAGGAAACCTGAAACATCCCCAGTGTTACTAGAGCTGTGAAAAAATGAGATACCCAGCTTACTGAATTATTTCCAAGTACTACTGTAGTTCCCTATGCGTCCCTAGTATAAAGGGGAAAAAAGTGAAACATAATCATGAAAAGAAAACCTGTTTGGATTGTTTGAAGTGTGAAGGTCTTGTGTTTTGTAGCTAGAAACTTCTTTACGTGTTTCTTAATCTGATGCAGGTTTTCCCTTTTCTTTCCTTCTTGCTTTTAATTTGACATGCCAGTCAAAGTTAACATTAGGAAAACCAACAAATATATACCTGATAGTTTATATGCATTCATGTTGTACACCATAATAGCTCTCATCTTGGCAAAAGTTAGCAGATTGTTCTCTGGTCTCAGGAGGAAATAACATTCATTTTAGGTTTTAATGGAGCTTTAGGGTTATAGTAACTCAAATTAAACTAAATCATCATGAATTATTTCTGAATCCCATGTTATGTGCTCTCTTTCCTTTGTTAGTTTGTGAACATGTGAGTTTCACACGGTGGCAACTGGAAAATTGTGCCCTCAATAATACACAGCCCATCAGTTTGAAGAGGAACAACAACACACCAGATCATTCCTGAAATGACAGGAGCCCTGTCCCAGCAACAATGACACATGCAAACTCATGTCTGTTGCTGTCCAGGCTAATAATGATGTTATGGACACAAAGAGCTATGTCACCACAGAAACAACAGCTATGAGTATAAATTCTCATGCACAGTTACTTTTGTAGAACACCACAACTGTACTGGCATTATGTCTCATAAATAGGTGAGAAACTAGAAGCAAGCATTGGCAGTATCAATTAATTACTGCTATTTGGACAAATGTAGTATAAAGTTCCAAAAGTATTTTAAATTAGCTATTCTGAAGTTGAAAGAGCAAGACATGCAGATCTGTGAATAGAAAATTTCAGGTAATGTTTCTCCATTTACCTAAAACCTGTTTCAATCTTGAATGGGGATGCACAGATAGTCAAGCCAACTGGTATGATAGTGGAAAGGTGCATACACCACTATGAGAAGTTAGTTTTAAATTTAAATTTCTGTGACATTACCCATAGCCACCAAAACATAAATATTATTTTAATGTTTTTCTCAGGAGGTTGACATCCTTTCTAAGCTATCTTCCTGAAAGATTTGTCTGCACTTGCCCTTGTGCTCCTATAGCTGCAAGATACAGAGATTTGCAGTAGTTTTCAACGAGGTTTGTCAGCTACTCTAATGAGACAGTAGATTAACTCCACAGCATTTTGAAGAACCACAGAGACTGATGATATGCCAGATGGCTTTGGGAACTACTTTTGATCCAGACAATTCATAATTTCTGTATTTCTTTGATACATTTGGTCCAGAACAAAATATTACTGGACTTGAAATTCCCTTTTATTACTACAGCCTCATCAGTCAGAAATATTAAATGTTTTTTGGACAGTACTAGTTTAGAAATCATAGGACGTTCAGAAGTTCTTCATATTTTGAAATTTTGATGTGTGTGATGCAGTGATGGGAAGTCAGTGTCATTTCTATTTTAAATGCCAAACATTTTAAGTAGGTTCCAATTTTGCCACTTGTGGTTTGCTGGCATATTTTCTTTTTGATTAGGAGCCATCTAGGATGAATAAGACAAAGGATTAATATCTTCTAGGCCATCTACACTTGATATTTTGTTATACAGAATCAGCTATGGGAAAACAATTGAAGAACAAGGTACATGTAACCAGCAATTTATTGGTAGCTATGGCTCTTCAGCCACTTGGCATTCACTATGTATGTGATAAACCATGTAGGGATAAGGAAGAACTGATGGCTTCCTACTAGAAATAAGATTTTCTTCACTCCACATATCTTCTCACACAGAACATACTCTCACCAAAAGCAGCATAACTTCAGATAAAGAAAACCCAGACACTTTGAAAAACCATCAGGGAGGCAAATGCCTCCATACCATGCCCAGCATTGGTAGTTCACAGACTAGAAGAAAAAATGTAGTTTTGGCATCCTTTGGATAAATCCACTGATGTAACTTGACAAAAGGGTGTTACTGCAGTGGCAGTGACATTCCTGACTCTTTGGTTCCCTCATCTTACCCCTTCTACATGGCTTTACATTCTGCTGT
This sequence comes from Lanius collurio, assembly GCA_020086605.1. Lineage (NCBI taxonomy): Eukaryota > Metazoa > Chordata > Aves > Passeriformes > Laniidae > Lanius > Lanius collurio. Next base: position 19,407,039 of record JACBWW010000011.1, on the reverse strand, counting down.
CCAACAACAGTATGCTTTTACCTTGCAGGACATTGTACCTGAGACCACTTACCAGGAAAGAATGACACTATTTTGCAGCTGCAGGTGCACTGCGTAAATTAACAACCACTAGCATCTAACAAAGACAAGAATATTAAACAAAAAAAACAAAACAAAACAAAACAAAACAAAACAAAACAAAAAAAAAAACCAAAAAAAAAAACTAGACCAATGTGATCCTAGACCTAAAAAGGAAAATCAAATCAAGCTTTGGAAATAAGAAAAAGGTATATTCTGCATTTCTTCAGTTTTTACTGACAAACTCTGGAGGTCAATAGCTATAGATGTAAGATGTGTACCATCTGTTTTGGATATACCAGCACCCACTCAAATACACAGCCATTCTTCTCACTTCCTTCCTTCACACTATTTCATTTCTCCTTAAAGTAGTAAGTCTGATTTCTTCCTTGTGCTTCAGTGTCATAACAATGGCTCTCTTTTTCTTTCTGTTCTTTCTCCTCTTTCCTCACACACTGACAAAGGCTTCTTCTGCCCATGATTCCTACTGGGTCTCGTTCCCTTCATAATATTTTCTAAGTCCACCCATATTCCTTTCTACAAAGTTTAATCTTTCCACAAAAGATTTAATTACCTTTTTAACCCAAGTATCTGAAAGGATGTTCCCACAAGTCAAGGTAGTAAAATGCAAGAGTTGGGCCCATTGTGTTTATTTTACACACAGAGGGGAGAAAGAGAACCTGTATGATAAGAAAAATACAAAAAGGAAAAAAATTAAAACTAGCACTTGCAGTGATTTCAGCCCCAGTGGAAAACACACACTTATTGGGAGGAATTCTCAGCAGTAATGCTGGAAATCTAACATTTTCTAGTTCAATTACAACACCCGATCCTAGATATTGGTAAGAGGCTTTTTTCTCAGAACTTTGATACTGAATCAATACTGTGCTAACTTGTGATGCATTAAAAGAGTGCAGGAGGTGTCCAAATGTTATTAATAGTTTCATAGCCTTCCCATCTATTCTGCCAGACATACTTAGTTATTGTCAAAATTACTGTTTTATTGAAATAAAAACAAGCATGTTATGGGCTTACATGAAGTTGCACTTTGAAAGACAGCCCGACGAATTCCAGGGAGTCTGACTGTGCACTCAGTTTTTTTTCCTTCTCTCTGCACCATGATCACAGAAATCCAAAGGCTTCACTTTATCTGTGGGCTGCTTTTGGACGACAGGAATAGTGGGGACCCCAAAACCACCATCATACTTTGGGTCTGGTGCAGAGTCAGTGACATTTAAGAACCAAGTACTTGGCAAAGTCCCCAGACAGGACAGGTAAGCATTTCCGTATGGGATTAATCTTCTCCCACTTCACAGATCTGCAGGGGAGACCTCTACATCTCTTCTGTTGGTACAGACTCCCTTTCTACTCGATGCAAAAAAAGTAAGCACTTGCAGAGTCCTTACAAGTACTTCTATGCCCTAAAAGAGGAAAAAAGAGTACTAAGAATCACCTGATTTCTGTCACAGACCTGCAAAGCCAAGCAGATGGAGATATGGACACTATTGATTCCTGCATTTGAACAAACAACTACCAGCCATGGTGTATAAACTCAGTAATATGGATGGTCTCTTCAGCCTTGTGTCCTGGAGCAATTCCATTCCCCTTCATCCTCTGAGAAGCCCTATATGATGACTTTCATATTTTCTTACTTTTTTCATCAGTGTTTTAACTACTATTTCACTGGACTGAATTTCCACGCTGCTTTCACATTTAGGCAGCTCACATATCTAATTCATTTCCCTCCTCACATTTTCTAATTGTTGATTTCCAGTTTCACAGAAGGACACTATTGTTATAAGTCTCTTGATGGTTGGGTAATTCAGAAAATCCCATCTCACATTTCTCCCTTTAAAAACTTGACCTATGATTCCCGGTCTATTCACACAGTCATAGGCTCTATTAGGAGCCTCCAACACCATAAATTAGAGTTTACTGGGATGACTGAGAACTTTCAGTTTATTTTTATGAAATGGATTATTCTCAGCTGGGACTTAGATGTTGACCTCATTGATTTTTTTTTTCCCCACATAGGCCACTAATGCAGCACTGGAATGTATCATATTTGACTGGACACAATCAAAGCTGCTGAACTTGCCTATAACCACTTTTGTGGGTAGTTCTATTAGGCTGAGAATCCCTGGTGCATGTGACAAAGTTTCTTTCTATGTTGATGGAAAAAAAGGAAGAAAATTTCAGAATATTTGGCCAATCACAAGATTAGAGGAAGGAATTGTATAATGTAAATACCGAACCAAGCACAAATCATTGATTTTTGAGGAAGAAAGAGCTATATAATGGTTAAAACAAAGCAGAACCAATTATTCATTTTTCTCCTTTCCAAAGAATTAATAATTGATTACCATTTCCTTCTTTAGGGCTAGCGCTGATGAAAGTGTATATTTAAAATCTAGCCTATTAGTGTTTGCAAAAATGACACTCCGTGAGGAAATAAATTAATCATTCATCTATGATGATCACAAAAAGCAGTGATGTTTTTCTTCTCCTTCTTTATTCCTTTCATAATCCTTGGATTTTACCTATAGCCTGCATGCAAGTAATGCACATTAGTCAATTAATAAGCTGTTAAATGACAACAGTTCCAGGCAATTTAATTACTGTTGGTAAAATAAGAAATGAGTTATTGCATGTCAGTAACTAATTTCAGCTCCTTTCCTTGGAACAAATCAACTTTGAATGTGATAGCTTATTTAGAAAAAAAACAAAACTATTTCTTCCTAGCAAATGCAAACTACTGAGTCATTTTTTGGAAAAAAAATATAAATGCCTTGTCAAAATATTCTGCCTTTTGCTCCTAGTGTCAGGCAAAGTTTATTTTTAAAAGTATGTTACTGTTTTCTACAACTAAATATACTAAAAAATAGAGTATGAGCATAAATAAAGAAAAAAACCCCATACAATTCAAAATGCTCTTCCCTCTATTTCAGCCATCCTGTATGTTTATATAATAAGTATATTAAGATGAATATACTTTAACCATTCACTGAAATATGTAATTCTGGAGTAAAACAAACTTGTTTGCTGTGGCTGAGGGTTTGCACAAGAGATAGCACTGGAAATTGTGCATTAGTTTTCTTTTCTGAAGTATAAAGAAATCATTTAATAAGGGTAATAATGTCTAACAGAACAATTTATAATCCTACATTTTAATAACTCACTGTAATAAAAGGACATGTCTAAAACATGTTATTAGGTTCTGGTCTCAAAACACATCAGCATGGTTTACAACCTCTTCTGGAGGAAGAAGAGAAAGCACCTCTTTAGGAAAATCTCACGTTAATGTTGGTATTTAATATCAGAAGGAATTCAGCAGTACCCCAGTGGGTCCACCTCTCTCACGCAGGTTCTGTGGCATTTCTGGAGTAAGGTGACTCCACCACAACTCTATGACTAGAAGACAGCTTTCTCAGAAATTTCATTTCAATGTTCTGTGACATTTTTTACAGGGAAGCAACTGTAAATGCAAAGAGCTCTGAGAAAATTTCATTTTCCTATGCTTACATACATGTGGACTGCTTAGCAAATTACTAACAGGCTCTTGAATGAGTGCCTAGAAGGAAAGCAAGGAAAATAATTAGAAATGTTTTGGGTTGTTTTTTTTTTCATCCACAGCCTATTTAACACCTTGTCACTGCTGGGACTTGGTGCTTGAGTCAGGGCTCCTCACTCAAGGATCGTACAGATGGGGTTCATACAAGCATTAGTCAATGCAAAGATTGCTACAAATAAAACAAACAGAAAATCGTGGCACCAGCAGGTACCTTGGTTTGTGCAAAATCTTTCTAAAAAACCACTTCATTAAACAAAAGATGCAGCAGTTTCTTGAACACTTAATAAGAGTTAAAAGATAATCAAACTGCAGAAGTTCTTATAGAATTAAGACAAGTGAGTAAAAAGAAACCAGTTTTACATCAAAGGTCAAAAATTCAGCTAGCCCAAAACTCTCAAACTAGATAGTTTTCACTTTAAAATCATCTGTGAAAGAGAGCTGCTCAAACTCAATCATAAATTCAAAGCTCTAAAAAAATATGAAGCAAACAAAAATAACCCTTACATCCATATATTCCTGGAAGTTTTTATACTTACAATTTCTTTTTAAAAAGTTTTTTTCAGATATCACAGACCTCAGTGCATACAGACTGCTTACAACATTCCCCTTTATAGGCTAAAATCCAGTGTATATTAGGGCAATTAAAACATCACTTTTGTCCACCCTCAACAGCCAGAAAATTTTAGAAAAAGGATTAGCTAAGAAACCCCACTTTCATTCTCCCCATCAAGTACCAGTTCCTTGCTGTATAATAATATATATGAATCCTTTAATAGTGAAATTGAATTTGACTCCCAAATGGAGCAACACAGATCTGAGAACCAACACAGATCAAGATAAGCTGTGTAAGAGCATCAGACAGATTTCCCAAGTGGTCAATGATGCGATCCTTTCCTCTCCTCTGTGTCCCCTACCAGAAAGACACTCCTTACAACTGAAAACTCTGCAAATGTGCCCTCTTGTGCCTCTGGCCTCTGCACTGACAGAAGGGGGGAAACAGAGGAGCAGACACTGAGCTCTGCCCTGTGGTGCCCAGTGACAGGACCTGAGGGAATGGCCTCAGTTGTGTCCAGGGAGGTTTAGGTTGGACATTAGGAAAAGGCTCTTCTTCCAGAGGGTGGTTGGGCACTGGAATAGGCTCCCCAGGGAAGAGGCCACAACATCAGCCTGGCAGAGTTCAAGAAGTGTTTGGACAACTCCCTAAGGCACGTGGTGTGACTGTTGGGGTGCTCTGTTGGGCCAGCAGTTGGACTCCACAATCCTTGTGGGTCCCTTCCAACTCAGCATATTCTGTGATTCTATGAAACCCCAGCATTTCTGTAAACTTCAGAGACAACAGGTACACCAGGATGGAGGAGAGTCTCAGACAAAAACACTGGATACTATTATGAGAAGGTCAGACCTTTAATCCCCTGTTTCACTGTCCATTTCTCAGACTCTAGGCTTATCTCTTCTCTATTACACACCTCTCTTCATATTTTATTGCTGCAGCAACCGCCTATTGTAGACTACCTATGAAGCACTGCCTTGTCCTGCAACTCTGATGGAAAATATCCATTATGTGGAAAATCATGTCCTACTCAAACTCAAGAAATTTTATTTCTGCTTTTGTACTTATTTTGCTATATTCTTTAGTACTATGCCATCCTGTACAATTTCATTGCCACCCTTTCAAATGAAAATTTATACAAATTAAATGCACAGAAAGAATTAAACACAGGCTTACCAGTAATTACTGCTCATACATGACAGATATCAATAGTAGTTTTGTTGCAGATAAAGTCTAAGTAAGCTTGTTAAATATAGATAATAAAATTGTGAGGCTGGTCTAAAGACTCACCAGAACAGAGATTTCCTAGAAGAAACCCAACAATGTGGTATGAGAGTGCCAACAGCTTAATAATTAGGAACATTTCTGTGCACAGGATTACTTCACTTGTAAAACAGTCTTCATTCCCTCTCTGCAGTTCCTTGATAGTTCATTCCTTGATGTAACAATCCACTGGCCATTCTCTAGGTATAGATACAAGACAGATAAGAAACACTTCTTCTGAACAAGAGTTATTGTACTTCTGTTTGTGACTCTGTGGACATGAATAGTCCAAGTTTAGATACACAGTGAAACAAATAAATTTGATATGTTAGGATTCACCAGTCATAATGAGAAGTGCATAATAAACAAGTCAGCTCCAGAAATATCCACTTTGTTGTGCAAGTGCAGTGACTGTCTGATGCATGCAGTTCATCACCCAACACTTTCTAAGACAGGGCAAGAGGCTGTCCTGCCCAGAGCTCATGCACATTAGCTATAACCAGCCTGCTACAGTTACATCCAAAACACTCAGCAGTAGCACAGAGAGAATCATCTTGCCTGTCAGAGCAGAGTATTGAAAACATTCCAAACCTATGAAGACCTGAGTCACAGATTAATCCCAGGGCCAGGTGACAAGAACCAGTGGTCTATTGCTTAAAGCCCATAGAATTCATCAACTAGACAAATGCATTTGCAGGTAACAGGACCCTCCACCATGATAACACAGTGTCACCATGGTCACCACCTAGTCAAAAGTACTGGGTTTGCTCTTTTCCAGTCATACAAATCATTGCTGTCTCTCAATAGAAAAAACAAAAAGAACATTTTAATGTTTATGGCAAAGAATAATGGAATTTCTTCAATACTATAAGACCTTAAAAATTGACATATTCAATGTCAATTCTAAGCAGAAGAAAACAAATCTATCTCTTCTCCATCCTTCTTAGATTTAAGTCATGTTTAATGCAATCACTCAGGACATAAACATTCCTCATTAATCCCCAACAACTCCAAGATTTGGAGCCCCATTCATGAGCACATGCTTTTCCAGAGACAACCTTACTTCATTTATTTCCTCTTACAGCTGCAGATAGACCCCAAGAAGGAAATTACCTTCTTGGTATGGTCTGAAGAGTTTTGCCTTTTTATTCTCCCACAAAGAAGTAAAAGTTTCTTTAAGTATGCTTTTCCAAATGAGCTGTCTGATAATATTCAAATCAGAAAAAAATGTTCACACAACCTGTAGTACAGTTACATCTCTATTACTTAAGAATACACTTTCACTTGCATAGCAGTCTTCTTGTGTTGTCAGGTCTCCATATATTTACAAATATAATGTAACATATTCTGCAAATGTAATTTATTGCAGAAGCAATAATAAAGAGGCAGAGCACAGGTAATAACAGGAAAACTACAGTCAGATCTAGAGTTTCTGTCACATGCATTGTCAACTTATTCAAAACAACTTAGTAATAAATAAAAACACCCAAAGGAATCCATAAGGCATCCAGAGAACAGAAGCAAGAAATGTTGTTTGGACTACCACAGAAGAATATTTCAGAAAGCTTCTTGTTATAGGCACTGTCCACTACCTTTCCTCTCCTCTTTCAAAATGCCACATAATAGAAAGGACAGGAACAAATACTGCCTCAGGACATGTGCTATTGCAGGTAATAGGATGCAGGATTTCACAGGGATATTAGCAAGTGCAATTGCCATCCTAGATGGGGCTTTGCACCCAAAAGGAAGGACATGAAATTTCAGGGAGTACCTGATTATCACTGTTCTTTGAAAATCCAGCTGAGTAACCCTTTAAGCATACATAGAACCCCCACTTTGGATGTCTGTCCTTTCATCCTTTCTCTAGTTATCAATAGTCATAAAGAATTATTGCATCAGAATGTTTTCAATATCAGACTATTTAAAAAAACTCTATCAAGTATTTTATAATGCAAATATGTATTTTTAGGACTTGCAGAGGGAATGAATTTAGAAGTTATTGTCCATTCATCCTTTGACCTCTCGTCTTCCAAAGCCTCCGGCACATTCACCATTTTCCTTATGCATTAGCTATTAAAGGAGCAGACTTCAGAACTGTTTTCCAAGGAAACTCACATTCAATCCCCCACTTGTAACAGAGATTTACAGTTTAGTTATCTATTGTGAATAATTAGTCTCCTAGAAATTGCTTTGATAACATTTAACATGACATAGGTTCTCTACTCTGCTCTCCTTCCATATTTCAGCATTTTATATTGTAGCTCCCTTTTGACAAACCCTATCAAGCAAACCTTCCAGGCCTTACTGAAAATGTCAGGCTATAGAAAACAGATAAGAATTGTCATTCTGTAGTACCAGCAGAGGCCTCCTGACTTGAATCTGGCAATGCTTTACTAAAGCTATAACTCACAAGGCAAGAGAAGAAACAGCATCATTTGCTAGGGCAATGGAAAAGTGAACATAGTAGAATGTTTTTCAGTTTGCTCTGTAGTTAGCTGCTGTCTTCTTTTTCTCTGAAAACCTACTGAAATGAAAATCTTCAAACAAGGTAATGATGAATTGAGTAAGATTAAAGAAGTGTCTGGGTTGCAATGCAGTGACCAGTGCAGGACCTAGCATTTCAAAATACATTTGACCTTATAATCATTTCTTAAACCAGCAATTTTAAGAAGCACATCCAAATTCCAGTGGCCTTCAGACGTGATTTTCATTTTGTCAATAGGCAAGATGAAGTAGGAAACGTGGATGCATTTTGTATATATAATCCCATTTCATTATTTTAAGGACTCAGTATTTAAAGGCTAAAAGATTTTTTTCCTGTAATTTGAAAATTTGTGGTCCTTGAAGGAAAGAAAAATACATTTTCTTCTGGCAGATGAAGAATCAAAATTTATCACTTTTGCCTTTTGCATCAGCTGCTCCACACTATTCTGCTTGTAAGACCAGATTTTGGAAATAGAGCTCCTGGACACACTATTGCCTGTAAGGATGTCCAACCCTGAGATCCTGAACAAGACTGGCCTCTTGTTTTGACTTCCAGAGTTTAGGCATTTTCAAAAGGCAGGCAGCTAGTGCTTAACCAATTATAGCCATACTCAAAACATCTCACAGGAAGAGCCTGTTATGGCTAATCACACACAAGAGCAGGTAGCCAGATAGACCCCTCATCTCATATTGAAAACCACAGATGTTCGTCTGAATCTCTCATTCTCAGTTGCTTTCATTTTACTTCTTTAAAATGCTGTGGTAAATCCTAGATATCCAGCTGCATTCCCATCATTTAGAACAAGTTTTAGGAACAAATTATGCAGACCACAACCATTACCTGCTTTACCCATACTGGAAAGCCAAGGTGAAGCAACTACAGTATGAGTCTTGGGAAGCAGACCTAAAAGAATTACCAAGGCTTCTCTTCTGACAAATTGTTCCTTGCTCATGGCTGGGTACATTCAGTCTGTTTAATGAAGTCAGGGGTACCATGTATAAATGTTACTATGAATGGGGCACCTCTTTTTAAAGGTGGTTCAAAAGGAAGAAAACAAACTAAAAGTTGTTGGTCACATCAGTACAGTCATAGCACCTTGGGGTCTGATGGTCTAGGACAGGTGATCAAAACCAAAAGTCCTTATCTTTCATGAAAGGTAATGTCAGCAGCTGCACTCACCAGTAAGGACTGCCACCTAATGCTTGTGTCATGGTAAATGATTATAGGCAGACAAATCTGCTGCTTTGTTTTAATCAGTTACTTAATCAGCTTCCTTGGAATGAACTGGTTTGGCTCAACAGACTGTGACAAAACTTGTCAAAGCAGAGGGTGTAATAAAAATGTACTGATAAATCATGGAAAAGTGATAGCATCATTCTTTTTACTCACACTTTTGTTTCTACCAGAGCAAGTTCACCTCAGCTCCTTTCATTTATCTTTTGTTGTTATTGCTGGGAAATTTAGTATTTAACTCAAGATGTTTCGCATGATGAATTATTAAAAATCTTTAACTGTTGGACAACCTTCTAGAGGTATAAGATTTTTTAGGAAAAAAATTATCCCTTGTTTTGCTGTGAGGGGAGACAGCTAATGAAAAATGGTCCAGAATTATTGTGAAACAATTGTCTGTAGTGTAATCAAGTCTGCTTCTGCCCTCCAACTACTCCACGATACAATGATACATGTATCATTAAGCAGCTGCTATGGATGCCTGAGGAAACTGGTAGAAATTTGTACCTATTGTTTTTCTTTCTCCATTTCAATCTGCTCCTTTACACTCCTTCCATCTACTTCCCACTGCACTTTTTAAATGCTACAAGCTTGGGGAATAGCAGCTGGGAAATGCCCAGCAGAAGAAGACCTGGGGGTGCTGGTCAACAGTGACTGAGCATGAGCCAGCATGTGCCCAGGTCAATGGCCAAGGGCACCTGGCCTGTATCAGCAGGACCAGGGCAGTGATTGTTCCCCTTTACTCGGTGCTGGTGAGGCCACACCTCGAATCCTCAGTTCAGTTCTGGGCCCCTTGTGACAAGAAGGACATTCTCTGGAGCATGTCCAGAGAAAGGAGCTAAGCTGTTGATGGGTCTGGAGCACCAGTCTGATGAGAAGCAGCTGAGGGAGCTGAGGGTGTTTAACCTGGAGAAAAGGTGGTTCAGGAGAGACCTTACCACTCTCTACAGCTGCCTGAAAGAAGGGTGTAGCCAGGTGAGGGTTGGTCTCTTCTCCCAAACTACAAGTGACAGAACAAGAGGAAATGGCCTCAATTGGAGTTGGGGGGAGGGACTTAGATTGGAATTTTAGGAAAAATTTCTTCACTGAAAGGGTTGTCAGTTATTGGAACAGGCTGCTCAGGGAAGTGGTAAAATTATCATTCCTGGAAGTGTTCAAAAAATGAGTAGATGTTACACTCAGAAACACAGTCTAGACTTGGCAGTGCTGGGCTATTGGTTGGATTCAATCTTAAACTTCTTTTCCAAAATGAGGAATTCTATGATTCTTCACACTTTCAGCTGTGTTCTGCCACTGGCTACACTGGTGTAACCCTTCATCCAAAACCTACTGCGTCTGGGAAAAGATATTCCTGGGCTAAGTGGCTCCTTAATTATGCGATATTTCAAAGAAGCATATTTAGGGTTGTGGTTTTTAACACAGCAAGTAGAGGGCAAGGGGAGTGTGTGACTAATGTTCAATTAGAAGAGCTAAGAAATTAAACAATTGTTTGTTTAATGGTTGATAAATATTGTGCAATATTATAGACTGTAATTAGGTATGTGAGATTCTCCTACCCTGTTCCCAGCCCTCACGCCCGTGGTCTCCACTTGCTCTCCTCACCTTGCTATCCTATGCAAAAGGTACAAGACATGCTCTCTGCAATAGGCTCTTCATAGGAGCCAAAACCACTCCTGATGGTTGACACCTTCCACAGTGGTCTATTCAGTGCAGCATTTTAAGAACTTTAAATAACAACGACGTTTAACAGCAGTTTAGTTTATGCTCATTTTCGTTCTCTTCAACCAGGAGGCCACAACACAAGACGTAGGAAGGAGCAAAATACTCGGAGTACTTACTGAAAGAAGGAACATGAGTATGAAGCATTTTCCTGAGCTCTTTAACAAAAGAATTCAAATCTGGTTTCTAATTTTATTTTAATTTTTTTTAAAATGAATAAGCTGTCTCCAGGGTGCCTGCCAAGAGAAATTTATTTCTGGCATATGTTGCAGAATGCTAGCCTCCATTTTAGTCATCAACAAAGACACTAATGTGATCATGCCAGCACATAGATATTCAAGAAGGTGGACACTGATGAGTGGGTGTCATGGAAATCACTACTGAGGGACCTCTTTAATTGGTAGAGGTGGTTTATTTGTGCATGGCAAAAATCCACAACAGCTTGATTTTCCTAAGAGAGGAAGAAAAAGGCTAAGCAGCTCTCAACTAAATTTCTGTGTGCTGGCAAAGAGTGGGTAACAGGATAAAGCTGCATGAAATTTTCCTGCTGAAACCTGAAATAATGCTAGATCGAATCCAAACCAGCCTCCAGGAGTCAGTGAAGCTCTGGAATACTTTCAACCAAGGAGATTTCTCCTAGATTTTGACTCTGTTTAAGGGCAGATAGGACAGTATGCCTCCTCTCCCATACCCCGTGGCCAGACACCTGATCAAGGGCCTCTGTGACTGCAAGGTCCAAGCAATCAGCTTTACTCTAAATCTGCTATCATTGGTTCAGTGACAGAAAGCTTTCAAAAAATTCCAGCACAGAGGATCTGCTTTTATTTTCACAAAACAAAGAAAAATCTAGATCTTCCCACATCTAAAAAGACTAAGATTTGCTAAATACAAGTCAGCACAAGCAGTCAGAAAATATGGAAAGATCTGTGGCACCAAAAATAGTTTTTCATAGGCATCACTTCAGACAAGTTCTGGAGGTTACTGCTTAAAGGGCTAGCATCTCCAGCAGCCTAACTGGCCTATTAATGCTTACTCTCTCAAGAGCAGCTGCAGAAAAGAAAATATTTGTGCAGTTTGTTTAAATAATTTTACTTGCCATGGTGATGTAGATGGGACTTCATTATTACACCAGACTGAGAATGAGTCAGCTGGAGCACAGGTACTTGTTATCTCCTGGTTTTGCCTTCAGAGGATGTGGGAAATGGTCTGGGGAGACAGAAATAAAAGTCAGAAACCACACAGTGAGATTCATCACAGAACGCCAGAGGTCCTTCTATTCTGTTCCACAAATTCTGACTGTTACTGAAGAAAGAAGGAAGGTTGTAATTTTTTAAGTGTTCAAAGTACCAAAAACCCTTGTACTATCCATGCCACAAGAGAAGCTGGATCTATTGGGATAGGAATACTTGATTTCAGCTTTGAAAATATGTTTTTGCCAACAGGATGTTGGCACAAAATATTTTCCAAAACATAATTAATTAAAAAAAACAAACAAACCAGTAGTAATCTGTAAAACATCAATAATGTGCAAGTCTTATGGCACTCTTTTATTTTTTTCATGAATTAGTAAAAGAAAAGGAAAAAAATGTCTATTTTTAAAATTATTATTGATTTTTCTTATCCATATCACTTCAACTTTGACCCATGAGATTTGTCTCTTCTGTAGAATCAATACAAAGCATTGGACCTTATAGGATATAATTTTTCACATCCTCTAGATGAAGTGGTATAGATTCATATTTTGGTCAGAATTTCCCCTTTGCAGCTAGGCATTGATGATTTTGAAAACGCTCATATTAATTTTAAAAAACATAATTAAGACTAGTAAATTAATGATAGTTTCACTTCTTATTGACTGGGAAAGAAGACATTGAGATTCTCCGTTCTGCGTAAATTTGACAATTTACATACTACCATAAGATTTCTGACAGAAAGAAGCCCCTCTAACCCAGAAAGTACATGTCTTCAGCAAGGTCATCTACAAAGCAGCTGAGGAAACAACATAGGACATCATTCAAACATCAAAGTTCACACCGCATGTTTGCAGTCTATCCCTCGTCCAGTCCCTGAACTTTGAAACACTTCTTGATGCCAGATCTCTGTCACATTCTCAGAACAGAGATCTCACCGTTACAGTAAGTACAGTAAGAGTCACCAGTCCATAGTTACAAATCAAAGTTAGAAGTGGGAGAAACCAATAGATCACTGGTCTTTTCCTATTGCACAGAATAACCTGCCAGCACAGAGAAGCCTCTAGGCAGTACAATTCTTCTATTTGTGAATTCTGTGCTTATTTTGAGAATTTGTTGACAAACAGCACTAAAGTGATGACGGGATGTTTGTAAGCTTCTTGCCCCTCAAAGAGTAACCAGTCAAAAACTCTCCTCACAGACAAATTATTTTCTTCTAAGAGTGATTGCACAAGAATTTTAGTCTGAATTATATAAGGAATTGTGTGTTTTTTTACTTTCCAAATAATCAATAAAAGTTGTGAGAAGCATAACTTGGGACTGCATATTAATCTTGTATTCAGCCTTCCTTGCTAGTTTTCAGCAGGACCTATTCATCTTGCTGACTCTGTAGAAGTGATTTGTTTCATCTGTACACTCCATGCACCACTAAATATAAAACCAACTTCTGTTTATCAAAGTGGATAGCAGCATGAGGCCCTTCCTGAAAGCCTGAACCCTGGCAAGAGCATTGTAAATGGTGAGAAGTTGTCAGCCTGGTAAAGCAACTACTTTATGGCACAAGCCACACTCTGACCAGATCAGTTTTGAAAAGAAACGCTGTTGTTTTCTCCTCTAAGTAACGCCACAGATGCCCTGTGGACCTTCTGTGATGTGGCATATTTGTAGGAAAGCACAGTAGCACAGGAGCCTAAGAGCAACTGGATTGGATCAGGCCACAGGTTTAGCCCAGTGTCCTGTATCTGACAATGGCCAAAAGCAGATAAAAGAACCAGGTAATAGGAAAAGCTGTATATAAAGGTACTTTCCCAAAATACTCTCCCTGCGTTTAAGTGGGAGGTGTTTATTCAACAAATGTCTGTGTCTGGCATAATCACCACGCTTTTTTATCTACAAAGTTTCCCAATAATTGAACCCATGTTAACACCAGATTCTGATCAGCCTGTAACAGGCAGTTTCAGTTCATTGTTGTGTCCTTTTAAACACTGAAGTTTTTTTCCTGAAATGGCTACTCTGGCATCATCTGATACCTCCTAACTCTTCCACAAGTTAGGCAGATCTGTATTCATCCACACCTCTCTCCTATCCATGCTGGGCTGAAGTGCCCTTGCTTACATCAATATTCCTTGGGCAGAAGTGGCACCATTCCCTTAAAGGCATCCCCTTACTCTTTTTAAATATCAGCAGAGAAATAGCACATGATGCAAACAAACCAGTTCCATAGAAGCCTGGAGAGATAAAGAGCCCATGCACCACTGAGCTGTGGGAGGAGGACAGCTTCAGTGTCTCAGTCAGGGTTTCTGAGGGGACAACCAGCCAAGGAAGTCCTGTGATTTTCCCTCGGTTCTGTTTGGCTGTGACACAGGTCATCAGCAAGGGGCAGGAAAACGGGCCAGCAGTTACAGCCCCCAAACACTTCTCACCCCTCTTCTGAAAGGCTTAAATGCATTGCAATACCTGCTTGTACTGTTACTCCTCCTGGTCAGCAACTCTATGAAAGATTTTTACTTTACCCACCTGAGCCACTCTCTTTCTCACTGGCTGTTTAAGCAGTGACTATCACAGAAGTTCTGAATTTCTTGGTAGTCTCAGTGTACTACTGTACCACAGCCATCACCAGGACTTTCATCAGTAAAACCAGCCACAGGAGAAATTTTGAAGGCCGCAGAGATTTCCACCTGGAAATTTCATTTCTGGGGACTCAGCAGTTTTGTTGCTTAGTCAGGCACATGGTTCAAACAGAAATGCAGAAAATAGTGGTGGCAAAGGTGCAGGTGTCACTGGACTGAAGTTCAAGAGAGGTGAGAAGTTCAAAAGGTCCAGCTTGATTTTTCCATTTGGTGCCAAGAAACTGCGGCAAGAAGAGAAGAACCTGAGATGGTACCATTCCTCCACAGGTGAAAGAAAAGCTGCATTTTCTGCAGTGTAACATTTTTTTGAGAATACAAAATGCAAGTCAAGAAGCTTTTGTTGATCTGTGATCACTTCAAGAGAAGTAGGAAAATATCTGAATTATTTTTTATAGAAATTTGCCTATATAGTCTTACTAAGGTCTGATGTTTTGAAACAAAAATTAAATTAGTCATAGTACTGGGGTAGAATTGCAGATTAGAGAAAAGAAACAGAAATATATTTAGATTCAACAAGCCACAAATAAAACATGAACATGGAAAGAGAAAACTTGAGAAAATAAAATCCTCTTTTTAACAAAGTTCTAAGATAAATTACTTAAATTTGGAGGGAATCAGAGAACAGGAAATTTTATTCCTTACTTTTTCCTTCTGACTTCAAAGGAAAGACCTGATTCCTTATGCATAACATTAAAGGAGAATTTATCAAATAATAGATATATGTATCCCATGGAACAGAGAAATTTAAAAGTCTTTTTTCCCATAAATTTTAGCAATACTGAAGATTCTCTACAAGTTCTTCTAAATACTAAACAGAGCAATTATTGACTATCCAAAATTTTCTGGTTTCGACTGTTTTCTTACACAGCAAAGAAGACAGAATTTGTCTCTGTGGTCTCTATAATTAGCACTCAGATTCTCAGGATGCTTCCAGGCCTCCTTAGGAAGTTGGAAAACCTAGTAATATTCACTTCATATATCATCAAGAATCACTGATGCATAATAATATGTAGCAATACAGAAGTCTGACTGTAGACCACAGTAATATTGACTATCAGCACTATACTGGTATAACAATTACAAAAGTAATTAACATGTCATCTTCTTTTCTGACAGCCAACTAATCAAATAGCAGAAGAAGAATGTAAGAAAAATATAAAGAGGGTAATGCAAATAGTTGTAAATAGCTTTTTCTACCTCTTGGTGATACATGTACACTGATATTTTTCTTCAAAATCACTAATGAAAAACAGAGTAACATAAGAAAATTTAGGATCTTAAACAAGAGGCTTTATTTTCACATCTGTCATGTAGTCTGAGTCAGCTACCAACAGTGTTGGTAGCATGTGTTTGCAACTTAAAATCATGACTAGCTGCAAGAGCTTCTCAGAAATGTGCCACTCATACTAGGATAAGAAACCACAATTCCTGAGGTTAAAAAAAGCAGTCATTTTCTAAAGAAAAGATTTTGTAGGGTGCTGAGCCTTTTGAGCAAATTCTCCCAGTGCTTTCTAGTGCATGAGACAATGCAGTTGGAACAGCCCCAAAGGAGCCAGTGGCAAAGCTCTTGTTTGCACCAACAAAACACCACCGTCTTTATTTGCAGACAAAACCCCAAGTTGCTTCTATCATTTCTACGTACCGAGTGCTTGGGAAAGGATTGTCCTTGTTTTGGGGAGCAAAGAGCTGAACGCAGGTGAGCCGTTCCCACCCAAGGCCGCAGCTCTGATTCTCACACCAGCCCCAGCAGATGCCCCCTAGACTGAAGGAGTTTGACAGATTAAATAAGCAGTGATTTAATGTGGGCTCCTCCTGCACTGTGAGGGGACTCTCACAGCTCCTTCCTGGAGATGGCTGAGCTACCATGGACACTGGAGAAGCTGGCTCTGCTTCACTGTGCAACCACCACAGGACTTGGTGGGGGGACTTCCAGATGCGCAGTCCCTGAGCAGCCTCAGTAACATAATTAGACCTGGGATTTATTTAGCGCTATTCAACATGTTTTCATCAGGGCTGATTATGTGCCATTCCCTTAGGAGCCCTGTTATAATTTGGAGCTTCCTCAGAGCTGTGGGGACTTGAAGCAGGGGGGGACTTAAATAGCATTACATTTGTAGTGCCGAGGTATTCCCTTTCGGCCCAGAGGTAGCTTAGCCTCCTACCATGCCCACAAGATTTTCTTTCTGTCAGCATATCTACAGTTGATAATTTGAAGCATTTTCCAGGGAGCTGGATGGAGTTATGTCTCCAAACAGTTGTTATTCAAACATGTTACGGATATTTGGGCATTTTGGCAGAGAGTGGTTTGATGTAATTAGGATCAGTTTCTGGTTATGGCCATGCCAGGCCAGAGGCAGAGGGCACTTCTCAGAGTGGGAAGAGGAAAAGCCAAAGGCAACGATTAAAACAGATTATTATACACTTTTGAGCTAACATGTGGAATCAATAGCAAAACATTAGCAGCTGTGCTCAGCTGTAGAAAAGCCTGCAGTCTTACTGTAACCAATAAAAATAAATTATGGACTGAAAGGAAGGAATGGAAAAAATGGTGGGGAAAGTAAAGCAACATTCAAAGAAAAAAATGTTATACAAACATTGAAAATAATTTCTGACCTGAAACAGTGGGTTTGTTTGGTTTGTCTTCAGCTTTTTTTTGTTTTTAAGTTATATTAACAAGTCAAAAGCATGTTTTAATTAGCAGGATCCATGATAACCATGGCAATAATGGCAACATCCCACTCTCTACCAAGCTCTAAAGGTAAAAACAGAGACAGTGATAATCAAATTGGCAAATGTTAGATTTTGCACTCTGTTTTCCTAATAAAGTGGAATGAGACAGCTTATCCTGACTTTTAGCTTGGCAGAAATATGGGGAAGGAAAACTGCAGACCTGAGAAGTTTGCTTGTTGTAAAGGCACTGTACAGTAAGTGAGCAGATAA
Source organism: Lanius collurio (assembly GCA_020086605.1). NCBI lineage: Eukaryota > Metazoa > Chordata > Aves > Passeriformes > Laniidae > Lanius > Lanius collurio. Next base: position 19,389,404 of record JACBWW010000011.1, on the reverse strand, counting down.
ATACAAGGCATCTGCTGGTCATGTAGAAAGAAGGTAAGAGTCCAACTTGTCGGTTACAAGGAAAAATCAAGGATATGATCTTTTTCTGTTAAGGCGCAGCACAAGCTTGACTCAGGGTAAAGGACCAAGTGCAATATTTAGTTCTAAAACTCAAAAAATTTTGTAGTACAATCCTAAGTGCTAATGTATGTGATTTGTGCAAACAATTAAGTTTGTTCAGGGTAGTATGTTAACCATAAAGGTTAATCAGTTCTTGGGAAAAAATCTATTCATATATATGCTATAAGGTAAAAAGGATGTGAGTCTTCTGTGATATTAAATTTTTGCCTCATATTTAAACATGTTACTGGACCAAAGTGAAAAAAGATTGACAGATTTAAGTTCTGAACAAAAAAAAAACCCAAAACAGCAGTGATTTTAATAAAAATGAGTAAGCTAATCCTGCATCTTAATTTCCACTTAAATAAACTTGTGGCTTTCAGTGATAATTTCAGCATGACTGGTCAGAAATGAAGCTAACAAAAGTAACAAGTGTTAATTGACCCATATTTAATTTTAATCTAATCTGACGGTCAAGAGTGACTAATTAACTTTATAGAACAAATGAAGACTTTGTTAAATATCTAATTTCTTCATCCCTTCGGTTTTGATGTTAGAGCCCATGAGAAATCATCTCAGACATTGCCAAAGCATCTCAAAACAAAACAGAGAAGACCTGAATTCATATTCGTAGATTTCATAAGAAGAAAGAAAAAGGAAGAAAGGCTGGAATAAAGAATTTAAGTGAACAAGAAAAAAGATTAAGTGATGATTACCTTTAACTCTGCTCTGGATTCAAAACACAGTCAACAATTTTTATACAAATAGTGTCCATACCGTTAAGATAGGAGAACAGTACCAGATCTTTCTTAGAAAAAGATTGATACAGTCAAAGATGATATGCTGAACATCCTAAAAGTCTGAGACAAAACCACAGATCATATCCTTGGCAAGGCCAGATCTTACATGTTCTTTCCATGCTACAGAAAGTTTTGAGTCTTCAAAATTATTCCATCCTTTTTCTTTTAATTTCAAGTTTTTCAAGTCTACAAAAAAATTATGCAATACAAATGAGAAATTACCCTCCCTGCCTAATAATAGCTACTAACCCCAAAGACAAGAGTCACAGATTCCAGGACTTTTCCTTCTTGATTCAGTAAACAGATACAAACCTCATCACATCCTAGAATCCACTTTGTTAGTAGAATTTCTGCTTTAAATGAGACACTTTCAAACATAACCTCAAATTTAAGGATTTTATTAACGCACATTTTACTTTTGGAGGAAATTCTTGGTAGTAAATTTCTTTTCTGCTGAAGACACCACAGTCCAGCTCCAGAATCGAAACCAAGTCATCATTCCCTTTCTAGTTGACATTATGTGTTCCTCTTTCGGTGTTTCATTAGAAACCTGTCAGGATAAGTCACATATTAGTGAATTAGGATATTCTGTAATAACTCTAAAAATGAATATATTTCCCCTTATCCAGCAGAACATCAGGTAGCAAATGCCCCATCAGAGAATCACAGCGCATTATACATCAGCAAGGTGATCTCCTGGGTACTTTGGTAGCAGTGTGGGGTTGAGAGGCTGAAACTATTTGTGCTCCAAAATGCAAGACAAGTCACTTTACAGCTGCACATATCCAAGACAGTTTCTGTTGTATTGGCCTGAGCTGGACAGCTCCACCAAGCAATCTGGAGGAATCATCACAAGCTCAGATAGATAATGTAATTTTGCCAACCTTTCAAACTGTGGTTTCAGGGACAGTAAATATTTCATCTGGGAGAAAGAGATCACTATGGAATCTCTCCCAGAGGTAGCTGAGAGCTTCATTAAAACAGTTTTCCCACTTTCTTTCAAAACCAGTATCAACATAGATATAGAAAATAGTTGTGGTCTGCCTTTTAAATTCCAGATTCCTACCTTCCCCCTTGTTTACTTAGCCCAAGAATTGCTCTGTTCAGCCTCCATGGAAGCAAGATGCCTAGCTTATGCTATAAAGAAGTACCTCTCCAACCCCAGTACCAGCTATGTATATAAACTATGTATATATGCATATTTTCGTGTCTCCACATTGCAGGGAGTAACTGACTCCTACAGGAAATTGCACAGAAAAACTTGTTTAATTCTCTTAGGAAGAATGTAACTAAATATCAACATCTGCATTCTAGTATGGCTTCTAAGTGGTTTGTTCAAATCTAATAGTGAACAAACATCTAGCTCAAGAAGCAAACTCATGGATCATTCATAATCTGCCTCAGAATATAATCCATCACACACCATTGTCTCAGTTTTCTTCCCTGAAAAATGGGCTTGATAACATGCTGCATGTTTTCAACTTTTAAACTGTAGTTTTAAGTTACAGTTTACAGTGCCTGAATGTATGAGAAGTCACTCTGAGATTATTATATTGCAATTAACTCATCTATGATACCTGAAAATCTGTTCTCCACCTGTTCAATACAAAACTAGTTTTTTTGTTTATCAGTTTTTAATTAACCATCCATGTTTGTACCCCTCCATCTTCACCCACTCCTGTGTTGGTTGAACTGAGACCAACACAGAGAAAAAAATCCAGCTTCCTCTAACTGCAAAAGCAGAGCTATGTCTTTCATGCCTATAACTGCATCCAAAATAGTATCTAAATTCTGTGTTACAATGTAATATATTTGTTAACTTAGTAAGAACAGGCATTCTTTTTAGGAACATGATTATCACCTTATGTGTGCTTCCTTCCATTCCCTATTAATTCCTTAAGTGCTGCACTCTTTCATTAATTAATATCAAATACCTCTCATTCAGTCTCACCCATCACTAAATTATTTTCAGTATTTTATCCAGAGCTTCTGATGAAAACTGCAATATAGTCAATGTAATTGGTGACCCAAAATGTACTGATATGTTGGGACAATGAAACTGGCAACACAATGAAAGCCACTTTACTTAACATGCTAAACTGAGAGGCAGTTTAGCCACTGCCATGTGAGCACTTGGATAATCCCTACAACTAGAATAAAAACTTCTGGAAAAGTAAAACCAACACCCAGTCAGAAGTAATGTGAATTAACATTCTGGGCACACGTGCTGGAGAACAGGACAGGAAAGTCCCTTCTACTTGTTAAGCTATTGTTTAACAATTTCCCAAATCCCTCATTTTTAGGTGGTACTAGAAAAAAAGATTTGATTTAACCACAGTCCTAAATATGTAAAAGTCCATGGAAAAGCTAATTGAATACTTATGATTAAGAGTATGATTGTCTTGGTAAGAATTACAAGACATACAGATTATATGGTTTTGATCTCCTTTTTTTCAACCCATCAGTTTCTCAGGCTTAGAGAGTGGAATATCTTCAAATGATTTTAAAAGAAAAAAAATGAGAAATCCTGTGTATGTGTATATCCAAATCCATTTACTTGAGACAATATTCAACTTGAAAAGCATCAAAATCCAGAACAGAGATGTTATCAATATCTTTGTAGTCTTGGTTGTTCTCAAAATAATGAGAGAAACAGAGTTCTGTTATCTTTGCCATGTTATCTATGCAAGCAACTCCATTAAAGACCAGGCTAGCCTCTCAGAAACTTCTTTTACTCAATCAATGACCTCGTTTCCATGGCAGGCTAACACAAGGTGCCATTGATGATGACTTGATTTCCTTTCGCATCTGAAGTGGAAAAGGAGAAGACAGACTAAATGAAATCCCATCCATCTTAATGAAATACAATTATATTCTCCTTATTAATCATTTAAAAATCAATATGTCTCTTCTTGGCAAACCCCGCCAGAATTTGTCATTCTGTGCCAGGCCTCAATACATCTTGTCCTGTAGTGATTTTTATAAGTTCAGTCACCTGTTTCCCAGGGTAAATAACAGTGTTTCTTTGTGCTGTGATAAGAGCACAAAGAATGACACTGGCAGGGAAGCTAAAAAGCCTACACATTTTAATCAGCAAAAACAAGCATTCCTTTCCTGTGGACATTTTTAAACAAGTAGTGTTCATTAGAAAAAATAAAACAAAAAAAAGGGTTAGATAAAAAAAACCCTACAGGTCAATTGATATGTACAGTTTCATACAGAGCATTATTTATCTTGTCAGCAATAGTTTTTACCTTAAATAATCTTACTTATTGCATGGGAGGGTAATAATTGTATGAGCTCGCTTGCAAATCTCAAGATCTGAAAGAACAGTGTGAGTTGGAATTCTTCCTATACCAATTTCTGCTGATTTACAGAATTCTAGAAAGAATAACTCTCACTGTATCTAAATATTTCCATTTTCTCTACTTTAGGTGCAATAAAAACTTAAAATCTTCAGCAACTGCAACATTCATTATATTGAAATAAAATGGAAGTATTAATTGAAAAATGTTTGTGAGAGGCTATTCTAGTCCTTTAATGGCATTACCAATAATAACAAACAATCTCAGAAAAATATTTATATCACATAGAACACTGGGTTACTTATTAAAACTTGTGCAAGGAAGAGTGAAATTTCATTTTTTTTCCCTTTAAGAAATCCTCAAAAGTCATGGATGAAGTTTTAAGAAAACTAATCATCAAGAAATGATACTATTTTGAAAACAACTATCAGCCAACCATTCCCACATATAATCATTGATGTTCCCATGAGCATGTCATCAATGTGTCTCCAGTGAGTGAAAACTCACTGCAGCACTAGAATAAATCCCTGATTTCCTTGGTTCCATCCATGGTGTGGGGCAGCTGCAGTCCTTGACACCTCTTATATTCCCATTCCTCCCTGTTCCTCATATGGGAGTGATTTGTGGGATACCCTGCAGAGTGTCTCAGCTTCTCAGTGGCATTTGTACATTGGCCAGGAAAAGTTGCAACCACCAGGATTCCATCTGGTGTGTAACTGATAAAAATAAAAGAGGCCAAATTAGCTGACTTTTTCCAAAAAGAAAAGAAACATAGCTGAAATAACTGGCAGGGGAAAGGAACTCACAAGCAAGTCTGAAAAGATTACAGAAGCACCCTCCCAACTCCTGTTCACCTCTTTGAGGCTTGTGATATTATGAAGTTTGTTCTGTACAGCTATGCAAAACATGCACCACTTGTAAAGTCAGAAGGGGATATACAGTAATGTGTGTTACCAGTTAGTGCTGGTGTTGATTTCTTCTCTTTGTTCTATTAACCTCCTCTGCTTTATGTTCCAGAATGGAGTCAAATACCTTTCATGACAATTCAATATTTACCTGCCCAAAGTAAATAAGAGATCCCTGAAGACCTACATTCGATATGTATTGAGTTTCTAATAAATCCTGTTTGCACATGGAAATACAAGACTTGTCAGGATGGATGATATTTCAAACCCATTTAGTCCAATATTCTGCCTTAGTAAGTGGCACCAAGGTGCTTCAGAGAAAGGTAAAAGAAATCCAGCAATACACAGATGTAAAGGTTTATGTAATTCAGTGTATAAGGCAATTCTGGAGGGCATCTGACCCAAACTCCACTCAAAGCAATGTCCTTTTTCAGGTCAGATTTGCTGTTTGTACAGAGAACATGCAGGTAGGACCCAAGATATGATGGGGGGACAAGTTCTTGCATGCCACCAGGCATACCAGAACAAGAGTTAAGGGTAGGCCTGCGAGTATTCATACTCCTCTTACATACAGGGATGTGTGAGCTATGCAGGTGAGCACTCACATGGCAATTGCAACCCCTTCTGAGACTGCTCTTAAGAGCTCTCAAGCACTTTTCTATGTTCCTTAGAGTAAATAAAATAAAATGTCCAATCAAAGTAGCATTACCACCTGGACAGGATAAGTAGTGGGAAGTAGCGAAATACTAACACAGACAGAGTCCTCTGGCACACGCTGCCAGAAATGGTCATGCAGAATTGAGAAACATCCTCTGCTTCCTGATTTGTATTCCCTGTAAATATGTGCTATCTAGCTAGAATTAATTTTAATTTTAACAGTTCATGATAAATACAATAGAATAAGATAATGGGAAATCAAAGGAGCTTTTTTCTCCTATAGCCTGTCTGAAAGGTTTCGTTCTTGTCTCTTACCTCACACTATACAATTTGAATACCGTAGTTTTAATAGACAACATTTACTTTACAGAAAACTGGTATAAACATTTCAAACAAATGTACTAAGTACAGTAGATTTGTTTTCCAAGTTCTGTGGCCTCTGTTGTTCCCATAGGCATAGTCTGATAAGTCTGATATAGTCCATTTGGGTTTAAAATAGGAAAAAAATAGATAGATGCAGTATTTTCTAATTCTTATTCTCAAAAAGGCTTTTCACCTATAGTTCGTGTGAGATTTTTGCGGGATTTTCTTGTTAAAACCTTAACAGATGCATCCCCAAAATAAAGACCTAACAATAGAAAGCTCTTTTTCTTAAAGTCTATTATTTTGCAGTGTTTCTTTTATCAGTGAGAAAGTTTTTTCAACTCCATAGGCTTTAGTGTTGAAATTGTACATCTGTACTTCATGCAGAACTTTCAGCAGCTGGAATAACTCTAGTGATCGGCAATTAAGAAAATGAATCAGCTGATAACACAGTCCAGAGGAAGGGGTCGACACAGAAGTGGTGGTGACACAAAAGAAGACTGTCCGGTACTGGTGACCAGTATAAATGTGATACTATCTCGAGTGGCAGCAGCGTGAATCTTCTCAGCATTTGCCCCAACTTACTGACAGACATCTCAAGGTTTAGTTCCTCAGCCAACACAGAAGGGAATGCAATGGGCATCACCAGAACCTAGTCATCCCATCCTAAGAGAGGAACCTGGGCACCAGCTTGGACCTGTTACTTCAATGCTGAACTTACAACAGGAAATACAAGCTTGCTCTCCTTCAGGAAATACTGATGATAATTCTTCCCATGAGCTATGGGATCATCAGATGGAGGAGATGAAGGAGCAGAAAGAAACAGTTGCAGTAACCAGGATGACTGCTGGCCAGCACTGTGTCCTTGAAAACTGTATTATCCCAAGCTGCATCACATTCAATATTTCCAGAAGTGGAAAAAAACAACAGGCCCTGTTTAAGGATTTGTGCAGGGGAACTCATTCTGACCAGGAAGCCCCACTGTGGTCAAACACATTTAAGATCGATTAGTTTGAAGAGTAGGTACTGAACAGAAACAATTGAAAGAAAGGAACACCTATTTTATTAGAGCAGCCCAACAGTGCACTGCATGTTTAACAGAGCAGAACAAAGGCTAAGAGGTGCCATGATTGCTGTCTATAAATGTATCAGGGGGTAAGCAGCAGGGAGGAAGAAAGCTATTCACATTGAAGGACAGCGCTGACATAAAACAAATAGGTATAAACCAGCCACAATTACTCTGGAAATTACAAGAGGATTTCTAACCATCAGAGCAGTGAAATATTTCCTAATAGGTATAGAGGGGAACAAACCACAGTGATTTTAACTTTGGACCATGACGTGTTTATGAATGGGATTAGAGATGATGTGATTATCCTCCATATTCAAGGACTAGTTTAATGATTAAGGAAGTTGCCTCCCTTCATTCATCTCAAGTATTTAGCATCTTACTGCCTAAATACAATAGACTCATGGTCATTTGCATTTAGCCCATTGTTGAAATCTGTAATCTACACAAGTTTCATCTCTACATTTAATATTTACTGAATAATAAACTATAGTTACATATTTAGATAAGAAAAAAACCCACACAGTGCCTATTATTTCCTCTTTTTCACACCATACCCTCACAATTTTCTCATATATTTGTTCACATTAAATCCTTTAGTTCCTACAGAAACACTAATATTTATACAAGTAGAAACCACATAGAAATGTCACTACTTCCATCTCTGAAACTTTTCTGTAAAATCTGTTCCAAAATGATGGAGCTGATTTCCTTTCAAGAAAAAAGAAATTTAATTTCTTCAGACAGGTGTATTATCTTCTCCTCCTTTTTGTCTCCTTGTTTTGTTCTTCAATTCACATTAAATCCCCTAGTTTGTTTCCATTGCTTGTCCACCCTTGTAGTACAAACTCAAAACTGGTGGAAAGAAAGCCAAATTGTTTAGAGTCTAGAATAAAATATTTTCCAAATTCCAAGGAAAAGGAGGGATTAATGCACTTTGATGTTAATACGATGTCTTTTGTAGTTTTCCTGTTTGTTTGTTTTCATCTTTCCCTATTGTCAACAATGCACAGCATTTTATAGGCAGCCTAGCACAGAGCAGATGCTGATTAAAGGAAATGTGGTCTTCACTGTGACATTTAAAAAAATATCACTTGCTCCAGTCTAAATGCTATATTCCTAATGAGTTTTATTTTATTAACTGTTGTGTGAAAATACAATGAGCTTATATTTAATTGAAACAGAAGTTTTTACAGCTAACTTGATGGACTGTGACTAGGCAGTTAAGATTGACCAGAATCCTCCTGCTGTCTACCCTGAGGGTTGAAATACAAGGTGCAAGCACACATGGCTGTTCACTCCCACACGTCCATGTGGCTGGACTACAGTGACTGCTTCTGTCCATGGCATGTGCTGACACGCTCCTGCTACTCCTCCCTTCTTCCCTGAATCTTATCACCTTCCTTCCCATTTGGATTCATCAATTCCAGCTCCATAAGGCAGAGGCCATTCTTAACTTAAATGAACCCAAATTCTCACCAGTCATCAGCTCAGCAGGCAGTTGTAGATACAGTTTTACCTATGAGATGCCTGTAGATAATGGTACACCTTTTTATATCTATAGAAGACATAAATTGTCCCATATACTGGTAGCCTAAAGAGACATTGCAAACGGAAGTCAAAGAGCAGGGAAAAAACTTGCACACGAGATAAAACTTAGTAGCAGTAAAAAAAAGAATAGTTATCACATGATGAATGTTATGAAATTGTGAAATATGTCTGTTCTCTTCAGCTTAAAATAAAAATTAATTTTACCCGAGATGCGGGTGGAAAATATAAGGGTATGTTTCATTATGCTTTAATTTTTGATATAAAGTCCCATAATAGAACAGTGTTGGGCAGGCTGTTCATTGTCACAGGCTTCAAAGCAAGTAGAGGAACAGCTCACTTCAGGACCAGTCCTGGAAAACATAACTTTGTAAAACTGCTATTGAATTTAAGATGACCATGATCTGATTGTCCCACCTGAAAAGAAGTGGCACTCCTCCCAGCCTTTCTACAGTGAAACCTGATATGCTTTTCCCTCTACATCATATTTGTACTGTGACCAGCAGGTAGTGACAAAGGATTCTTTTCTTAGCACCATATCTTTAACAACGTCAGCACTCATAAAGCAGTGAGCAAACAGAGATGAAGTAACCCAGAGGTGAAATTACTGAATATGTAAGTGGACCTGTTGCTTTTACAGGAAAACCAGGGAGCACAGCCCCAACTTTACATATTATTTCCATCTCTATTCAAGTGTATGGGCGATACTGCACACAGAATGAAGAGACATTCAGAAATATTTGACCTGTAAAGTCCAAATCTCAATTTACCTGACTTTCAAGTTTTTGTATCTTTTCACTGCACAATGATAGTCACTCATACCTGATTTTCACCATTGCCCACCAGATCAAGATGTAGCAGTCAGTTGACCTGGAGAGACTGATCAATGAGGAAGAGGAGCAGAGCATAGCACAGAGGCCCAGAGTATGACATTTCCAGGCACAATTTCCTGTCACCAAAAAAAAGTTGTACTTGACTCTTGACATATTGCTCATTTTGAAGCTTGAAATTCACTGCTTTGTCACCATTTACTAAAGCATGGTTGGATATTAGCAAGTCCTATGCAGTCAAGCCTGCCCCAGACTTGCAGCTGCATGTCAAATGGAAAACAAATTAAGACTTGTTCTCTTTAAATTATTATCCAAGCATCACCATACAATGAAGCATGGCAAGTTCTAATTCATATGGTTTTGGCAGTTTATGGTTATCACAAGGCTTGGTCTCCGTATGTTCCATCTCCCTGCAGAAAGCAGACATGGCTTATGTGAAATATATTCCTTTGCCTGACACCTTCTCTTTCTCCAGGTCCAAAATATAATTGCTACTAGCTTCTTCACTATCCTTTGGCTCCTTGGGATCCCACCTTCTCAACACTCTTGTCAAAATTCTCCTTCTAACTGAAACCCGCAATAGGCATTTTAGCAGTTAATGTATGTGATTTCAGCCACTCCAACTGTTGTTAGCTCTACAATTATAGGAAATCTAATTTTTCTTTGTCTTAGATTTCCATTACTGAAGTTCCTTTTCAGAAATGGATGAGCACCACCAAAAAAATCCAAAACCACGCGGCACACTAACAAGAGATAATAGCAGTTTGGGTGACAAATCCTGAAGCCCAGATCATGAAAAGACTGATCCCATTTACTTTAGATGATCATATCAGGAGGCCAAAAGACTCTACCCACAAAAAGTCAGCAGAACACAGAAGAACAAACATCCCAGGTGTCTCTCTAGATCTTCAGGATGTCTTTTCATAGTTTCTGCCTACAACAGCAGAGAGGTAAGAGTTTATCTGATTGTGATTTCTTTTGGTCAGACATCTTCCATCTTGCCTGAGAGGAAGGTGTTATGGATAGACACATAAGACATCCAGGAAGCTGCTTCTGACGAAGAAAAGATTAGGCAGTGTTCAACTAGACAAATGTTGAAAAATCATGTTTCCTACAATCCAGGTGAACAAATCTTCTGTATTCAAGCTGTTATTGTCTAGTACATAAGGAAGGATTTCTAGATGTATATCCTAGAAAAGAGCTATTAAAATACCAGATCCAGCCATGACCTGGGTTGTGAACACAGTCTGCCCAGACTATAAATTCAAGATGTGTGATGACTCCTGCATTCCTCTTTCCTATATCCCACCTCCCTCTAGGCTTTGAGGGACCAAACATAGTACAAGGTCAGGCTGCAGGGGTGGTTACCTACCTTGCTGCCCTGGGAGAACCCGCAGACCACATGCTGGCAAAATACCTCAATAAACCTCGGTAAAAATAAATTCAGCAACTTTATTTAACGTACTCAAAAGGAGACCATTTGGAGGAAAACAATTTCATTATCAGGGCCAATTGTTTACTTCAAGACAAATCCTCTGGCCTGGATACTTCCTTGCAAGTAGGCTGTCATTTCCTAGACTCATGCTGATCTCATATACATAGTCATAACCTTAGTTTGTGTAAATAACTGCAGCACTGTTAATGTAGGCAAACCTATGTCAACTTAGACCAGCTGAGGATAAGACTGAAGCTCTTATGACATAAGTAGAGACAGACAGGAGAGGAAAAAAGAAAAAACACCCTTAACCGCAAAACAATAAAAATAGTGCAAACCATTACACTTCATACCTAAGCTTGTAGACAAAATAAATGGCATCATACTGGATTTGTGATGGAAATTTGCAAGGAAAGCAGGCAAGGATCATCGTTTTATTCCAGCTTTGTGCCCATAGTTTCTAACACAGTAAAACTGGGGAAAAGAAAGCAAGTCTCTGCAGTTTCTGGTTCTAGTTGTACAAACACAATACATTCTTTTAGAGTGGGGATATCACATATATATAATTCTTCTTTCGTGTGTGTGCATGTATGTGTCTGAGTCTCTAAGACTTTGAATACTGCAAGTTAATTCCAAACCAAATCTATCAGAAAAAGACCAAAAGAGTGCCTTGGAATATTTGAATATTCTGGTGTATTCAGACTATGTATAACTGCTGGACTAAAGACAGCATCATTATCAACCTCACTGTAAGCTACCAGAGAGATCTCACAGGACCTAACCACAGATTTCACAAGCTCTTTTCTCATAGAAAAAATTCCTAGTCTTTTTTTTTTTTTTTCACTCATCTACCATAGATATTTTTCCTCACCTACTTCAAAGAAATTTGTAGTATTTCAAAATTTTGGTACAGAGAGGAAAGAGGACTTCAGAGGTCAGCTCGTGTTCAAACTCATACTTTGCAGACAGACATTATCTCTCTAATACACTATCCCCAGACTGGTAGATGTGAAAAACATCAAACTTTTAATTGTTTACAATCTAGATACAACAGACTGAGGATTTCAGCAGTCACAAAGCCAAAGAGCTAAAAGTTCCCTAGCTCTGGCTATTGTGAAAATGGCAAAACTCCGCGCCTGCTGAAGCAAAAAGAAAAATAATTGTGTTGTATTTTAAGACCATGGGCCTGGTTTTCAGCTGCAGCTGAAACAGGATTGAGATAAAACACTTTCACTCAAAGTTTAGGGAAAGGAGTGGAAATTTTCTCATTCATTTGTGCTCCATTTCATGTGTGCACAATACTTCACAATATGAGATCCTGGTGCTTGTGCATGGGTTGGGACATTCTCATGTTACAGCCATTCAATTCTTGTTTTCTTATTGAAGATTAATAACAAGGAAATGTTAAGTAAAATTTGCTGGTTGAAAACGTAATAAAGACTTTGGTCATGTTTCCTTGAAATCCACTATAAAAGGAAAAGGCAAAACTATGCCACACGAACAAAACCAAATCCAAAACTCTTCCCCAGAACCAGACACATTTCACAGTGTGACGTGTCTCACAGAAATACACCACTGTGATACAGACTTGAAGCAAGAAGACTGAGAAGTAGAACTTATATTTCTTTAATACAGTTGAAGCACCAAAGAGTCCGTGACTGAAAGCAGTGCTAAGAATCCAGTTTGCTTTCCTCAGAACTGATCTATTGTTTGCTTAGTCCAGCTGTGGTGTACCATGTAACACCTTGTGTGAATTTCTTCCTCGTGCGTCATGGTTTATCACTATCACAGTGATTCAAAAGCTCTAACACAAGTGAGTTTATTGTTTTCAATATTTTCATTTAAGCACTTTAATCAATATCTGCCAAGGCAATTAAAGGGCTCAAATAGTTTCCAGGAGGAATTTTCCCTCTGAATCGATTTTTTAAATTTTTTTTTATTCCCCTATTTAATTTCTTTTTAACATTAAAACAAAAAAAGTTACCACCATTTCCCCAAATTCATCCACTATTCTTATTCTTGTTTTATAAAGGAAATGAAATTTGTCATGCTGCTATACATCATTTACACTGCAGTACAATGTCCCATCTGTGTGTCAAGTACAAAACAAAAGCATTTTGTGAAAAATTGCTAAAGTAGTAATGATTTTTGTCCTCAACTCTTTGTTTTGCCTTTCAATAAAGAAGGCGACATGTGCCACAAATGATATATTATTGTTTAAGTACAACCCTAGTAACACAGTGCATAACCAAAACCATGTTTCACAGCAGAGAAACTATAGTTTACTGCCCCTATGGCTCTGATGAGAATATAATGTTCTACAGTTTATAAATGCTTTGAGGTCAACACATGATTTACTTCAGCTTGTTCATCCAATGAGCAGGAGGTCCAAAAATATATCAAGCTATTAGACAGCCCACTGGAAGCTTGGCGGAGGCTCCCAGTGATGGAAAGCATGCCATGGAAGCCTCTCTGTCAACTGGAGATGAGATAATTAGATCCAGGTAATACATTGGAGCCCCATCAGGGAACAGGACAGCAAACATGTCATCTTTACGATTTTTTCTTATCCTCCCCAGTACCGCTGGCCTGAGATAGTAAAAAGGGTGAAGGATTCATCAGTTCCCAGCAAAAGAACAGCAGCGGGATAATCAAGCTATCATCTCTCCATCATCCTCATTATCCAGAGACCTGGTGTTCTGAATAAACAGCAAAACAACATCAACTGTAGACTGAGGAGCCACACTAGTTAGCTCCAGCCTTTGTTTTATGTTCCAGGATAATGCCACACAACACTGTTGGACTGGAATCTTGTAATGCCAAAAAGAGCATGAGAGCCAATACTTAAATTACAAAAAACATTTTGTTCAAAAATGTCTTTCTACTAATTAGAGACCTGAGCTTCAAACCTTCGACTAAATATTCCCAAGTGGAATATTCTGGTGGCTCAGACTATGTATAACTGCTGGGGTAAAGTAGTGTTATACAGTACATTCAAATAAAACCATAACACCCTGGCCTTTTCTCTCATGCACATCACTACATACACATTTATTTTGGAGGACCCACTAGCTAAAACTAGAAAGTGGAGAGTTGCTACAAGGAAGATCCCAGTGCATTAGAGTAGCAATTCCTTTGCATAAGAAACATAACTGAAAATCACCCATCCTCATGTTAACACAAAAAAATACGTTTCAGACTCAAATCAACAACTTAGAAGATGCTTATGCTTTCCTTAGATGCTCATGTACCTTTAAAAACTAGGTGAAAAAAAGAATTTTGAGAAATTGTGGTCAAAAATCATAATAACTTTGAATACAGTCTACACTGAATACATAATTGTTTCAATTTTCCAGGCTTTTTATATTCACAGAAAAAAACAAAAGAAGATTCAATCATGACTGATCTGATGTTAAAAAAAATCACAGTCTTATATGTGCTCATCGGTTATTGCTAACAACTTTTTAATATAGTTATAGAAATGCACACACACACACATTACATGCAGTAGAATTCCTTTTCTTAAAACCATATAGATTACTCATATTTCATTTTCTTTCCTGGTAAGTGACATTTAGAAAAGCCTTTCTTTTCCTTTCTTCTTTCTTTCACTCACACACATAGGCAAAGGGGGGAAAAGAAGAATCTCTTATCTCAACTACAGGAGTCCACTTGAAACTTCACTGCTGTCTGTGACACAACCTCTCATTGGAGAAACTGATGGTTTAACTTCATTGGCTTTATCCACATTTACACTATCATATTTTACTTTTCCTGAATATATATATTCTGTGAACACACCAGGAGAGGAAAACAAGAGGTGGCTCTTGCATATCGGGAACGGATTAACTACATTCCATACTTCAGTCTTAAACAATCTTGAAACCTGAAGCCATGAAAATCCACAATCATCATGATTGGGTGTATAGCTTAGTCAGGTGGAAGTTTAAGTGAAATTTCTAAGTAACCTTTTAAATAAACACATCCGTGCCTCAGAAAACATTTACTGCCATGGCACATACCCAACATTGCTTTTAGTTCTTTTTCAGAAAAAAAAATAAAAGAAAAAAACCTTAATGGAATTAAATTACTTATATTGCAAGTATGAAGTGAATTCTAAAGAGAATCACAAAATTCAGAACTCAGACAACACTACCTCTAGAAAAGCAAGCTGAATAAAACATCCTGAAAGTAGACTGCAGGACAAAAATGTATTTTTCCAATTGCCATCTAAGTAAAATTGATTTTTCTATTCTTCCCCTTCATAAGTATGACAGTGAGTATCTTCATGGAGCTCCAGGAACCTAAGAGAGCAGTTGTGGCAACCACCATCGATGTGACCGAAGGTGAGTAAATTTAAGCTACTGAAAACACTAAAAGAGGAAAAATTCATGTCTAGTAGAGAAAGTACTAAGATTAAAAATGAAAAAGCGTGGGTAGGCTAGATAAAATCAATATAACTTTTCCCAGGGTGTTCTTTTATAAACATTACTTTGGTTCTTCCTTGACCACAAAATATATACAGAAAATAAAATGGCATTTTTATGACTCATAATCCCAGTATTTACCTCCATGAAGTTGTTCACAAAGACTCAGAAGCTGAATGGATTTAAGACTGGAACTACAATGGCAAATCATACCCTTTTGCATCACACAATTAGGGAGACACACACCATTTCGGATTCGCATCTATAAAGAGGAGAAGCTAATGGCAAAGCCACAAAATACTGCTACAGTTACAGGATACAAATTTTAATTCTGCACTATTAGTCATGAAGAAAGCTTAGCAATAAAGCTCTCAGCTACATAAGACACTGGGAAAATTACATAAAATGCATGTTTAAGATCTTCCTACACATGAAGAAAATGTAGAAATTGTGTACATGTTAAGAGTATTCAAGAAACTGCAGGCTGGACAGCAAAAGCCTTGAGATTGGGCTCCATTTAGCTTTGTTAATAAGAAAAGAATATAAATACCCTTTTATCCCCCCATTTTCATTCTTATTTGCTACTGTAAAGTACAATGTCTATCTCAAGCAGCCTAGAATTGGAAAAAGAAACAATCCCTGCAGACCAAACAGATTTGCAGGAAAGACATAAGAAAAAATTCAGTTAGAACAGCTGATGAGCTACAGCCACACAGGAAAACAAGACATAAACAGTAGAAGCTGACTGATCTTATGACTTAAATTAAAGAAGAGAAAGATATCTAAGAATTTACTAGCAACGAACTCTGGAATACCTGCCAACTTTTACAGATGTAGAACAATGACAGAGGAAAAAAAAAAAGAAAGCTGAACTGAAGCTGGAATGCTGTAATAAAGCAGAATTAAGACTTAAGCCAACTGTATAGAAAAAAAAGGGACTGGTTTAGGACAAGAGGAGGAAAATAAATCCAGAAGGTCTAAGAAAAAATACACAAATTAACACTGGAAAAAACGGATTTTAAAAACAGGCAGAGATCCTGCATGTTAATGAAGGGCATGATGAGTGGATGTAGTAGCAAAAAAAAAGGTACAACTGGAGAAAATCTGGATACCCAGAGATAAAACGACAGAGAAGAGGAAACGCACTCATAGTTATCGTGATGCACCATAAAAATCTCGTTTAATTTTTTTTTATGATTCCAAGTTGAAAAAAAAATCAGAAACCAATTTGATTCAGCATCCTGGGTTTTTCTAATGATTTATAATAACCAATTACTTGGAATTTCTGTGTGAACACTTTGCAACAGTTTTATTTTCCAGTATGACTGAGGAGACAGGCACAGCCCACCCTGTCAGACCACGGCCATGGCCCAACATGGTACTTGCTGTCTTCAACCTCAGCAAAAACAAGACTAGTGAAAGACTGAAAATTGTCCAGGGAGGCTTTGAACTAAACTTTCCATTTGCTTCAGTGAGCAGGGCCACTACAGATCCAGTATTTTACCCATTGGAAGTAAGCTCTTCAGACAGTGGGAGCATTCTGTTCAAGACTTGTTTTCACTCTGGAGGTCTCTCATAAAAGTTTAACAATATTTAATTTCCTCACAACAGTTTGTTGCCTACCAGAGCAATATATGCTTTTTGTAGTACTAAACACAATTTCCTTTTTTAAAATACTATAGGAAACTCACCTAGAAACTTTTATCGTAACTTTATTTTAGAACTTTTCAAGAAACTTCTGATCGAGTTTCACCACCACCCGCAAAACAAAAAGAAAAAAAAGCACCCTAACCTACCCAAAAGAACATCCAAACAAAAAGCACTTTTGATATGGTGTATACCATCCTTTTTGAAAGCATCTCAACTAAATGTGAAAAACTGCCTATGTCACAAGTAGTCCTGGAAAAAAAAAAGATTAAAATATGAGGAGATTATATCCTTTAAGTGGCAAGGATTGTGTTGTTGGTAGTCTTTTGCAAAGATCTGTATAGGGAAAAAGTAATTTAAATGAAAAATGAGCACTTAGAAATTAGGATGCTGTCAGGTAAGATGTCTGGAATCAGGCTGCAAAAAATTAAGGGATGAGTTGTACTGTCAGTCATCAGTGATGTATAATATTAGTATTGGAATCCATATAAAAGTTATATACTTCATGCAAAACTGATAATGTCATGAATGATCATTAATCTGCTAAACAGTAGGAAATGTTCCCCTCAAAATAACAGATTTAATTTTTGAAAGAAAACTGATAATAGAAGAAATCAATGAAAATAAGTGGATCATATTTATCTTATGCAATAATATTCTTTTAATGATAACAACTGAACTTTACAGTGTACTCTATATATAAATTTCATACAAGCTACCTTCAAGCACTCAGTACATCAATTTAATTAAACCATAATTTCTCAAAATTGTAGAATAAATTTTATTCTGTGCCATTACCACAGCTTAATACAGATGTATTTTTGAAGTGAAGTATACAGACTGTAGAGTAGATCTTCCTATAAATGTAGAGACTACAGTCAAAAATATTAATTTATTACCTTTGTCTTTGTTGGTGCAATAAAGTGTAATAGTAAGTATACTTTTACAGTGACATCTAGCAATGAGAGGGTCAAGTCAGTGTAATAAAGCTGGCAGACTAGCACAAGTGTCTCTGCTTGTGTTATAAATATTACATAGCAGATATTTCCTGAATGAGAATGTGACAGAATATTCCAGAAAAAGAATGCAAATTTACTATGAACATCAGAAAACTGAAACAGCCATGAGTTCAAATACCCATAAGTGCAAAAGTCAACCCTAAATCAGGGAGGTGTCAACACCTAGACATTGCTGTCTCAATGCAGTTCAGAATACAGCCAGGAAACAAGTTACATGCATATACAAAGCGCCTTCAAATATACATTTTTATCAAAACCAGTGAAGATTATTACAAGACAGTTATTATATTCGTGAATAATTTTTAAGCTCTCACATAGAATGCAGATTAGACACTTGATTAATTTGCCACATTTCCTTGAACTCTTTCCAACCCCATGAGAATATTTTGTACGTGGCATACACCTTATGACACATCTGAAAGGAGATTATAAACAATATGGCAAGATGAAAAACATTATGAAAAAAACTAAGGCTTTGGATTGTATCTTTTTCTTGTTGTTTGTTTAACAACATGCCACTGGATGAGAGTTCTTATGCCTCTGAATCATCTGGTACTATCAATTAGTGGATAGGTTACCAAGTTAATGGTCTCAGAATATATATAAACAAGAAAATCCCCACACCAGATCTCAACTTCTAATCTCCAGCCACTTCTTTTTCCTAGCAGAAGCTGGGTTTTGGCTGGACTAGCAGAGACTTAGGTGACTGCTATCATTGTCATGGAACTTCACTGTACATGAATATTGTTAAAACCCAATATTTGTCAATACTGTATAATGTCTGCACCTGTTTGACACTCCACATTCAAAGTCCTTTCCCCATGCTATAGCCCTGCTAACACAACTGTAATTTGGCACATGGAGATGGTAATGCATTTGCTTATGGTCAGACAGCTTAAGTCTAGACCGGAGACAATGCACAAATTTCCCCTTTTGAGTGAAGAGGGATTTTTGTTCACATTTAATACTTTGATAGACCAAGTGTAGATGCAGGGCACTGCTGAATACAAGTCTTTGGCAGCAGCTCATGGCAAACTTTGCAGATATCTACAGCAAAAAAGGAGCAGATGCTTGCATCTTTCTGGCCGCCAAGATCGGACACCCAGGTAATGCCCAGCACCGAGTGCCAGTCCCAAACACCCAGCACACCAATGCTGCAGCAGCAAGTTCCCTTTGCAGACACAGGAAGACACCAGCATGCAAAGGAAGGGAGCCACTGCCTCTTCATCAATTCTCACACTGTGGTCATCTCTTGATCCATCAAACAGCTGTGAACAGAATTGTGCCAGAAACAGCACCATGGTGTTGCTGTAACTTTGCTAATTCCCTATGCTCAGTTCAATTATATGAACTGCTCCGGATACTAATCAACACATCACATTATGATGATGCTGTTATAAATGTAATTATGAAAGCAACATGAATAATTTCATTAACTACATTTCAAGCTGTCTCCTACTCTCCACTCCCTTTGTTGGCAACATACTATGAGTCTGCTCAGATCTTCTGGGAATTAGGCCACACACGTATGACACGTTTTTACTGAAAAGCACAATCCTGCAAACCTGAATCAAGGAAAAAGTAACTTAGATGTCTGTTGGGAGTTTTGCCAGAATTATGGCTGCAGTGTTCAGGCCACTCTGTGCCAAGGACTCTGAAAATAAATGCTTCTTTACAGAAAATAATGTTTGATTTTAAAATCCAATTCCAGTACCCAAGTGACAGGAAGCAAGTCTGCCAGTGGCCCTATAAACACAGTGTCAGTAACTGTCCATTCTTCTTTCTGCTGCTCACTCTTTGTAATCCAGCAGTACATGGCAGGCTACATTAGGGGGAATGGCCACACTTGCTGTGTGCTCTAGAAATAAAAGAAAGAGAAAGCACCAGTATCAGACAACACATGATTTAGGATTATGAAAGTAAAAGACAGAAAGTGAAGAGTTAAAAGGACAAACTGCTCCTCCACTAAAAAAAAAAAAAAAAAAAAAAAAAAAAAAGAAGTGCCATAGTGCTGGTGGATCAGCTTTTAAAAAATGCCTCCCTGCTGACTCATGTCCTGGTACCTAAACCAGCTTTTCCTTCTCCATTCTTCCCACTGGTAAGCCCCCTCCTCAGGCTGAGACCAAGAAATTTCCACAGCCTCTAGCAAGGAAAATCAAGCCAGATGCCCACCCTCCAAGACTTCTGCTGTCCTTACAAGCTAAGCCTTTGTCATCTTGATTCCTGTTTTAAAGTAGATGGCACAAGTGGAGACAAGCAGAACTTCACCAGAGCAAGTGGCTTTAAATTACAGTTATAGAGTGGTAAGTAACCCCAGACTGACCACTGGCATTTTGCCAGGTGATGTACTCAGTCCTCAGGCTGTCATCTGTGCACATTATACAGCACACTGAACACTCAGGCCTGTCCCATTTCCCAGGCTCATACTGCTCTAAAGCTCAGCTTACACCTCAGTCCCAGCGTGCCCCCACATGCCAAGAATGCAGAGGAGTGTGATCAGCCATGCAAACTCCGCCACTTCCGACAGGACAACAGTGACAGACACTTAGCACCTGATTGATTCAAGCCCTGAGTAGCCCAGTTGTGGACCTGTCGGGGTGGGTTCAAATCCTGCAGAGACTATATTTAAACAATAAAGTCTCAAAGTGTTCCCACAGAAGTGCTGCTTCTATTTGCAACTGATGGAGTTTTGCTGAGCAAAAAGATAGGGTGAAGTTTCTTTAGTAGCTTCATACATGGGACTTGAATGTGCACATGCTATGGGAATTATGAATTAAGAAGCTAAAATAAATATATTTTTCAGATGAACAAAGAAAATCCATGAGAAAGGAGAAGGAATAGTTGACACAGGCTATTTTTTTCTGAGTTGTATGAGGATATTAACAAAAATTTTATCCAGAGATCCCACATGGGAAGTATACAGAAGCTGACTTCTGAAATAAGAAAACCTACACTAAGCTCATGAAGATTTTAAAATCCTTCCTTGCATTTATATCCAATATAATGACAATTTTCTGTATTAGGAATGACCTTAAAACAGGAAGCCTGAATTACATATATAGCTGGAGGATAAGATTCAGATGGATCCTACAGAAGCATGAACTTACAACTAAATTAAAACAAACACATCATTAAAAGTATGTAAACAGTCTCATTCATTGAAGTACTCCTTTTCTTGAAGGCAGCTTCAGTTTGGAGGACACAGACAGTGAGATTAGCTTCCTGTACATTGCCAAGCTGAAGAAAAAAAAGAGAAAACAGTTATAATTGTATTTTCTAATGAAATATATTATTTCAGAATCACGTAGGGAATTCAGACTGTACAACACTGATTCTCACTTCTTACAGATACACATGTGGTATTCAGCTTTTACATTACAAATCTTACTTTCATGATTTTTAACTAGGCATAAAATCACAAAATATGATCAAGGGGATCAGTTTAAGGTCTCAGCTTGGAAGTACAGTACTAATTGTTTCCTCTGTAAATTTTAAAATGCTTCTAAAGAAAGTTAGGCATTGTGAAGTTGAAGGGAAGCAACAATTAAAAAGCTGTCAGTCCCAAGTATTTTCTGCTCCTGTGTAACGAATAAAGAACTCATGGGTCCAATTCTCCACCTTATTTTAGTGATACTTCACTACTTTCAGTGGAATTATTTTGAATTAGGACATTTTGCACTAATATACAGTCCCACTGGATTGAGCTTTAAAGAAAAATAACAGGAAAAAAAAAATAAAAAAGGAAAAAATCAAGCAAAGTGAACAGCCATAAGAATTCTGCAAAAAAATTTAGGCAACAAATATCAATCTTAAATTCTGGATTTTTTTGATGTTTCAGAGGAACTGTTCTGAAGAGCTTGGAATGTATATAGAAAAAGAACATGTGGTATCTTGGAAACACAAAGGCAGCATAGAAATCAAACTTTGCAAAACTTGGAAGAGTCTATGCAGAAAGAAAAAACATAGAATTGTCTCATGTTTAAACAGTAGAAGCCAGTAGATTCTGTTAAAAATTGTGTGAGTACCCTTAACGTTTCTGAAATGTTGTGTTTAATAAGGACTTTTCTAGTGAGGTCTACCATAACCTGAAGGAAAAAGTGAAATTGCTGAAAAGTTCATGTGTGGAATTTCTCTTTTATATTGGTCTGTTGACTTTGGTTTTGTTTTTAATATGACAAACATGAAAACATCAACTTATTTTACTCGCTTATGTTCTGATCAAAGTCAGACATGATTTCTGCATGTTAAATTCATAAAGATAGTTTAAACTGAATGTTACAAACTAGCAGGGACCGTGTTAGGTTTTGAAAACCATATTCTTCTTCTTAATTTCACTCTCATATATGTGACAGCTGGGGAAGAGCTCAAGTAATTTCAAGAGGACATCATTTTCTCCGGAAGAAATACAGAACCAGTGATGTGTACAGAGCAGCCTCATTTTTTATCTGACTACAAAGACCAGGATATAAGGGCTCTCAAAATGCATTATTTTAAATTTGGAAAAATCACACTGACAATACAGACCATTTCAGTCATAACTAAAAAATTACATATTAGAAGAGCTCTAATAAATCAGTGACATTTTAAACAAAACCAATTTATATTTAAGATATATCTAAAACTAAAGCCCTTCACTGAGAACTGGAAATTGAACGGCTCAAAGATGTCGAGCTCACAGAGTTTGCTTTTTAGGTGGAGGTGCCAGACAGTGACATGTCATGCCATTGAAGGGTTTCCCCTGAAAACTTTGATGCAATTACATAATTTCCCTGAAACCTTCAGAAATAGAATATCTGAATTCAAGCAGACTCAGCTCATTCCCCAGATTTGTAACTACAAATGATGCACTTGAATAAATTGTTTTTTTGGAATAGAAATCGAAATTGAAATGTCAAAGATTTTGCTGGCTGAACGTAATGTCCCTGTTACACATAAGCCTTTTTTCTTCTCCAAGTTGTGGTCGCCCTCATGCTCACACTGGGAGCAGGTGGTCAGCATAAATATGTAGAATGTTTTGTTGTTGAACGCAGAACATATTGAGCACTAAAAATAATGCATGCATTGCTTAGATTCTCCAGAGAAACTCCCCAGGTTTCATTGCAGCTTTTGAAACTCCAGTCCACAGTGTGGAAATAGTGGAGTCTAACATGCTTTTATAGAAGCTCCTTGTCACCTTCTGATGAATAAATACTGGAAAACAACAATCTTGAACATTTCCCTAGTGTCAAAATAAATAAATAACAAATGTAAATTTGCTTCAAAGACAAGCACGGCCCTTTGAGTAAGTTTTTCCACCTATATTTTGGTGTGAATGATACATCCCTCAGAGAATACTTAGACAACTGAAGGACTTTGGCAAATATATGCAAATATGTTCACATAAAATTTTGCCCAAGGGATGACTGTCCTAAAACCTCTTCACTAAAGTCTCTTTGTCAGCGTGGGGTAGTAACAATGCCCTGTAAGGAAGGTGATCTGTCACAAACTGCAAACAAATAAGTAGATGAAACCACACACAAAACAGTTTGCAAAACAATCACGAGCTTTAAAATATGTTTCCATAAGGGTTTCCTGACCAATTTCAAACTAAGATTCATTTCAAACTTCTCCTTCCCCCTCCAAAAAAAGAGGGGTGAATTCACCAGATGCATTATTTACCACATCTGTCACCTTGCTGTCAACTCCTAACACTTCTTTCCCCACCGCTAACAAAAAGTTCAAAAGGGGAAGATCATCTGATTTTTCTTGACAATCTCTTTCCTATTTCCCAATCTGCAAGCATATATATTTGACATATTTAGACCTGGCTGGTTTGTTTCAGGTTTGATACTTTTCAGAAGCTTACTGTATGTGTGTTACCATATATGTCTCAATATGTATTTAAAAAAAAAAGGAAAGAAAGGGGAAAAAATCATTCTGTTTCAAATAATGAGCATGTGCACCTTTTTGCCTCAGGCCTTCATACACAATTTAGCCAGAAAGCCAGGGCAGATCATGATTTAGCATTTGACATCTCTTGCCTTCAGGCCAGGGGAGACTAATACAGATTTCTGACTCTGAGCACACCATGGAAAAAAAAAGTGAGAGAGAGAGGCCTTTTATTGACTAAATGATAAAGAGGTTTGTAATGATAAATAACAGTCATTTTATTGTGGAATTCCCCAGAAAAGATGCATTCTGCAGTGTCTGAAGAAGCCTAAAAGCCGAAGCTGGTTCCCTGTGGATCCAAACCTGTTAAGCTCCAATCTTTCCAGGCAGAAATAGAGGTCGCAAATTGCATAGGACCTGCACTATTAAAACTGTATAAGCACGATACATAATCACTGCTGCATCCAGGACAGTTAGCACTAAGAGGATTAGCTGAAGGCTGCTTCTGGCTTTCTCTCCCTCAGCCTGCATCTAAAACAAGCCTGGTACACACCCAGACTGCTTGAGAATTTTCTGCCAGCTTTGATCGATAGTTTAATTGTAAACTTTGGGAGCAATAATGGATAATTCAGCTTGAACCGTCCATTATATGCGCTGTTGCAGAGGATGGAGCTTTCAAAATTAAACAAGAGTTGTGTAATATTATTACATTTGTACTGCTCACCTACAGTTAAATTCCATTTACAAATACTGTCTTGACAATGTATGGAGTTCAATAAACATAGGCCCAGGTGGGTTGAGTGGGGAAAGGAAAGAGGAAAGAAGCTGAAGCCAATTATTTGCCATCTATTCCAGCAAGATTTTTATTTTAACCTCACATATTAAAACACATAGAAATGGAAACAGGAAGACAAGAGATAGAGACAGATTCAAGCACTGAACTTAGTTGTGATTACTGTTTTGATTGCAGAATCATGATGGAAACATGCCTAAATGTCTGTGGAGGTATTGTGGTACAACAAAACCAGCAGAAAAATATTCCAGGAAGGTTGTAAACATGCACTGCTCACCAGGTAGCCTAAGTTGTCATAATCAATTTTTAATAGTACTTGCACCAGTTGGTTGAGCTAGACTGGAGATATTCATGCTATCATATTCTAAAACACAAGAAGACACAGCAGCATTCTGTGGTGAGAAATCATCCTGTCTTGAAAGATAAATAGACAAAATGGCCAGGAATTCAGCTATCAAGCATTCTGGAAAATACACTCTACCATACTACACATGCAAACACTTCCATACAATTCTAAAATGAGAAGTGAGGAAGAGAAGCTTCTTAGAACATGGATTTTTAAATAAAAGCAGCAGCTGTGCAGGCACAAACTGAATTCTGTTTTCAGAATCAAACATTTCTCTAGTTTTATAATTAAATTAGTTGCATGAACAAAATTCACTCAATAATTACAATATGAGGTTAGAAAACTATCTCATGCTACCAGCTTTCTAATGAATTTAGGAACTCAAGTCAAATTTACTCCATAAACCATTCCACATCTAATTTGAATTAAATGAATTCACTAATCATAAAAACACCTGCGAGTTAGGAAAGAGTGTTGAGGTCACAAACAGATTTGCCCACTCCTCATCAAGGTCGCTGACATCCATCAAAGTCTCCACAAGTCCATCTTAGTTTTCACAGCCAAACTCTCATGTTTTGTGCTAATGACCAGGACTCATGGCCAGAAATATTTTGCCTTGGCTTCCTTTGTTTTTGAGACATCCATATTTAACTGTGTACTATGTAAAAAGTCAGCTAAAGTTCTTCCTACATGCTCTCTCATGCCTGACCAACGTGCAATTAAATGCATTGTATTCCTACTGCCTTTCCTATCACCCAGCTTTGACACCTTGACAGAAAAATGCCCAGCATGAAGAAAAGGAGCAAAAAAAAGAAAAGGGTTTTTTTGTTTGCTCTCAAACCCAAAGCTCCACTTGAAAAATTAGGCAAGCAGAAAATAAACTGGACAATTAAACCAGTGCAACTTGCAAACCTGGAAGCTGCTGGACTTGGCAGATGAAGCCAAATAGCACCAATCTCTGCAGCACAACAGCACCTGTGTGTCAGCCAATCCCATAGACATGCTCTAACTTTCATAGCCCAGTTATCTTCAAAGAAATCTTCATCTCATTCCACTCCTTTTCTTTTACAGCAAAGACACATTTTTCCATATGCAGTAAGTTCTTTGTAAAATGGTGCAGATGTTGGAGTCATAAAGTATCTACACATTTTTAGCCTTTAACTGTGGTTTTTCCTCTTGAGAAATGAGGCAAATAAAAGTTTTCTTTGCTGATCATTGGCTTATAATGCCACCATATTGCTACCAGCTCCAACAAAGAGCTCCTTGCTCCAAAAAGACTCCCTCAGGCTGCAGGAAAAGACCAGAGCTTGCAAATGCAATCTGCATTCCAGGGAGTCGGGGAATTACCTGTGGCTCTAGTGCTGTATGCTTGGAGAGAATCAAACTTCCATCCACCATCAGAAATAATGTGGCCAGCAGAGCCAGGGCAGTGATTTTCTCTCTGGACTTGGCACTGGTGAGGCTGCATTTCAAATCCTGTGTTCAGTCTTGGGCAAGAACACAAGAAGGACATTGAGGTGCTGGAGCAGCTCCAGAAAAGGATAACAAAGCTGGTGAGCGGTCTGGGGACCAATGAAGAGTGGGTTGAGGAGCTGGAGATGTTTAGTCTGGGGAGAAGGAGGCCCAGGGGGGAAACCTTCTTGCTCTCTACAACCACCTGAAAGGAGGTTGTAGCCAGGTGGGGGTCAGTCTCTTCTCCAAAGCTACAAGTGATAGAATGAGAGGAAATAGCCTGGAGTCCAAGGAAATGGCCTGAAGTTTAGATTTGATATTAGGAAAAATTTCTTCACTGAATAGGTTTTCAGGCATAGGGACAGACTGCTGAGGGATGTGGTGGAATCGCCATCCCTGGAAGCATCCAATAAAACATTTATATGTGGCACACAGTTTTTGCCAAATCTTGAATCTGATCTGTCAAGTATTAAGAGAATGTTACAGGAACAGTTATCAACTACAAGTACAAGGCAGCTTACAAAAAATTCTGCTTGGTTTCAGAGGTTTCAGCTTTAAAAATGTGAATAGACTGAAGCTATTGACATAGAACTGTTTTTTTTTCAGGATATTGAAGCTAAAACTGAAATACTAGGAAAATCAAAAAAGTCCAACATGTCTTCCAGCTTTTGTGGGTCCTTCACATAAAAAGAAATTACGGCAAATCTCTGTGTGTGAAAATAAGGTGGAATTTGTTAGTCTAGTTACTGTGGTGATTGACAGAGCTTAATATATCAAGTTGTGTGCTGTGGTCACAAGCCACCAACCTGTGCCCAGCAATCACAGGGTCAAGGATAAGTAGTCAGTGTCTCTCAGATTTGAGACAATATTACCCCAAGTACAGGTTTAATAAAAGCTGCCGATTTCCTCCTCCTTTCCTGAGAAACAGGTGAAGAACAATGTATTTGTTTGAAGGGGGGAAAAAAAGTTAAAAAGTAAGCTATTTACATAAAGCCACGTCCTTTTGGTTGAGTAATTTACATTACAGTTTGGCCTTTGGTAATCATTTACTTTGCTTAAAATGGAAAGACCAAAAATCACATAATCCAACTGAAACATCACAATTCACTTAAATGTCTCTACCTCCCTTTTCCATTTCCCAGGGTTACCCATCACTCAAGACTATCTATCGCATTTCACCCATTTTTTATTTCTTGAGTACCAAATTCCTGAAATTTATTTCTATCTGAAGGCTTGACTGAGGTGTAACAAAAAGACATGCAAGACCAAACCGCTGCAGAAAGGTGCACCTAATTATTCAGTACATATAAGCTCATTCTGTCAAGGGGCAGTGTTATTGTTGCCCAAAGCTCTGTGTTAGTTTATGCAGAATGAACTCTCATCCTTCAGAACCTTTGTCTCTCTCTCTTGCACTTGACATGCAGTGAATGTCCACAGCCCTCTCTCACTCAGAGCTGGATATTGGAACAGTTATGAAAACATGTAAGAGGCACAAGAGTTCTGTTCTTTCTCAGCAGACTCATGTGAAAAGAACTAAACTAGCATTTCCAATTTCCTTTGGCTCTCAAGAGCATTTTTTCTCAAGACTAATTTCATCCTGGTATATCTGATAAAAGATTTTTAAAAACACACATTTTTGGTGAAGATATAGTATTCGTGTGGGCATCCAGCCATTTCTTTCAGAAAGACAAAAGTACTTTTATGCAAGCTCTTTAGTTTTCTATTTGTAGAAAAACTTCTTGGCAGATGCTGGTTAATTGATATGCACATTTCCAAGGTCACTTTTTACAGCAAAATAAATATTTCTCTCTGTTCCCTTTCTAAATGCCTGTATTTTCCTCATGCTGATATCTATGACTACAGGACTGTGTGTTTGAAGCGTGGGGTCACACTCAATTTCTGAAAGCATACACTTTTCCTTGAAAGAGGTTTTTTGCTATCTACCCAGCAGTGCACTCTGATAGGACACCCAGCAGCATGAACAGCTTGGGAAGAAAGAGTGGCAGAAACATCGTGCAAAGAACTCCAGTCTGGGAAGGGCTTCACTTGTTGGCAACAAGGTTTATAAACACAAGAAAACCATCACCAAGAAATACTGGTCTTCTAATGCACTGTTTAGTAAAATCCTGTTCTATAGCCCCCAGCTCTGGCTAAGCTCCACTGCCATTACAAACCCAAGATAAAACTCCTCTTGATTTTAACAGGATGAGTTATGCCAGATATATTGCTTGCTTTTAAGCCCCTTAACACAGTGTCCTTATACCCAGATCAGATACACACAATCAGCTGGGGAGCTTACCGTGGCCTGTCATTTACTAGGAGAGGTTCAGCTCCATTGTCTCCATCACCTCTGAGCAGCTCCTGCTTCCAATCACTTGGTGGTGCTGCAGGAGAACCAGAAGGAGCATCTCCAAACCTTCCTGTAGGGAACATATTATTCCCTTTTTCTGGAAATGATTAATGAAAAGAGTAGTCTGGAAATATGTTTTAGCCAGTCAGGGAGACAACTGACCAAACACTTCACCTACATCCCAGTGCTCCATACCAGCTCCATGGGTTTTAGCACCCATTGCAAAACAAGAGAATAACTCCTTCAAGGTCATGAAGTCCTGGTATCCACACTCAGCATGAGCAAAAAAAAAACTAAGATGCCTTTTAAAGTTAAATGGGAACTATCTTTGGGATTAAAATGTCATTTACTGCCATCTGTACTGTAATAATAGGATCAACCTAGTTGTGATGACACACATTTAACAAGGGGCAATCCATGCTAAAACAACCTCGAGTTTCCAGACCAAAGAAGGTGGGCAGTAGGAGAAACAAATATCAGTATACAAAAGATTTATTTCCAACATGAACTTCAAGAAGGGAGGTCACTACCACAGTTCTGATGGACCTTTTTCAGGAATTTGGAAAAGGCTCTTCAGCAGAGGCAGCAACGACAAATTGTTTTGGATTTGTGTGGCCAGGTTTTGGTGGCAGCAAAGCTGCAGGGGTGACTTCTGAGAGAAGGTACCAGAAGCATCCCCCACATCTGATGGAGCCATTGCCAGCCAGATCCAAGGCAGACCCATCACTGACCATGGCTGAGCCCATCAGCAAGAGTGGTTGTAATTCTGGGATAATGTGTTTAAGAAGGAGAAAAAGTTGCCACACAAGAGCAATTGCAGCTGGAGAGAGGAGTGAGAATATGTGAAACAGCCCTGCAGACACCAAGGTCAGTGAAGGAATGGGAGGAGGGGCTCCAGGTGCCCGAGCAGAGATTCCCCTGCAGCCCAGGGCGCAGCCCATGGTAAGGGCAGGCTGTGTCTCTGCAGCCCATGGAGGTCCACAGTGGAGCAGATATTCCCTGTGGAGGGCCCCAGGCCAGAGCAGGTGGATGCCCAAAGGAGGCTGTGACCCCATGGGAAGCACATGCTGGAGCAGGCTCCTGGCAGGACCTGTAGCCCCACGCAGAGAGGAGCCCACCCTGGACTTGTGACCTTGTGGGAGACCCACGCTGGAGGAGGCTGCTCCTGAAGAGCTGTGCCCCATGGAGGGGACCCACGGTGGAGCAGTTCATAAAGAACTGCAGCCTGTGGGAAGGACTCACCTTGCAGAAATTCATGGAGGACTTTCTCCAGTAGGAAGGACCCCACATCAGAGCAGGGGAGGAATGTGAGGCACCCTCCCTCTGAGGAGGAAGGATTGATGGAGACAATGTGTGATGAATAGATCACAGTCCCAGTTCCTCTTTCCCCCCTACACCACTGTGGGGTGAAGGCAGAGAATTTTTGAGTGAAGCTGAACCTGGAAAGCAGCTAAGGGTAAGGGAAAGTGTTTTTGAGATTTAGTGTTTAATTCTCATTATCCTACTCTGACCGGTTTGGCAATAAATTAAACTAATATTCCCCTTGATTGGCAATAAATAAAACTAATTTTCCCTAGATCTAGTCTGTTTTGCCTGTGAAGGCAATTGGTGAGTGCTGTCTTCCTGCCCTTATCTCCACCTAGGAGCCTTTTGCTATATTTTCTCTCCAGCTGAGGAGGGCAGGGATAGAGCAGCTCTGGTGGGCACCTGGGTCAGCCCACCACATATGAGTTAACATAAGTTAAAAGTAAGTCCAATCATGATTCAGCGTACACCAAATTTCCACCTGCCTATCACTTAAAGAAAAGTCCAAGGGAAATTCAGGTAAGCAGAACACTTACAAATGTTTTGTAAAATATTGTAGAGATGAAAATGCAGTTGCATACTCTGCAGTATACAGGAATACAGGACTATAGAAGGATTTAAAAAAAAATTATATATATAGGTTGTCCTCTATTATTTTGTGTGAGTGTTGGTAGATTTCTGTTAAAATGGGGATGTTTAATTTCTAAGACAATTTTGGTACAGGTGATGTTCAAGTCTTGGCTAATCACAGTGGGAGAAAAATCCTCACAGCAGATTCTTGACATTTCTACCTTAAAAGAGTGAGGGCACTACTCTTAGAAAAGCTGACCAGACAGCTCTGCTAGCAGCCCCCATGCATGTGGGAGTCAGAATTCCTGTTTTAATACTGAAACCTGCAATATGTTCTCATCCTCACTAAGGCAAATTTTCCTTGCATGATGCTTTTATGAAGATCAGTAACTTAAGGAAACAAACATTGCTCTAAGCTTTGGCAATGGCTTGTCCAAAACTCTTCAGCAAAGAACCAGTCACAAGAAAACAAGACAATAATTCCCTTGTGCTGACATCCACTTGCAGTCATTGCTGTAGCAGCAATTCACCTTAGCAGTGTTAAACACATTTCCATCTGTAGGCTGCCAAAAACCAGAATTTACTTTGAGCAGAAATGAACGGACTTTGGAGCACAACAGAACTTTTTTTTTTTTTTTCCTTTTCTATGTGGGTGTTTCTTTGCTTGAAAGAAAGCTGTATGAAAGACAAGGAAAGTGTCTTTGATGTGTATGTGCCATTTTAAAATAAAAGCTTCCTCTCTCATACTCAGAATTTTACCAAGAAGTAGCAATTACAGGATTATCTGTGACTTCAAACATAAATTCTTTGGATGCTGTTCTTGCCTTGCTTTGTTACATTAATAATTATGTTTTAGCAGTGTGGGAGTCTTTTTCATATTTACAAACTATAGTTTGGTAATATATGTGCAATCACAGGATTGCTCACCAAAAGGTAAGTTTGCTTTCTGTATTGTTATAACAAGTTTCAGCAGGTAGTTAATTACATAAAAGAAATCTTTCTTCAGTCCCTTTACAGGAAAAAAGAGTGTAGACATGCTATGAATTTCTGAATGAGGTTTTGGGGTTTGGCTTTCGTAAGACCTGATGAAGTAAGTGTGCTTATTCCTCCATAAAAATTTGCATTTGAAATTTAGAAAAGCTGTCTTCAAGGCATCCAGAAAATCATGATCATCAGGCAAACTGCCAGCTGTTATCAGCACTCATTCTTTGCTCAAGAAGATGGGAATTTCTGTTCAAAAAGCTGACTACAGTCTAACCATAACCCCAGTCAAGGCATTTAGAAGAGCTGGTGGCACAGACACTGCTGTGCCAGGTGGTGACCTGCACCAAGGGACAGAGCAGGCAGACTCTGCAAATCCACAGTCAAACATAACATAAAAGAACTCAACAGTTGCCTCCCGAGGTTCCCTAAATGCACATCAGGATAATAACATTTCCCAAAAAATGTTTCAGTACTGGAATTTAACATGGAAGAAATTTTGTCACTCCTGAGGCTCCTTGGGAAGCCCCAGGAGAGGAGACACACAAATACAAATATCTATAAATCACACTGGAGTCCAAAGGCTGCAAAGGTTGTTTAAAGTCACGTCAGCTTTCTTTTATGCACCTTGGTCTGTAAGTTCATCTTTCAAAGAATTTTACTGTTACAATAAACTCACACACAATTTGGCTGAAAAAAATATGGGGGCTGGAACAGGAAGTAATTGAACATGTCAAAGAGTAGCTGGGGTTTTTTTCTGACAGAGCTATTTCAGAAATGCTAAGGGTTTCACTGTCTGAAATGTAAAAACTCTTCTGCTTCAATATTTTCTAAAGAAAATTAGTTTTCCCAGAAGGACAGTTTTTATTTTAAAATTCACCTATGACTTCAAAAAAATTAAATATTTAAAAACAAACAGAGAAAGAAAAAATAAAAAAATATACATTTATACAGCATGATGGAACAATTCAATATATGCTGGCCAAAGCACAGTGACTGATTGGAAACATTCTTCCTTTAATTTTTTTTTTTTTTTTGAGAGAACTGAAAACATTCTGTGCTGGTTCAACCCATGAAAAACAAAATATCCTTTATTCACAGCAACAGCCATAACACCTGTGCAAGTCACAAAAATAGTACTGTTCTCTTCTTGAGGAAGCTGAGCATACAATAGGCCAGTGACTTACACAAGATCACATAAGAAGTCAATATTATTGCAGAGAATTATTCCCTTCCCCTTTCCTTGTTAGTGAAAAGTATTAACAGGGCATCAGAAAAAGCTGTCATCTCATCCTGCCAGTCTCTGCAAACAAAAAAGCCTGAGTGAAACAGGAGTTGGAGGTAGATCCTATCAGAGCCATCTTGCATCTACCATACTTAGAATTTTCATTCTGAGAGTATAGGTTTTTCATGGCTTTTGATTTCTAAAATCTGTGAAAGCATTGAGCATATCAGAACATTCAGCTACACTTCACATCAGATGGAAGCCTCCCATACTTTGGTTTTTCCTTTAGAGATTTCCAAAGCCATACTCTGTCTAAAATACCTCCACCTATATGAGAACTTACACTCGGTTACTTGACATGCAAACCACCAATATCAGACAGAATATCTCAACTCTTCAGTGGCAGCTGCCAGGTGATCCTGTAAAAACTGTTCTCAGCCGAACAGGAAGACCAGGGTATTGATGGCTCCTTGGGATTGCACGTGCGTTCAGAGAGGAGTTTCACTGATGACACACAGCTCTGTCTCTCTGCTCTAGTTCACCCTGCATGGTAAATCTCTGCCCTGCAGGAATACCAAACAGATATTTACAGAAGGAGGTCTCTGAACTATTTCATCCTATATCTAGGGAAAAATGGAAACCCTACTGCTGGGTGAAAAAAGTGCTTATACAGTTGATTTGCCATGATCACTGCTTTTGCTGCTAAACGGCACAGCTTTCTTGTTGCCCCGTGAGCACCAGGCTTGTAGGGACCTGGCATTCACAAACCCCAACTTAATTCCAGATTGTGCCTCTTCTACCACCCTGAGATTTTAGTTCCTTCCTGGACTCCTGCATTCCACTACTATTTCATCAAGAAGGAGAAACAAAGACTACCTTGTCTAATCAGATGGAAGGACATCTTTTTTTATTCATGAAGAAGCATGACCATGATGCCTCAGAAGTAGTTTGATTCTTTTATATTTATGTTTTCAGTTTGAGCAAGCAGTTTAGCTTTTGTAATTCCCTACATACCTCCCAAAAACACTATTGTGACCACAGAAATCCTTGCTTTCCAAATACAGTCATGTGTTAGATAAGCCTGGATAGAAACCGGACTAAAATGAGACCACAACATTCATTTTTATCTTTTACTCTTGGCACTGAAATGTGGGTCCAGACAGATGCCACAAAGCCATTTTGAAAATAGTTTCCAGAGGACAAAGCTAAAATCTGGGTTTCATTGCACTTTTTCCTGCAGATAAAGATTTGTCCTAAAGTGTTTACAGATTGTAGAGGAAGCAGGCATGCATTTTGCCTAAATATGCATGAAAAGATGATGGCAGACTGAGGAGCTGATGCTGTTCTTCCAGTGTGCCATACAGATTAACACTTTGTGCATTTTTACTTGCATAAATATTTTGCCTGTCCTGTTGAGGTGACCCAAAGTAGATAAAGGCCACAAAATGTGCTTTTTTTAGTGGGAGAGCGTCTCTTGAGAAAATAACGTTTGCACTGCCAAAGATTATGATAAAAAAGAACTCAAACAAAAAGACTCCCACACACCACTCTAGTACTGTTGGTACTCCTTTATAACAAGAGTCCTCTTGTGCAGAAATAGGAGACTGTCCTTTCACACATCCCAGGAACTGTGCACAGTGCCTGTCTAGTTTAACATCCCAAAGACAACCACATGTAAGGAAGGTGATATTGCACATCCCTGAATACTATGAGGGACTGCAGTGAAGACCAAGACCCAAATTACTGTTAACAAAGCTGCTTCAGGAATGGCAGCCAGTGGTCAGATGGAGGCCAAGCACCACTGACCTTGCCAGCACCTCTGCACAGAGCTGCACCAGGGAAATCATCTTGTGATTTCCCTGGTGCAAGGTAAAAAAATATCGCAGGGGAAATGCCTGAGGTGAGTAGAGCTTCTAAAAATACTTTGCAAAATGCAAAGTGTTATCATAGCCAGAACTTCCTGCGGTCACATTTCTGTTTTCTATTTTGCCAGATATGAGCTCAGCTGCTCTACTCTAAACCAGACACATGTACACAAGAAGGTTTTACACAATTTACTTTTTGTAATGAAAAAGAGTCTAAGCCTAAGAATAACTATGAAACTAATTTCTGTTACTCCATCCTAATTATTGCCTGCCCGCTTGTTGTCTGTCTCTATGCAGCGAAGAATATGTAATGCAAGACATATTTGATGCATGTTTTTATAATGTTGAAAAATTGTGTTCACGTGTATCAAAATCAGTTTTTACATGCAGCATCCTGCACTCTCTCCTGACAGCTGCTATGGTTCATCAGTTGTCTGTCAGACCTCCTGTCACACTCAAATGAATTGACAAAAACTCCCATTAAAAATGCAGAAAAGAAATGCAGTTTCTTCCTGCAATAATATTTTGTAAGTATTAAATGCAGACTACGCAAACCGAGTTGTCAGCAATAAATTCAAGAGAAACTTAATTGTTGTAACAGACTACATTTGTGTTGCAACAAAATAATATTTTCCTAATTAATTCAAAATTGCATGCCACAACTTCCCTTTTTCACTTTTCAGTGTTAAGCAGTAGCCCCAGCTATCCCCACCCATTGCATATCAGTGAAACAAGCAGAAAAACTGCATACCAAATCATATTTAGATTTTGAAAAGATATGGAACATTGTCTGAAACACACATCTCAGGACCCAGAAACACCACCAGGTCTGCTGGCTGAGATTTAGCTGGCTGAGCATAAGATAACACAAGAGGACACCTTGCTAAAACAGCTTACCTGCTCCAACATTTAATATTAGTGGGTTTTTTTTTTTTTGTTTTGAGACTGCAAGAGCCTTCTATTACTACAAACAAGTCTTTTCTAGCAAATATCTTAGTGGAAAGAAAAGAAAAATCCTATAATTTCACATGGGAGCCAAAGAACACTGCAAGCCTTACAGACACAGTCTTGATAAAATTCCTATTAGAGGCCTGCAGACTCAGGCAAAAACATTTACTGATGGAGACCACAGGAATCAGGGACTGAAAAGGTCTACCAGACTACAAGAGCCAAGTCCCCTGCAGACAAGCCACAAGAAAGTGGGTGATCCACAATTTATCAATATGGAAAATTGTCAAAGATTATGTCACAACAGGAAACAATGGTGGGGGTAGGGGGAAAATCATTTAAAACATAAGTTAGAAACAGCCAACATTGAAACAAAAGTTGAGAGAGAGATTCCCACTTTAGGATTAGTTGGTCTCAAGATGTTCACACACTCAGCTCTAAATCAAAGCAAAGGCTCTTAAGTGACTTACAATTGTCCAAGTTATCAGCAAAAGTGTGGTAGATGATACTAATACCTTAGAAAAGATTTAAAAATACTAAGCAGGTAGCATAGTAAAAATAAGCAACAATAATAGAAAAGTAGGAAATCATGTGTATGTACTCACATGGTATCAAGCTATGATTATACACAGTATATAGAACAGTATTGACCTATTCAATAACTAATTAGTCCTTCTTGGGCAATAGTTAACTTATACTAATCATTTTATCAATTTTTTTAATATAAAATGTGAATTAAAAAGCACTGGTGGCAATCCTGGACATGAGAATAACTCAGTTAACAAAAATATGAGACAAAAATTTAAGGAAGATCTATAAAACAGGCAGTTGAGCATAAATTCCAGGATGTAAGCCTATGTGATTTCAATGCATTAGGATTGGTCAGCAGGGTCAAATTTATTTTTTTTAATTTAAAAAAATATATTTGAAGAAGCATCAGACCTAAAGAAAAAATTCCAGCAAGACTCAAGATGTAAACAAAGTAATAGATTACAGGAACATCTTCCCATGATTTAGAGACTAGTTACCAGTTTCCAGTTTAGAAAGAAATAGAACATGGGTCCAACAAACTAAACAAAGAAAATACATGACAGAAGCAAGTAAAGTAACAGAGAGGTTAGAAAATGTGCTAAATTATATGAGTTAGTCAAAGCTAAAGAAGATTAGTAAGAGACTTAAAAGAACCCAAAAACTCTAGTGCACTATGTATTTGAAATTCAACACAGAAAAGCAATATTAACTTCCTCTGACAGGAAAAAAATTCTTTGTTTCACACATGTAAAAGTAGCTACAGCATTGAAAAATAAAAGAAAACCTAGAACACTGCTACAGTAAAAGGAAAACAATTTGCACAGCTGTGTGAAAGCATCTTACTCTTGACCACCTGCCTACATGAAAACTTACTACAGGTTCCATTTATGGAATATCAACAATGAAATAGTAGCTTTTAAAAATTATTATGTTTCTTTACTTCTAACAGTAACTTCATCATGATAAACTCCATCTTAAATAAAGTATAGCAGTTAAAGAAAGGGCACAGAACTTAGTAGTGGTACTGAAAATCTTCCCCAGGAGTACAAATAAGGAAGTTTAACACTATTCCATTGAAAGGAACACTGACAAGTTAATGTAATGGGGAAAAGGATGGGTACAAAGAGGCAGTTGGCATTGTAGCTACTGGTTTAGGGTAACTGTGACTCCCTTTCCACCAGTCTCGGGGAAATTCAATCTTCACTCCCAGTTTGGTCACATACAGGTACTGGGGTCTGTTCTGCAAACACAAGCATGTGCAGCTGCAGCGTGAGAAGTTTTATTCTTTCCTCTCTGATGCCAACCCTTCCCAATTCCTGGGGTTCACTGATGTGATATATGACTGCTGACAATCCTAAATGCATAGTTTTGCATCTTTATCATTGCATTTTTGTGCCAGTGTTTTATGAAAAAACAGGCTTCTTTTATGTGCACCATTTTCTGAAATGCCTGAGCACACAGGGATTGACAGAAAAGATGTGGATATGTGTTAATGTAATTATTTTTTTATTTATTTCATAAACAGCATAACAATTATTAAGAAAATATTTATTGGCTATTGTTCAGAAAATGTTATCCTTTAGCCTTCTACTATTATTAGAAACAATTCCCAAACTCATTAAGGTATCCTTATCCACAAAAACATTGAGGATTCAGAAATTCAGGAATTTCTGAATTAGTGTGATGTAAGGACCACAAGACCTGGGTCACAAACAAAGTCTTTTACTTCCAAAGCAAGCTTCTATTACTGCGGGCACTGATTCAAACCTTGCCTTAACAGGCAAGAAATGATGAGTGAGTTAACAGCACAGAATTGCCATGCTGAAAGACAAGGGGAACTGTTCAGTGCAGGTGCAAAATTCCAGGGGCTTGAGGCACATAATGTCAATTCTCATAAGTAATCATCTTCCAACACTGCTTATTATTTCAGGTGCTCCTCACTCTTTACATGGAAAACAGTTGTCATTATTTCGTCATCGGGCCACTTCAGAGAACTCTGTAGGATTTAGATAATGCTTTTAAAAAATTGTGTGGATTATTGAATTAAACCAAATTGATTTGTTGGCTTGAGCCTTATTGCCATTGCCATTACTCAGTAAGTTTCTTACAGACTGTTCACTAAACAAAAATTACAGGCTTTGTTTGCATGTTGTGTGACAAACTTGAAACTACAAGTGTTTACATGTGCTGCACGGATACACTTTGGGGTTTTAATAGCTGGTTGACAAGAGATTAAAGGCAGAAATATGGCATTTTATTAAAGCAAACATATCAGTATGCCTACCATGATAAAATGATCTAGTTTTCTTCAGACACAAAAGTTTCTGTTGAGTGATACCTTTGAAATTCCTTGAGGGCACCCTATTATTCACTTTCCTCAGCAGAGAGCAGCTGCAAATGGTCTCCAATTTTCAAAGAGTATTGCCTGGTCATTCTTTACTGTCAAAATGAAGAAGAGCATAAAAGTTAAGTCAATAAAGTAATATGAAATGCTTAATATAAAAATTCAAGAATGAATGATTAACCATTAAAAACTTACAGTAGCTATTTCAGCCAGGAAAAAAAATTAACATTTCCCTTGAAACCTATTAACACTCCTTGTAAACAATATTCTTTCCTGAAATATATGACCTTTCCTAATGCTCTCCATACACATGGTATTTTTCTTACATCCACTTTACCTCCACTGATATGCAGCTGAATTCCTCAGGAGAGGGTGTTTAGAGCCCCTTCCTCTGATGCACTGAAAAAAATGTATCCTTTGATTGCATTCTCCTTCACAAATACACCTAGCCTTCAGCTTTAGATCTTAAAATCCTTTCCTCATCTGAGAGCCCCATGGCCTGTTGTGGTTGTTGACATGCCACCACCATTCCAGCCACAAACACCGACCATAAAACTGATCTCACTCATTTGAGCCACCAGTAGCTACATGTATGTACAACAGGTGAAGTGACACTGCCCTGCTGCATTTAGCTGAACAGGACTTTTTAAAACCACGAAATTATCTCAATTTCTGAGCCTTGGGTGACTGCTTACACTGAGCACTGCTCGTATAACCTTCTGTACAGGAAATATGATCCAATTTTTAGGAATACAGCAATTCTGTCATTTCCAGGCTTTCTGAGCCACCAGCTTTTCCCTAAGAGTCCTGAATGGGTGAGCTATGTATTGTGCAGGTGACCCTGGGGAAAAAATGACATGGAAAATGGCCGTATTTTGCATCTGAGACTGACAGATGTGTTGGTCTAAAACTACCAAAAAAACCTGACTTTAGGAGTACACACACAGGATTAGAATCTGAGATTCTGCAAATTCCACAATCCAAGTGCAAGCCAAAACCATGTTAAGGTAATTTGTAGCTTGCTGGAAGCAATTATATTATAAGAAAGTGTTTGTGACAAAAATTACTCAAACAGTGATGGAATTGGTAGGTGCACAGCAAAGGTGAGTATCCATGATGTCTGAAGTCCCAGTATTAAGTCCCCAGTTGAAAAATATGTCAAAGGAAGGGCTGGCTTCCTATGGCTCACTTATGTAAATAGGCAACTGCCACTGGGGCAATGACTTCTTCAATTTCTCCTTCTTACTGGGAATTATAGAAACAGACCAACAGGCCAACATTCTGTGCAAGGCAGCACTTCACAATGACTACAATAGACTTTGCAAGTAGTGTCTGACACAAGAAAACACACTTGCAGATCCCTTCAGTTAGATCATCGCCAGATGTGTGGGGCAGGCAACATTAGAGAAACACTGATTATAAAAGTCAAGGCAACAATGGCTTGGAAAAATTAAATAAAAAATAATAAGTAATACCACCAGTAAATTAAAATCCTTCCATTAGGAAAATACTCTCTAAAAAGCACAGCAGATCTCACCTCAGGTAATGGAGATGACACACAGCCGCTTGTAGTTGCAGCAATTCTAGAAGGACAAGTAATACAGGTTATAGGGCGTTAATTGTATGCATCATTCAAGAGGATAACTTCATTCTGACTTCATACACAGGTGTCTAAATACAGATATAAAGACAAATACAGACGTATCCTAATAATATTTCAGGGCCCTTCAAGGCAGGCTTAACAGAGCTCTGAGCAACAGGGTCTAGTAGAAAGTCATGGCGGGGGGGGGGTGTAACTAGATGATCTTTAAGGTCCCTTCCAACTCAAAACATTCTGTGATTCTATGATTCTAAGTTTTCTGATTATCTGGGAAACTGGAATTCCCACTTCACTAGTTGCCTGTGAAACAGACACAGAATCTGTGAGAAAAAAAATACATCAACCAGGGATCATAAGTCACACCTCAAAATGTAGTATTTGGAAAATTGCACTAAAACATGGGACTCTGTCATTACTGCATAGACTGAACCCACACCAAAATAATCACAAGTCTAAGTTATATATATCCATAAAGAACTTGAACAACTTCCCTGAAGTGCTGCTCAAATGTATCTCCAAATAAAGGGAAGATGCATCTACATTTTTCACTGCACAACTAGAGGTGGTCAAAGGAATATCATCTCACACCAGGTCTACAGAAGTCAGTGAACTGAAGGGAACCCTGCATTAACAGGCTAAATCAAGGCCTCGTTTCTGTGTTACAAACCTTATTGCGGACTGTCAGTAATTAGATCTTAAATAGATCTTTCAAGATCACAACTGAGAAAACAGAAAGCCACAAACATCAGTGACAGATATTTCATTTTTAAGTCACATTTAAAACAGGGATGGTAAAATCTGCATTGTAGCTGGTGAATCCTTCGATCTAGTGCTGCAGTGTTACTGCATTTACTCCAATAATCTAGTAATGTAAACATACACTTCACACATACTCTGATTTCAAATAGAAATAGTAGGAACACTGGATATTAAAAGCCTCAAAAGACTTTTCCACAAAGCTAGGAAAATATTCAGTGGGGTGTTGAATTTAATACAAACATTTTAATCAAAGTAGTCTTAATTCAAAGAAACAAAAGTGAGGATTTCTCAGACCGGCTTACACAAGCCTATTGAAAATCTCGTATCTCTGCTTAAACTAAAATACTTTGCTAAATCCCACTGAAATTTTTAGATCTTAGATGAAAAAAATAAGGTTTTGTTTTTTCATTTTCCTGACAGGAATCTCAGTTTTCATTGTCTGACATCATTAAAGAGTGCCACTCCCTCCAAAGAATGATTAATACCACATAGTTTAGACCCTTATTGCTGGTTGCCCTGATAAAGTTCTTTATCAGCAGGCCTTAGTGAGAACCACATGACTGGTCATAGACCACTCCATCATTCCAAATTTCTTGTTGTAGTAAGAAATTAAACTCACCTGTGAAGTAGACACCCAGTTAGAGTAGGTGGGATTGCATCATATATATAGTAAAAGAGTGAGCAGCTCAGACATATGTATTGCTTAAACTTCACAAAATTTAGTAAATCTTTAAAGTTGGAGGTCATTGAAACCACTGCGCACAGATGGGCACTTGCAAGAGAGGAAGCCCCAAAAGTAAGACACAGGATGTGGTTGGCAGCAAATGGACAAAACACTCTAATAAAAAGCAAGATATAGTTAGAAGTGATGTATGATGATAATAAATTACGTACAGTCTTGAAATTAAATGGAATAAGTATTAAAAACTTGTTGTCATATGAAAGTTTAAAGGCAAAATAGAGATTGAGGACCAGATACATCTGAAAAAAAAAGAGATGTGGATGATGTAGACCTGTACATTTGAGCTCACTGTCCAAGGACCCTCTCATATAGACAGCGGTCATCTAGCCATGAAATAGCAACACAATTCCAGAAAAGCATATTTTGTCATGGTTCTTACTGCAGTTTTTTCTCCCTATACAGTACAGAAGAAGTGCCAGCACACTGTTATGACAAAATAAATGTGCTCAAAAGCTGCTTTCATACCTTTACTTATCTTCTTGAAGACATGCTAAACACCATCTACACTGAATAAAAAGTGAGGCAAGAAGTTGTTGTTAACTTTTTCTGAAAACTTCTAACTCAGACTTCCTTCTCCCAGAAGAAATGCATTGGTGAGGCATGAGTACCCAGGATCATTTTGATTGTTTTAAATGCATGGGTTTTTT
Source organism: Lanius collurio (assembly GCA_020086605.1). Classification (NCBI taxonomy): domain Eukaryota; kingdom Metazoa; phylum Chordata; class Aves; order Passeriformes; family Laniidae; genus Lanius; species Lanius collurio. Next base: position 19,346,974 of record JACBWW010000011.1, on the reverse strand, counting down.
TCTAGATGAAGCTTCTCTGAGTTCTATCTAAAAACTAAATTACCTTAAAACTTATTATTGATATCTAATTTGTGCTCATGAATTAAATTCCTACAGGTAATTTTCCTTATAAAGGAACATTATAGAAATAGAAGAAAAATGTTAAAGGTCTGTTGTGACATATTTTATATGATTTCCTGTGATAAGCAGCAGAAACCTTCTATACTTGAATCATGTCCCACTGCCAATCAGTCCATGTCCATCAGTGAAAACAGCAGCACTGATTTGACTGTTGTCTAAACAAAAAATGGAGTTGTCACAGAACACTTATTAACTTATTAACACTTATTAACACAGAGCATTTATTATCATTAGGCATTTACTGCAAACTAAATACACTCTCCAGTTCACTCTCTGTATAGTTACTGTTGTTTGGCCACTGTCAAGACTCGTGACAGTATGAACAGCTCCAGCACATTTGAGCATTCTCTTTACTCTTTCTGATGACACATCTTTATGTTGCTGTGCCTCATAGACATGTACCATTGGGTGTAATTCTAAAAGTCCCAAATCTCGGAGCACTGAGTGAACTTTTCTCAATTTTAAACCAGTGTCATGGGTTTAGAGGATATGGTCTGACACATTAATTCAGCAGGTGTAGCACCAGTAGGGACATTGCACTGCAGCAGATGCTACAGATGTCAAGGCACTCCTGCATAACTAATAGCAGAAGCCCCATAAAAATTTTTTAGGATGCTAGTAAAATTTTCCTAAAACATTTTTGTAGCAGAGCCAGTACATTTCAACCTTGATGAGTGCCATTTTAGCTTGTCTTCCTCTATGTATTCATTTGTGATTTATATTCTTTGCCTCTGCAATGAATTATGGAGGAGCGGGATTGCACTCAACGGAAAGTCACAGTTCTAAAATACACTTGAGATGAGAAGCAAATCTCTAAGACACAGAAAACACCAGATCCTGAATCACACTGACCTTAAGCACAGGCTATTGCATTCCATTTTTATTGTACCTCCCCGCCACAGCAAAAGCACTCCTAATGCAAGAGAGCTTCTACAAAATGAAATAATCTCAGGAGGAGGCACAATTCTACGTGGTGACATTTTATTCTAAGCTTTCTTCAGTCAGCCTCATAAAGCATAGAATAAACTCCTTCTTTTCCGTGAATATTCTGTCCACAGCCTTTTGTAGAATATCATTGAGAGCCATCCTGATAGAGGGTGACATCTTGATCTCACATTGACACATTACATTGCATCCCATCTTCTCATTTCATAAATGAAAAGAGTGGTTGCATTCCACAGTCTCTGAATTCTTTCAAGACAGCTCAGCAATCTATAAGTGAAAGGTAGGATAAATTATTACAGGAGACTTCTCAGCATGGCTGTTCTAAATCAAATGCTGTCAAATAATTTTTAACTTTCTTTGATCTGCACTCAATCTCTGTGTTCTTTGCTGACCTATAGCACAGACTCTCCTTGACTTCCATTCTTTTTTTTTCAGTCTCTTTGCTCATAAACTTTTATTTCCCCTTTTTTTATCATGTACGTGTAGAAATATATTAAAAAAACCCCTAGATCCAATGGCTTGGTGACTTTTATTTTATAGTTGCTTGAAAAAGACCCCACCAACCGAGTAAGTGTGATAGGAACCTAAAAAGAAATGAGAAAAAGACGGGAAGTTAAATAATCTTGCAAGAAGAAAAAATACGATATTTTGGGCTGAGAAAGTATTCTCCCTAAGGTGTTTTATGGTTATAAGAGGCACATCACACAAACTCTGTATCTGATGGCTCCTACAATATATTTTATAGGAGTAACAACTATAACTTAAAATGCTGGACAGAGAGGAGAGTTGGGCAGGCAGGAAAATTAAAAAAAAAAAAAAAAGGAAAGGAATATTAATGAAGAAAAATAAATGAGAGCTAAAGGGGAAACAATATAGACATCGAGTAAGACAAAATAAAAAGGAAATTATGTGGATTAAGAAATAGCATAGTGAAATTAAACACATGAATCCACAGTAAATGCTGACAGCACTGATTGTGATTGCTACTGAAACGGCGCCTGCAGACTCCAGTGCAGGGTCTCATTGCATTACTCTCTGCATTGCATTGTATGAACAAACTCTGGACATGAAAGACACTCACCTGTCTTGCCAGGGTGTAATAGATGAATATGTGGACAGAGATAAAGAGAGAGGACACGAGGTAGCAGTAGGTCAAGACACCATCAGTCTGAAATGTTGCACACTTGTGTTTATTTTGAGGACAAATATGGAGCCTAGTCCATATGCCCTGAACAGAACTACTGTTCAGCTTTGCACTCCTTATACCTGAGCAGCTTCACACATACTCCGAGATCTGGGAAAATCAAGCACACTTAATTCCCTTACCAGTTCCTAAACACCTCTTTTGTAACACCTGGGTTTTCAAGTGCCTCATCTGTGGTAGCAGAGCACAGTCACTGCTATGCACTGACTATTTATTAACTGAAACTATGACAATTTATTGATTTGGGACACACCCTCTTCTCCAGTTCTCAAAAAGTGCAATGCAAAATATCAGAACTAAAACAGTTCTTTGTTTTGCACTGGAACAGGTAGAACATACAAGCAAGAATGTGTCCAACCTCCTTAAAAGTCTCCACTGGCAAAGACTGCATAACTTGCCATTCCGGGGATTAACTTCATTACAGCTAGAAAGTCCCTACTAATGTCAGTCATTTTTGTTGATAAATTAACAGTTTCCTGTCATGGCTTTGCTGGATCTGGAGATATGTCCTTGATACATCAGGAAAGAGCCTTGTGTCTCTGCATATTTCTTTTTTGCTGGAAAAGAAGAGAAACTCCTTTTTTTAAAAAGGTTTTCCTTGGTGAGTTCTACATCACAATCCTTTTCTTTTTTTGTGCACTACCTGTTAGACTTCTCTTGAATACTCCACATCTTGTGCACGTTTCTTCCTAAAATATAATTCCCAGAACTGGACAAAAGCTATTCCAATTGAATGATAAAGGTGATACAGGAAAAGGACCTTATATTCAGTCATATTAAAGTGTTATAGAAGTTCATGCTTGATACCAAACACAGCCATGAACTATCCCAATTAGATTCTGTTTAAATGCCAATCCAACTACAGAGCATCCTCAACAGCATCTCACCCTGCCACTGAAACCATGATCCAAACTCTCATTGCTCACTGCTCTTAATACAAATTTAAATCCATCAGGAAGTTGCAGGGAATTTGCAGGACAGGCAGAGAGGGCAAACAATCATACATGTGAGCCATGACGAAGGAGGAATAGCTGCTATTTTACATTAAAGAGGGTGGCTGGTTGCAGATACACTCTAATAGCTTGACTGAAAAGTTACTAAAAAGGACAGAATTAAGCAGTTGGTTGATTTCAATGGCCAGTGCACAAGAGAGTCTCAAAGAGACTTGGACTACATCAGCTGTGAGTACATACTCATGTGAACTGTACCTCTAAGAATTGCTCATACTCTTTTGTTGTATGAACAAGCATCTTGAGACTCCAGTCAGCAAAGAACACAGAAATCTGTAGGAAGTATTTTCATAGTCCAGACTTACTTCCTTTCACAGTTTTCATCCCCTCCAACTTGCCCCAGGAAAATTACAGCTACTGTTAAAGCAATGAAGAAACCATTGTTCAGCTTTGCACTGCTTAAACCTGAGCAGCTACTGGAGTTCACATTTTGTTTTCCATATTTCTCCTCTTATGCATTCAAATTCAAATTGACAAATGCCTTTGTATATAATTTTAAACCATCCCCATCTCTAATGCATCAGTATCTTGTTACATTGCCTTTGATTTCATTGTTTGCAATGCTACTATCAGCAGCATGGAATTGCCAAGGCACTAAGCAGCCCAATTTTTCTTTAATTTCTCAGAAAATTGACAGCTTTATGAACTCTCTCTTTACCTATGCCCCATAAACATGTCAGGCTGTGGAAAACCATTCTAATTAAATCCCGAGGGATTGCAATGGAAGATTATAGCATCTTGGCAGGTTATTAAAAAACAGTTGTTCATATATACACAAATATCTGTACTAGAAGCTAGCATTTGACAGAACAGCCAAGGAATTAACCCCACTGGCAACTCCAAATAACACTTACCAAAAAAGCCCAAAACAACAACAAAAACCACCACTACCAAATAAAAAAGCAACATACCACTGAAAACCAACACTACCCCATAAACCACAAGCAAAAGAACCCAAGCCAACCAAAGAATCCAAGGAAGAACAACCAAGTTAATTAAAATGGAAGTGGGCAGGCACAAAGGGAGGAGGTGTCTTCGTATTTGATTCCTTTCCAAAAGCTGTTAATTAAAACTGCTATCTGGAATCATCACCTTTTATCCTTGATTACGAGCACCTGATATAAAAGAAAGCTGAAAAGTGCTAGTAAGGTCCATAGACGTGGCCCTGCTAACTCCATAGCCCTGAAGTAAGTCTGTTAGGGCAGGTGGATAATGCAAATCATTCCATTCAGCATAATATTCCTTCTGTCTGCTCTGATCATCCAAGGGAACATATAAGAACTTCTGATGGTAAAATGTTTGTTAGAGGTCAGTGTGTGCCCTTCCCAACAACTTCTTCAAATAATGATGCCTTTTTGAGTAACACTTGTTGCCTCTGCTCTTGCACCTGAAAGATATTGTTCAGCCTCTCACCTCAGCAACAGATATTCAGGATTTAAATACTGAGGAATTTCTGTGAGGCTGTACAGAAATTTGATTTTGTAACCTGTGTCTGACTTTTCACAAATGAACAGTTTGCATTGTGAAAGCAACTTCCAAAATACTATTTTTTTGAGAGAGCCTCTTGAGCTGCAGTTACAACAGGCAACTGTCACCTCTCCCCTAGGGCCTGCCATCTGCAAGGAGAGCAGCCTTGTTATCTGAAAGAAAGAAGAAAAAGGGAACAAATTAAATGTTATTGCACCAAAGATAGCTAGGAAGAAACAGGTATAGCATTACTGAGTCAACTGCGTAATGGGTTTTGCAACTAACTGGACTACTTAGGAGTTATAAATTATTTTAGTATTTACATTTTTGAAACATATTCTGGTGCCACTAAATATAATCTGTCATGCAAATGTTTAGTACATCACTACTTAGATTTGCTGGTGTTCCACATTTATGTGAATAGAATTTCAATCAACATCAAGTATGAGAAATATCCAAGACTTAAAATCTTAAAAGACTGACACACAAAGATGCACTGATTTCATGGTCTCTGAGATGACAGAGAATCACACTTAGAGGACTCCAAGTTTTTATCTGAAGAAAACTATATTAGTTGCACTTTACATAAAAAGAGCTTCAAAATAAACCTGCTACTCCAACAATACACAAGTGAAGCACCAAAAAATCTGTGTATTAAACTGAAAGCAAAATGAATAAAGAACTCACACAGTGGCACCTGAGTATAGCACCAGACTGACTCAACAAACTCAGAATTAAATATATCCGGTATCATCTTTTTGTTGATGAAAATCACAGTGCTACCAAAGACAGTGAAGAATCAAGTAAAGATAAGAATTAAAAGTTACATTATAGAAGTGTGTTGGACCTGACAAATGACTCTTTCTCCCTGCCAATTACTTGATTTGTTCACTCATATAAAATACATAAGATACACCACACCTTGTCTATGACTTGGCTAGGAAATTACTACGTAATTTAAAAAAATACACAAAACTTTCTCCAATGTTTACCCAGTACATTAAAGGTACGGGATGGCCACTGGCTGCATTCGTGCCTTATGGGACATCAGGGCTTTATTGTTCTCCCTCAATAAGGAAATACATTAACGGATAATGGCAAGTAAAATAAACATTGGAATTTGAACCCTGATAAGTTGTTTTTTTTTTTTTTTTTTGGATAGGTGAATTTATATTCTTAATTACTTAACAGCTTTCAACAAAGTGTTCTTCCTGTTATTGGTGTAATTTAAAAAGCGGATTACCTTCTTACTCTTATTGGAAAAGTATGACAGAGTATCTGTTTGACTGTGAGCAAGGACACTTTCAATGTGATAGGGACATTTTCTTCCACAAATTATTACACTTAATTTTGAAACCTATTCTGTCAGCCTATAGTTTTTATTCATGGTTTGGCTTGTGTCATGCTCAGAAACTTCATGATAAAAATGCACCAATCAAACTATTTGAAGAGAGAAAAACCAAGACAGAAACCATGCTTGCTCTTCATTAAAAGAAAAAAAAAAAAAGCTAATCTGGCTTTCTACTTACACAAGTCCATTTTATTCAAGATGAAATGGAGTTTGTACATGTTTAGATAAATCATTTCATTTTTAGGCTACTCACAGTTAAGTGGTAAAAGTCTATTGCTACCATAGTAAAATGGTGAAAGCCTATAGCTGAAGAAAATTGAGAGGTGGGTAAGTGCTAGAAAAGGATCATGGTCACATTGAGTCACACAGTGGGGACATCACAGGATGAAAACCCAAAGGAGGAAATCTCTACCTCTATCTACCTGAAACAATACCACAATCAGACACCTGAAACTCCTTTATTCTTGCATAGCATCTCAAGTCTTCCTCTGAACAAATCACCTACCAATTCACTGTGTAGGATATTATTTTGCTTGGAAGACACCGAATTTATATCTTCACATACTAACACAAAAGAAGACTTCAGACTTCTGAGAAAAAAATCGGGAACTGTAAAACAAAAATATCCAGTATTACCTACTCACGTTCTTATTTTATATTTACAAATTGGAAAGGGACAGAACATTTGACTCTGGAGTCACTGCACATAACAACTAACAAGGCACTGACTGTATCTACTGCAGGGTCCCTTCTTTGTCAGGGAGAAAAAGAATCTTCAAAAATAATGAAGCCGCTTATATCTGAACTCTATAAAAACACCCATCTTTCTCCAAAACATAGTGCTAGCTGAGATAAATCTGGCTTCCCTGCTTTCTAATAGCTAGGTTTTGTTTACTGGAAAGGTGTGGGGAGTGGAAGTGATTTTGATTTATGTTCCTGCAGTCACAGAATGGAGAAAAAAAAGTCTTGAACCACAATCCCCAGTTCTCAAAATGAATCATTTGCTGGTTAGAGTTGAGTGGAGACTGATTTACCACAGTCTAAAATAAAAAAAAAAGATTGCTTTTTAGAAAAATGTTTACCAAAAACGCATGTTAAACTCATTTTCTTGCTCTCCGCTATGGTAAAGAAAACAAAAATGAGGAAGACATAACATTAAGTATGAAATAATTCAGCATTCTGCCATGTTGTATATCCAATCATTGCCCAATCCCAGTGAAAGTTTAATGTTTAAGAGTTAAGTCAGGACTTTCATGAAGACACCAAGGCAATAGAGTAGCATGAAACCTTGAGCAGCACACTGAGCTAATTTGTAAAAAAATACAGACTTCTTGCACAATAAGGTGTACCACCACCACCTGGTTGTCAGTGTACCTCTCACAACAATATTAACAGGAAAGGAAAGTATAATTTAAGAAGGAGAAAAGGTGTTTGAAGCACGGAAGTGATCTTTAGTTTTACCAAAGGTGAATGCACAACCAGAGATGAAGTGAGAATTACTTCAGAATTTTTTTGGCAGTAACACACATTTATAATTAATACTACTATAAATTAATAATTATGATTGGTTCTCTGAAAGCTCTAAAATCAGGTTCAATCCTTCCTAAAGAGCAGTGGTGACTGAACCTCTCCATGTTCATTGAAGAAGGCTAAGGAAGTTAAGTTAGCCTTTGCCAGAGGCTAGCAGTGTGAACATGAACAGTTCTTTTCCCTCTTTAATATTCATTTATACAAGTCAAATTCTGATCCCATTTATAATAACATAAATCTAGAATGACTTCCTTGCAGTCACTGGAGTGAGTTTAGATTTACTGCAGACTCTGTAAATAAGAACAGAATTTAGCCCATACACATTTAATTATCTTGTCTAACAGATTATATCTCCTGATGAAAGAAAAAAAAAAAAAAAAACCAAACTGCCTCAGACTTGGGAATGAGCAATAAAAAAGGCAGCACTGAGCAGCTCCTGCACCAGCAGGAAGGTCCCCAGGAAGGTAGGTAAGTACAACCTAAGGGACAAACCTATTTCTTTATGTTTTTCTGGAGATCTTAAATTCTGTCAAAAGTATATTCAGCTCTGATAAATCGTAAATATACTGTAGACTTGCTCCATTTCCTAGGTGTGTTGCTGATTGTTAGTAATTTACACTCAAGATATAGCAACGATTTGCCATTGGCTTGGGGGAAATTGTTTTGCTGCCTATGATTTATAGCTATGATTTGCTTAAGAGTTTTATGAGGCAGTTTTTCCTGAATATGCCCTCAGTGAAAGGCCCCCAAACAGAGGCAGCTCACAGAGACCCTCAGACAGTATCTTATTTCTCCTTCACCCAAATAACAGGAGACTGTTCAAATTTTGTATTACTTTCACCCTTCTTTCTCTTACTCAAAAAAAAAAAATAGCACACCACGAGGCAAGGCAATATTGACACTGTGTTGACTGAATGCTAGGTTTTCATGGAATTCATGATATGTAGCACATGTCTGTCTCAGCATGATGTATCACACCATTCTCAGTGACAGTGACATATCAGTTAATCTGGGTAAGGTATAACACTTGGTATCTCTATGATACAAGTGATATCTGGTTACGTCTGCATCTCATGGGAAGGCACGTAGACCTTACAAAGCAGGAAGGCCTGATGGTGGGGAAAAAGTGCCAAAATCTCATTTCTGAATACTTGAAGCAACTGTTAAGAAGAGTCTATTTACTTTGTCAAAAATATGCCCAAGAGGATGTTCTGTGGCCTGTTACTGCTGAGTACCTGACTAGGGAATACCATATCTCATCAGTCATGTTTTGAACCTAACTCATCAGAGGGCTCAGAACAGCTCTCAGTAGCATGACCTTTTTCTGTAAACTCCTTTTCCCTCCCTTTTTTACATCACGTATTTTCTCCAACAGTTCTAGTCAGTTTTTAAAATACATATGGCCAAAAAGTTATCTGGTTATTCACAGATGTTCTATATTTTATTTAATTAGCAGATTCCCGTATGCTATTTATTACTTTTTATTGCTGTTGCATTGGAACTTCTGAAATAATGGGATCCCATTATTGTGCTGGAACTTGGAAAATATAGAACTATATAGATAGTATATAAATAGACTAATTTATTGCAGCTTAGATGTAGTCGCATGTTAAACTTCCCAAGGTCAGCACCAGAAACACAGAAATCAACCTTAGCAGTTGCTTATTCCATTTCAACACTTAAGTGGATTTAGAAGTTACAAGTAATTTGTTCCAAAATTGTTTGTCCAGATTCCTGTCTTGCACATATGTTCTCAAAACATTCCACAGTGACTAGTGACACTCAGTGGCTCATTGAAATCCCTTCCTGTGACCCAAATAATCCTGTTATAAAGGCCAGATGATGTCTAAGTGTGTCACGCTGGAGTGCCAAAACCTAAAGTACTTAAAATCAGCACTGTAAGCAAGAGGATGACTACACACTAAATGTTTCTCTTGTTTTGTTAGGGCATTAGCTAGACATATAAACCAACCAGGTTGCAGATATATCATGCATGTTTTCTGGAAGAAATGAGGAATCTTAAGAATGTTACTTGTTAAGCAGTATCTCAAGTATGTGTTTGGCATCCTACTTTTCTCAACACTACCATTCTGTTTCGTAAGATGAGGTGTGTCACTCTGTCTCCAGACCCACTTAGTCTTATCTTGCCAGCATACAGGCAGCAGGATGGACCTGAAACATCCAGCAGAGAAGGAAGCATTTGCCTAATTCAGATAGCCTCAGGAGAGAAGCTGGCAAGCTGGACCATGCAACACCCCACATGAGCTATTCAGCACCTTCTCAGAGTTTTGCTTTAGTTGCTGCGTGTAGTTCAGATTTCATGTTTAAACAGAAGGAATGTTGATTTACTTATTAAACACAAATTTCTATAACTTCAATGCTACAAAGTCTTTGATCACATATCATTCCCTTAAACTTCTAAATATAAAAACTTTGCTGGCTGAAAATATCAAGTCTTCTTTTATTTCTGAGATAATAGAGACATAGGGAACTGTGGCTAAAGCCCATCTTTCCACTTTGATCTTAGTAGCTGAACATCATAGTTCTCTTGGTTGACAGAGCTGTGTGGGAGCACGGTGTTCAGAAAGACAACTGGACACTCATTTTGTTGCTATGCAGTAAAACTACTTGCTGTTATTCACTTATTGCCATGAAGTCTAAGGGAAAGCAGAGATCTGACATTTGTCAGTACTGCAATTTGTACTGTGCAAAACAAAACAAACAAACACAAAAATCTCTTCTCATAACCACAGAAAAAGTAGGGGAAAAGAGGAAGATGGAACATTCTGCAGTGGTCCCCCAGTGCATGAACAAGGACCATAGCTCAAGTCCACCTTGCAAATATAGACTTTTTGTTTTCACAGCTTTAGCAAAGTGCACCAAGGCAAGTTGCTGCACTTGCTCAGCTGAGAATGGGCAGACAGCATATAAGGTAATGTGGTATCTGCCAGAAGAATCTTAGGGTGTAGATTTAAAAGAATCAAAGCAGGTTAGGTTTAGGAATAGCTGTGAATACCAATGTTGTCTGCTACTGTAGATGAATGCAAGAGAGGGATGAACTTATGTGGAGACTACATATAGGTTCAGAAATTTGGCTTCTTACATACATGTGCTTCATTTGCTTGAGTAAGTCCTACTTACATCAACTGTTTAAGGAACTACCCTCTTCCTTAGAGGAAATACTGTGTTACTAGACAGTAAGAATTTATTTTTCATCATGCCATCTCAATAGTATAAAATGTGTACTCCCAATTATAACTTAACACTGTTTCTAAAAATATTTGAATAAAGAGCAGTTTGACAGATTAAGTGTAAATGAAGAGCTGTTGGGCACATCAAGATACACAGTGCCACATGCCTGGGTTAATCCACATGCTTATAGCCAGAAGAAAAAACAGAGATGAGAGTATGTTCCAATAAATATTGATGCTATCAGCTCTGAATGTCAATTATATATATTTCCCTTTAAATAATTTATAATCAGTGGTAAACCACAAGTCACCTCCAGCTACCATCCATAAAGTATAGTTTTCTACACTCAGTATGCAACAAATTCATTTTGAAGCATGTCTGAACTTTTTTGTCATGAACATCAGACTGAATGCCTGTAATAAAAATGACAGGTAAATAAGAATAAATGGTTTAACGTTAGCAAGAAATAGGACTCTGCTGTTTCACCTCTGATGACAGAATCACAAGTTTAGCTCTCCCCTGAAGTTAAATGCAATGTTCTCTCGCATCAAACCTTTAACGCCTCCTTTTTTTTCCAAGATTGCAGCAGCCCAAATGTAATTTGAGCGAATTCACGAAACGCACTTTGTAAACAGATATTTATTGCCTGCAAGATAAATAGTCAAAATACATCAGATTTATTGATGCCTTGGGAATACGGTATTATGGCAGTTTAGAAAAGAACTGTGAGCAAAATCACTGCAGGAACTGACTGTGGATCGGTCTGCTCTGAGAGCGGGAAAAGCAACAATACAGGAAATATACAGGACACATAATGTTTAGGATAACATGACTAAACCAAATGCACTGCAGCTTTTTGTAGCAAACATTTTCAAAAGGAACATGTACATCAAGTGCCTAGAATTTATTTTTTTTAAAAATGGTATTTTATACATTAAGGGAGAAAGAAATACTTTTGCAAAGAGGAGGGGAATAATCCATTCTACTTGTGCACTTTGGCTGGGTAAGTAGTAAGATACTTATATTTCAGCAAGTGAGATTTAGACACCAGTGAAAACTTTCTAATAGTAGGAACAGTTAAGTTTTAAAATAGACTGCCTAGAGTGATTGTGGAATCTCCAGTTGAAGGTTTTCATTGGGATATTAGAGAAATATCTGTCAAAACCAATACAGATAAACTTGATTCTGCTTCTTGATACTTCCTCTCAGCCTTATATTCTGTTATTCTATGAAACATTTGGAAATTGCTTTTTTAAAATCATCATTAGAATTGTATTTCACATTTAAAATAACACATGAAATCTCTAATGCTGCAGAATGAAAATAACTTGGATTTATTTTATATATATTTTAACTGCCTCTGAGACTACACAAGAAGTAGTATCCATATCGATTATATTACATGACACTGAAGTGCAGAAGGCTCTAACTTGTGAGTTGTGAAGCAGGTGTCCTAATGGTGAACCTGTGGTGTCCTAATACAACAGGGTCGATACGATTACCAAGAATTTTTGATATTAAGAGGTCTGGGACACTCCTAGCAGTGAAGGAGTGATATGCAGCTATGTGAGTTTGATCTTGTCACTGATACAAGATGTTAGAAGAGCATATGAGCCATATTTTGCCCATATGTATATATACAGATATAAATAAATATATATATATATATACACATTGTACACATGCGCAGAAAGCACATTGTAACAACACTGTAGAAATTCCTATCCACTCACCTCACTTACATCGTACTTAACATCAGGAACTGTCCTCTCCCTGGCCTTTCCAGTCCGTATAAAATCTTGCCTCAGATTTCCTTGATTCTTCCAATCCACTATAGTCTATTCAGCATGTAAGTATACACCTACCTGTTGTTCATTTGTCTACTATTCTACTTTTAAAATATGTTTTAAACATTGTCCATGTAAGATAATGTCCTAAAGAATATTATGTACAAATGTTCATTTCAAACTAGATATATCTTCTTTATTGCCAGGTTACAAAGGCCTCTTGTTTTAACAAGCACCCCAATAAACTTTTATCTAGGTGCCATGGGTGTTTATTGCAGGTTGCCAGTGCTTCTGCAAATGCCTGAGGTTTTTCAATAACTATTTACAATATTCCCTGACCCATTTTAATTTTTTTCCTGAGTTTCCTAGAGCATGGTGCCTCATTTTGTAAATTTTGGAGGGATTAGGTACATTTTGTATCTTATCAGCTAAATTTCAGTGTCTAACAAAAAATCTTTACCAGTTATATTCAATCCCCCTTCTTGTGGGCCAACAAACATGATGTGGAAGAAGCATCTTAACAGCATAATTGAGCCAGTGTGAACTGGAGCTGGTTGATTTCCCTATTGTGAAAGCTGTTCTTACCCTGCTCACTACTAAGCTATGTGTCTTCTTACCAATTATTCCTTTATTTGCAAATTTTACATGACAGTCAGGCAGGAAAACTCTCATGTTGCATTTTGGAGGTACACTCTACACAGAAATTTGTGATAAAGAGAAGTGTCAATTCAGTGCAAATAATACTGAACTGAACTGCTCACAACAGGGAGACATGAAGGGAGTAGGCACAGCCTAACTTTGGGCAGCACAGAGAGCCAGGCCAGTTAGCAGAAATAAATCATCCACTTCATGGGACCACAAAGGCTCCTGACCAAGATGCTTTGAACTGTCCTCTGGTGCAGTTTCTTTTTCTACCAATTAGGAACCCAGGGCAAATGAACTAATAGTTTATTACCTCAGTACACCATATAATGGGTCTAATCTTCATTCAGGTCTTTAAAACAAGTTAGAGATGAAAAGTTATCAAGAGCCTAGAAGACATTACCTTCTCTTTCTTCTGCTTGACTCTGAAAATCATTTCCACTCTTGTAACACCTGATATGTGCAGGCTCCCCAGGACAGACAAATCAGTGTGTAAGCAGACTGTTTGTTTTGAATTAGAGAAAAACTTCCTTGAGTCATTCCTCATAAACCAAACAGATTACATTAAAGGAAACAGTGGATAATCTCCTTTGGCTTAAAAAGGGTAATGAACAAGTGCCAAGTAGATCTTTGCTGATAATACAAACTGATTTGAAACAGCACTCTGCGCTCTGGCCTGTAGTGTTCTGGTTGCAGTTCACTGCTGTATACTTGATTTATGCACCGTCTCCTAATGCCTAGAAACTGCTCTTCATGGGAAAAATATCTATGCCCACTATCTATATACCTAAGAATGCTTTAATGAGAAGCAATTCAAAGACACTTGTATCCACAGGGATGGTTTAGAGAACTCCTCCAAAGATTTCTGCAGCTCAGGACTTCTGACCTGCCCTGTCAGATGCTCATCCTGCTTAGGTAATCTCTGCAGCCCTTCAGTATTGCCTCACCAACAGTCCTTCCTGTGCACCTGGAAGGTGCTTTCCACCTGAGCAAAAGCTGACTTACATCATTCAGCTCTCCACAGCCAGCCTGACAAGTGCCCCAAACTGGCTCGGAGCTGGAGCTCAGAGATTCAGAGCAGCAGCACAACTTTTGAGTAATCAAACCAAAAACCAGGCAGCGTAAAGATACTTCTACAATGTCCCGCAGCTTAGGTGATCCAACCCATCAGGAAATAGGGATTTAGAAGTGATTTTTTTTTACAGAGTTTTTATTTCCGTTTACAATGAGCAAACAAATTAAGAGACTGCAAATCCACTGGGTTAAAACAATAGTCTTGCCACATATCCATCCAACTTGAAACTGACCTCCAGTTGTTGTTTGGGTTTGAGATTTTGGGTTTTTTAAAAGACTCAAGACTCAACTTTTGACCTCCCCCCCAGTATCTTTAAAGGTAAAGATATCAGTAAAGATAGAACAGAGTAAAACTTGGAATGTAAACTGAAAAATAAATTAATAAATAAAGAGAGTAACACCATGTTTCATCTACTCCCCAAGTCCTGACCTGGCTAGCCCATCCCCTAGCTAGCCAAAGCAACTGCCCAGGTATTCCAATATAGGGAAAAATCCCATTCTGCATAAGGAGTCCCTTCACAGACAAAATTTTGAGGATGGACTTTGTGATTTAAGGGAAGTGGAGACTGAAATTTAATTTTTTAATTATTTCTAGTTTCTCTCTTTACAATATCCCTTTAATACCCTTTCGTTTGCTTCAGTATCATTCACCTTGAGGTGGAACCAGAACAGGAAGCTGAAGTGCCAAATGGCTGGAAGAAAAACCGTGCTTGTGGTACTCCTGACCACACCAAATGCAAAGAGCACAAAGAGCTCATTTTCTTAATTCTCTCAAACCCATTTCCACCACAAAGAGCCACAGAAAAGCCTCAGATAAACATCCAGATCTTTGATTGTTTATGCAAGCTGAACAATTCACAGGTTTTTGGAGACTAGCCCATCACTAAAAGGAATAAGAAAAGCTTTCCATATCCGGAATCTGAGAGCTTTTGTCTCCTTCATGGCCATGATCAAATACCATTTTTTTTTCTGTCTTATTTTCAGGTTTCCTCCAACAGACAGCAAAATAGACAAGCACACTATGATTCAGGTAGGTTTCTTTTTTTTTTTAGAATTTACGGATTAATATAAACAAAACCAAATTATAAGTGCAGCCCAAACAATCACACGAGGAGCCCAACGCTATAGGTCAAATTCCATTCCTGCAACAATTTTACCCAAAACAGATGTATAGCTAACCTTACGAAAACATGTGAGTCCCTATTTTGGCTGCTGGTTAAGAACCTCCTGTGCAGTATATTTCTTTCAAGGGCAGAAGTAAGATATTGAAGACAAAAAAAAAATAGTGACCCTCAGAAGCATAAATGCAAAACTTATTAACTGCCTCTAATTCTCTAAGTACACAGGGACAGTGAACATTATTGATTAGGGATATTCAGCATTTAAAATAATCGGTTTTCCTCTAGCACAGCTCCCCATCCCCACTAGCCTTAAATGGAGAATGATGCAAAGATTCAAGCCCAAGATTATTTTTCCACAATGCACTAGATTTTCTAGAAGACTCTCAAATACTCCCAGATCATACATGTGACTCAGAATACAGCAAAAGATATTTTAAATTCTGATTCCTGCAAAAGTTACTCAGTGAAAACCTGACATTTCAAAAACTATAAACTGAGAAGACCTGTAATAGATAAAACTAAAAACCAAACAAAAAAATCTAAACAAAAAAAACCAAACCAAACAAACAAGAGAAAAAGAGTTAATTATGGGCTTGTTTTCAAAATATCACAGGATATCTTCTGTCTCACCCTACCCTCACATCATCAGCTCACTAAGAGGTGAGTTTCACTGACAGGCTTCACAAAAAAACCCACCCAAATCCACAACACAGGCAGGGCAGAGAAAATCTTCCCCCAGGGGACAAATTCCTTCCTCTGGGCAGGAGCTGATAAAAGCATTAGGAGGCCAAAAAAGTTCTGTGCTGTGAGTGTTTTTGGTGTATGATCCTAGGCTGGTCCAGAGGAAAGGTCTAGAATATCTCTGAAGTTCTGTTAATGTTTTTATACCTCTACACTTTCCCCATGGAAACTGAATACAGCAATTGATAGGAAATAGAGGGAGTGCAAAGTATTGCATGGATACCTGTTAGCAAAGATTCCAGGTCTTATCTCTCTCAAAAATATATAAGGAGAAAATCCTGCATCACAGCTAAGACCTCTGTTTTATCTCAATATTAGATAACCTGGAGTTAAGGGCTAATGTGGCTTTTAGGCAAAACAAGTTGAAAGGCAGTTGTCCCAGCTCAATATGTATTGAACTGGAGAATAAAGATCACTGAAGCATGAAAGGTATAGCATAAGAGTAGCTATGAACCTAATTACTTGAGTAATTGAATGAGAATATACCCCACCCTAATTATAAGCAATAACATTTTTAAAGTAAACTAACTATAAGATGTCAATATATGAAAATCAAAAATATGCAGCATAGCTCTTGGATTTTGTGGGATCAATACTTCTCCTTCTAGAGGCATTCTAAATTGCTTCCTTTGCATGGATCACTATATCATCATTTAACAACCTGCACCTAGTCCCATTAAAGAAAAAAGAAATCTGAATTGACTGGTGCTCATGATTCACTCCGCCAGAGTGGCACTTGGTACCTCCTGTCCTCCCAAGGTGTGGATGTTGCTGCAAATCCAAGTGCACACAAGCATCCCATGAGACAGGATTCTTAGCCTCTTCTGGGAGGTTCTGTGATCTTCCTTCAAGAAGATCTTGCATCCCTATTGTTACTGCTGACAGTGGAATTTCTGTTAAAGATGAGCAGTTTGTTTGTTAAAAATTATATAATTTTTTTAAAAAACTGTTTCTCCCGTACTGACTTTGTTCAAGGTCTATTACACACACAGAGCATCTTTATAGCCCTTCAGCAGAACCATACAGCTGAGACAAACCCTTCTCCAGAGCCTGGGCTATCAGTTCAGACTTCTATCCTTCTTTCCCTCCTCATGTTTTTGCTTTATGTTTACTTTATTTGTGAGTGCAAGAAAGAACAAGTAAGGGGAGGGTTTAGCTTGGATTGGTCTGAATCTGCAAGGGTCAGAGGTTTCAGATCTTCTCCTAATCGATTTGTGCGTGCTGAGTTTCATCAGGGACAAAATGTTTTATGCTTTCTCCGAGTGGCGCAAAAGCACAAGCCTGGTTTTCTCTAGTAACAAAGATTGTTTCTGAGCAGCTTTTCCCGAGGCACCGAGTGATGTAGAGGATGATTGGCAGAGTGCGTGGCTCTGAATAAATGAATAGCACACATGTTCTTTTTTCCTCTCGCTCTTTTCCTTTTCCCCCCTCTCCTCCGAGAGGGTTTTCAGCCCCGTTTCGGAGCGTGCACTTGCAGAGCAGCACCTGCGTTTTGCTGGCTTCTTTCGGGAGACCTGGCGGGCAGACACTCCCACGGCGAAGGGCTCGCTTAATAAACGCTTCTGAGGCAAAAAGCCATTTTTTTGGGGCTCGTTTCCGGCGCGAGGGTTGGCGGGCGCCATCCGCACGCCCACACTGCCACCTGCCGGCACCGGCTGATCGCATCCCCTCCTCTCCCCGCACACGGGCGAGAAAAAAGAAAAAAATTAAAGGAAAATGAAGTTACTCCTGTTGCTTTGATAGGTGGAAGGCTTCCTCGTAGTATCCCGAAAAGAGACAGCTGTCCGTGCACACTTGGCCAGGAGCTGTTTTTCGCCGAACGGTGTTAATGATCCCGCTTGCTGACTGCATCCGGCGGAGGCAGCCCAGCGCCCTGCCCTGTGTCCAGCCCTAATGAGCTCCGACAGTTCGCGCTGGGTTTAGCAAATAGACAGCTGCCAAAGAATCATTTCCAGTTATTGTCAAACGTGGTTGGAAACCGTATTTACTTTTTAAGGACAATTATTGATCTGCAGTTGCACAGTGGCCATCCATTTCATTTATCCCCTACACCACTAAGAACTGTGTCACAAGTTCCCAGTTTAATGGAATTAGATCATTTGGGCAGTTGCCAGTTCCACATGAGTTACTTTAACTCCTCTACTGCCACATTGCCCTTCCCGTGCCATGACTTACTAACACTCCTACAAAACCTGCTAGATCCTAGCACTGTTCTGATGTAGTGGTGCCTTCTCAGACACCAGAAGTCCTGAGGTAATTGTACCTTAGCTCCTGATCTTGGAACAATGATACATGAATCAAACCATGAGGCCACACAATTTTTAAAAAAACCCAAACAAAAACAAAGATCAGATCTCTCAACATCTTGTTGCCACAGTCACATTCAAGACTTGTGCACAGAGTTAAAGAACCATAATTTAAAAAGAGCACTTGAATTATCACGGAAAAAAATGGCCATGGCTTGAAAATAGAATTTTATTTTAAACATGTTAACTGATCTTGCTTTTTGTGAGCATTTTTGCTCATGGGGAAAGTTTCCTCCATGCAAGTGTTTACAGTAAACAAATTTGAGGCCCAGTACTCTAATTGGCTGATGAAAAAACAGAATGGTATTCGACAGTGAATTAAATTCCTTTTTGTAGGGAAAAGGAAAATTCTACCTCCCTTTTGGAATGAATACCATAGAATAATACCATGTTTCTGTCCAAAAAGTCTTAACAAAGAACACACTGAAAAAACATATATCAAATTATTCTGACAGGTCCAGTAGACCTTCAAGGCTTACATAATAAACAACTCATTACATTTAAGCTGTCAGATACAAAAATAACATCAATACCATGTAATTCAGGTGACCAATCATGCAGCCAAAGTATCTTAGTATCTTATCCTATTTCACAGGATGACAACAGAGACAATCAGATAATGATTCACGGCCTAAAATGTGTTTTACAGTTAAAGCAGCATTATGGGGGGGAAAAAAAATTAAAAAAATAAAAAATAAAATACATAAAATAACCTTCCACAAAAAGCTCTCCAGAAAAAAAAAATGCAGGAGAAACATTCAAAACATTCTTGAATCAGCTTTAACTGTGACTTTTGCAGCTGTTGGTATGTCAGAAAGCAATGGCAGTGGTTCTTCAACTGATTTGTGTCTAGGTAAAACACCTCCATCAGTAAAATGCTCACTGAGTGATAAAATGCTTATCATCCCTAGTCACAGGGACATCAGAATTATCCATGCCCAAAAGAGATTGCCCTTTCTGTATCAGCTCCAGGTTCTTTACACTGTACCCTACATTCAGCACCTCCAGAGCTGGACTTGGAGGATATTAAGCTGGAGGAATTTCATTTCCAGCATATTCTAGAGATCCCTGTAATTCTGTTATACTGTCTACAGCAGTCAACTTCGCCCAGCAGCTCAATAAGAGATAATTAAATAAAAAAATAAAATAAAAAAAAAAAAAAATAAAACCAAAATTGTGCAGTTTTTTACTTGACCTACTTGCTGAGTTGTAATGCAGTTATCCAGGGAGGTTCTCTCTGCACCCTCAAGTTTTGGAACTCCTGTGCAGTCACATCAAAGTAGCAGCCTTGGCTAGAGTAGCTCCTCTGCTCACACGTGGACTAAAGGGCTCACAGCTATTACAGTAACATTTACAGCCCTCACAGCCATTACATACCCTGGAGCAAAGCAAGCAGACCAGATGAAATATCTCCTCACTGTAATCACATGAACTTATGTGCCCACAAAGTCACAAAAAAAAAACCAAAAAAAAACCAACAACAACAAACCAAAAAGGCTAAAGACACAACTCAAAATTAATCACCACCTCCATAACTGTTCAAAAGTAAACTGTCACTTCAGAAATCTTACCATAACTTCCACGGGTTAAAATCTCATGGAGGTAATCAATATTTCTAACAACAGCAGTAAAACTACATGGATTTTTTTTTTCCATATGACACTTTCACAAAATTTGAAGCATTTCCATTTTTTTCATATAAAACTGTCTCAAGTATTTGAAACTAAAAGTTTTATTTCTATGCTACGTGTTTTAAATAAAGAAAAGGTTAGCAATATTTTAAATTTACCAGAGCTATCTTGTCTGTTCCAAGACCATAGCATATTGGAAAATGAACTATTTAGCAATGGATCTACATTCATTCTTATTTAAAATTTAAGTGAAAATAATCAGTGAACATTTTAATGAGAAAAGAGTATGGGTAATTTTTGAAATCTAGATAACAAAAATAACTTTCTCCCAAAAATAAAGGGGAACAATGAGTTTATCAATTAAATTTGCCAGTTTGTTGGGTTTTCTTTTTTCAAACAGCTTCAGTAGAAGAAAAATTACACATCAGAAAATCTGAGTACTATATTGCCAACATTTAACTGAACAACCCTATATCCTGGTAATTTCCCCAATCATCTGAAATTACCTCATATTTCAGTTGATGGAAAAAAAATGTTTGTACTTAAGGTTCCATAAAATGCTTGGGCAACTTGCATTTCTACACTGCTCCCTGAAAATTTCACCAAATTCTTTGCACTGCAGAAATCAGCAAATGAAAATTTTCAAGTCTCAGAATACTAAAGTTTTACAGCAGCAGTGCTCACTCCTGCATGGCAAATGGGAGTCCTCAGAAGTAGCCATTAATATTCGTAGGCAACAGGTTCAAAATTATTGGTATAAAGGGAATATTCCACATTAGTTGCTTTTCAAGGCCAAAACCTGTTATAATTTACCTGGGCAACAGCCCTGCAATACACACTCAATCAGTGAATGGCACAGCCTGTTTGGGGCAGAGCTTCTGCTCTGGCTGCTCAAGACCATTGCAGGAAGAAGGGGATTCATTTGGAGATTTCCCTGTTCTTCACCTTAGGTCCCCTAAAAGCCAGAAGTGCAGAAATGAAGGAAAAAAGAACATGGGTTCTCCAGTGTTATGGCTCAGGATTCTGAGAAAAGGTGCCTTACCACTAAAGGCAGGATGTTCATAATTTGCACCATTATTTGTGTCAGGACTTAATTTGGCCCAGGTAGTTGTTTTCATCACTATTGGGTCAAATTGGACCCCACATCACAAATATTTGATTGCTCTTTGTTGCACCTCCTGTTAAAAAGACATTGTAAAAATTAGCAGCAATTATTTTCATCTCATAACTATGAATGATTTTTTAACAGATTCATAACAAAATTTAACACAGAAAATATTCTAATGCACAACTTATCAAAAGTGATGTGGAGCAAATGAGCATACTGTCTCAGTAAACCTGACTTGACTTTGCTAAGGAACACAGCACTGTAAGCTTCTCTACAAAGTACTCCTTCTGAGAGTCTTCTAACAGAAAGGTCTGCATGAAATTATTCTTCAGAACTAAAATTTAACAGAGTATGATGTTATCCACACTGTTTTTAGCAGTATCAAAAAAAAAAAACCCACAAAAAAAAACCAAACCAAACAAACAAAAAAAAAAAAAAACCACACATCTTGGAGAAACATAATCAATAGGAAAAAAAGGTTTCATGATCTTAGAGGAGCAATATTTTTGCAGACATAATTAGACACCAAATTCACAGTACACAGACATTAATAATATTCATAGCTATATAAAAGTGGGACACCCCTTGGAAATCAACAAGATTTTGACTTATGCACAAAGTCAGACCTCTAAATACTTGTAACCAGTCTGTTTTATTCATTTCACTGGTGTGAAAGATCTGAAATCAATAATATTATAAAATTTGGAAGCACAGATTAAGTTATTTGGAGCATCACAAGTTCAGGTACTTGTTTTACATTCTTAATTCAACCCTGCTTCAACCCTGAAGTCATGAATGCATCAGACTTAATTATTTTAAGAGATATTTAAAATATTGATAACCCCTTGGTTACAGAGGACAGACCAAAACCATGAACTTTGAAAAGTGCCCCAAAAGCTAGAGGGAAATGAAAATAATTGATTTTAATCACAAATTTATAATTGGCACCATTACTTACAGACTGTGGCTGCTGGTACAGTTGGGCTACTACACACTTATGTGACACAGCATCCTCTCCCTTCCTAATGAAATATGCTGCTGTCCTGTGTCTGGGACTAAACTGCAGGTCCTCTCCCTTTTCTTACCATGATCTGGGTCCAAAGAATGCATCCTTAGTGTACTTTAACCAGACCTCAAGTGTGAGGCATCCTTGCATGGATTTCCCTTGGAAAACAGCCCAAGTGGTAGCTGAAGACAGGTGATTGCAAACTGTGGTAAATATGCTGGCCTGCATAATCAATGTATCTATCAAGATTAAAGCCCCCAAACCTAATGGGGTCTGGATTCCTATGAACTTGTACTTGTTGAATCATCTAATGGAACCCAGAAGAACTCCGTAATGCATTTGTGATGCCTTTCTATTTTGCAGATTCCCAAGAGTCCAATTTGTTGAGCTCAGTTTGCAGTCACTTTGTCAGCACATCTGCTAGCATCAACTCCCTCTTCTTCCATACATTTCTAAAGCTCATGGACACTTCATTCCTTCAGAACTGCTACTCCTCTGAAAACTTTAGCTGAAGATTTCCAAGAGTTTGGATGTCATGAGGATGGCCAAGAAGGACAAACATAGGCAGAGATAGACATAATGACCACCTCAACCTCCTCCCTAGGAAACCAAGCTAATATAAAATATATTTGCAGAATTATGTGCTGAGCTTCCTTCTGTCAAGTGGGTGGCTCTTAGTTTTAATGTAAAACACTAACTGAATTAAACCTGCTTTGATTAAACACAACTAATTTTGAAACCTGTGTTGGAGCACTGCAGCGCTTCTGAGAGCAGTTTTTAAGACACTGACAAGAATGTACTGAATTTTTTTTCCAATCTATTTCAATTACACTCTTATAATGGCAGAATAATGGCAAGATTAGTCTATTTTATCATGATTAAATCTTGATTAACATATTAAATAACCATTGTACACTAATTAACTCTATTAAATGCAATGTCCAATACATTCTTCTACTTCTGTGGACTTCCAATGAAAAAGTAACTGTCATTAGTGTGGTTATTTCTTATATAGTGTTTTTAGGATCTAACAAAGAATTTCACTATGGACTAAATACCTAAAGGTATGATTTTGATAAGCTGTTTGGGAAGACTTTATTTTGAAAGAAATTTGCAGATAAATTACAATATGAACAGAGAAAAATACATGATTTAAGAGAACATTTCCAAACATGCCCTATGCAATCGGAACACTGAGGATATAAAATTTAAATATATACGCTTGTAAGGACAGCATGAAGTTGAATTTTAGATAACTTTATAGTTCAATTATGTGAAGTGGCATTACAGTATTTTACAGGATGCCCAAATGAAAAGCCATTACCAAGGATTTGTCACAATTTCACAACTGTGAACAACTCTAGGAGAGGCTTTTAACCAGCAGTTAAAAACTCCCTTGTGTCTACATCTTGCAGTAACTTTTTATTCCACTGGAAACACTTTAAACATCTAATTTCCTCTGTCATGAGCACTCACAGGAACTCAGACATCTGCAGTCTGATTTCCTTGCACTACAAACATACTCTCAAAATACAAAATGAGAGCAGCCATCACTGTAAGCCAACACATTTATGCCAGGTTTTCAGCCAACTCTTAAATACAGTTTGGGGGTTTGGTGTACAAAAACATATGGAATGAACTGACATGAATAAAAAATAGATTTTTAAAATCTGCCTATCCACTTCATGAGATGTTTCAAATGTGCAGTGGGTGATGACGCGAAGTGCTCAAATTCAGACTTGTCTAACTTGGGACACTGAGCTGAGGCACCTCCCCTTTCTTAAAGGTCACTGAAGGGACTCATGCACCTCCACACACCAATTTAGAAGCTATGTGTCAAAACAAAACAGCAGAAGTTCTTGCTGTGATAGAAATGAGCAATAGTTGCATATGTTGCTTCCAGTAAAAGGCACAATTGTACCTCAAAAAGCACAAATGCTAGGCTGGGATTTGTCCACCCCAGTACTGTGTCGTTTCCTTCTTCTCTTGGTTCAAATCTTACAACGTAACAAAAAATACATTGTAAGACAGCAAGTAAACTTCAACTTGGGGTTATGTAGCACCTTTCCATATAATTGCATTCATACAAGAGAAACTTAATGACTAGCAGAAGCCAGCACTGGGTCAGGAAGCTGTAAGGTTCTGGCCCATAGGCACCCGGAGCCAGGAGCTGGGGGTGATAACACAGCTGGCAAGGCAGGGTTTCACTAGGCAGGTGGCACGTTCCCTTGCCCTCAAGTAAAACAAGGGCCATGGATGGTAGCCAGGTTCAAAGTCGAGATCAAGAGGCAATTTTGAGGTGATGAGGCAGGCCTGAGGTCAAGCTAGGAAGTCAGATCAAGTCCTGTGGAGTAGCCAGGGCTAGACAAAGCCCTGTGGTCTCTGGGAAAGGACCATGGTGACAAGTCAGGTCCAAGGTCAAACCAAGAAATCAGTGCATGGGTCTCGGTTCAAATCAGAAGGGCCCTTGGCCAGGCACAGACAGAGATGAGCTGGGAAAAGACACAGTAATAGCACAGGCAGACACTGAGGATCCAATTTTAAGTAGAACTGCAGAGCCCACAGGTAGAGGATATGGTGTGAAAACCCAAATGACAATGTTTCACATGTTGGTAGGGCAGCATTTTGTCACTCCCCAGAAATGATGCACCAGACATTATCTGCCCGTCACTTCTCCATCTGCCCAGAGTCCTGAGCACAAGAGAGACAGAGGTGCCAACAGCAGGCAGCTCACCCATGCCTTATAGCAGAGGCCTGCCCTCAAGAACAGTCCTGTACCCCTAAAATTCCCAACCAGCACTAACTCAGCTCTGTCCTATCAACTGGGTGCATCCAAGGGGAGAGTCTCCCCCTTGCCACACCATAGCACAGACCTGTGCTCACCTTGGGATCAGATGCCTCCTCTTCTTTCCTCCCTTCATGTAATCCAGGAAAAACTGTCGTCCATGTTGGGACTCCAGGACACTGAGAGGTCTGCCTGTGTGGGATGCAATTATGTTGAATATTTTCATACAGCTCAACAGAAATGTAAATATCAGCAACAAATATCTTTGTCAGATTTCCAAAGAATGAACAATTCTTTGTATGTACTCATTCACAGACAAAAGGGATTGTTTCTGAACAGGATCTCTGCCTTCAGGCTGTAGGACAGTGTCTTTTTAGTGGTCTCCATCAAAATTTGTTTGAAATTATGTTAGTAATTGGCAGAATTTTTTAATCAGACCACCAATGACAACCTTAATGCACAGGATATGCAGTCACTGGCTTTTACTTTGAATTTCTTTTCTTGTCTAGACTAAAAGAATCAGCCAGAAGAGGAACTGGTTACTACAAAAGTGTGATAACTACTTCAATCCCTACCTATAAACATACAGTAATTAATCAATTAATACAGATCACATACATCAATGAAAAGATACAGTATATAGGATGAAGCCAGTATAATCCTTTTGTGTAGTTTTATGAATGATCTAATCTTGTAACTCACTCAAGTTACTTCAGATTTACAGTGATATATAAGCAGACAGTAGAATCAGAGCTAAATGAAAGAGCTGGTTCATATTAATAATATTAAAAAAAAAAAAAAAAAAAAGAAGTAATGGTTTCTGGTGGACTTATGAGATTCTGATTTTCATCGTGAAATAAAAATACATCATGACTTTCCACAGTCAGAGTTGAATCAGAAAAGCAAACCTATTCAGCAAGAGCCCTTAAAAATTAATTATGTATTCATGCTCATGTAGCTTTAGCACATGCTTGCAATTAACCATTGCCTTGAATGCATTTGGGAATAAGAAACAAATTCTTCTGAATTTAGGAATAAGTTAAAATGGTCACAAAAACTTTTGATCTCTTAACACTCTTTTTTAAATTGAGATTTATCAAAAAGGACATTTTCAGGACTAATTAACTTAACTACTACTTCTGAAAGGGAAGTACTTTCAGACCCTGTGATGAACCATTTCATGTATTACCATTCCTTGCCATCATTTGTATCTCCAGTACCCAAGTCTTTGTTATTTCTTCATCAGAATGTTTGTGCATATATGTATATATAGGCTTGTTATAAAAAAAAAAAAAAAAAATATTGTTGTCTGCAGCTGTATAAAGTTTAAGAAAAATTAGCTCAGCTCAAAAGTCTTTTTTTTTTTAGTTCTCTCATTCTCTATATTTACTTATTAATGTTTCAACTCACAATCTGGAAGAAAAAAGAAGCTAAAAAGCCATATATTGAACTGAATTTCAAAAGGAAGTTATTCATGGGAATTTGGAGGGCACAAACCCCCTTTTGATAACAGCTTATATTTTGTATGAAAGTGTGTGTTCACCAGCTAAGCTCCCCTATCCATGAGTTTAAATTGCAAGTCCATGAAAATAAGTTATTTGGTTCCTTGTAAACAATTCAACTGAATCAATTTCTAGTTATCTTTGGTCATGTTCTTTAAATTAAAAGAAACAAAAAATTTTATTATTCTATAACTGGCTTTTCATCTGAAGAAAGTATCATGCATTTATAATTTTGAACACTGCTTAACTTCATATTTTCATATGAAGACCTCCCTTGATGTTGTGTGGCATTGATTTCAGAATAAGCTTCTGAGCCAAGGTGTGATCGGTTATATAGACAGGCTCACTGCACTTTCTTATATCTGAAATATCCCTGGAGGCTTTTACTATTTCTCAATGTCATAGATTTTAATCTTTATGGAGTGAAATCCAAAATTGCCAAACACAAAGTATCTCTCACTTCAAGTACATTACATGGTAATCACAAGAACCCCATAATCCAAAATACAAGAGATGCTTATAGAGACTAGTCCACAGTCTATTGATGT
This sequence comes from Lanius collurio, assembly GCA_020086605.1. Lineage (NCBI taxonomy): Eukaryota > Metazoa > Chordata > Aves > Passeriformes > Laniidae > Lanius > Lanius collurio. The sequence continues at coordinate 19,319,904 of JACBWW010000011.1, read as the reverse complement.
CAAAGTCCATCTTAAGTAATATTATTCCAAGATCATGATTCATTCATTTGCTATGAATCTCCTCTCAAAATTCCTTCTTGGAAGGCAAAAAAACCATATTCCATAACAAAACCAAGATAATTAGATCTCAAGCACATTTCATGTTGATGTGTAATATTTCCTTAGAAGTCATAATAATGTAAAATAAATTAAATCCCACATATATAATGAAGCCAAATCAATGTTTTAATGTCTCTGAATGCAATCATAAGTGACATCTTTATGCTTTTAATACCAGAAGAGGAATTAAGACCTGCTTAGAACAAATATTGACTAAAATGTTGGTCAGAATTTTACTACAAACTTGTAAAACCATGCCTCCTGGACACTCATGAAAACATCCCTGTAGTTCAAACTGACTCAGAGTTCTGTGACTCAAAGCATTTTTGCAGCAATGAGATTAAATTATTAACCTGAACTGAGTTGCAAAACACAAGCACCTATGCAGTTGTATTTACACTACTTTTAGTCTGGAACTAGATCTTACCTTGCTGACACCATCACAGACAGTGACTGAAAATAAAAAGGTTAAAAAATCCCAAACTGATATTAACAATAAGACACTTAAAACTTGTTGAACTGCCCAGAGCTTGTGAGGGAGGGTGAGACAGGGAGATACAGGGGTTTCAATAAATCACAATGGATTCATATTTGAAGTTAAGTCGACATTGATGCTAAACCACAGGATTGGGATTTAAGTCTAGGCTTCACTGCTGCCTGTGCCATAAAATATAATGCGATTTTAGATGGCCCATCATAATCTTAGTTCATTTAGATACGGACATACGTATTTACAAGAGATTAATTAGGTGCTTATGTGAGGCAGGTGCTTAAAGCACCTTTCTCAGTCAGTGCAAATCTTACTCTGTCTCCAATGCTACACCATAAAATGGGAATAAAGGCATTCTGCATACATATTTTCCTCTTTGTATTTTCCATATTTCAAGGGCCCTTACCAATTCCCTTGTGCCCTGTTCTCTTTGTACATCACCTAGCACGAAAAAAACAGGATTATTATAAAGCCTGAGGACCTTTAAATAAAGTGATATACCAGTAAGTACTTAACACACTTTCGGTACAGTCTCTACCAGAACAATTTCTCACTGTTAGCAACAACCTTTGGTGAAAGACAACATGTCAGTGTACTCTCAGGGAATTTGGACAGTTTTCTAATTAATTTCTGAACATTTGTAGCACAAACCAAGCATCAGTAAATTATGCTTAGAGTATTTGGAACACTTCCAACCTCATTTTCTTCTCTTCTCCCTCTTCTTTCACAAGAAGAGGCAGATACGGTTAAAATCACACAACAAAAATATTTCTATACAGAACACTCGCAGCAATTACCATTTTAATAAACCTTATTCTTTTGTGCTTAGGGTTTGTCCTCAGCTGATCTTGTTTCAGGTCAAGAAGTGACCCAATAAATGCAAGAAGCTGATATTGTAGACTTCCTACTTAAGTATAGCTCAATATAAGGCATGTTAATGGTAAAGTCTCTTGAGAGCACTTATGTGACAGAGAGAGAAACACTTAAAGGAATTATTCATACACTTGTTTACGTTAGTATTTATAGCATTACCCTTAAAATGAGCACTTCACCATGTGAAATCCACAGTACCTATAAAATGTTACATCGAAAACAAACCAATCAAATAAATAATGCAGGACTATTTGGGACTATCTATTTGCACTGGGTCACAGTCCTACCTAGGTCTGTCAAGTTAAATTCAGGACTTAAGTGAAAGGTCTCAGTAAGGGACTCATTCGAAGTCCACATTGCATAGCTCACAGCATATTGACAAGACTTCTCCTTTCACAGTGCTGCAGGAAGTAAGGCTAAGGTTGTCCTGCTGTGGATCCCAAACACCATCGTTTTCTCAAATGATCCATTTGATTTGCAGATTTGAGAGTTAAGGGGGAGCACCAGGTACTTCCTGTAAAATTACTTCATCTAATTGTCAGGTATTTCATTAAGACAAGCTCCACCGAGACAAACTCTTCTCCCACAACTGATTGTGGTGGCTTCCTTCCTAAGACTCAGAGGTCGTCTGCCCTGACAGCCACAATTATATAAAGTGCTGCAGTACAAAGCAAAGACTCAGGAAGTCAAATCAAACAACCAGATCCATCTAAGCCAAGAACACTAGTTTCAATTCCACATCAGTATTAAACATCATCTTTACTATGGTCTAATGCTGCCTTCTTACTACACCTCCTACACAGCAAGCAACCCCTTTCACTAGCTCAGTTACCAGGCTCAGTGTATAGACCCTGTAAAAGTCATTATGGCAATGTAATTTCTAGTACTTGCATTTTCACTATAGCAAAATCTCACAGGGATCAGACCCACTTATGGTCTTAACTAAAACTAGCCATCTGACTTAATTAACACTTAGAATTCATCAAACCTTGCAGGGCTCATACTGGGCTCTGGGGCAGCTTGGCAGTGCTCACATTGGGCTCCTGCTGGGTCTACGTCTCTGGTAGCAGCATTTTTCCACCAGATAACACACTTGGTGTTAAAGCATAGGAAGAATGAAACTAAAAATAAAATCAATTTCACAATATCTCCATGTCACTCAATGCACCAGACAGCACAGGGAGAACAGGAGGCAGAAATAGTAAGAGCAGCAGGAACTAAGAGAAACTCACATTGCCCGTATATATTTGCTCCATAAGTTGTAACTCAACAACAGTTGTAACTTTGTTAAATACTTTTCTGAGCAATACAAATTCTGAATGTGTTTTTGTTTCTCTCTATATATGCACATTGATATTAAAAACAGCAAAAAGATTTGTTTCTCTGAAGGTACTGCAGATGATGGAAAAGTTTCCCATAATTAGGAGTGATGTCAATAGGGAAACAGACTTCCATTTGGGCCATCCAAAACATCTAGAATTTTCAAGCCAAAAGTTCTATGCTCAGAGCATCAAACACTGATGGACAGACAGCTGCTACTCATGATCTTGGCTGCTTCAGGTGGGTCTGGGGCAGACCGGTGGGACTAGGTCTCTTATAACCTCTTTTTTCTTTGTGCCCTCATAGCACGCAGTCTTCACACAAGTCTGCTTCGCATTTCTTCCTTCTTTGTACCCAAGTGGCAAGTTACCAAGTAATACTCAAGTAACCACCAGAGACACAGTATTCTTTCAATGATCTTAATGTGATGGCTTGATTAAACTTCAGGAAGTGTTTTATTTTTCTCTTCTATATGAAAATGCAGTTGAATGTAAAAAAAACCTGTTCATTAGGAACTATCATGAGATTAAATACTTCCAAAATATTTAAACACAATGATCTTGAGAAAAGAGTCAGCTGCATAAATATACTTTTCTAACATGCAAAGTGCAATATAAAGGCAAACTTCAAATATTTAGCATGACTTTCCACTACAATTTGAATTTTTACCTTCCTAAAGCCTCAAAAATTATTTTGTACTTTGATGTTCTCTGTTCTTCAGGGAATTAATTTAATTATTTCTTTTTATTTATTATTATTATTGTTGTTGTTGTTGTTATTGGTGTTATTGTTATTATTATTACTACTAATAATGTTTTTATTCAAAGCACCTTAAGTCCTACATTTTGTCATATTTGAAGACTCTAACATTGTTAAGGCACAAAGCCTGTACCTTCTTTTCACTGCATACCCGTGGCTGCAGGCACTGAGAAGGAGCAATTCAAGTGCACGAGAAAGGCAAAAATATCAACTTCCAACACAGGTCTTTGCTGAGAAACTATTAATTTCCTACAGGACAAACAACATATTTGGAGGCAGTGAAAATATGACAACTCTATCTATCAATCCAACCAAGTTTATCGTGAGGTTTAAGCATTTTTTAACTGTCAACCTATAACACGGACCAAGAAATAATAAACTACACTCTGAACCATCTGCTGAAAGCACACAGGGAAAAAAAAAGATACAAAAGATGATTTCCAAACCATAAATAATATTTTTGCAGTCATACTTGCATCCTTATTTCTGAAACCAATTTAGAAAACAATTGGACAGGGCACCCTGGGAATAAAGAATCATTTGCCATTAGACTTTAATGTGTGATTACTTAGTAATGTAATTGAAAGCATGACTGTAGCACATTGCCAGCTTTCTATTGCCAGGAGATTACATCGTAAATGATACAGAGCATTTAATGTCTTTTTTTTTTTATTCCATACTTTTTGTGACAAGAAGTTTTGCTTAATATTTGAATTTGTTTTTCTTTCTCAAATACTGCAGGATCAAGAATTTGTGGGAAGGATCTGTGGTGAAGGAGAGGTAATAGGTCTCATTTCATCATTAACATGAGAAAACATAAGATACTCACTAATTGCCATGGTTGCATTGGCAGATTTGTCGTGGGGGCCAATGTCTGAATTTGAGGACATAAAACTAACAAAATGATGCACCTTTAGGACTCTCTTTTGGCTCTGATTCTGAATTTACTCTGAATTAGAGTAAAAATCAAGAACTAACAGTGCAGCCTATATCTGTTGGAGAAACTTCCTAGAAATGTGTTGAGTTATGCTGACTGTACCTCCTGGAGGCCTGACCCAAATCATCGTACTCTATAAGGCCTCACGGTGTTTAAATGCTTGATCTTCAACCAAGGCAGCCAGGCAAAGCTGGGTGGGCATTTGGAGTTGTGTCCTTTTACACCTGCAGAGACCTTAGACCTTCATTAGAAAGCTGCACTGACAGCTACAGAAGAGCTACAGAAATTCAGGGCTCCCCTTTGCACAGAAAGCATTGACTCAGAAGTGTTTCCTTCACTTGTCTTTACACCCTTTCCTTCCAAGCATCCTGTGTCTTCAATAACTTCCACAACAAGAATTCCATAGACTTTACAGGGGAGCCTGTTCCCCCAGATCGCCTAACATGGCTAAGGCATCCTGACTATGTAATTCCTTCATTCTCAGATCCCATCTAGCTTGCAAAGATGACTCTCAAGAGAAAATAATTTAAAAATTCAAGGGTTTTGGAATGCTGAGATTTTTGCCCACATAGGCTGGGGTACAAACCATGCCTTGATGGTGCTTGTACAAAGAACCTATGTCACCCTATCTACATGAGCCCCACATCCAAGGAATTTGCCCAGCCCAGCAGTCGCTCTATGCATACACCATAAACAAACACCATCAGACAAATTCAGTAGAACTGTGCTGCCACAGAGCAATCATCAAATGGTACAGCATTCATATTTGATTTTTTGATGCCTTCAGATTGCCTAAAATACGCATTTCACATTTTAAGGCCAGGGGTTTCTGGGATTTAAAACTCACTCTGACAAGAGAATTCAAGAGGGAGCTGTAAGGAGTTGAAATCCACGGCGATTTCCTCTCCCTTGCAGCCCATTCTCACTCGTTTTTCATCAACAAGCAGGGAATGGAGCTTGAGTAAGGATTCTGGTATTTGGCTCACAGGCTTTGTTTTGTCTTTATCCTATTTTGCTGGATGTCAGATGACCACTAAGGCAATACAGAACTCCAAGAAGAGTGAATGTTTCAGAATAGGAATTATCATTCACAGGCAACAGTCTCTCTCCTTTGTCACACCACTGGTACTGAAACCAAAAAGGAAAGAATAAAACATTAACTGCAAAGTGGAAAGCCTTTCTTCCAGAGGCTGATTCTGGGCTAGCTCTCCCTCCAGTAGAAAACATGACTGTATTTTGAGAGGGGACCTTCAACTACAATATGCAATTCATTTTTCAAGAGAAACTTTTTATTACAAGAGTTCTTATAAAAATCATTTGCTTCACAGCTGCTTTTACATAGTTTCTTAAACTGTTTTCACAGTTTGAATGATTGGAACAAACCAGATTACTTCCCCCAAATTGTCCTTGTGACCTACTGTATACATTAATAATGGGATATTTTTTTCTGCCCATAGCTCTGTTTTCACTGAAGAAAGCTATGCCAGTTGCATTAAAATACTTTTAACCTGTTCAATTCATGACAGTGGAAGTACCAGAGCCTTCTGGGCTTTGTAATATAATAGCATCCCTTTATCACTTTGAATAGTTTATTGGAACCAGCTTGTACAGATGATTTAGTTTACCATAGTGAGGCCACAACTGCAGGGCTCCAATCTCTGTTTGGGGACTCCTCTGTAACTTTCAATGTTTCCAGTTTGGCCTTCAGATAGGTTTACTTTTTGGGGTGTTTTCTGGTTTTGTTTTTTAAGGGCATTAGAGGGGGGTTTGTGGTTTCTGTGAGTGTTTTTACTCTTTGCTTCCTTTTAACTAATTTTTTCATATAAATTCATCTAAAATTTTCATTTTTTGCTGTCTTTCTATATATATTCTTAAGATAAGACCTGGTTCAGATAACATGCATTTTGTGAACACATGATGGCCACTCATTTTCATTAAAAAGGAATCGTTTTTGTTCAACACAAGGTAGAAGCATTCGCCAGCTCTATTCTACATAGAAATAATAATATAAGAAATATTACTAGGACAAGAGTCCTCATTCTGTAGAAAAGCACAACCACATTAGAGATCTGTGATTGCTCATGGACTGGGCCAGGTAACGAACCTGATGACTTCATGTAGCCGCTAGCACCAATCAGTGCATCTAGCATGGCTCCTAGCATAAGTCTGTGAACATCAACTTACTTTTTGCTATAACAGATACATATGAAATATGACTTGTCCCAAAAGATCACTTTTCATGTGCTCAGGGTAGTAGATGGCCAAACTATGCAAATAGCCTGTTGATCCTCAAGGAATACAAAAGTGTCTGGAGCTGTCTGAACTAAGCAGATTATGAGCATCACCAATAGAATGTGCACCTGTGAACAAAATCCACTTCACCTTTACACGGCCATTTGGGCTTAAACATGACACTTTGGCAGAGGAGAGCATTCCTTCCAGGGCATTTACTGGAATCCCTGCACATGATAATCTGCTGCTGATCTCATAATATGATTCCGTGTCTGGGTATATTAACAGTCACAGAGATAAAAGACTCTCTTTCAGCCTACAGATGAGTATGCAAAAACACAATTCAACTTACTACAGTTTTTGTTATTACACTTACATATAAAAGCATTTTAATTGCATTACAAATCAAGATTTACCACGAATATATAGAAAAACATCCAAGCAGCCTGTGTTGCTTCGAAAATTTTTCCGAAATGGTAGACTTTCATAAATTTTAGTGTAAGGTTTGCACTGGTACCAAAGTGACATTCTTACCTCAAAAATATGCAGCTGCCTCCTCTACCCTGAGCTGTTAAACAGCATGGATTTGACTCAGTTTCCTTTGCCTTTAAGATTTCCTAAAAACACTTGCCTAGTACACTTTTCCATCTCTTGAGTAATTTTGATAAGAAGAAGGCAAAATATAGGAAATTTTTCATCCTTTATGTAAAGATATTCCATGATAAGAAAGAGGGGTTGGGGGTGGAAGAAGGCAATTTTGAGTCTGCTATTTTTTCCCCTACAGAAGAAAATCCAGCAGTAGAAAAGTCTGAGGCCAAATTTATAAGACTTGCTAAGCACTCCAAAGGAAAAGAGGAGTGAGGAGGAGATGAAGAAGACACTAATTGGTGGTGACTTTCCAGAAGTGTGCTGGCAGAAAAAAGAGAAGTCCTGCAATGAAAGGACAAAAAGCAACAGTTACAAATAGCAACAAGGGAAATTCTAATTATATATATATAAAAAAATTGATCACAACAAGCATGGCTAAACACTGAAACAGTTGCCCAGAGAGACAGAGAACTTTGCACCTTGAGAATTTCCAGATCCTTTTCCGAGTGCCTGAACATCCTTATCCAAAACTGGACAGGGCAAGCTGAGCAACTTTGAGCAGACAAGACTAAATGACCTCCATAAATTCCTTCCAATCTAAATTTTTCTATGATTCTTCTATTCCATGTCTACATGCTCTCAGAGGAAGGGTGATAGTAGGGGTATATGGTTACAGGCTCTACAGCCACTGATACAAAAGTTAGTGGGTACTGTCACTGATCACAGTGTCTACTGTGATTGGGAAAAGCGAAGAAAATCAGCCAAATAGACCAAATGACCGACTCCCAAGAGAAAAAATGATTTCTACTCTCTGGTGCACAATAATTATGTCCTGATGCAGAACCAGAAGAAATCTACATTGCTCTTGGAGAAAATATTGCTCTGTGTCTCAGAAAATGGAATCACAGCAGATACAGAGATGGGCATTCACTAAATCTAGAAGATGAAAAAAGAATCCACCATGTGTACATTAAAGGATTTCAACAACTGTCCTTTTTTATGAGAATATTCGCCTCACAGTATTGTCACATCAACAAAGCTTGCAGTGTCTACTGTACAAGTACCAGTTGTGAACATCAGATACCCAGATCAAAGCTAATTCATTCTGAACTCCTGCCATTCTCTTCCTCTACTTGACTTCTCTGGATCAGAGGATGAAAATTGCCCTGGATTCCATCAAATCTGAGTAGTTTGTCTAATATGGACAAATTTCTTCTGGTGACATGCTGGTAATTGAGACCACAAAACACATTATTCTATTGAACTCCCATCACACATGAATCCAGGTTCACAGAATTAGAAGGCAAAGACGTAATTCCAGTTGACCACAGAGCCTCCAGTATGTAAATTAGATTTGGCTAGTTCTGTGCAACAGAGCTATCAAGTAAACTGGTGAAACATACCATAAGAAACCAGATACAACAGCCCAAAATAAACTACAGTTGGTTTGTCAAACTTTATAAATACAGTTATGTTGACTGAAAAAAATTATCCCCGCCAGTTAGTCCTATTTGGGGAATTACTTGGGAATGTTAGATCATGACTCAAAAGTCCTGCCATAGTTACAACACATGGAATATATTAAGTGAATATTCCAAAATTCTTTTGGGATTCGTTTTTTATTATAGGTCATGACAGGATTTTTTATTTTCTCTCTTACAGCTTTTTGTCTTTTACTACTCATATCACTGTACACCAAGTATGGACTGGTCCTGGAGAACTCTAACCCCTCTTTCTAAACTACAATGCAAACACCACAACCTTCCCCAGTTCAACAGCTATAAACTCACCAAAACATCAGCCATACTACTTTGTGCTGACTTATTTCTCCCACATCTGAAGTGAATCAGTATTTGGCCATCTCTGGAACACAGTCTTACTGCAAAGAACATATCACTAATTAAGCACTGGCTGATTTGAATTATCTGGCCAGCTACAGAGAGGTAATCTCCTACAGTACTAGCATAAATGTCATAGGCCAATATGCTTTATCTATATCCACCTAGCCCCATTGAACTCTACAGCCATTGTTCTCACTGAAGAGAGATTCCCTCAATTTTAAGATACAGTCAAGATGCCCAGAATATTTTGGATCATCAAAGAGCCTTCTGGCACATTTAAAATAAGAACAGCAACATTAGTTTCATCACCATCACTAAACGTGATAGTGGGAAATTGCATCTAGGAGCTGGAACTGTATCAAAAAGAAATTCCTGTACAGCATCACTGTATGCTCTTAAACCACTGCTAGCTTTTGCCCCAGAGACAGGATATACATCAATGATGTGTAAAGTAATCTCTGTATACTTTGCAGTTAGGTTTACAATTCTCTTTGTCATTCCTCAAGATAAAATGGCACTAGCCAGAGGAAAGAGCACATTTCAAGTGTAGGGGGGTTTGTGTTGGTTTTCAGTTTTGTTTTGTTGGGGTTTTTTACCTCTATTTTTTGGTGCACCAGTCCAGTTGGTGGAGATTCATATCTAGTCTTCCTTCTCTAAACAGCCTTCTATGGAATTGACTGCTATGGATAAATGCTCCTCATCCTGGTGTCTGCCAGCAGCACATAGACAGAGGTTTTCCACATTACCGTAAAAAACTCTCTGGTAATATTAGACTAGATAATGGTAGCTTCTTCTCTGCAGTCCCACTCCCAAAATGTTAGAGGAGACATCTCCCTAAACGTTAAACAACAGAATATTTTTGTAAAATTGTAGCAGCAACACTTTGATGGACAGTGTAGATGCAAACTAGCATAATTTTTTTTTTTATTTAAGTTTTGTTACATATACTGTAGTAAAGTATCCTAATGAGATCTCTGGAGACATATATCCTATTGAGGAACATGTGCTGAACAAACCACACCAAATAATATACTAGAAAAAAACAGAAAACATGTTTCTTTCTTTCACCACTTCAGTTCAGTGCTCTATCAACTGGCTGCTATTGGCAAGTCTGCTCTGGTTAATTTTGTCTCTGCTTGTTCCTGATACCTCTGCTACATAAAAAAGCCAAAGCACAAATTTAAAGTAAATATCTAGGTCTCACACCATATTGGTCTAACAACTTACTTCGAGCACAATTATCGCCTTTTGTGACTTGGTTTAATCTGCTCAGGAAGAGGTTTAAGGTTGGCCAAAATCCTATGAGCTTCATACAAGGCACTGGGCACATTCAGAGACCTATTTCTATAGCTGATAAAATATTTCCCTACAGCCAAAAACACCACATATTGCTGAAACCATACTTAATGTTAATCCATCTTACAGTAAACTAAAAAATTATACAGATGTCTTCCTTCATCACACTAGTGTTAAGTGTGTGCTTAATTCACAAGAACTTAAAAGTAACTTCTAAAATACCTTGTTTAGCTCTAACTTTTAGCCAATAAGTCTCTTCATAATATAGTTGCCTATGGAGTTAATATAGATTCACACTGTGTGGAGCCTTTCTCTCAGGAAGCTTGGTAGCCCTCAAAAGTTATGATCAAGACCCTATATTTGGTCTGAGGTGTCCACAAAACCAATATGAAGAGTGGCTAATTTTTGGGGACTATCACCTTTGAGACAGATAGATACCATTTTTTGGTCAAGGTGTCTCTTCAGGGTGCTACTGATGGCATCAAACGTTGACTAAAATCATGAAATTGCAAATCATCCCCAGTGCCACACTGCACAAGGTGATGAGCAGCCATGATGCAGCAGAGATGATATAATGCAATAACTGTCAAAGCAACATTTTTCCAGCTCCTATTGACACTGGCTTTGCTAAAGTAATTCTCTCCTATTCACATTACTGCAATAGTGGCAACCACAAGAGAGGTAATATTTACCTAAAAAAAAAAATCACAAAGTCATCAGTAGACATAATGCAAAAATAATTCAGAAAACATTAAATACTTCTGTCCATCAAAAACCCATGTCCTTTTGACAGGAACTTTATTTGGAAAATACTTGATGGTCATGATTTAACTGATTATCCTTTCCTTTGCCCTTTTTATGCCGGTTAATCTGTAAATAACATTGATTGGTAAGTATCAAAAAATTTCATTTTAACCATGGCCAGAAAATATGAAGAACTAAAGTTTAAAAAATGGCATCCTTTTTTTTCCCCTTCTAATTGTGTATATGCGTGTATCAACATCAACGCACCTGTTTCAGAAGAAAATACATTAAGGAATCCCTGGGGAAAGATGCCTTCAGTTGTATCTTCAAAATTTATGTCTTCAATATAGATTTTAGTGACACAAACAGTATTACTGATGTTACCATCTACAACAGAGACCAAGTAAAATATTTTAAATAATGAGAAACTCTTGAAGATTCTTCCTTGCATGCCATAACCAGAAAATCAGCATTAAATTGAGAAACTTCAGATACTCCTGAGCAATTAAAAGGTACTGTCTCTAAATAGAAGAAAAGAATCAGTCAAGAATAGTCTAGTCTCTGGTTTGGTTTTGGAAAGGTAGTACAGAGCTGCTGTAAAAGTTCAACTATGTATTTTTTTTAATAAAACGTAATCGCATAAACCTGATAACACTGGCTGACAAGCTACAGCAGATTGACAGAATAGTTTGGACAGACTATCAATCCAAAACTGCAGAGGTGAACATTATCATTAATAGAGCAGGTGAAAATAATTTAGGAGACACTAGGATTTCATATAGAATCTGATCAGAAGTTTTTCAGTACAATATTTTTAAAATAAAACTTCTCTTCAAAAAGGTAAATTGTCAAAACAAACAAGCTTCTTTGAAGGGAAGGAAAAGTTAAAATTAGAGTTTCTTTATTGACTTTTTTTAATATAGGATCCTGTGAATTTTCCCTTCAGAGTGAGGAACTGAAAGGGGTGAAACACTGGAGTGGTTTGGGAATTTGATAGAAGTGCACTACTTCAGAAGTGGAAATAAAAGACAGCTGTTCTATCCATCCTGGCTTAGGATACTTGGACATCCTCTTCCTACCTTCCCTGCTGTCAAAAGTGCAGTGAGGGCAACAACACACTTGCACCAGCTTCAGTGTGCCAAGTCACAGGCAAAGTGAAAAGTAGGTAAGCAAGAAAACACATAAAAAAATCAAGAGCACCAACTGCCTCAGGGAGGAAAGGAAAATTAGGCTATTCTTGTTATGAACTATTCTTAAAGATACTTTAGAAATGTGCTTAAGGGTGTGGCATAAAACCTTATTAGGCAAGAAAATGAATGCCATAATCCTCTGAACACTGCTTCTTGGCTACAAACATTTAAAACCAAAACATATTTTTTCCCATATCTGCTTCTTACCTGGCCTAATATACTAATAGTTAATGAAAAATTAAAGATATGTGCCTTTGGTTATTGTTGCTAATTAAAGAACAAAGTAGAATATTTTCATCTGTATCCATGATTTAAATAGTAGTTGAGCTTAAATAGGAATTATCTAAGGATTGCAGGGTTTGTCCCACTGTGTTACCTATAATTACTCTTAACCTACATAAATAAGATAACAGTATCCCCAAAGTAAATGAGATGTCAGCTTTCAGCTTGTTTCAACAGCCTGTTCAACCTATTGAAGGCACCAAAAATCTCCACTGACTTCAATGGACTTTGGCTCAAACCCATAAGTCTTTAAAGTATTTTGGATTAAAGTGGATTTTGGCAGTTCTCCAAAGAGAAAAAGACTTAAGAGCAGCAGAGGGGTTCCTGGGAATTGTCAGATGACAGGTTTTCCTATAGCAACAGACTTTCTTTACAGTAAAAATGTATCAAGCCTGGCATTCATTGAAAAAGAAAAAAACAAAACAAAACAAAAAAAAAAAAAAACAAAAAACGTAGTCCATTATAGGAATCTATTTGTTTTAGCATAAGTATTGCGCCTATTTAAGTGTCTGGGTACTTATCTTTAGGGGAGAGAAAAGCTTCATAGATAGCTAAATACACTCTTAATGCAGGTTAAAAGATCTCTTTAATGTTTTTAAGGTTTAACTTTAATGTATGGCATTATTACTTTGTGGAAGAGAAATTAAATGTAATGCAGTGGAATCTAATGGCACATGATGCATCTAATCGAAGCTTAAGAGAGAAAATTATGCTTTATGGATAAGAGCTGCCACTCAAATTACAGCATTTTGTATTCCTTTAAATGAATAGATGTTAAGAAGATAATCACCATTTCATGACTGATATCTTAGTATTGTATTTACAGTCACACATATATGCAGGTCACAGCTTCAGGGCTTGTGTTCCCCACCTCTGCTCCCCCTGGACTCTTTTGAGTTCTGGAGAGAAAAGTGAAAAAAGCACCGTGTGATTTGTAAGCCTTGAAATAAAAAAATTTCTTTAATTTGTTTTTATCATTCAATCTACATAATGATTTTCCACAGGCCAGCTTTTAGATGCTGTACAGTGCTTACCTCTCACTGACAGCAAGTGGTGGAGATCCAGTGAATGCCAATATTGTCAGTGATTTCACTGGGATGAGCTGTAGGACCACTGGATTGGATGACATTTTGTGGGCTACCAAGACTATCTCAGATGCTAAGTCAGACAACTAAAGCCCAGGCATGGGCATTACATTACTACTATCAATTTTTTTCATTCTAACTTCTAAAGGAGTTGGAAGGTTTTGGGTTTGTTGGTGTGGTGTTTGTGTTGATTTTTTTTCACTCTCACTCTGCCTATCACAGATGTTCAAGAACCTAAGTTCTCTTATAGAACAGAAACATCTTTCTAATTTCCATTCTATTGAATTTATGGCTGTTTTATATCCATTTATTCTTATGCCAGTGTTGTTCATTCTTCCTTCCTGGCTTTTATTTCCTGACATATAAAGACAACAATGATATCTCCCCCCCTGAGCTTTAGGCATAAAAGTGTGATTGTGCAGTAAAGTCTAGAGCTGAGCAGCAGAAGATACACCCACTGCTGAGCTGTTCATCTTTCCTTAGGGTGGTGGTGTGCCAGCTTCAATTAGCCAACTTAATTATATATAAAAACACTAATCAATCCTTGTCTAAAGATGTTACATTTAATATTGTCTATATTCCTTCAAAACCTACTAGCTTCACATTCTTTTTATTTTGCAGCTTTGGGCGTTTTTAGGGGCAACAACTGACAAATTTCTACAAGAAAATATTAGTGTCCATGTGATCACAGAACATTTAAAGATGAAACTAAAATGTAGAAATGTCTCTATGAGAGAAGAAAACAATGGAGAAAATTGTTATTTTTTGTTTTGTTTCTTACAAGAGATTAACAATTTCACTTTTCTATTGGTCAGTTGAGCTGAGGAGTTCCTGCTTCATCAGGAACCTAGCCTGGCTAATCAAGTGAACAAGGACCATATCCATGTTTCTGACTTTCAGAGGTTATATCATACTCACTTATAGGTAGAAATTAATATGAACAGCTAGAAATTAACATGAACAAAGGAGAAAGTGACAGAGTTCCAGCAAACACACCAAAAAACTAACAGAAGAAAAATCCCCAGCTGCACCCCTCTTCAGGTGAGGTTAAATGCAAAAGAAACTGTAATCAAAGTCAGAGGAATTCTCATCTACTAAAAGTAGTTTAATCATCCAAAGATCTAAGGCCTGCATGTTCTGAAAAGCAAGACACAAACATGCTAAATCAAATACTGTTTCCTTGCAGCACACATTTTAAAACATTACCTTTAAGGAGGTTAAAAAGTAAGTTTCTTATTCCACCCCATTAAGAGATCCTCCTACTGGGTTGCCATCCAATTGCAATTGACACCCTTTAGAGTTCAACACCCTGACCTTCTTGACACAAAAGTCTCTTGGTAATTCTCTCTTAAGAGATGCACAGATGAAAGAGACCAGGCAAAAAAAAAAGAAGTGGGAGGGAATTGTACAATAAGCATCAAATGTCACTTTATTGAATCTGGGAAAAGAGTATAAAGTTTCCACTTCTTTCCTCAAGCCTACATTGCAGTTGAAATGAACAAAAATGAGGATGTACCACAATTAAAGCACTCAGTGTTTGTGTGATGCCTGCCAACACTGTCTGGAAAGGCAGTACTCGTTCTACTGAGGTGTGCTTCCCTAAACAAACGAACAAAACCCAGAAACACTCCCAGAAACAAACAAAAAAATCCTCCACTCCTTCCCTCCTGTGTCCCTCGCCCCTCCAAAAAACCAACCACCAAAAAATTCCACTCCCCATTATGAGTTTCTTCTATAATCCAGAATTGTGTGTGTATTTGAGGCTTTAAAAAGACTGTATAAAATCTTTCTGAACAATTCAGCAGATCAGTCAACCCATTGAGAAACTTTAAATAATACTTAAAAGAGTTATGAGAAGACATTATATTGGCAGAAAACTGAGTAACAAACAAAACCACAACAAAATTAATAGACTGACATACTGGCAACGCACCATGAACTCAGGTAGTGGAAAATTTTCCTCCCCACTCTTCCAGACATTTTAAAAATATGCAAATCAAGGATTCTTATGCTCATCTAAGGGGGACCTTTCTCAAGTCTCCACTCACAAGTGGATGAATAAATGCACAGTAGGAAACAGGCTCTCACTGGTTTTATCCCCTTTATGAATACAGTGCCAATAACTACCTAGTATCAGATTATTAGCAATTATTATACCATCTAAACATAAAGAAATTTCCACCAAGAAATAAAATTCAATAAGTAGAATTAACCTTTTAACCGCTATATAAAAATACATATGCATATATGTCTATAAACATTCCTTTTTTCCTATTCTCGTCCCTCAGCTCTATTTCTTATGAAGCTGAAGGAGTCACCTGAGTGACTAGCAATTACATTTAGGCAACAGCATTTCCCACAAATGTATTTCAAACTGTTTAAATGTTTAATTTAAAAATTCATAAATATACCTATGAACAACACTAATACACTACCAGCTTTATAGGAGATCGATTTATTTAATCCTTGATATAGCCATACTCTTGGAAAAGCCAATGATATTTTGGTGCAATAAAAGTGCATACACAACTTATCAGATAATATTAAGCATATCTAATACCACTCACAAAGTCAGTGACTGCAAATGCCAGCAATGGTGCAGAAGTCTGGGTTATACCTTAGTACCCTGACCAAGTTAAACTGTATAGCTCTAAGTTCTTAAATCACCTGGCAGGTCATTTGTACTTCAGAAGGGTGTGAATTATGATTCTTTAACTCCTTATGTTTTCTTCCTTACTGCAGAGCTGCTCTAATAACATATATCTTGGGCACTGCAACAAGATGGATGTTTTAGAGGATTTGCAGTGGGGAGGGAATGTAGTAGGGATTCTCAAATGACTGCAAGAAGTACTTTAGTGTTTTAAAGCATGAGGAAGAAAATATCTAACAGAATTCTTTAATTTTTGTTTCAGCTTTCATATTATAAAACAAAATTAATAAAATAAAAGGACTTAAATAGGCAATATGGAAAGTGAAATCTACAGAGATATCTTAATACTGATACAGCATGTTAATATAAATGCAGCCCTTGCTAATATTAAAAATGTGCTTATGAAATATCAATTAGTTTCTTTACATATAGTCGTAGTTACCCTTATAAGTATCCAAATAATTGCATAAACAATTTTCAAATAACATTTTTCTTGAAATATGTACAGTAAGAATTATAAAATAAGAATTATAAAAAGAATTATAAAATTCAATATTTGTATTATAAAAATTATAATACAATATTTGTATTGTGTTGATTCACATGTCCTTTACTCTCTACCACAAATTTAATATTATCCATCTGTGTATCCATCTATTTTACAGATGCAATTTGTTCTGGAGATAAGGCAGAATCAATTTCCATTGTAGAAACAGCAAGAGGGAAGGAACGAAGAATGAGTAGGAAAAAACCCTCATGCCTTAGAAACTGATGCTGGAGAGATTTGCAGCTTCCAGGAACTAAAGTGCACTGTGAGTTTCTTTCCAAAACAACTTCCTTCAAACATCATAAATTCAATGCAAGACAGGCTTCAGTAATCCAGGTAAAGAGAAGTTTGTGCTCTGAACTAAATGAGAGCCAGAGAAGGACCATCGGTAAGGGTGGTTGGTATTTGCACTGTGTGCCTAAGTTGCTCTGCACTGACAGCCCTACAAGAAAAACTAACAGTTTACAAGATATTTATGAGATATTTTGTCTCCTAGAAACATCCAGTCTCTACCTGCTCCAGACAGAAGCAAGGAGCATGAAATGCGAATGTGGTTTCCCTCGGGACTACACATAATTACAAAAGACAGAGGCTAGATTCTTGACAGCTTTCTAGGATCCCATAACTTCGATCTGCTTAGAAGATTTCATATCTCCCTGCATGATGAATTATAGATTAAGAACAGTGTCTCCCACTTATTTTGTCCCCATTTATTTTGTCAGATCAGACCATGACTCCACCTCATATTTTCAAAACAATCAAAAGAAATCTTGGGGGAAAAAGTAACAAAAAAAAAATATTTAAAAATAAAGCAAAACTGGAGAAGACCAACTAAGCCATGAATCTGTTCACCATAAAACAGAAACAGTTCTTAGGATCTAAAGTCACAAGCAGCCAACTAGAAGAATCACTCATAAATACTAGAGGAAATAGCTTGGTTGCACTGAAGTCAACAAAATTTCTGCTACTGATCTTCATCTACTGAGGTTTCACCTCATCTTTTATGATCTCCTGGAACCAGTGCCTCGTATCCCCACACTAGTCTGTCTAAGACAATATTTCTGCATGCAGAAGAAAACCATAATTCCTGCTCATTCATTGCAACCACAATTCAGTTAGTGTAATGGATGCCAGGGTTTAGCTAGGTTATCATCTGAAACAGGTTTAACATAGAGCTTATAATCAGCAGGATTCTTGGGAAAACAAATAGCCTTGAAGGGATAATCGCTATTTGGAAGTCAAGTTATGTAAAACATATTTCCCCCTGTGTTATTGCTTCAAGTTGTTTGATTGCACCTAGTATGTGTAAAGAGTGGAAATTATAGAATCTTCACCCTGAGTGGTTTAGGCTCTGTTGTTGTAATAGCTACTTAAGTTTTAAAGGGTTTTCTTGCCTTTTTCTTTTGGTCTTTCTTCATGCAGGTAAAAGCTGATAGGAGCAAAGTAATGAGGCGGGATAAAGAAATTTGCAGCCAAGGAAACTCTGCCAATTTTCTAAGACAGATGCCAATGCTTTTGGCACCTTCTTGTAGTTGACTAAAAACTGAGTCCAAATTTATCATCAAAGAGCTAGCCAGGCATGCAGATTGCACACATATCTCCCTCAAAGGGAAAGCTTACAAAGTTAAAAAAACTTCACAGTATCACTTTCTCTTAAAACACAGATCAAATAAGCCTCCTTCCTTCCTCCCAGCACAGACAGCACTATCTAGTGCCATATACTCACAATTGCAATTCTTTTTACTCTTATTATTTATGTGTATTGTACACATAACAGACAATAAGATACGCTAGAAGTAAATATAATAAATCCACACATACCAGTGTGTAGCTACTATTTACCCACAAATATTCCCAATACAGAAACTGAACTAGAAAATGGGAGCATCAATAGACCAAATATCCCTGTTCTACTATAGACAAACTACTTCTTTCAGTTTCATCCTGTCAGGGGCCCAGGGGGGTCCACCGCAACATAGGCTGACAAGGTTTTCTTATGGAAAGAGTTGAAAAATGGAAGACATTTCTTAGAAAGAGCATTTACTTGTACATAGAGGAAATGAATATGGTTTTTAGAGCTGTAACGTTTAATTTTCTTACCCAAGAGTGTGAATTAACCTCAGTCATGCTAGGATTACATCCCCAAAGCTTTATATTGCATAATCATAATATGTACCAGAGTCATAATATAATGTGCATAATCATAGTATGATCAAATACATTAAAGGTACAAAAGAATGCAGAATATCATTGCATTAACATGTTCTTTCAGCAGACTACACCATACTTACTATGATGCAGATCCTCAGTTGATGCAGACTGTTATAACTCAACCCAAAACTAAGAAGTTAGCTATACTTAGCTTTGTAGAAAGACTGAGGGGAAAGAAAAAGAAGAAAGAAAAAAATAGAGAGAAAAAAAAAAGAAAAAAAAGAGTATAGAGATTTTATTTTAGTTTTATTTTTCTGCAACCACACCTACTTGACAATAAGAGGACAAACATTTTGACAGTCTGATGTGTGAGTGCATTACACACACACAGAGAATAGTGAGTCTGGAAATGTTTTTGTACAGATCAGACATGTAGCAACTTTCCAAAGTTCTGCTTGCTCTCTTACACAGGAATGTATTTTATAGACAAATAAAATATTATTCATTTTTCATTATAATTATCATTTCAGGAAAGCAGAGTGTTGCCAAAGTCACTTAATTTTCAAATTCATTTTACAAGATGGAGATTACACTTTAAACAGATAAAAGAATCTAAATGAACTAGAACAGGCAAATACATTTTGTCAGTTTTGCTCGAATGTTATTAACTCAGGAGGTGAAGGTCATGCTTCATGTCCTTTAAAAAAAATAGCTTTCCTTTAAAATTGTATTTCTACGGTCTCATTCTGTAGAATGTTTTCTGAGATGGCTTTTTAATTTTCTCTAATTTTCAGATAAGTAGACATACATACACCCCAAAAGTGACCTAACCCAAGACAACTACTTTAATAAGATACACATTCTCAATATCATTCTTAATGCATCACACATGCAATAGTCTCCTAGGACTATGTCCTGCCCTCTGCTATACAGACAGCTTATTATTCAAAATATGCAATGAATCATTAATGATACACACTCGCAGAGGGGAGATCAGAATTAAGCCCTTAGTCAGTGTGTAATATTTGCTCTCAAACTTCATCTATCAGGAGCAATGGTACTTCACTTACCATTGCCAAAAAAACAAATTGGAAAAAAAATTTAAAAATTTATAAGGTCTATACGGTTTCTGTCTGTGACCTCTACACCATGTATTAGGGACAGGGGTTATACTGAGTGCTCTCCTATTTCTGCCTGTGAGTAGATGTAATCCAAGAGTTATATGTTCATGAGCTCAATGTCCATCTTTGGGGAAGGGGCTATATTTCAAATACTCTCTCTAACAACCTATATGCTCACAAAAGATTAAAAAAAAAAAAAAAAAAGACAAAGAAATAGCTATCTAAAAGTACAATTCAGAAGGCAATATTAGAACATAACAATGACTCTGAGTCCGTAGTGACTGAGACAAATGATCCATTCAGCTTCTTCTGCTGTCTTGTCAGTCATCCCTATGGCTAAGGTAGCAGCATTTTTGGTTTTGTTTACATGCATGATAAAGAAGCTTAGCTGCTTTGTCTATTTCATTACCAAACCTGAAAGGACTGGAAGGTGTGGCCTAAAAAGGAGAACCTCAAAACATATCCAGTTCCCAGAAATCAAGACTCACAACAGGCCACATTTTTTGTTTTACAACTCCTGGAATTATTTTTCTGTCACATATATGCATTTTTTTTATGGAAAATAGGAAAAAAGCTTTTAGTAATTCAAACAAAACCTGCCTCTAGAATATTTTCTTAGACAATTTCTACTACACTCTTTTGTCATAAGTGTTGAATTCAAAAAAAATTTAACTGGCAAAAATCACACAAATTTAACACAAATAAATTAAAAATTCTTTCAATGTTCCTTAAATTTTTTCTCTACATAGGTATTTTTTGTTAACTTGCTAAGCATGTATTATGGAAACCAAAGACCTTTCTTGATGTGCCAATAGTCTCTCTAGGACCAGACTCTAAACTACTACTAGAAATTCCAGTAGAGTTAGACCCATCCATCTCTTTGCAGGCACTATTTGGATCCTCTGCATTAAAGCCTGGAAGTTTGGAGACCATACCCTCTTGTAATCCCTCCAAAAAGTTTTGAGGAAAGGAAGCAGAAATAATAAGAATGTTATTTCAGAATATCAGACATCCACATACCAAGCAAAGCCCAAAATCCCAAGATATAAAAGGACTTTCATAACCTGTGCCTGTAACACCAGATGTATCGGATTTACTGCACATTCTGCATAATTGATCACCATCAGATCTGCACATCCGGATCAATTACGTGTGCAATTAGCATTCTGTGCATATCATACAGTGCTTTGCCCCTGCTCTTTAAATGGCTTAAGACACTTTTAAGACAAAGTATAAACATTAGACGTGCATCCCCTGCACCTGAAGCTCACCCCTAATTTGGATAACCTTCAAGCCTGGATCCCAGGAATGAAATACATTTGTGTATGAAATTATTTATGTTCACGTTGAGACAGAAAGGACGAGTGATACATTTACACCCCTCTTTGAAGGTGCAGTCAAGTAGTTTCCAATAGCTGCCCCTTTCCTATTGTACACCTTCATCTTAAAACCTAAAGGAACATGAGCAGCAAGGAGTTTGCTGCAACAGTCCACAAAGCAGTATCCAGATATGAAAAGGGTAAAGAGTACATTTGTGATTAATATACCTGTATGCCTACTGCTGCCCTAGAGTTGGGAGAAGGAGGGACGAAAATTTTTAGGTGGATATACATTATTGTCATAGCCTGAACAATTCTTTAGGAGTACAGTACATGTTTTCATCAGATCGTCAACCAAAGAGAAGTTCTTACTAACAGAGATAAAGTTGCTAGAGGATAAAATGAACTGCATCAGTGCTGGGTAAAATTCACATCTCTGCCCAGGGCCAGCACCTTGAAGAAGAACCTCCCTTGCTCAGTTCCTATAGATGATGAAATCAAGCTGAGATGAAGAAGCCTGTGGGACCCACCAACTCACAGAAACAACTTTTCTGTTAACAAATCTCAATAGACTGCTGGACAAATCCTAATCCACCTTGTCTTTATGCACCGGTACCAGGGTGCTGACAGATTAACAGATTGTTTTACAGCTAGATATTTTGGACACCTAACTGAGTCCTCCTGGTGAGCCCCTCCTGAGCTTTGTCATCTGCTACCAAACATGAGACAGCTGACAGGTTTTTAAATGATGAACTCCTATGGGTCACATTACTTAATTATACAGTACATCCAGGGATACGCACATGGGTCTTTTATGGTAAATGATATGACTGTCTTAAAAACTCATTAATATGTCATTAACCAAGCAGACATTTACTAATTAAACAATTAGCCCCTCTCTTCTATTCCTTTGTTCCACTCAGAGATGCTCATTTACTGTGATCCCCCCTCAGATTTTTTTTCTCTTTTAATTTCTTTTTCAGGAAAACTCAGTCTCTATAAAACATTTCCTTTGCTTTTGTCTCAGTTTGGTCAAATGGGAAACCCAAACAAAGTCTAGATTTCCAGCTGGTGAAAATCAGCTTTATCTCATGGAAGTCAAAGGAGTTATGGTGATTTACCCCACCTGAGGATTTTGCTCCGGGCTTTTGAAATACAAGTTATGTAATGATTTCAAATGCAGGTCTACTGTCAGAATAGGCAGGCTTTTCTTTTCCAAACTGATACTGATTCTTACAAAACTTCCAGAAATACATCCAACAACTACTCTGAGCTGCATAATTATTACATACAAACAAAACCCCCAACACCCATAAAGCAAGTATAAATATGCAAAGATCAAGGCCTGGAAGCAGATTATTCTGCATCACCATGTGAAGTTAGACACCAAAGGAACACGCTGTATTCCTACCTTTGAAATTCAAAGGATTTTTAATAATTTTACTTGAGCTGTTTTCTGCTGATAAATGTAGCTTGATCATGTTTGATGCATTTTAACTGTATAGTAAACTCTGATACAAAGAAGGATTATCAAATATCTCAAACTGGAATATAGTGAGTTTGTTTTTGGAGAGAAATTGACCATTTCTCCTTTATGATCAAAAAGTAAACATTATTTTATTTCTATTTAAATGGTCATCTTTTTTACTGTATATACAGTAGTTTTACTAACAGATATAAATAGTTAATACATAGATGCTGAAAGAAAAAACAGCAAAAAGAATATTTCTTTTACTTCTTACATTACAAGTGTTCTAACTCCTATAATTTTATTTTCTCTTGCTTGCCACAAAACAATATTTCAGGAGCACCAGATCATTTGCAGAGGATTATAGAAAGGGTTCAACCAGGCACTAGCAAAGGAAGAAAGACAAACCATTTAATAGTCCTATCATTTTTCTGATAACACAATGAAGAATTCTGCCTTGGCTTTGATCCTTCCTGCACTATATCCTCACTCAGAATCACACTAAACTGCAAATCAAGTCCTAGAGGTCTGGGGGATCACTAGCCTGAATAAAATACAATTTTAGATACAAGGAGGGATAAAAACCTTCCCTTGAATTTTCACCTGCCATCACCAGTGAGCAATCTGTGCCAGCTGGAGTCTGGTATAGTCCAGCAGCATAAGTCACCAGGGATGATGAAGTATCTTTAGAGTTAAAATCAGCTTACACGTCAGAATTCACCAGAACCCAACAAGCCACCAGAAAAATGCCAACACCTTTACTGCAGTGGAGGATCTGGCTCCAAAAATGTGAGATAGTGTGTGAAAATGTGAAATAAATACAGTATTTAAGATGAAGCAAAACATGAGAAAGTTCTTTTTTAGGAGAATGGTTCTGTGTAGTCATGAGACAGATGTTTTCCATATTCTCTATGGACAAGCAGAGCGTGGGTAATGATACAAAGAGGTCTCCCACACCAGAACATTGAAATGCCTCTTCCTGAACTGGAAGGACAACAGTGAAGGCTCTGGAAAAGTCAGATGACATTTTCCCTGGTTATAGGTCCTGACTCCTGCCCAGTCACATATTCAGAACCAGCAGCCCTTTAGAAAGTAAGCTTGAGTCCATTCTTGCTGGTTTACTTCTGTGGTCTGTGAGTGATCAATTCAACTACAACCAACAGAAACCTCCATCATATATTTGCTGGAGGTCCTTTCCAGCCACCAGGAACACTGGCCATCCTGCAGAGGCACACCATGTTGCCACTCACAACTACATACAGCCTCTGTGTTTAACTCTGATCAGTCAGGACAGGAATACTACACAAAACCTATCACAGTAGAGATTTCTCTCCTACACTGTATCTATTAAGCATTAATTTTGTGGCAATAGCTCTTTTGCAGTAACAAAAAATTATAAAGAAGCTAAAGCCCAGATAAAAATTGATGTCTAAGAATAAATCCCTGACTTTCAGATTATGGCCTTTTTTATGCAAGTTTTCTTCCTGTATTGCCACTTATTTAGATAGTAAGGGCAATGTGAGAATGGAGACACACATTATGAATGTGATGTAAATCACACATAATTTTCATAGATTTTCAAGAGGCCTTTAGACAGAAGAAATATCTGTCTCCTACTGCTCATTAGAATCAGCTAAAGGTTTGCACATTTGCTACTAGCCAAGTCACCCTAATTCCACAATCAGGTAGTGATTAAGTATTATGATGAAACCCTGCACTTTAGATCTTCATCTTCCTCACTGCTACACAGACAAGAACACAAAGGCAAGGAAGCTGCAACCCCATTCTTTAATAGCTGTTGCATAGAAGGACAAATTTCCAGAACTGGAAACACAGAAGAGCAAAGTGGTATTTCTGTGAGAAAGACTTTCACAAAGGGAAGATCAATCCCCCCTCCACTGACTGAAGAGAAAATTAATTACTGCAGTTGGCAGAGGATAAATGATTCCAATTTACAGAGTTGTGTAATTATAGCAGCTGCAGAGTCGAAGACTGGATGCTAACTTTGAACCTCCACCCCAACATGACATTTCTACTTGCATTTAGTTCTGCCACTTGTGAGCATGTTGAAAGTTCTCTCACTGTGTCTTCATAATTATATGTTGGTTCAAAAATAATCATTGGCTGCATTGCATAGACAAAACCTTATCATCTGGTTAGCAAAAGGTATGTTATATAGTCTTTGAAGTGCTGAAATCCCCACAGTGGAAAATTTATTAGGTGAAAGTGATGTTATGGCAACACAATTAATTCTGCCACAACATGCAGAATTAACTACACTGTTAAGAATTAAGGATTCAAAGAAGAGTTCAA
This sequence comes from Lanius collurio, assembly GCA_020086605.1. Lineage (NCBI taxonomy): Eukaryota > Metazoa > Chordata > Aves > Passeriformes > Laniidae > Lanius > Lanius collurio. The sequence continues at coordinate 19,294,599 of JACBWW010000011.1, read as the reverse complement.
AGGAAGAAAAATACTGTATGTCAAATCATAAAGTATAACCTTTTCATAAGGTCTAACAACACCATATTGTAAAGAGGCATCTCAGCAAGACATCTGTTAAAGAAAAAAGAGGAAAATAAATAGTTAAGGAGATGGGGAAGCATCGTTAGTGTTTTACTTGTTTTTCTCATGGGAGGTTGTCAGTTATGCTTGTAGAGAGAATTCTGTTCTCTTTTTGAAGCCAAGAGGAAAGTTTTTAATCTCATCTTTAACTTTAATCCTTTAAAATATGTAAGAGATTTAGTCGTGAACAGGGTAAATTTGGCAGAAGATCCTAGCTATGGAAGTAAGGTAATTTCTTTCAACTGCTGATTGCCAAGGGAGTTCAAAGCCTGCCACCTAAACTATCTATCAATTCCAGCTACAAGCTGCAATCTACTGATTTTTTACATTTCTTTCTATTGATCAAAAATATTTAGAAAAGTCACCAGCTACGAGTGAGTGAAACGATGTGATTATTACAGACAGGGATGAAGGCTCTCTAGTGCTGTTGCTTTTTTCAGAACAAAAGAAGAATGAAAGACATTTTCTCAAGCAATATGCACAATAGCATCTATGGTGACTCTGTAGTTATTTTATGCACCAACAAGAAAGGAGCTAATCCACAAGAAAAATTTCAGAAAATCTTAGAAATTTGGCAACTGAGCCAAACATTTCACTTTTAATACTAGGGGACTTTTGACTTTAACAGACAGTTTTGTACATCCAAAGGTCACATGAGCCTCGTGTACAAGGCAACCTGATTACATTCCATTACTGAAATGGAAGTGTAGAAGCCAGAGTACAACTGTTTCCCCTAAAGTACCCGTCCATCCATACATACACTGAAAACACCTGCCATACACAACCATGAAGCTATTGCAGTTGCTGAGGTCAAATCCCCTAGTATCCTCTAAGACTGTGGTCTTGTTCTGCTGAGAACTTCCTAATGGGAATAAAAAGCATTTCATTTTTGAGGGAGTTGGTTTCTAAAAGGCCACAGCAAAGTTGGAAACTGAAGAATATTTTTTTCATTGTGGAAAACTGGCACAAAGTAACAACATACCTTGACTAAGGTTACACAGAAACGCTTGGAAAAGCTGAACATTGAGCCAAACAGCTGAAATCTCCCTCTTCTGGTCATGGTCAGCCTCTGGTTTTAATTACCTGGGTACAAATCTAGCAGCTAAAAGGAACTAACAGATTTACACCTCTCTATTTAAACCACTCTTATTTATTAGGCAAATTTGCAGTTTTCAGTGCCATTGCATTAACAAACCTAGAAGACAGCTGAGGCCTGTTTTAAAAAGGACTGATTCAAAATTACTGGAGATCTTAGGTTTTGGCCCTGTGCAGTATAACTGATGAAGCAATTATATAATCAGATAGGCTTGGCCTTGTCTACTCTTTGATCAATTCAACATGTGCCAAATCCATGTCATATGAATGAAAAATCTAATCCAGAACAAAATGACTATATCATGGGAACAAAAAACTAATCCAAGAGGGCTCACATCTGTTCTCAGTCACATCAGACCCAGAACAAGCTGAAATGCCATTGAACTTGATGCATTTTATACCAGTACTAATAAGATTAGGATTTAACTTCCTCTTCCCTCTCTTGAATAATGTACAGAGTCAGCATATTTAAAAATCAATATGGAAGAAAATAACTGCTGCAGTACTCAATGCAGATATTATAATTTTAAAATACCATAAAAAGATTTGTTTCTTTTGAATCTAATTTGTATAAGGTCCCATTGTACAGATGAAACACTTCATTGCTATACCTCAAACAGTTACTACAAAACTTTTTTAAAACCTCACTAGCTAGATCATGAACACCAGTCATGGGTATAAGATATGCTTGATGAAACATTCTGGAAATCCTGAGCAAGCATTTGATATATTTATACAAGTTATACTCTTAAATTATAAGTTAAACTTCTGTAAGGATACTAACCTGTGATATAGGAACCTGTATAATTGAGAAACTCCCAGATAATTCAGTAAAAATGTTGCTTGAATAAGGTATTCAGAGCCTTCCAGAGACATGGAGGAGTTAGTGTTACCAGAGTTCTGTCAGGAGCCACTCCAAATTTGTGTGAAGTCAATTCAGATAACTTTGGAGAACCTCTCTTAAAAATAAGTTTTTCCTTGAGCAAACAGAAAGATAGAGAAAATTTAAACAAAGCACTTCTTACTTTGCCTATGAGTTTCCCCCAAGCTTTCATCCATACCACTGGCAGACTTCTGTAGCTGGATTTTGCTTATCCTTATAATACTATGATTTGTTGCTATGGAAATTATTGCCATGTCACAAATAGAAATTTATACCTTTGTGGAAAAAACAATATTCTAACCTCAGAAAGCACAAATATACAAAACTGAAAAATGACAAAAACTAAAGAAGCTTGCTATGAAAACTTTGCTAATGCTGGATTTGGAATCAGAAAGAAGCTTGAGTTTTGCAGTTTTGCAGTTTCAAGCTATTGAAATGTCCTTGATTGTATGAAGAACACATTGGGTGCCTGGAAGTTTTCTGACTATAAGTTTACTACCTCTTACTGTATTTAGTTGGAAAATAAAAATAAATCTATACTTACTGGGCAGATTTAAAAATTTAAATATGAATAAAAACCAGTATCACAGAGTCAAGAGTCCTGTAACTTTGAAATATATATTAGGTGTAAGAATGAGTGTAGGGAGACAGTCTTAGCACCCACATTACAGGTTTGTCTTCTCATGTTTCCTATTTACCTGAAAGACAGGAGGTTTCTTCAGAAGGCACTTTCTAGAGACTCAAGAAAATTCTTACAGCACTTGAACTAGAGTCCTGTTCTGACCTGGAAGAGAACTGGGCTTTTTCAATATTTCATTTTTTCTGCCTCCTGTTTTTGCTGTGCTTTATATGAATGCTGCTGGATTCTTTTGTGGCCACATCTGCAATGACAATAACAGTAATTTTGAATGTTTATTGATCTACTCTTTTTTCTTTTGAATAATCTATAATAATATGTCATCTGTGTGATCTCTCAAATCCCACTTGATGTGATTAATTAATTTGTTTTATTATGCATACATTTAGTCTCTCTGATTTTCCATTCCTATGATAATTCCTTGTAAATTCAATTATTTATTAACTTTCTGCACATAGTTTTCTGGATCTTTACATTACAGTGCTAGTGAAATCTAGACAGAAATCTCAGAACCACATGACTTCAAATAGACAAAAGATTCTATACTTTTTTTCAATAACATGCCACTTGTGCTGCTTTTCTGCAGGAATGCTTTTCAGTTGAAACAAGATAAGTCTCATAAAAAAGAGCATGCACCAGAGAATTAAGACTGCTAAGATGATCTCTAGCTGCCATGTTCAGGAAGTGCTAGAATTCACAACTTCCACACAAAGACTACAGTTCATTTTACTCTCTGAAACCATCATCCTGCAGAGAGAGCATAGATGTGAATTTCCCTAGTTTTCCTGCAGATTCTTGTAATTCAAAAGATTGGGTTCCTAAATTCTTTTGTCCTTTATCAAAAATGAGAACTGCATATGTTTAACATATAATAAGGATGCTTCATCTTTGTGAAACTGGAAAACATCCTTCCTCGTGTCCCTCCACATTATCCTGAAATATGGCCTCAGTGTAATAGATTCATTGAGGGAAATCTTCCTTTGTTTTCTTTGCCTCCTTTTCTTTTGATCCCCAAACCAGGAAGGAGCAGGGCAGAAAATGTCAGGAAAAAAAAGCAAGTTGAAAATCAGACAGATGCAGACTACAAACACAAAAATTATCTTATTACAAACCTCAAAATAGCAAACAACCCCATAAATAAAGCTTTCTGGTCCATTTAATTCCTTTTATTGTTGTCATATTCTCAGACTAATTCAGCTGACTAATACTTCATTCACATAAATGTTTCCAGAAAGCTTAAGTGCAGCAAAGGCTTGTCCAAATAATTATTATTATTGTTGTTGTTTAATTATGTAATTATATTATTTAATAATAATAACAATAAGGATATAATACACTGGAGGAGATGAACACTTATATTTATAAAAGCTTGCAAAGGTTAAAAAATGTCTTCTGGTGTATAACTGTCATCTACCCCAAAAAACCCCAAACAGACTGTAAATGATGTACCAGCTCCTCAGAAAAATTGCAAAAAACAAATGACAAATGCCATTTGTCAAGCAATCAATATAGTAAAGGTTTGATGACACAAATAATTACCTAAATAAATTAAAGACTTCACTCAAACATCAATCTTAGAATAATCTAACATTGACTTTCAGAATTATCTAGCCATTCTGGCATGGAGTTGAAGGATGAGTGCTGAAAAACAGACAGAAAAGCAGGGCTGCCAGCTGGGGAGGAGAAAAAAGCCTTTTTGCTTTAACTATGAGAGATGTTTTATATATTCGTTGAAAAGATCTTTGGTAGAATGGAAAAAGCTGAAATACTGTAATAACAGTGGAAGTCACAGGAAAATTGATAAAGTTGAAACACCATTCATGAACCACTGAGTGAAACAGTAAGAAAATGAGGCAGCAGAGACATTATCAGGTATAGGATACATAAACATATTTATGATATATAATGTAAAATGGTTATCATATAAACATATTTATTTTTCTTGCAATGAAAAGAAGTTAATGTATTTAGAACATGAGGACAATGCTCTGCTACCATAAGAAAACATCATCTACATACTGACACACAAAGGCTTTACCTGTCCTTGAAAGCTGTAAGGTAACAGCTGTAATGGGTGCCACTTTTTCACTCTTCTTTCACTTACCGCAATGGGCTAAAATCTAATGACTGGAAATAAATATGAAGCCAAAAAATATTTCGCAATTATGAATGTTTAATACACCTGATGTGAATTTTCTTGACAGCAGGGGGTATTTCTAGTGATCTGTTTTGTTTCATTCATAGCACTCTTCCATGTTTCTATTGCTAAGCTTCTATAGTTACTTGAAATTTTTTATTACATGCTTGCTTTCTTTGACCAAATAACCTAAGTGACAATTCTTTTAAAAGGGATACGTATAAAAGCACAAAACAGGTAATGTGTTTCTTATATTCCACTACAGTTTCTCCTAAAAAGTCCACCAATTTTTTCTTTTCCATTAATGGAATTGGAATAGTCCAATTCAATAGGTTTTGCACAGGATCCATAGGCATGTTCTAAGGTGACCATGACAAGAACTTAGCATGAATAATAAATTAATTACAAAAGGGCTTGGACATTTGGGTGGAAATGTTTAGAGATTTGAAAATCAAGAAACTTCAAAAGTGACTGTGCAGTAATATCAATATTTCTTAAAGCAGATGAAAGTCTTCTCTTTGAGGAGTTTATAATGTTACACAGATGACAATGACATCAGTGTCTGATGCAAATTTCACTTCATTATTGACATATTTCTGTGTATAAGAATCATGCAAATATTCACTTCAGTAGTCCTTAAGTTTCACAGAATTTTGGAAAGAAAGATATGCAATTATACAAAGCGAAGTTCCTTGCTTGTATCAGACTTTGTTAGCAACAAAGTTCTTTTTAAGAGATTGCTCTAGAAACATCTTAATTTTATCGCAGGTATTTTCAGTCCTGAAAGCAAAACAAAGCGCTGTGTTTCAAGTCAGTTTCATTGCAAACCAAACCAAAACATTTTGGTTTAGTTAGTTACCATTCTGCACCTGCAGCAGCCCTCCGTTTAATACACAGGCTACTGTCCCTGCTCGGAGCTACATTTCCCATCAAAGAGCAGCCCATCTTGGATCACACAACATGAGCCATTATGGGAAACCCAACAGTGCTGATGGGCAAAAGCAAGTACAGAACACAGAAGCCACATGGCAGCTGTCGTGTAGCAGTAGAGCACTTTGGGTGGGTGCAGTGTACCACTGAAGTAAAACGTGCACCTTTCCACTTCCAAATATTTTGCTGCTTTTGTATCACTTCTAAACCAAATGTAATGTCCCACAGGAGTGGTGTTCCACGTTTTGACTCCATGTCGGGCTAAAAGAGTGTTTTGACATATTCAACCCAATAGAGTGCTTTGTATAGATGTTTGCAATAAAAAAACAAAACAATAAAAACCCTCCATCAAATAATTTGTGAATTGCATTTGTGCTTTATATTATTTTGATTTATAGAAGTTCATGTTTCCACTGAGACAAAGTTCCAATTACCTGTCATCAGTTCAATTTCCTGAAGCTTGAGTAAAGTTTTATCCAGGTTCTGAGTTTGTTGACTTTTTTATTCATTGTTTTCTATTTATGTTTAGGACACACTCTTTTTTTAATGTTTTAATGACAGAACCATTTTTTCATTACCAAAACAAAGGTGCGATTGGCATTCAATTTTCCAAACTATTTTTCAGTCTTCAGAAGTGCACTAGACATTTCATAAGAGGTATGAAGGGCATCAGTGAGCTTGTGAAGGTGAACTGCAGTTTAGGCCATTACACATTTTATGAGATCAATTAAAGAGAGATACAAGTTTCAGATTAGATATAATTTTATATCTTAATATGATTACAAATAAAATTATCTGCTCTTCCTCAAGATATTTAATATCAGCATAATATAGCACATTTCTCCATTCGGTTTGATTTGTCATCACAGAAAATTAAATGAAGTTATCCTTATATCTCAGAAGGTTTCAAGGACCACAACAATAATAGTAAATTCATGTTAAGGTAATTAAGAATTAAACTGGAGAGAACTACACTCAGTGAGGAACTGGATAGTACTTAAGACACACTGATAATGTGGATGTATCTGAATTCTTCTTCCATTACTTGTCAAAGCACAGGTATCTCCATCCATCTGGCTCTCCCAGTGTGGGTACCCTGAAAACAGGAAACTACCACTCCTCTTGGTGAATTAAGTGGAATGTGGTAGGGCTGTCATCCAGCTTTTGTTTAGCAACTTTGTGACTAGTGGATTTTTTTTGGAAATGGAAAAGCCTTTTCCAAAACACCTTTCTCAGTTTTAGGGAGCTCAAACCCCTATCTCCAAAGAGCACTCTCAGCACCAAAATACATTCTGTTCTGGAATAAGGAATTTTCTCCCTCTTTCTTTTTGAGGCTATGAAACTGGAGTGGTAGAAATCCAGATTCATTGGATCAGAAAGAGTAACTGGCAAGAGGATCTAAGTGAGAGTGAGGACCTGAATTCTAGGAATTCTCTCAAGCACAGTTCACTGCAAAGTCCCAGTGCATCCAACAAGCTTGTAATATGGCTATTGGAAATTTTCTTTCAGGGACTTAAGTTAGGGAAGAACCAGTTTCTGCATCCCAAATGAACTTTAGGAGAGTATACACCGACAATATCAAAATGTCTCTAGCTCTCAAGTGTGTAAGGTAACTATTAGTGCATTTGGGACTCCAGAATTGTGGGGAGGTGTGTCATGACGTTGACATCTGCAACTGTAACCACCAGCTGAACAGGGACTTTCTGGAACACAGTTTGTGATTTCAGATGTCTGTGTCTTATTCACGCTCCTAAGCTCAATTACTGAATCTAGCCTGAAGTGTGCTTGTGGTCACTCTTGGGTTATATTCAGGTACAAGGGTGGGCAACAGCACACCCCAGAGATCAATTATTCACAATGCAGTAATGAATGTTATATCACATAGGGATTTTCGATAACACTGCTCTCACCAAATTCTGTAGCAAAATTCTCCATTGTAATCTGAGCAGAAGCAGGTACCTATTGTCTGTTACTGTCTCTGAGTGCTGCTATTGAGCTGTAATTTGTGTGAAGAGGACATTGCTCCAGAAATATAAACATATGAGAAATCCATCTAAACATTTCCAGCCTTGACATTATTACTTTCTATCACTAAACCCATCCTTGAAATAATCTATTTTCATGCCCTTCTACAGCCTTTCACCAATCCTTTATCCATTGCTGCACAACAAACAGCCTTAAACTTTAATGGGCTGCATGACTTTTATTTCCTCCCTGTTCATTGCATTTCATCTCCAAAGTTGCCACATATTTTATATTTTTAACACAAAGGCACTTGGAGTTGTGACTGTGCCTGGAAGATTGGAAAATATCTATCTTTAGGCTATATTATATGCATATGAGGACCTAATACTATCTAAATAACAGTTAAAACCACAACCTTCAAATACAAAGCCAGCTATTAAAATATTGCTGGAGGCAATGTAGCAAGGTTTTATACTAGTTTTATGCAAGATACAGGAACAGGAGAGAAGGTTGTGTCATTTGAATGACTACACTGTATTCCTCTCTATTTTCTAATTATCACAAATTTAATCAACTTGTTCTGTTTATATATTTTGTAATAACCTTTCCTCTCCCCTTTTTATTCAGGGGAGGAGAAGGAGAGGAATTTATATAATATAGTAAGTTTTAAAAATATGAGCTACATGGAAGACAGAACAGCAACTAAGATACTGTGATTAATTTCATAGACTTCCAGTAGGAAGTATTTAGTTTATCGGCACATAGTAAATGAATATTAAAATATGCATACCCCAAGGCTACAAGTGAAAGTAGATAACAGCTGTTGGTCTAAAATGTGGTTCCATAATGCAGAGATTGGAATAAGCTTGTAATTATGAATTAAAGCTAGAACAGTAAAAAAAAAATTACAAACACATTATGAAGATATTCTTTAGCTCATACCATTTAAAACTAGTCCTCTTCATTTAAGAAATGGAGCAGAAGGGAACAGATTGGTTTTATCAGATTCAGAAAAAAAATATTTGAGAAAAATCAGCAACAACCACCTGATTTTTTTTAGTTCTTGTTTTTAAAAATAAAGGTATCTCAGTTTTAGATCAAGAGAATTTCATAGCAGACAGTTAAAAAAAATTACCACTACTTAATACTTTAATGAAAAATCTAGCTTCGAATAGCAAGCATGTTGTTACCCTTAAACAAGACATCACAGACCCGGAAAAGGTGAAAAAAAATCAGAGCCAAATAATCTGCTTCATGGCACATTGCAGTGGGGCAAGGGGGGAGGAATCCCAACAACTGTATTAAGTATTCTCTTGGCCAGACTGTTATTCCTTTTACTCAGTGTATTGTCATTATGCAAGAAAGATATAAACTGATCTGAAGGATAAAATTGTGTCTGGCGTTAAAAAAAAATTATAAACTCCAATTTTTACCTCATTTACATATTATAGATGTATACTGTTTTTAGCTGATGCCTCAAAATTTTCAAATCTCTTACCCTAAAAGAAGTCATTACGAGTCCAATTAAAATAGTGTTTCATGGAAGAAAATAAAGAGGACAGCATTTTATAAACAAAGCCAAAGTGAAACCCATCTAAAAAGATCCCTTTTTAATCCACCAGGCACTAGTTCTACAAACACACACACACACAGAAAACCACTCCTTTTACAGATTTGTTAGCTGGATTTCATTGTCACAGCCAAAAGATGCAGTGCACAATTTGAAAGTTTATCCAAAACATGGAGGTGAAAGAAGGGAAGATTCACATTATCTAGTTCCAGCTCACAAATGATAAGGTGAATCTCCTTGCATAAATGACGGAAAATGCTAAACTCCCCCAGGAGGTAACTCCAACCAGCCTCACTGCTCTGAATCACCTTTGCTCTTTCTGTGTTGCCTAAACCTGACACAGGCATATGTTTAACTTGCTCATTACAGACTTGGATGAGGGGGCAGATGCCTCCTCAGAAAATTTGCTGATGATACAAGGCTGGGTGGAGTGGCCCATACCTGAGAGGATTGTGCATCCCTTCAGAGGGACCCCAGCAGGTTGGAGAGATGGGCAGAGAAGAATGTTCTGAAATGCAACAAAGGCAAATGCTCCTATACCTGGAGAGGAATAACCCTGGGCACCAGGAGAGGCTGGGGACTGACCTGCTAGAAAGCAGCTCTGGGGAGAAGGACTTGGAGGTCCTGGTGGACAACAAGCTGTCCATGAGCCAGCAGTGCCCTTGTGGCCAAGAGGACCAATGGAATCCTAGGGTACATTTGGAAAAGCAGTGCCAGATCCTGCCCCTCTGCTCAGCCCTGGTGAGGCCATATCTGAACTGCTGCGTCCAGTTCTGGTCTCCAGATCCTGGAGCGGGTCCAGCGGAGACCTACTAAGCTGGTCAAGAGTCTGGAGATTCTCTCTTATGAGGGAAGGCTGAGGTAGCAGCTGATTCTGTTCAGCCTCAAGAAGAGACAACTGAAAGTACACTTCATAAATGTCTATCAGTATCTGAAGGGAAGGTGCCAAGAGGCCGGCCCAGGCTCTTCTCAGTGGTGCCAAGCAATAGAACGGGAAATGGGCAGAAATCAGTGCACAGGAAGTTCCACCTAGACAGGAGGAAGAACTTCCTTACTGTGTGAGTAATTGCCCACTGGAGCAGATTGCCCAGAAAAATTGTGGAGTCTCCCTTGCTGGAGATACTTAAGTACCATCTGGATGCAATCCTGTGCCAAGTGCTCTGGGATGACACTACTTGAGCAGGGATGTTGGACCAGATGACCTACTGTGGTGCCTTCCAACTTGACCCATCCTGTGATTCTATGATATTTTGAGTATAAGATATGCACAGATAATCTAGTGGATTTAGGGAATCAATAGGATCCTAGGAATGTCTGCTTATGGAAGAACATACTTGGTCCTACTTCATCCAAATTATCTTTTGTAAGTTAAGAGACATTTGTGTGACTTCTGACACACTGTACATTTCAATTTTTAAATCACAAGTAATTAGAAACACTGAATGTCAAGGGTAACACAACATTCATTGTAACTTGAAAAGGAATTTTGAGTTGACCTACCAGGTAAGTCCTTGCATCAATAAATAGCTCTGACTTTACCATGTCTGTGCACCTGGGAGATGCTCTTCCTTTTTAAGGTCTACATAGGTAACTTTGAATAATTTCTTCCATTTTCTTTTTTTTTTCCCCCTCTCCACCCCATGCCTCCTTCCTGCCATATATATTTCTATACATGTGGTTCTTCCCTAAATGATAGAGACTCAAATATCCATTGACATGTAAAATGCAAGAAAATGTAACCATCCTTAGGGAACCAACAAGCTCTAAAAAGCTATTGCTAACTATTGCTTAAATGTTTAAATTGTTCTGTCTTACTTATTTTATTTCAGAAGTCATAGATCCTATATGAATAACTACATCACAGTTTTGTTTCATGTCATCACAAACCCAAAGCATTTTTATGGTAACAGGAAATATCACTTAGAAGAGCCACAGAAGTTTTTAATCTTTGTCCTGTTGCATTTGTCTTCTTATGATTTCCAATAAATCTCTAATTTTTAGAGGAGTCTTACATTCAGTGTCTTCTTTAGAGAAAAATTGTTGTGAAAAAGAATGAAATTTTAAACCATTTTTTATTATGACAAGGTGATAAAATTGAATGACTTATATGAGGCAGACACTGTACACCCACTTGGTATGTATTGGTAAGCAAAATTAATTAGCCCCTTCCTCTTCAGGACTAGGCAGTTTGGTCTATTTGATTGTCCTTTTCAAATGATTGTTTAAGTTTTCTACAAAGAAAAGAAAATACAGCACCAGGAATTAAATTACAGAAATTTAGTAAATCTTTGCAAGTATTTCACAAAATACCATTCTTTACCTAATAAAGGGCAAGCAACATATTTTTTGATTTCCCATTCATTCGACAAAGCTATGGTGTTTGTAATTGTGTACATAAAGCCATCAGTCTTGCAGAGCCGTCTTTAGCTGAGCAAGCCCCAAAGCATCCCGTCCATTCTGCTCAGATCTGATCAGCATCTTTATAGTTTATCAGCCTTGGGGTTCAATTTTGTTTTGGATGCTTTTATAAATGAGCACAATCACTGGTGAATCTGTTCTTCCAGATTGCAAAGAGAAAAATCGAGAGAAGAACTTTAGTAGATTACTGTGTCACTGAGGATAAAGTACAAGCACAAATGCACCTAAAGTAGTCTCAGAGATTATTTCATTGGGTGTACATTTTCAGTTTTATTTCAGTAAAATTAGATGATTGTCTTAGTTATTATTGTTTTTGAAGCTATATTCTGTCCCCAGGCAAGGTGCATGATCAATGCACTATCTAGCAAAATCAATTTGTTGCAAAGTACTATTTATTTAAGAAAAGGAAAGAGGGGGAGAGAAGAAGAGAGTAATGCATAGCAAATGTGAAGATGATTATAAGGCTTTCTTCTAGTAAAGCTGAATTTTATCACTGAAGAATGGAAGTTAAGAAATAATATAGCTGATTTCACAAATCCTGTACAAAACTACTTCTATATACATATTTAAACTCTAAGGTAACTAGTGGAAAGCTATCATCAAGTTTTGTGGTTCCTTCTATTTTTCCTGTAAGAAATGAGTTTCCAAAAATAAATTAATGTGACCAATGATCCTTTTCAGATATACTGATCAACCACACAAGTGTTTCCATTTTTGCAAATCAGGATGCAGGAAATAATACATACATTATAATATAAAAGGGGGTTTGGTTTCTTTTCTATAGCAATGAAAAGTCTGTACTTGCTATGCTTTCTTATTCAAAACATCATCAATATCACTGAATATCTTATGGGTTAGGGGAATGTGATTTCCTCAAATAGCAGAAAGGCTGCACTCTCATGACAGATAGGGTCAATTTTGTTTTCAGAAGCTGTTGATGCTCTTGAGTTATCTCTGTCATGGCCACCACATTAGAAGTGTAGTGAAAATCCATTATCTGCAATCTCAGTCGAAACATTTGCCACTCTGAATAGTTATAGGCAACATAAACTTCCAGTCAGTTGGAAACTGAGTACTCATAGGTTCAATGAGAAAACTACTTCACCAAAAATGGTTAACTACCACTGGTCAGAGTGGCTGTCATTTCCTCATTCAGGGTCATCATCAGAATATTAAAAAAGGTTCCAGAAACTTTGATGCTGTAAAGAAATTGGATTCCTAAATTGAATTAGGAATCCAAACTCTGACACCAGTTTGGATCCTCACCTATCTAACTACAGCATGTGCTGTACAGTGACCACAGATACACACAGGTGTGGATATAACCATTTCATTTTAGGATTTCAGGAACAAGAGAGCTGAAATCAGGGGAAAGAACACAGCTAGCTGAAAATGATGGTGAATCTGGGTGGTTTTACATCTCATAAAAAACAGTGTTCTCAGTACTGAATTTTGAGGTAGGTAGTTTCTCTTCTAGCAGATTAGTAGAAAAGGGGTTACTTGGAATGCAGCAACAATCTCTAATGGCACCACTTAAGTTATCCTTGCTGTCTACTTAATTATCCTTCCCTTTAACTGAAAAAGAGAAGGAGGACCCATGTTGTTGTACAACAGTATGACCAGTTAATCTATCTGGCATTTGCTATTAATAATGCATGTTTTCAAGCAGCAGGACTACAGAGTAATGCTTTCTGGGTTTACATTATCAAATGATAGGTAGCATTGCTGAAGTAGATCCTCTTGAGGCCACAATGGTGAGAGATTTGAATAAGCCATTTTCAAAAGGTGAGATGATACATATTACTCAGAGCTACTTAATGAAGCAACTGTGTGTTTGGAACTGCTGCAGGAGAAAGAGACTTGGCAAGTGAGTTAAAGCAGCCTCACAGGAATTAGGACAATTCTGACAGCCCCGTGAATGGCACTAGTCAAAGCAGCGACTGGGAAAGACAGTAAGCCTGTCCAGCTACACAACTGCTGATGTCCCTGTCATACCTGCATGCTTGCTTTTATTTTTCCCTTCAGAATTCCCAAACACTGACCAGGAACAAATGCAGCCTTAGCTGAGTGAGTGGGTAAATATCACAATAAAGGCAACTCAAGGAGCGTGTAAGCACAATAAGCCCCGCGTAAAGGTATTTTTCTGAACTGTCTGCTCTTTTACACCATCTTATATTCCTGTTAAGTGTTATTGTGTTTTAATCTGCTCTTTAGAAAGTATTTTAATTGCTAAGGGAGAGTGAATAATCACTGGAGTTATAAATCAGAATTAGGTTTTCACTGAAATTCCAAATTCAACTCCTTCCTTTCCCCCACCCACATATTTGAGTTTCTGTCATTCAGACTGTAAATTACTTCATGCAGTCATGGGCACAAAATATACACATAAACATTTATATACAAATCCAGACATGAATACACACCTGGAAAAGATGTGTTATTCTGCAAATAAATAACCTGGCAGATTATGGTGACTAAAAAGAAAATTCCTCCACAGATAGATCATTTCCAAGGATCCACTTGAAGCTGCTTGCACTTTCCTCTGGAATGTGTGGTAATGGTCACTGTTTAAAAGGAGGCCAGACATTTCATGGGTGAGATACCTTCTGTTCCTGAGACTGAGGCTGCAGACAAACCCACCAGTTCTGAGATCCTGTTTCAGACCAGAAAATCTGTGGCAGACTTGAGGACCCTCAAAGATCTGAAAGCATAAGTTCTGGGGAGGAGACCCATCTGCATATGGCACACTACTGCTCATACAGGAAGAGAGAATTAATAGTTCACAATCTGTTGTATATGATGGTATCATGCTGGCCTGACAGTTTTGGGTCAAGGACGCAGAAATCAAAATGTAAATTAACACACAGTGAATGATAAGGGGAAAAAATGCTACACAGAAATTATTAGATTAAGAGATTATGACAAAGAAGTCAGATTGTATTAGGACACTCATAGTAAGGTTCTCAAAAGATGCAATACACTTTTTTGGTTAGGGAATACACAATGATGAAGCTTAAGATATTTCAGTATAAATATTTTCTCCCATTTCAATCCACACATCACCTTTTCAGTTATGTTCTATTGTGAGTTTTATGTTTAAGTAGACTTCAAGTATTGAAGCTGAAGACACAATCGAAACAGACAGCATTTTTATGAGTTTTATGTTCATACAATGACAAGTTGTAATATTCATGTATTTCTTGTGCTTACTATCAAAGTGGAATCAAACTTCAGCACATTTCCAGATTAAAAAAACAGAAGGCTCAGTCTTGCTAAGTCTCACATTTATCTCACATATTGCAATACACAGGGTTTTTTAGGGCTTCAGCAGCTGTAAGGTATAGATTGCATTAGAAACAGATTCCAATTAAAGAAAAAAAATCATGATCATATTCATACAAATTCTGTCGATGAAATTATGGAGAATAACCTTGGAAGGGTATGTTCACAGCTCAAAAATATTAAAAATTCAAGGTGTAAATATTTTCAGGATCCTACTGGTATCTTATTAATAGTTTCATCAATACTGAAGGTAATTTGGAAAAAAAAGTGAAATTAAGTAGCAGATGCAGCAATAAGGTAATCATAATGACATTGTTGGGCTATATTTAAACCCATATAGGATCAAAAGACAGTTAACAGTCAAACAGCAAATAAAACACATCAGGATATCAGAAGAACTCACCCACAATCATGAGAAGTTAATAAAATATATTGTTCTAAGTCACTAGTTAAAATACTGAAAGAATTAACTATGGTAGAAGGTAAAATATTTAATTTTATGTTTTGAAATTAATATAGTAAACTGCAGCATTGCCTTCTCAGGAAATGAAGCAACTTTCTAGTTTTTCCCTACTTCAGATTTTCATTGTTGTTTATTCAAAAAATAACTGGCACACCTAGTTATACAACAATAGCAGCTTTTAACAGCTTGTACAGCTCCTAGCCATGACTGACTGCAGGCTGAAAAGCTTGAGAAGCTTAAATTTTTCTAGGTGTTCTTGTGGAAGAGCATGTGTTTTGTTAACTTTTAAAAGCAAAAGATGAGAAAACTGAGCCAACACTGGAGAATGAATGAAGGCTCAATGTATATTTGGAAAGGCACCTGAAAGGTGGCATCCATTTCCAAAGCTTAATAGTTGAGAATGCATGTTTCTTTCTTTTAGCAGGAATCCTGCAATGTCATTCTTAATTTTTTTTGCTTCATTTGGCCACAGTAACTTCGTACTTCCCGAAGAACCAATTTTCACCCTCTCTTTTATTTTTTGGTACTGTGCTTGTTTGTAATTGTGTTCTACTTCAACTCTAAATTCAGACACTGGATTTAGGGAAGCCATCTGCACACTCCGATAGAAGCATTTACTTGTTGCTGTTGCAACAAACTGAAACCTAGAATTTGTCCAATATCTCAGGACCATATGTCAAAAAATTTGTTACTACCACAATTTCATCTATAGATACAGCACTACGAATATGAAGTGGCTACACCCACAGTAGAGAGAATTACTCACTGTTTTAATTATGCCAATATAATTAACTATAATTTATGTCAATATGTAATTTATATAGGTAGGAAAATCTTTATTGTACCATTTTGAAGCTGGGACAAGAATAGAGGGGGGATCAAACAAGGGGAAATACAGGGTTTGCCTTAAAAAGGATATATCAGAGGAAAAATAAGTACAGATGAAATTCTACACTTTAATTGCCACAGACTAAACTAAAGAAAAGTTTCAAAGAAATGTAGAAACATTTTGGCAGTCTGACAAAAATATCTAACATTTACAAGAGCCAGCTGTGTCTTGCTAGGATATTTTTCTCCCCTTCCAAAACACTTTACCCCTCAAGTCTGACAGATTTACCCCCAACATCATGGCATTGCTTCCTTCTTTATATGCAGAAAGGAAACAAGCTGTTGTACCAGCTTAGACTGAGCTAGAAGTTGGGAAATAAAACTTCCGTAGAGCTTTCCATTTTAATCAGATACAGTCACGCTATCCAAATAGGAAGAAATTTGCTATAAATTAGCCATTTTCCTCCTGCATTAACCATCAGAGAAAAATAATTGCATTTTGCAGCCATTCACACTATTGGGTTTGGGTTTTTGCCAGGTTGGAGACCTGTCTCAAAGAATTGCACTCCAACTACAGTTTATACCAGATTAATCCTAACAAGCACTGGGGAGAAGACAGCAGTGGCCAGTCCCTCATTACTCTATTAAAGTGCTTTGTGTTTAGGCTATTACAAAACCCCATGAGGAGTTCAGAGAAAAAGTCCAACTTGGCTGTTGGAGAAAGTCTGTTTCAAACCCACATAGAGCTGTGACAACAGAAGACAACATGTTGTGGGAATTCACTGGTTGTAGGCAAAGGCTGAAGAACTGCTACCAGAAGTAGTTTTGATACTCAGAAAGCTATTTCTAAAACATATTGTTTTCAAAACCATATAAGGTGGCAGAAATTCTCAAAGAGTACACTCTAAGTTTGTTCTAAATGCATACTGAGCCATGTTCTGAAGAGAATTCATTTACATTTTTGATCTACCCCCACTACTGTTATTAAAAAACACCCCAAAAGTTCGAATAAAATCATTTTAGTTACTTGATGAGCAATGTTTTCTAGAAGGTAATAATGCAACACAGGACCTAGGTCACATCTACAGTTCATCTGGGCCTGTACCTGGTCAAACACATGTCACTAATGGCTGTTCTGTGAAAGAAATGGCAAATCTAGACTAATATTTTTTCTAGTATACCTTACATATTATAGTCATCTGTGGTTTTACAAGCTTTTCTAAGCCAGAAGTTAAATTACCTTCATACTACAAAAGAGGTCCTATGTAAGTCACAAATGTACCAGGCACAAAAAGCTTCTTAGACCCCTTGTGGCCTTTTGGCAAATTCTGATCTATCTTAACTGGGTTAGCATCTCCTCCACATATGGCACAAATGCCTCACTGAAGTCAAAACAAGCATCTCAACAGCATTGTGTAGGCACACAATAATCTACTGATAAGATGTCAATCATAAAATTAGGACAAAATTCCTTCCCTTGTTTAACCTAAGATTTTTATTCCCACTATTACCGGAAGATATTATGGATGAGACTTTTAACTGTGTTGTAGTTTGGGTGAGATTTAGTTTAGCTGCAAACAGATCCCCTAATTTAGTTAGTTACCTATGTCCTTCACACTGTATCTGACAGTGCAGGGGCTGAGAATCCCCCCTATCACCCGGTACACCCTCCAATTTTCTCTCAAAACTTGGTTTTCTTTGTTCACACACACAAAACCAAAAATAAGCTGTTCGTTGTCAGTGAAGGGACAGCACAGCCTGTAGCCATGTAAGTGGTCATTAAGAGAGTAAAAAAAACCCCTCCAATTCCAGAGAAGAAAATGCATCCAGACACCATTTTCCAACTTAGCAGGTAATTTTAGAAATACAAAAGAACATTCACAGCATAGATATTTGCTTTAACACCGCTCCTGTATAACTAAGGAACAATTTTGGTTCATAACAAATGATTAAAGCACCAATAATTTTGACTAAACATGTATTTGAAACCCTCAGGCTGCCATGGACTTTAAAGCCATTAATTCATTATTTAGCTGTCAGTGTGGAAAAATGTCACAAGCTTAAAGGCTTAACAAACACTTCACAATATTAAAACAAATTATCACACTTGAAATTTCAAAATGTTACACGATTTTATTTATTAGATAGTGTAGATTACCTTTTGTACACACATTTCTTGTAATGTATTCTAGAACAACTTTATGTTGAACAGAATCTAATCATATTTTAAGCATAAATTTAAATAAAGAAAGAGAGAAAAGACCCCCTCAAGAGCTTCTGGGAAATCATTTACAAAAATCTTTGAGGCTCAGGTGAAACAAGTTGTGCTGTGGGATTTGAAAGATCTGTGGAAGTGTAAGCTATAAAATCACTTCATCTTGGATGCTTAGAAAGGTGGTTTGGGAAAGAAACTCCACTTTTTCAATGCCTCAGTGATATATGGCGCTGACACTAATGGCTATAAAACCTTATTAGGGAGTGCTGTGAAACTCATATATTTGAGTTTCTTATGTGGAAAGATTTGAGTATTCACATTACTGTGGAAAAGAGGACATGCCCACGTTCATCTCTGGAAAGTGGATTGATTCTGGCAATCTATTCGGGTATATACAAATATCTTAGCTCTCCAGGACTGTGACAGAAACAAGGAAATGGCACAGCTCTCGCTTCTAAAGCTCTGGCAAGTCTTTTTGATTATTTGATACAAAACTTAACTTTCACTGAATCTCAGCTGTGTAACCATCTGAAATAAAACTATGACATAAACCAAGGTTTGGGTATTGCAGACTTCAGCAATGAAGCAAGAACAGTGAATCATTTACATTTTGGTTAATCTTAGAATTAAACTTCTCATTATATAAAGCTAAGGTCTGGCTGCAAATTAGCAGACCCAACACTTAAGATCTGGGGCTGAAGCTGAGATTGGAAGCTCAAGTCAGCAAGGCACAAGGCTCTCAAGCCTCAGGGTGGAGGATGCCAAGGAGGCTCTTCACAGGTCTGACACGAGGTTGAAAGGCTATATCCCAGAGGCAGAACTTAATTACAGGCAACCAAAGCCCTTGGGAGGGGGTTGTGAGTCTTCTCCAGACCCTGTCAGGCAGAGGTCCAAATGGGAATTTCAGTGCACTGCTTTGATCCAAGGAGGAGACCATTCAGCTCCAGCTCTGCTTAAGTGGATGTCACTAGAACGAGTCTGACAATCTGTGCACTGTTTGATGATCCCACTTGCCATCAGCTTCCTCCTCTGCACTCTGCACTACACGCTGTGGAGATGCATCACCAGATAGTGAGGACACTTGCTGTGCTTGCCCTGTCATCAGCCACATCTCCTGGCTCAGCCACAGCATGGAGAGGCCTGTCCTGGCTCTGTTAACCTCCTGCCCCAGGAGAAGTGGAGAATCAGAACTACAGCAAGAATCAGATAACTCGGTCTTGGGAAAAGGAGTGCACCTTGCACTGAATTAATATACCCATCTCTGTCTGCAGAAAATACTACCCAAAAAGACCAGAGACAAAAAAAATATATGGAAGAGCTTTTCCTTGGATCAGAGGAAAGAGAGTACCATAGCCTGAATGCCAGAAGAGAAAGCATTGAAAGTAAAAGGAGATGGTTAAACCCTGAAGGGATTTCAGGAGCTCTGTGTTTAAAAGGATGTCAAGGATGTATATTCCAGAAAAAAATAATTCCATTTCAAAAATTCCCGATTGTATGTCAGTCCTGGAAAGAATCAACAACAAGAAATGAAATCACATTGTGAGCCACATTTAGAGATGGTGCTCTGCAAGATGCTAATTCAAAAAAGAGAGAAGAATTAAATTGATAAATCCTAGGTGGCTTTAGATATGAGATGTTCCAGGTGAAACTCCTAGTAATTTAGTTACCATATCCCACAGGAGGCACAGGAATCTAAAATACAGGTGTATTTAATATACCCAAATTTAAAAAATATAAACAAATCTCCCATATTAATTTTCCAATCCAAACAATATCTTTTTAAGGGGCCCTTTTGCTCTCACTTTCCTTTCACCTTCTAAACAATGGGAGACCCATTTTATGGTTTACCACCACTGGCATTTCCAGTATCTCAAATGCACATCTGTCATTCTAGAGTCTAAGTTCACTGTTAATGTCAGTGCAGATTCCTCTGAGTGGCATGGACCATTCTCTGACAGTAAATTCACGCACGAACATCACATGCACTAGGAATACCAACACTGAACACTGTCCTCACCAAAGAAGAAAGAACACTTCCTCTCCATGTGAAAGCCAAGAGGTTCCAGAGGGCTTGGAAGAAATTCTGAAACGGTTTTTTTCACTGTTCTTCCAGAAGACACATATATCCCCTCCAAATACCCACCACTGGTAAGAATGCACTGTGAAAATCACAAAGGGCAAATACTCCTTCACCAACAGGCTGAGAGTGCAGAAATGTAGGGTTAGATCTCATTTAAAGTATCAAAAAAGGATCTGGCTCAGCTGTCTGTGACATGTAGGCAGTGGATGCTCCTTCCCATTTTTGTCAGCCAGGGAGAATTCTGCCTTTAGCTGGGCTGCACAAAACATGGTCATTTTAAGTTATGTCAGTATCTTCTACAAGACACCTAAGCCTGTCTTGTCCATCTAATCTCATCACAATTCCTGCTACTAAGAAATGCTACATTCCTCAGCCTGGAATCGTGTCAGTGGCAAAAGAAACCGTGTGTTTTTGCTGAAGCCCCCCAGCCATTGTCCAATCACTTTTTAACTTAAGGTTAAAAAATTAGTTTTCAGTGAAATTAGATACTGTGTTCATCTTAGGAAAGCAGAGACAGGGAAAAACCATTTTTAATGTCATCTCCAAAGCAAAGAAAATGCTGTGAGCAATATTGTGTTAAAAATTTAAGTCCTGGAAAAACAAAAGCCTTAAAAATGCAAGATGTTACTAATATCAATTGGAGAAACAATTTTAAAATATTTAACAGGTTCCTGCTTTCCCATTTAGATAAAGAAAGGAAGATTGGAAAGACTTAGTAATTATACTACATGCCACAGACTCACAGATACAGAAAATATACGGTCGTGGGTAGGGATTTGCAATTGTTGTTTAATATGGCAAATATAATGAATAACTGAAAGACATTATCTATTTATATATTTAGAGACATTTCTCTGAGTGTATTTTTTGCTGTCAGACAGTTTAAGCATATGAACAAAAGCTTGGTCCTACTGCAAACAGTGGTAAAACACTATTGCCTTCAATGAAGCTAGACTTAAATATTTACATATGTACACACACACACAGTAAATATCTTTTATTTTTGTGTGTTGAAGCTTTACCCATTAAGTTGAAGTTCAAGAGAATATTGGGTTCCTGGGCCTCTGAAAATGGATAACAAGTAATTTGGTGCAAAGATGTTTCCAAAATCGTATCACTGTGATAGATCTTCTGGGTTCACAGTTCTGCATCAATTCCAGTGTACGCACTAGTTCTAGCCTGAAGCTTCAATAAACAATGCAAGTTAGTAAGAGGGGCCTTGAATTTTTGTTTCAAACAAGCATTTAGTTTATAACAGCAGGAATATATATGCACAAAGAAACCCGAATTTAACCCTTCCCCCGCAAAGACAGCAAAAAAAACCCCATTTCTTTTGTTTGATCCTGTCCAAAGATTAAATAGAAGTCCTGGCCTCACTGGACTTCGGATCAGGTTGGATAGGAATGCATTTGTGCTCATGGGAAAAAGTAAAAATAATTTTAATTTTAAAAGGTTCAGAGAATAGCACATGAAATCAAAATCATCTACCACATTGAAAATAATGGCCCCATCAAAATAATTAGGACATTTAGAATATATTCCACCCTAAACTCTTAAAACACTAAGCAGCTTCAAAGGAATCAAAGTATTTGAAAACTGTTATAATAAGAGTAAACCCAGTAAAAAGCATTGGACAAATATTTGCAATCACCTATTTGACCAAGATATTGTTTGTTTTACACAATTTATTAGGAATAAATGAATGACAGAGATATCTTTTGTCACCAAAATCAAGCTCTCTTGGGCTAAGTAACTCATTCCTGTACTTATGTTTATGTATTTTACAACAAAATAAGTAAGCTTCTTGTGCCTACCACTTAAAACCTAAATTGCCCTAATGGCTGAAAAATCTTTAAAAATCCATCATAATGCATTTATAAATATCTCATCTTCTGCTAACATGCCTATTGAACTTTTTAATCTCTTCTCCATACTTAATATCTTTACATTTTCATATATTCATGCAGAAATAGCTCCTTTTTTCCCATTTTTCCAAAATTATGAAATAATAATATTGTTTCTCAACAAAAAGAAGGCAAG
This sequence comes from Lanius collurio, assembly GCA_020086605.1. NCBI lineage: Eukaryota > Metazoa > Chordata > Aves > Passeriformes > Laniidae > Lanius > Lanius collurio. Next base: position 19,271,954 of record JACBWW010000011.1, on the reverse strand, counting down.
CTATCCTCAACATATTATTTTCCTTTTGTCTTGGTGTTTCCTCAAATAAAATGTAAGCTTAAATCTTGCTTAGATATAGATATCAGATACTCAAATTTCCACATAGAAGAAATTTAAATGAACAGAGAACAGAAGAAAATTATTAAAATGCAAAGTTAATACCTCATTCATTTTGCAAATCATTTTTAAGCATATGTCATAGCAGGAATACCAAATGGATCTTCTAGTCCTAGTAGTAAAAATTCTCAAGAATTGCACATTGTAGAGACTCAGTATTGACAAGGAGCAAGGTATCAGTAGATCACCATCTTAGCACTGATGTTTCATTAAAGTCGGCCGCACACAGCCTTTTCAAGGATTCCAGACATTCCTCTTCTATGAACTGGAATTGAAAACTCTTTCCTCTTTGCTATTACACATGCAGGATGCTTCTCTTGCACTAAAAAAAAATACAAGAGTGAACTGAATTTACACAAATTAGACAGCAAAGAAAGCAGCACAGAGCCACATAAAGGTTTCCAAAAACACAATCACTACTGAAAAGCAACTAATCAAAACCAGTTTCGTAAATTGGCTCTTCCTTTAAAACTAATAGTCTTTGACACTTCTCTTATAAATCCAAAATCTTGTCAACAGCTTTCCCTTCTCATTTCTGTAGAGCTAAGAATTTTTCAGATTGCAACTTGATATCTAAATAGCTCCTACAAGTACAAGGCTTTACCCAAATGCCTGCCTTAGTAATCCTAATGCTGAAAGAGACTGTTGGATATCAGACAGTAAATCATAACACAGAAGTTAGTTAACAAAAAAGAAGCCAGTGAGACCAGTTGCAGGCTTAAAGACAGAACATCTGACAATCCTGTGTCATGTTTTCACAAGATCCAGCATAGTGGGACTATAATTGTCTCTATTAGCAGATATTACAGTATCAGAGTTGACTAACAGTCAATGATAACAAACGGAAAACACGGTAAATTTTGGGGGGACACCTATCACTGCTTATGTATGAAATCTTATCAGTGGTCTGATCCCCTGAAATCTCCAACACCAGATAAAGCAACAAAATCATAAGGAGATACTGATGAATATCCTTTACTTTAACAGAAGAAAGATGGTCTAAAGATAAGGCTCCAGTATATGGAGAGGGGGAAAACACACACACATATAAATATATATATAAATATATAAATTTAAGGTCTATGAGCAGAGGAATCAAGAATGCCTGATCTCACAGGAGTCTGTTTTTTATGACTGGCATTTTCTAGTGCCTAATTAAGATGTGACTTCCAACTGCAGTTTTTCTAACAGTTAGGGCATTTATAATTTCTACCTCCTGCACAGATTCACTTTTGGTAATAAACTTTCTTCCAACATCAATTCTTTCCTGCAGAGGCATTAAAAATGTTTTGGTTTTTTTCTCTATCCAAATGCTTTATGAGAAATGTTCACAATATTATCATCTCTAAGTTTTTGTCAAATTGCATGGTTGAAATCAGGAAAATAGCTAAAAATTTAACCCTGGAGAAGAAATGTTTGCAGGGATAAGTCATATTTTCTTTTGAAGCAATGCTAAGCTACAGTAGACAAAGGTTTTTCAGTTTTCTTTCATTAATAAATATCAGACAATTTACAAGGACTTACTTATACTGGAATTTAGGGATAGATCTATGATCCTAGGATCTAGACCTCTGAGGTCAGCTGAACATGCTGGAACATAATCAAACTCCAAATCTAATGGTGTGGCTAAGGATTGTCTCCTTCAGTGCAGATGTCTCACAAATTTATTTTTGAAGCTGCCTTCTGCAGACCTCAGTGCAAACCCAAGCTGACAGAACACAGATTAAAAAAGAAGAGCAGGTCAGCCAGCAGGTCAGCCAAAGGGATGGAGTTACTTAGAAAGGCCTTCAGGGCTGCCTCTACTCAGCAAAGAGTCTCAATGATCTCTGGAATAAGCCATGCTGGAAAGGTGCAAAGGTGGTTTAAAATTGCCTCAGCCATTCTCCTCATGGGCCAGACTTGCTACAAAGGTGCTACAAAGGTGCTTTCCCAGTGTAACATTTGCTTGTGTTGAGCAGTCTGAAATAATGCTTGGTTTATTTATCTGCTTTGGATGAGAACTGATCCCAAGGCCCTCAGTACACTGCTAATTAATTCCTTTCCCATGAGAAGAAAATTATTTCTTTCCTTATTTTTAACAGCCTTAGAACAACGTGAGGGTCTTTCTGGCTGCAAGGTAATTACAGAGCTGCTGCTGCTGCTCACCTAAATCCTCTCACTATTTGCACAGAACATTTTTAGTATGCACTACATCCTTGTCATCCTTTAAATGTTTCTGTAATTAAAGGCAATGCTGCCAAAAAGGTGTTCCAAGTTGAATAAAAAAATATTTATTTGCTTGAGTAAACCTGCTAATTACTTGGGCGATCTCACACAAATATTTTTCCCATACATTATGTTTAAGAATAGAAAAAGTAACCATCAATTCAAGCATGCAGAGAGGAAAAAAAATCAGTTTTAAAGCACAACCATTAGTTTCAACTTGGTACACATCTCTATACTTGCTTTTCCGGGGAAAAAAAAACTGTATTCATTACAAACACACAGCTCTACACATGCATTGACTGTTACTGCAAGATTGCAACTCTGCCGCTCAGTAGAACTGAAAACATGCTCACATGCAGATGCCCTCTTTGTAAAAATGAACAATCAAATAAACAGATTCAGACTGTGCCATTAAGCAACTCACCAGCCCCAACAAGAACTTCTGGTGCTGTTTTGCTCTCTAGCTTCCATTGCATCACTTCATGAGAGATTTGGGAAACTCATTTCTACAAGCAAACAACTCTGCAGGCTGGCATTAGCAGAACAATCACACAGCTTCTCCTCCCTCTATCACATTTATTGTCATAAATTATTTGATTAGATTTTGATTTAGAGTAATCTAAACCAGGATGGTGAGCAGAGAGGGAAGGCTTACATTAAAAAAGGCTATTAAGGTATTATTTGTAACACTAAGAGTGCCCTTCCCCTTCCATGGAAAGATACCCGCTTCTTTTACATGCCCTAGGTCAAGTCCAAAACATGAAAAAAATTTGAAAACATTAGCCCTACTTATGGAAGCCAGAAGTTTTACTGACTCCTTGACATTGGATTATGTTTTCATGCATAACTTCAAATGAGTCACTTCATCCTACCACCTGGTTTCCAGACACTTCATCCCCCACTTGGTTTGCTTAAGGAGCATTTCTTGTTCATCTGAATATTTTGGGTACTAATTGGCAATGGATTTCCTTTCCACTGTTTTTCATTCTGTGTTTTCATGGTGGTCCTTTATCTAAGTCCATTCAAAGACAGTTCTGCTTGCCAGGTACTGAATACCCTTGAGCTGTGTTACATCACTCACAACTGCAAATAGTTTGCAGTGATCTCTCTTGGCCCAACTTTAATAAGAATGCTGTAGAAAGGGTTGGTGATTCTGTTTTGGATTTTAGTGTTTGGGTTACTCAATCTTCCATAAAACTGCACGCAGGTCGCAAAGCAACCACTGAATCGGATTTATAACCTTTATAGGGGAAGTTCATCTTCCCTGAGATGCGATTCCTGCCATGCCCAAACTCAGCTGTGAAGCACTGTATCAAGGCCTCAAGGCCTTCAAAGGTAAGTGTTTATTTCAAAAATGGTTTTGTTCTTTAGTAAATACTAATTGTGGGTGGGCAGCAACACGCATCTTTTCAAAATTGTCCTCGAAAAATATAACAAAGAGTTTTTTCCCCCCAAAGGTCCGAACCTAACTGCTGCTGAGAGTAGTATGTAACGCCTCAGAGCAATTCGTAAAAAAATGGTGTCACAATAGTAAAAAGGAAAAAAAGAGTCAAGTCTTGCTTGAGATAACTGGGGGGCAGGGGTGGGGGAGGGAGGGTGGAACTGACTAGGTTTGAATGTTCATGACTGATTCTCAGCCATATTTCATGTCCAGCATTAACAAGCTCAGATCATCCACACACTAAGCCAAAAGAATAAGGCCTAGCTAACCATAACAAGGCTGTAGAAAAGACATGAAGGTAAAATCTAGACAAATATCTCAAGCTTTAAGAAAAATGAAATTGTCTTTAGGAAACAATTCCTGATAATAGAAATGCTTACTTGTTACTCATTTTAGCTGCTAGATGCTGCAGCAAAAAGTCTTAAACAGAAGGTACCACTATGCTTTTGCAAGGAAAAAGCAATGCTAGTAATGACTCTGGAAAATGTCTGTCGGTTATGTGGTCCTAGAATTAAAACAGCATCATTTTTCAGATAGTCTTAACTTCCACAATAAGCTCAACCCTGCTTAAATTTCTGGGATGACTGTACAGTGAAATGATGAGAAAAGCAGAAGTAGGGACAAGAGAGGACAGTCTGGAGAGTACATTTCCAGAAGAGAGTAAAAGGCTTAAATTCTGTGAGGAAGTCAATATTATTTGTTCCAAATAAGGTAGCATATCAAGAACATCTGCGGGTGTACCTGTGAGATCTCTGTGCAGACTCTTTTAGCCAGTATTTCATGTATTATGTCTTATAAAAATCACATACAGTTTTCTAATGCTACATATCAAAAGAAAAACAAAGACAGACACCTGGTTCCCCTTAGATTGTTATCTGTATTAAATAATGGCCAAATGCTCTCCTGGCTTAATTCCATTAAGTGCAATGGAGTCATGCCAGGAAAGAATTTGGCCCTAAGCATTTAATGAGCATGTTATTTGAAAGATTAGGGGCCAGTTCATCCTCTGGTATAAGCTGGTATAATTTCATTGCCTTACATGGAATTATTCCATCTCACAATAGCTGAGGATCTAGACTTGATAAGTGAAGTTACTTTTGCCCCAACAAGTATGTGTGGCTCATATCCTCATGTATGCTCAACTTGTCAAATACTCTTGCAGAGATCAAGCCTGGCCTACAAAGCTTCCCCACCCCTGAAAATGCCTAAGTAGTAATTTCTTCAATTTTTATGTATCAATTTAACAACATGGTTTTCTTTTTCTCTCCTCCTAAGCCTTCAAGTAAGGATTCTACTCAATGCATACCTCTTAAGTCACACCTAATTTGGCTTTGACTACTATGAAGTCACATTAATGCGAAAATTATTTCATGTTAGATTCTCAATTATGTAAGAGTCATAAGCCATTTTCACAATCTACATCTATAAATCTCAGTCTTTTTTCTTTAACATAATATCATCCTGCCTCAAAACAGCGCTGGAAAGCAAAACTAATAATGCACAAAACTCACTCCTGTTCTCTGATGAAGGGTTATTATTCTTCATGCGATGACATTCAAAACCAATCTTCTCCTTCTTTTTCCCATTACTAAGTACAGATACACTTAGGTATGTTTATCAATTTTTGCTCATGGTTATGAACATTCTAAATCATTCGGGCAAAAGCTAACTTCAGTCAAAGGCTTTAAATTAACAATTGCAAAATTCAATAAGCATCCTTTGTACTTTCTTCCATCTCAGCTGTCTGATTTAATACAACATTTCTAGTCCTACTGAATGTTCTAGAAAGCAAAGAGCTGGACTATCAGATGATGTAAATCACTTTAACTCCATTAAAGTTGATTTACAACACTGAAAATCTCCCTCCTTAAAAAGGACTAAAATGACTCTTTGACTAAACAATGTCAGAGGTTTCAGATGGCATCCTTTTAGCAACATCCTTGAGCATTTTAATGAGACTGGAGTTATGACCAGTTCTTCTACCAGATTTCTGCTTTGGGATGGATTCTAGACAAACAAGTGGAGTAGTTTCAAGATAAAAAACAGAAATAGAACAGCATTGCATTCAAATTCTTTAGGGATATTTTGGAAAATTCTCAGTAACTGAAAAGAAACACAATGACTTAACACATAACCACACTTAAACGATTTGCTCTCTGGGCAGTCCTTATAGTTCTAGGCACAATATATTGCATTGGTTGATTGAAAATATCTCAAATAATCATTTTAATCACTCCAAAATATGCTGAAGGAAACTTAGGATAAGAATTGTCATATGGTCTTCACTTAATTGGAGATTTTTCTGAAACATATGAAGGAAGTATGCAAACAGTGAATTTATGTAATAGGAATGGTTAGCAATATAGCATTAGGGCACTCTAGGGCATGTTTTATTGGTTCATTAAATCTTGCCTCAGGTGTGTTCCACCACTCCAGGCAAGTATTAATGGACCAATAAAAAAGACCCTGGGGTGTTATAATGCCGTAATACTATGTCTGTCTACATTTAAATTAATTTTTAAAATAGCTTTTAAAAATAATTTTCCTCAGTATTTAATATATCCTTCCACTATTTAAAATTTTGTAGTAGCAAGATGTAATGGCTCAAAAACAAAGACTGAAAAATCTCCTGCCTAATAAAAATATAAGTACTTTCTGAATAGTAATAATATTAACCTCTTGTACTTCACAAGTGCCTCCTCCATTTTATAGACTTACTTGTTCTTGTTTTCTGATTCATTCTCATATCATAAAACAAGTATGAAAGACAGCTATGTAAACCTAGTTTTCCCCCTTATTAGAATCCATCAGAATCAAGCTGTTCTTCAAATCAGCTTGATTTCAACAACCTTGAAACTTAGGCTGAATTCCCTAAACAGCTGCTAAGTGATAGGAGAATCCTGTCTGTTTTTCTACAGGTGGACAAGATGATAGCCTGTAATGAAAACTGAAAGACCAGTTTCTGCCATTAGTAGACACAAACAGGAGATCACACACCTTGGAGATAGATTGTTTTGGGGAGGAAGAAGAGGAGCAATAGACAGCTCAACTTTTATGAAATACCATGTTTCACAACTTCTTCAAGAAGGAGCATTTCCCCTCACCTTTCAAAACAGCAAAGCAATTGAAATCTCAATAAAATTCCTTCAGGTAAACTGGGGTTTTTGTCAACACCCTGGTATGTTGCAGAAAACAGCCTGAGTAGGAATGGCTAACCTAAGGATAATAAACTAAAAATATAAGGCATAAAGATAAGCATAATTTTGAAATCTACATGTCCATTTGATTGAAGTAAAACGACATCATACACAAGTGTCTTGTAACACATCCTTCCCCTGGAAAGCATTTTGTATAAACCAGTGAGACTCCAGTTCTACTGATTTTTTTCTCTTTTTTTTCCCAAAGTAATCATAATAATTTCCAGTGCAGCAAGTGAGGTTGCAGAGTTGACAGTATAGACTGTCCACACAAGGCTAGTGATGAGGGCCTTGTTGAGAATAAGAAATATCTGAATGGATTCAACTGCAGCTGGAGTAATATTTCCTGGGAAGTCAGTCACATACTGTCTGACATATTCTGCTCACACTGCACATTTGTGTTTCTTTCTCTAGATAGACTACCAAGTACTGAAAGCTGTTGAAGGAACACGTATATGCCCCACTCAGAGCATTGCCTTGTATCCTGAGACATCCTTAGATGCAAAATGATTGCTGACAGGGCAACCTGTGCCCCAAATCAGCTTAACAGTATTTAAGAAATACTTAAAGTGGGTAAATCCAGCTATAAAAATTGCTAGTAACTGGCCCAGTGATCTCCTTTGAGTTATGCAACACCAATTGCACAATCTTTGTCTTACTAGACAAGAATTTCACCATCATTTTGGGATCAGAATGTGACATTGTCTCAAACACTGTATGCTACCTTCCTAGAACTTCTATTGTAACTCATGGCACTGTGCATGCTAGCCCAGTATGTGAAGGCATACAAGGATTTCCCTTCAAGTGTAAAGTGTCTGGGTACTACAGGAAACCCTTATTTATCCCCCCAAATTAGGTACCAATCCTGCTGTTTAGGTTATTTAAAGGGATTAGTGGAGAGAAGAGCTGATGATGCTCTAAAGGACTTACTATATATTTTTAATTATTATTTATATTCTTGTGTGCAAGATGTGCTCTCACAATGTATGGAAGCATAAACCACAGAATCCAAGACATCCCAGGATTCTCCTGTGTCAGCACTGACCAGTGATTGTCTTCAGCCCCAAAGCAGTTATGATGGTTTTCGTGCAAGGAATGTCCGGCTAAACCATTCGTGAGGAGCCAAGTTCCCTCAGTCTACAAAGAAGGTGATTGTGTCATTATTCCAGTGTGTGAAAATTAATGATTCTAGGACTATATGAAACTCTAAGTTTATTTCTACTTCAAGAGGCACAAATATCTTCCAAGTGATGACCAAGACACTTTGTCATCAATACAAAATCCATACATAAATACCCGGACATTACAGGTACGTAGATATTAGAAAGCTCTGTAAAGATATCAGTACTGCTCATTGTACTTGAAGTGTTTGTGAAAGGAAATGCAGGAGTAGAACTGCCTTTTTTTTTCTCTAATTCTGCTAGCTAAACCCACCAGAGATCACACCTAGAGCTGTATTTCTAGTGCAACCACTCGAATTCACATTAGATTTATCTCACCCTATAAAAGCACAATTCATTAAACAGACTGATAAAACTGGTCTGTTTTAACTAAGGCAATTTTATCACAGTCATTTCAATTATTTAACACTGCTTTCTTAAATCAGTACTTAAAGCTTTCCTTTGACAAGTATTCTTTTAAATAAATGAGCTGCAATTTAAACAATGAGAAAATAATGACCCAGAACAATATATACAATTAGGGAGATATTTTCCAAATATAAATGCTCAGAATTTTTTAAAAGTGATGCACAATATCTCAGGCAATGCACACTTACACACTGAAGTGACTTTTACAGTTGATGGTGGAATCAACAAAAGAACTTCTAACCCAAAGATGCACTTCTAGTCCCAAATTTTGACAAAGTTTTACCACAACGACATTGTGTGACAATTTAAGATTGTCCAATTCAATCTGTCCAATTCTCATCGCAGGACAAAAAGTATGGAAACATTACAGTGTTGCTATGAAGCCAATGGCATATTTAACAGAGCTCTTCATTGAGCTATAACGGGCTATAGAAATTTGAACCAGGGTAACCAAGTCAGTGGTTATGAACCAAGTGTGGCAGAAGGCAAGCAAAACTGGCATGAGCTCTATAAGTACTTTTGCATGCTTCTGGTAAATTTTTCTTTTGCTTTTTCTTCTACATAGAAAACATTTCTTAAACAAAAAACCTGTCCAAGCACTGCATCATTCCCTTTTTTCATGCAACTACTGAAATAACTGAAAAAGCACAAGTTGGAATTTTTAAAGATCCACTAATCAAAGAGACCCCTCCAGTACCTTTGTAATGATCTGGATACACCTTCCTAATATTACTTTTATTCCAGCTATTATCTCCACCATGACGACTTATAAAACAAATCTAGATCACAGGACATAAGCTGCATACCTAATTTGCCTAAATCTGCATCAATGACAAAAAATGCATCATGGATTTCAGTTTTAAGACTACTTGAAATAAAGCTAGATAAGACCCCCAAGTAAAATTTATTCATTGCTTATTGAAACAATTTCCTATACTTAATTCACAGTCACATACCAACAATGAAATAGTGAATCAAATTTTGGCCACAAGAGAAATGCATTGCATAAACTCCATCGTAAATAAGTTTACAGACTTTTAAAATGAAATAAACTTTCATATGGGCACTCCGACTTAGTCGTGCATTGCTAAGCATTCACCACACTGTAGCAATACAAATTTATGCTTTCCTTGTTCAAAAATAGAGCAATTAGCCTTCAGGTTCTTTCAAAAGGAGCAACAGCCCTCATCCAGCCCTGAAGAAAAAAAATAGTCTAGAGGGAAGGTGTTGTAAAACCAAATATTTAAATTTTCCTACATTGTAATCCTTAACAGCAGTTCTCCCATGTTTGGGAAGCACTGCAAGCTCTCATAAATGACAATTATACAGGGGCCCCTCACTACAAAAAAGATATTGAGGTGCTGGAGTGTGTCCAAAAAAGGGCAGTGGAGCTGGTGAAAGGATGAGAACACAAGTCTGATGAGGAGGAGCTGAGGTTGTTTAGCCTGGAGGAAAGGGTCCTCAGGAGACCTTATCACTCTCTACCACTACCTGAAAATAGGTTGTAGTGAGATGGAAGTCAGTCTCCCAGGTAACAAGTGGCAAGATGAGAGTACATAGCCTTAAGTTGTGCCAGGAGAGGTTTAAATTGAACATTAAGAATTTTTTTTTTCACTGAAAGGGTTGTCACTCATTGCAACACCTGTTGAATGAAGCGGTGGAATCAGCATCCCACATGTTTGAATGTTGCACTTGAGAACACGGTTTAACAGTGCACGTGGTAGTCCTGGGGTGATGGGTGGACTCAATGATCTTAGAAGTCTCTTCCAAGATGATTCTATGATGATATATTCACAGATACAACACTAATTACTTCCCCCTGATCATACCCATTCACTTATTCCCATACTTGGCTTGAAGATCATCATGATACAACTTCATGTAGTCTAACATGATACCTAAATCTGAAGGGTAGTGAGCACTATTCAGCTCTCAGGACATAATGTAGGTAAAACTCAAACTTCATAATACATAAACAACTCATTTTAAACTGAATCAAAATTGTGTCTCAATGCAAGAACAGAAGTCTTCTTTCATGGAAGCTAATTATCAAAACAACCTCCATGGTCAAGTCACAGTATTATAAAGATGCCAAGTGCAACCATCACTAAGTCATACTAACATTTTACTACCCTAAGAGCTTGGCTGAAGTCAGTGGAGCTACTCCTGATGTAATATCCTGCTCTGTCTGACAGTGAGACTGGCAGAATCTGACTCTTGTTGGCATTTAAATCACCACTGTCATTGCCATTGTCAGATATGAAAATGGCTGCTTCTATCGCTGCTTGCCTTTTTAAGCTTATGGGAAAAAAGAACTGCTTGGCATAAACAAACTTCAAAATCTGCAGATTTCTCAGCTCAGACTGTTCTGAACACAAGTCTGCAATTACTTTTCAAACCACAAAGTTTGTGATATTGACAAGAGATGCATAAATAGTGATGAGATTGAAAAGAAAGAATATTAGTATATTTTAGCTTACACATATTATTCCCATACCATCAGCTGCTGATACATAGTCCTTGAAAAATAAACAGATTTATACAATTGCTACATAGACCTCCTATGTGGTATAGATATTATGTTAAATATAAAAATAGTAAGCATGCACAAAAATATACATGCACTAAGGATTAGTTATAGGGGAGCTAACAGAAAGACAATGCCTCCTGGGTCTACAGAGTAAATGTAATTTCTATAATGAACATTTTTTTAAATCCTTGATAATTTTAGATCCAGGCAATAAGGTTGAAGTTTTTGTAAGAGAAAGTAGTACACTGACAATACCATGAAAGAGAGAATTGATCACAAACAAATGAATATTAAATAGCTAGACATCAAAAGGAAGTACATACTTGTTCTTTAGGAAGGAGGGCAAAAAAGCCACACCATTTTCAGCAGTCATCAGTAGCCAAAAAACAACAAGAACCCACCATTAGTGTTTACTGATTATAACTAGATATGCTTTTGTTAGTATTCCAGAGCCAGCCCTGCCATAGTAATGTTTATTATTACTCTTTGTAGCTGTAGGCAGCTAGAGGCTCACTGTGTCTATCCCTTTCTCATCATTTTAAAAAGATTAATCTTTAGACAATGATCTGCTAATATCATTAATCTTAGTCTTGAACTTCTTTGTTGTTCTTGCCCAGTAATGAACAGTAACACAAAATATGCTTTGCCTTCAAAAACAACAGGGACCTGATTTGTTGGGACTCTGCACTTGGAGTAATTTTTCACTGCAGCACAATATCGATGTAAGATGGCAACCTAGGTGAGACAGCCTTATTCTCTACATCATTGCCCCATTTTTGTACCAAGCCAACTTTATTTATGTTAATATAATTCTAGCTGCTGCCAGAGTAGAAAAATCAGTGCCAGGTTTTCACATGCACTCCATGACACAGATGGCTCTGCAGTCCAGCACTGTACCACAAATATATTCATCTTCTTTGTATTACAGAAACAGAGAGAATATTTCTGTGGCAAGAGGTAACAAGTTTTTCTAGAATCACTACTCAAATGTTCAGCTGCTCACATATTTTGCCCTCAATAAAAACTCCAGAACTCACCTCTCTATGAAACTTGTCACTTATACACTTTCTTTTCCCTTGTTTTAAAATAATGTTTGTTAAAAATGAGAAAAAAAATATTCCTTGTTCCAGAAACATTAACAAGTATTTTTAATCTGCATCTTCCAGAGAAAAAAAAATCTTATTCTTAGCAGAAATTTAAACTCTCTAAAAATTAAAAAAATTTCATTTTCAATTTTTTTCCTTTTTCTTTCATATAGAATATTTTCCACTAACACTAAACTTACTGGAAAATCCAGCTCTCCAAACAGCAATACTGTTTCACCTGACTTAACCCCTGTCTAGGAGGGGAATATTCACTCAGATGAAAGCAAACTATATGTCTTCAAAATCCAAGCTTTTTCTATGAGCTAGTGTAGCACTCTTTCTCAGAACTGCTGGTGAAACAGTGCTAATATATTTAAGCTTGTGCATAAAAAAATTACTAACTGTGTTCTTCTTCTATTCAGTATATCTTGGCTCCTTAGAGTTCCAAGCAACGGAGAACTGAATTCAATAATATGTACGTCAGATAGGCACAGATCCTCTTCAGTACATTCAGTAAAACACACACACACACACAAAAAAAAAAAAAAAAAAGTTACTGAAATAATAAAACTTTAATGGCAGCAAACAAAACTTGCAAAACTTATGGTGGCAGGAAGTATTACAATTTTTGCCCCTCAATTTCAGAACACCTTTCACAAGCCCTCTTCCCAACCAGTGTAAATTTCCTTAGATAACTTCCTAGTTGGATCCACTCTTTCACATTCAGTTAAGTTCTCATAGTGCACCACCCACAGAGATATTACATTCTTTTTCTTATGAGTAAAGTCAATCCTATTCAAATACATGTGTGATGATTTTTTTCCTTCTCTCCTCATCAGCAACCACACACCTCCTGGGAAAAAGTGAAAAGAAAGGAGCGACGCTCTCAAGAGAAGGAATTTACAGGAGTCACGCCGGAATATTTTTTGTCAGTATCACAAATGAAAACTACTGCTTTCCAGGTTATGCAGACCAGATAAAATCTTGGAGCAAGGTCTTCTCTTTGCCACTGTTATTGCCCATTTAATCAGTAAAATTTGGAAGATTGCCCAGATTTATCTATGAGCAGAATCTGTACCAAATTTACCCCATGATCTCCATCCTGTAAAAAGCTGGTTCTGTGTTGTATATGGAGCTCCAAGACATGCCAATATTCTGCCAGCTATTCAGATATGTCTGCCCTAATGAAAACCAAAAAATATGCTCTATCATCTATTTTTTGGGGTAAAAATTTCCATCCTAAGTTTTCACCCAGTGTTGAAATATTTTTAATATTCTATTAAATTTCTTTCAGACATTTATTTGTGGGAAGGTAAAATAAAAAACATTCCAAATTGGTAAGAGAAAACCTACCCAGATTTTTAACCACAGCTAAAATGATTGAAGCTGAGAATGTTTAAACTAAGTGCATGAGAGTATGATTTAAATATGCATGGGCATTTCCACATCAATTACAACAATTTGCAAAGAACACAAGAAGAGCAAATTGTAAAAGAAAAAAAAAAATAAAACAACAGAAAGTCAAAACTGTTCTAGTTTTTTAGCTAAATAATTACAGATATTTTCTGCATAGACACAAAAGATAATAATGGCATCCTATTCTATCACCATTCAATTTTATGGCAAAATTCCCATTTACTTGACATGGGATAGATAGTGTTAAGGAAGAAAAAGGAAGAGTCAACACAATTCAGTCCTTCTAGATGCAGATTCAGTTGCTGTCCCTGCAAAAATTATCTGTGAAAGCTGAAAGTAAAATACTCAGTGCCTGATTCAGTTCATTGGTGTGCTATTTGGAATTGAGGTGTCTTCATGCACATATGAGGGTGAGGAGGAGAGGCTGAATGGCAGAAGAAACAGAGATCCATATTTCTCCTCAAAGTGCATAAGAACTGTAATTTCCCATATTCCTCCAATCTCCATTCATTTGGAGATCCAAGACAGCTGGGCTTCATTCCCTAAAAAGTATTTCCTGGTGCTCTTTGAGTTGTCCAAAAGAACTAAAGGTAGTTCCTGCAGCAAAATGGGCATGGCAACACACAACCTCTAACTTCCCTGGCTCTGATTCCCATCTGTAAAGGAAAAGGGTACTGAATTACTTTGCAATTGTACAGCAGTACAGAATTCACTAAGTTTAACTACAGATAAATAAAGCAATAGTAAAACTTTGAGAACTTGACAAAGGAAACAGTACACTCCAGAAGCAACAATAACTCAGCTTTTTTGTGGACACCTTTCCCCAGTATTCTTGCTTATTCTCTGTAAAACATAAAGCTACCTATTGTGCTACAACGGTACAATACCTGATACAGTTTTTCCTGGTTTTCCTTTCTTGACACTATACATTATAGCAATGGAATATTTACATATTCTCTAAAAATAAAACGTCTTGAGAAGGTATTTTCAAGGTTTTATTCAAAATAACTCAAACCATCAGTGAAGATTCTTTAAAATATCAGGCTTGTGCATGATTCTTTACAGTTTAGGGGCCTAGAAGAATTGAGATGAAAGACAAGAAGCAGCAAAAATTTAGAGCACTAAAACAAGTACAAATAAAGCAGAAAAAAGCCACAAATTATTACAGAGCAAACATCAGAAAAAACAATCATCCACTCCACTGCAGCAAAGGAGCTATCCAGCAAAATCTGACTGAACACCTTGTCTCCAGGTTTTGTTTTTTTATTTTTTGACCCTGCTAAAACATTTCTAACATATGCAAGCAACGAATTTGAAAAGCAGTAATTGCAATATTAAATTTTGCTTAAATTTCTTGGGCACTGATTTGTGTACAGGCTTTTATACCAAGTTCCCACGAAGCCATAAAACGTTTAAAATACTGTCTGTGCAAATGCAAAATTTATGAATTCACACATCTCTGGTTGATTTATGTGAAATAATAATGCACTATTTAATGCTTAAACATGGCTAGAAGCAATGCTAGGCTATCAAGATGTACAATGAAATAATAGATTTATAAGACAGATAACCTTCCTGCCTAGAGAAGCTTGTTTAAAGGTGTTGTACAGATATATTAAACTATATGTAATTTTGTACTAACTTAATGCTGTAGGCCTATACTGCAAGCAATAAAAGATTACTGCCACAGTATTTTCAATAATAAAATGATCTGGCTATTCAACATAAGGTATCAGAGGAGTGAAAAAAAAATTCTTTATGATTTCAAACTTTTTACTCCTCTCTTTTAATTTAATTTAAATGCTTAACTGTTATCTTCGCATTTCACAGCTCACTGTCATCAACTCTCATCTGATTTATCAAAATTACTTTTATTTCAGCCTTAAGTGTGCCAGATTCTCTCTTTCTCTGTGACACTAAATGACAACGTATTCAAAGATGTTTGCATTAAAATAAAAGGGAATTTGTGTGGGATGTGGTGCCTCTTATAGGAACAGATTTCTGCTGAGGTAGAAAATACCACTATGACCTTTTCATGAGCAGTAGCTTCCATCAGCTGCACACTCCTGGCAAGGCACACAAAGTAACAGGATCTAGACCTTAAGGAGACAAGCAGGATGCAATATTGCATAGTAACTCTCAAAATTGACTGATATTAGCTGGACTACTTGTAAAAGACAACATGAAAAACAAAACTTTAACATTACATATTTAAGAATTTGTACATTAATTCAATGACAGACTTTCTCTCAAATACATGTTGGAGCAGCAGCCATATTCACATGTATTTTTCTCAGTAGAGCTCACAGTTTCTTTGACTGTGCTTTTTTAATGCAGTACTAAACAAAAGGCTTTAAAATAAAAGGTCACTTCAGGCAATTTTCACAATATAAGGGTATTTTCACAGAAATTCTGAATAGGAGCCAATCCTTGGAAAGAAACTCACATCAGAATCCAATGATGAACAATTCTTCCTGTGGTTTTCTCTTTTTCATTTTTACTTTCTTCTGCTGATTTGTCAGTTGTTCAGATGAGTGGGTTTTCTTAAGCCAACCAATGAAAAAAAAAAATTAATGGAGTTCAAATACACTTAATAGGCAATTCTATTTAGTAGACAAAAAACTAATGTATTTATCTTAGTGTATCGCTTACTAAGATTGCCATAGACAGAACAGTGTTCCTCTTTGATAGACTCAAGCCATGACAGATCTCAGAGCCCACACTGAAAGTTGCTGAAAGTTTTAACTGACTCTAGGTTTTGATATGCAGCTACAGGCCTATAAACATGAAGGAAAAGCAAGGTGGTCCAAAGCTAGCACAAGTTGTAGGTAGCTAGCACAAAAAACAGACACAACAAAGGTGCTCCACTAAAAAAACTTAAGTTGAAATAACTTCCCACTCAACCATTTCATTAGCTAAACCCAGTAAACTATCCTGGTTTGGTTTTGAAGTTCCCTGCAGTCCTCCTCCTTCAGACGGATGGGTCAGTCTGAGCAAGGCAACATTTCTGGCATACCTGAGCCCAGATGAGGGGTAATCAGGCAGCTCCCAGTGGTCAGCCTCAGGCGATATCCAGAAAGCAACAACAGCAAGTTCCTTTTCTAACTTCAAACATTCAGAAGGTAGATGCCTGCTCATGACCCCAGCAGTGATAGTTCTAGTTTTAACCTATCATTTATCCAAGATGATCAAAATGAATCATACTCTAGAGATGTCCATTTCTTTACCTTGACTAAGAGCAGAAACTACAGCATAAGGTTCAGCATTCTACTCAGTGTTCTAAAGACAAGATTAATTCCACTCAAAGCCTTAAGGCAGTTCAGACTGTGGTCAATACTTTCTTTCAATCTTAATGTAAATTAATAATGAATATAGAAGCTATATGATGAATGTGTTATACACAATGTTTGGCAATAACAGTGTCTTCATGGAAGAGGGGGAGCAATCCAGAACTCATTACAGAGATTTCCCCTCATTCAGTGGTTATGCTGGGCATCTGGATTGGGATTGAGGCACATTATTACACACTACCATTCTCCTCAGAGCTCGCAAAACTGCTACCCCTTATACAAAAGAGGAAGAAGACCCTCATTTCTCTGTCGCCAGTAAGCAGCTTACAATTGATTCTGGCTTATATTAAATTGTTCTTTGATGATGTTCTACATTTTCAAAGTATCCTAGAGACTACCAACTAAACCTTTTAACACCCTAATGAGACAGGGGAATTGTTGCTCTGCCTCCTTGTAAATGAAGGAACTGAAAGACAGATATCACAGTCTATGCATTTAAAACCATTTGCTAAATTTGAGTAATTCAGTATCTGGATTCTCATTTTGGGACTCCCAAAGCATGACTTTGAAAGGTAATCAGTACCCACTGCTCTGAGCTCAATAGCAGCTGAGATCATTTGCTTCCTGTGAAAAATCACACTGAAGACATTTCAAAGTAGACACACAAGAAGCCGGGCACACAAAATAGTGGACCTTTCTGAACATGTTTTGCTGATTTACTGGCATATAATAATAAAAAAAAAAAATTTAGCCACCCTAACATTAATTAATAGCACAGAAAGGGAAGCAAATACTATGCTTAAGCATGTAAATCATACATCAGTGTATTGCAGAACTACTTATAGATGTTAGTTTCCAATTCCATTATTGGTCACTCTTTCATATTTTAAACAAAAAAGCAAAACTCACACAACCATAAATACTCTGGTTCACAAGCTCTTTTTTTCTCAACAGTGGTTAGAGTATAACAAACATTCGATGAGGGAAGAAGTTTGTTTTGTGCTAATGACACTTTTAATAGCCATTTAAAACCAAATGAAGTAAAGTGTAGACAGCTTTATACGCATCTAGGTGTCGAGTCTTCTTTTTAACCAGCAACACGACTTTTGCAATGCTTAGAAAAAAAATTAATCCAAACTATATAATATTTTACTTCCACAAATGCTAGCTGCAGGTGAAGAATATTTCCTGCATTTTCAGAACCTAAGCAAATATTATTTCAAGCCAGTGTGGTACTGTGTATTTATGGCTGAATGTGATAGAGGCACAAACGGGATGGTGAAGGGATGTGATGGTTACAGAGGCTTCAAGCATCACAACATATCAACAGCTCAAAATTTATTCTACAGCTTTCCACTTGGGAAAAAAAAAACAACTTGAAAAAGAGGGGTAAAATAACCCCCATGGGAAACACAGTTACTCTCTCCACCCTCGAAACTCTGCAAATCCAGCCACTTTTAACTCCGTCAATAAATACTGGCAACTCTGACTCAAAATCCTCCATCACCTAAACTTGCAAAAATGCAATAGAAGTATTGCAACTAGTTCTACAGCCATGAAGGAGAAATACAAAACTAACTATATATTATCATATGTGTATTTAACAACTACAATTACAGGCATTTAGAGCAAAATTCTCTCTTTCATTAACTAGAGATTTGCCACCAAGATTTGATGCAGGATACACAATAAAACTTGCCTTAGGTAACCACAAGAGGACCAAAAAAGAAAACTAGCTTCATCTAAGGTCATTTTTAACTAAGTTGTAGCAAAATTACTGCGAAAACTTCCAAAGTAGATAATAAAATTATTCCATATGGGCATACTCTCTGAGGAAGAATTATCTAACACCAAATAATAAACTCTGATATAATACACCACAAATAGAGGGACTTCTGCAAACTATCACACTCTCTAGTTTCATAACATTGTGCATAGAAAAGATTAGTTCACCATTAACAGTACTCAATTTATATAAAACTCTACTTCAGTTTGCCACACAAAACATTGTAAAGTGTTATAAATGTATAAGAAGAGTAAACATATTAATTAAATACAGCATTAAAAGATGAGAAACATTTCAATATAGATGCTGAAAATATCCTGCAAAATCCAAATATAGCATGCTAACATACATCTCAGCTTGATCAGTTTTCTAAAAATTACTCACATAATCTTTTTAGAAGATTGAGTAGTAGAAATTCTAGAAAGGAATGTTTGTTAAATATGCAGATTTCCAGCTAAAGAAAATAGCTACAAAACAAGATTGATTGTGAAATAATCACAACTTTAATTCCAGTGTGATACAAACTGAAAATGGAACATCGGTCAGTGAAGGGACAGACAGAGACCATACTTTAATGCAAGGTCACCATCAGGGTGCTCCCATAAAAAAACACCATCGTTTGAACAGTCCAGCAACCTCCCTACTGCACACAAAAGTGTGCTGCTCTAGCTAGTAACCTTTTTCAAGCTGCCCAAGATTTTCTTAAAGTAAGGAATATCTTATGAATGCTACATGCTTATACTGCTTAAATAAGGATGTACTAAATATTTTAAATTATTTTATGAGACATTGAGTCCATATTATAGTGCACAGTTGAACATATGCCATGTTAATGATGTGAGAAGTCACTGGAGCTACAAACCATTACAGTCCATACTATGTGTTTATTTACACAAATCCATTTATTATGTTTCTTTCTCCCCAAAATTAAATCAAAAGACATCAATTTCTTTAAAGCAAAATCAATAAAAACAAAAAAAGCCCAAATAAAATAAACTTAATTTTCATCTCTACTAGTCTCATCCAAATCTAAAGCTTTTATTGTCAGCTTGCACCATTTTACCTATATCCCCCTAAATTGTTTTAGTTCCCATATGTATAACTAAAAACAATTATATGAACTTTCTAAGAAAATGCTCCGTTAGGCTATGACTAAGCATGTAAAGTTTCAGAGCCCAGGAGGGTATTTTCTGCAAAATTACAAGCAATTGAACATTTCCACTACAATTAATCGTGTGCCCTAGGAAATTTTTATCTTGGACAATTAAATTTTCTTCCACTTATGCTCAGTACAGCATTTTCAAGTGGTCATAACCTTTTCTTTACTCCATCTTCTTAAAGGGGATGGTCCTCCTAAGAGTGTTTCTATGTAATTTTTAATGTTATGTCTATCACTGTTTTACATTTTTATAACCAGGTATTTAAAACAATACTTCTACACTCATGTTTAAGAACCTCAGAGTCATTTTATTCCCCTGAATGCAAGGCATTACAGCTCTAGTTGACTTTACTAAATATATATTGGAGATCTAGTCACTACAAATAGAAAATTAAATTTCTCTAAAAACAAGTTTGATCATTTTGGCATACTATGAAGAATAGCTGAATTTGAATGACAAAACCTCAGTCCAAAGACTACTTATTCATAGAATTTGAGTTATTTTGATGCCATGAATACAGTGGTAAAATTTTATCAGCCAACAATCCGCTCTATTTGTTTTCAGTTCAGAGCCATTGGCCCTAAGAAGACCAGTCAAATTATGTATTTGAGTGTTGATCACCTCTTATCATTACCAGAAATTTTTAATTAGTTGAGCCAAACTAGTAAATAGAAGCCCAAAAGCAAATCTAAAAGCAAAAGACACCTTGACATAACACACTAATGCATTCCAGTGTCATCCAATATGCAAAGCCTTGCTGTCCTGAGGGCACAATGTAGAAGGGCTTCTGCAACTCATCTCAGACCCAAGTGGCATCCTGACAAGTGAATAATCTCAGCAATACAATGAAACTCAACAAGTAAAGACCAGTTCAAAGCCGACTGATATATTTTTTTAACAGAGTTGCCTTGGTATTTAGGAACTAGAATTACTTGTGTTGTGGATTAAGGCTAGAAAGCTTGCAAAATACTCTACTACAGTATGTTTTGCTTCCCAGGTGCCAAAACCACTTTGCACAGAGTCTTGGGCTATTGGGAAAAAGAGTAAGGAAACAATATTTTATGCCTCTGCCTACCTGCAAGTTACATCCTCTCCCAGGTGAGGAAAAACTGACCTGTGAATTCATTTTCCCTCCACCCACCTACTTGCAGAAAAGGAGTTGTAACAGTCTCAGGCTGAGGATGCCTGAGAATTATCCCTGGTGTCAGTCTGCCTGGCAATCTCACAACAACAGCAGGAACTGGACAGAGGTCTCCAGTGCCAAAACCCAAGAAAAGTAAATGAGATTCCAATACACTTCTAAAATAATATTTGTATGCTGAGAGAAAACACAATTCTTGCCCCTTCCTAGTCAATGGAACCCAGTGTCTGCAATTACCTATAGGGAGGTTTCTATGCAGTGAGGAGGAATCACTTGTTTCTGGCAGCAACATTCCCAGGCTTAAAGCCCCTAACTCCATTAGTCATTCCTGAGTACTTTACATTCTCAGCAATCTAGAAATCCTCTGGATGTATGGACTAGTTGCGTAACAAAAACTGCACTAATACACCTTCCAGATTACTCAAATTCTCATATTCCCCTTTTTTTCTTCTCAATTCATTGTACTTCTCAAAGACACTATAGAAATTTATATTATTTTAGTGGTGCATAAACAATGTAGATGTTAGCTCCTAACATGCAAAGCAATCAAGCTAACAAGTCTGCATTAAGCAACTTTTTTCCTCTTTTTTCCCCTCCTCATTGTAAATGCAGAACACATTATGCTCACTGTGATTCCAAAGTGTTAATAAATCCTAAGGTAAAGAAATATCTTTATGATTATGAAGGAGTCCTGAGATGGTTCATCAGTCTTAGATTTGCATTCAGTAGCAATGCAGGAATAAAAACAAAAGCAAAAAAAGTTTTTAAGTGCCATCACAGAAGCGGCTGATACAGTGAGATGGTTCCCTCTTCTGGCCAAAGCTGGAGGAAAATAAACTCTGATTTTACTTTTTTAATAGAAATCACATAATTTGGGGAATTTAAAATTTAAATATCAGCCTAATATTAGTTTACAACAAATTCATCTAAATATTTTATAATATATTTTCAGAAATTAGTCCTGAGATAAGACAAATATTTAGAAAATTATTTAGGGAAGGTTATACTGTATCTGCTCTCTGGAACTTCATCTATAGGTTACCTTACTGATAAATCAATATTAATACAGGTCTCAGAAACCTGCATCCAACTCATTAATCCTATAATGAAGATGCATTCTTGAAAAGAAAGAAACAGTAAAAAAAAAAAAAACAAAACAGAAAAACAGTTAAAGCTAAACTGAAAGCTAAGTTAACAATAAATTTTAAAACAAAATCATTCCTCATTTGGCCCTGGTTAACCTTTTAATTTCCAACAGTGCTGCAATCCAAATACTTGTTAGTATTTATGGCAATGAAAGCTTAAAAGTGATATTTTTTTTTTTTTTTAAGAAAGGCTCCAAATCAGAATATTTCCTTCCTACATATTGCACCCTAAAACCAAACTACACCACTAACAGTGCTTGTGCTCATTCAAGAGCATTTATTGTGGTTTTTTCACAAGGCAAATAGAAAAATAAAAAATAATTTGTACAAAGAAGTTGGGCAATACTACACTGAGCTGAAAGAGCAGATACTTGGGCAATCAGTAAAGATTATTGCCATTGATAACATAATTTCAGAGTTGAAAGCATAATTGCCCAGTCTCATATGTTCAGAAGCTATTTCTTACCTCATCCACAAGGCAAAACTACTCTACAAAAGTCCAGCTAAAGAGTAGACAAAAAAAAAGAGAAATGGATGAAAAGCAGCAACAAAACTTCCTAGTTGCCTCCCATGAAAAGGAAGGAAAATTGAAAGGACAGGGTTTCTGAAGGGCCAAAACTTTTATTCTAATTCAAAAGCTCTAATAAATAATTCAGAACTCGAGGATGTTACAAACAGAGAGATTCTTCCACTAAAATAAATACAGAGGTAAGGATTGTCATAGAACAGTGTATTTGCTGCTCCATGTTAGTTTGTTAAAAGAAGACTAAGTTCAGCCATTTGCCTACTTTGATCACCATCCACTTGTTTCTGGGCAACATTTCTCCCATGTTCATCCCTCTTTTTTAATTGCACCCTGGAGGAATTCCATGAAATCCAATTTTTTTCACAGTCTCAATTACTGTAATACATTCCTGACAAAAGCCAACATTAAGTTTTGGAGCTTAAACAAAAGTGCTCCAAATTGATACTCCAACTGAAGCAAAAAAGGGCTTTCCAAACTGATGCTTTTCTGGGACGTTATATTGCCTCTCCTAGGAGACCTGTAGCTTCTCATGTGGAGGTGCCATCCCCTGAAATCCTGGGGGGAGGGACCCTGCAGGGTACGGGTCTGCCTCTGTCCCTGTCCCCATGTCATGTGTGCCCCATACCTGTTCCTGATTGGGTGTGTGTGCGCCTGGGGCCCAGGAAGAGAGCAGGGTCTGGTGACTGAGTCGGCCTGGGAACTCCAGCCATGCGGCTGGAGGAATAAAACATCCCTAAACATCTAAAGAAATACCGCTTCATCTTTTTTCCAAGTTCATCGCTGTCATATATTTTGTAAAGGATTCCCCTCATTACAACAAATGGTGGAGAAATGCAGGCAAACAATCCCTGAAGAAGATAATTCCTGAATAACTCTGGATATCTCTTCTGGCTTTTGTTTTGCTGTCCCAACTCTGAATGATGGAGGACTCATGGAAGGACTCATGGCTGTCCGAACCACAAAGAGACATTTACCTTAAACTTAAAAAGGTTCTTGAATAGCAATATGTAGATTTTAGCTTAATTCAAACTCAGAAACAACCAAGACACTTTTTGGCATGGCTGTTTAAAAACTTCTTCTATGTTTCTTGGGATTTGATTCTTACCAAAGACTTTTGGAAGAATGTTTGGACACAGTTAATTTCCGAATAAAAAAAAAAGCCAATGCAGGACTATTTCCGTGAGTATTACCTGATTTCAGAGACTGTTGAGCAGTGTCAGCTGTGTCCCGCTGCTGTATCAGCAGTGAACACGTGGTTGAGCAGCACGCGTTGCAGGGGGCTCCTCCACCACCCCGGAGACTGCGCGGCCCCGGACGTGGGTGCCCAGTGCATTGCGGGCGGCAGCGAGGGAGCTCCCGTGTGTGGGAGAGCCAGTGAGGCCAGGCACGGCGGGATCAGAGCCGGCGGGGAGACCAGAGGTGGTGGGAGTGGAGCCAGGAGCAGTGCGGCGGCGCGGGCCCAGCAGTGTTCGCCCTGAGGCAGCAGCGAGGGCAGTGGCGGCTGAGACGGAACCCGGCAATGGCCGCCCTGGGCCGCGTGGCGAGCGAAGGTCCAAGCCCGAGCCCTGCACCGAGAAAGGCAGCAGCAATTGTGGCAGTCGCTATGGTGACCGTGGTGAGCCACACCGAGCAGAGCCAGAGGGGCGTGAGGGCGAGAAGGGAACTGTGCTAATGCCCAACAGCCACACAGCCGACAGCAGCAGCAGCAGCGGCAGTGCCGGTGATACGAAGCCGCACACACGCGAACGCCTCACAGGGCACAGCCGTGCAACCACGGGAAAGCCCAGAAAGCGTGGAGCAGTCACGCAGAGTTCCAGAGGGGAAGCAAGCACAGCGCCAAACGGTGGTGCAGAGATGGCCAAAGGTGGAGGGTCAGGGTCAGCGTGCAGCAGCACGGCCAGACAGGACCCGCATGGCCCCACACACGATCCCGAGGAGTCAAGACCCTGTGACAGGAACGCGCTGGCGACCCCAGCCCCGGTGGTCCCGGCTGTGGCAGCTCCAACACGAGAGCAAGCAAAGCTGAAAGCAAAAACAAAGGAACTCAGAAAAATGAAAATGTTATCACAGCTAGGGTTTTTGGAACTGTAAAATGGTTTAATGTAAAGAAAAATTACGATTTCTTGTTGAAAAATGATACCGGAGAAAGTATTTTTGTCCATAAATCTGCTATTGTAAAAAATAACCCCAAAAGTGATGTTCCAAGCTTAGAAGAAGGAGAAAGAGTAGAATTTAAAATTGTGCAAGGAAGGAAGGGCCCACAGGCCACATGTGTTACAGGTCCTGGGGGTGTCCCTGTCAAAGGCAGTAGATATGCTAGACAATATCCCCATAATCTCTATCCTTTGCCCTATCCCACCTTCCCCTTTCATCCCATGCTCTTTTATCCCCCATATATGCGTAACCCAAATCTCCCTTTCTGGTACCCCTCACAAAACCAGTCTTCTTCATTTGCCATTAATCCCTTTGCAATGCCGATGAGGGGGATGAAAAGGAGGGAGGGAAGAAATTAACTGTCATTTTCTAAGATTCCAACAGGTACAAAAAAGGAAATCCCTTCCTCAGTTTCCATCTGAAGCGTGCTCAAGTCCTGTCTCCCTTCTGATGCTCAAAAAAAAAATCTGTTTGGACATCTGGGGACTCAAGATAGTGGCTTCCTTTCCTTTGAAATTGTTTTGTTGTTTGTCCAACTGTATTTTCCAATGTTCTTTATTTGAAAAGAAAGGGTGAATTGGGGAGGTGAAATCCCGGGGGGAGGGACCCTGCAGTGTATGGGTCTGTCCCTGTCCCTGTCCCCATGTCATGTGTGCCCCATACCTGTTCCTGATTGGTTGGTTTGGGTGCCCGGGCCCAGGAAGAGAGCAGGGACCAATGACTGGGGGCTGCCTGGGAACTCCAGCCATGCGGCTGGAGGAATAAAATAATCCCTGAACCTCCTCAAAAATATCGCTTCATCTTTCCTTCCAAGTTCATCGCTATCTTATATATTGTTGTAAGGATTCCCTGCACTACAACATTCTCATTCACTGCAAATCCTATCAGCCCTATCTACATAAAAAATAAACAATAGAGAGGTTTCACTGTGCAGCATGTGTCACTCAAACCAAAGGAGTTACGTGGTTAATGATGACAAACAGGGGAGGACATGAAAAAATATTTATTGTCTTCTCTTGTACTTTAAGACTTCTACTCTGTTAGATTTGGTAGGAACTCACAGCATTCAATTTCTTCATAAAAGGATCCTTTCTCCCTCCACCAAGGTGATGTGGCCACATAATTCTGAATCCTCTTAATAAATCTAATTTTTCCCTAACTTGCCTTGATTCTTTTATTATTCAGGCACCAAGACTATTACCTCAGGTTTGTATCCTGCCTTTTTTTTTTGTTCAGGGAAAATCATAGCAAATTAATCAAAGCTTAGAGTTAAAATAGCAACAAAACCAACAGAGGTAAAAGCAAGCTGAACATGCAATTTTGGCTCTGCGGTATCACACAGAGAACCAGGAAGAAAGAATGTGGACAGAGAAAAGGAAGATTTTAAACAAGGCGCAATCTTGTGCGCACACAACATGAAAAAATTAAGTTGCCACTGAAACAGTCCCGTAAAAAACTGTGATTAAAAAAATCCCACTCAAGTCTCATTTAGAATGAAGAGCTGCATCTACAGAAGCAAAGACAGCACAGTCAAGGCATGGGATTGAATACTAACTGATAATCATCTATTAATATGTAGCTGCTGCACCGTGTCCGCTATGGCTTCATGCCATGCCAAGAAGCAACCTCCAAGACCATTCCCAGACTTCATCTGTGGTGCAACACAGCACAGGGTTTGTTCTCAATGCAGAAGATGGATAAGGGCAGCCTATTCTGGAGAAGGCAGGAAAGGAAGGGGTAAGAATGAGTTTAGCTTTAAGGACAGACACTACTAATTTGCCTTTGTATTTCTCCCTCCTCCATACCATTTTGCTCCAGCATCAGGAGTTTATTGGCTAACATACACAAAAAGACAACAAGGATAAATGAGTTACTACACTAAGCATTGTCACCATTCTTAGGAATACACCTCAGGAATAATAAGTGCTTCCCAGCAAGGCAGGCTGGTAGGGAAAGGTTGGTCCCTGTTACTCTTTGATGTTGTTGATCTCCCATCTGCTAAGTACAGTTTTTTCCATGTTAACCGTTTTCTTCTTGAATACCTGACAACTTTTATCTAAACCCAGTTCATCTATCTTAACCTCTATCTGCCATTTTACCTTCCATGTCTTGTGCAGTTCTAGTTTAGGTGCTTTCTCACAACTCAGATTTTCTCTGGAGTCTAAGTTGTTACAGTGTCTTATCAGTGCCTTGGAGGAAGTTAATGCCTAAGAGGATGGTTACATATTCAAGGTCAAGAAAAAGGGCCTTCTTCCAATTTACTGGCAAATAAAATCATGGCTGATGAAGCCTGAGTACTGTTATTTCTCAAAATCACAGAATCAATGAGGTTGGAAAAGACATCTGAGATCAAGTCCAACCTATTATCAAACACCACCATACCAACTAGACCATGGCACTGAGTGCCATGTCCGGTCTTTCCTTAAACACCTAAAGGGAATCCACCACCTCCCCATGCAGCCCACTGCAATAAATAATCACTCTTCCCGTGAAGAAATTCTTCCTAATGCTCAACCTAAACCTCCCCTGTTGCAGTTTGAGGTGATATCCTCTTGTTCAGTTGCAAGTTGCCAGGTTGAAGAGACCAATCCTCACCTGACTACAACCTCCTTTCACCATCCCTTACAACATCGCAGACAGGGACTTGTCCAAATTCATTTGTGTAAGAACAAACTTCCTTGCCTTGAACTTCTCCCACTTAGTGCAGGCTGTATCTCTCTACACAGTAAATAAAAAAGTTACAAAAAGACAAAATAAAAGGATTCAAAATGTTTCCTACCACAACAGGATATTGCCACTATCCAAGCATCTTTTTTTTTGAAAATATGTTGTCATGAAAAGAAGCAATTTCATGAAGCAGATTTATCTTCAAAGAGATTAATTTTCTAATACAAAAGTGTCCAGTTTCAGGTTTTTTACTAGTTCTGACATAGTACTCACAGGGATTCTGTGAATGCTAATTTATTAATGTTTATATCAGCAAATTATATGAAAGTTAGCTTTGTTGGAACTAGTTCAGAAATATTGAAGTATTGCATTCCTCAATAGAAACAGTGACTTATACACCACTATTTTTTTTTCCCCTTGGAGGAAAATAACATCAGGAGGAAAAAATAAAAACCACTTGGTTTCTTCTAAAAATATTATCCCGAAAGTTCAAGTCAATCACTAATTTTTTAAGAACAAAATTAACTTTCATTGAATAATCTGTGAAACATTCAGAAACATTGGAAAGAAAAAATATTTTACCTGTGAAATTTATGGCACTTAAATGATCATTACTTTTATGCTTCTTTTGCGTGGAACTAAAATGAATTTTAATGGTAGAATGACCTGATATTAAAAGGCTTTACTTAAACTTATGCTTTGATACAGCACCAAACTTTTCGTATAATGGCAAGCTCTTCAAAATACAACTTTTTAGAAGAACTCCATAAATAAAATGCTAGTTTACTTTTTGTGCAAGCTTGACTTCATCACTTGTTATTGTTGTATAAGAGAATGACAAAGTTTTTTTAGTGCACAGAGAAACAGAATGTTTTGAATATTAAAACATGTTTTTGTAAATTTCTTTTGTCTCAGATGATTTGCTTCCTGAATCTTAACTCCTCCAGCAACACTCACATTAGCAATGCTAACATTAGTAGATGACATACAATCTTTCCCCACACATGAAGCCCAGCTGAACAAAGAGGAATTAAAGAAAATTTTTTCCAGCTTCAGAGATGACAAGCATTAAATAAAGCATTTACTTGACAAAAATATAAAGGCAAGAAAGAGATAGATAGATAGATAGATAGATAGATAGATAGATAGATAGATAGATAGATAAAGTATGGGCACGCTAAATCCCAATTTTCCTGGATTTCTAAGTCTCTAAATCTATAAGGAACATTATATAAAACATAAGGTGTTTTATATCCTTCTGTACCCAGCTTCTAGGATTTTCTCAGTGGAGGTAAAATAGTCAACCAGAATGCACTAAATTTGATATGGTCATTTGCCCAAATAAACATGGAATTTTATGAATATAACTGAAATAAGAGCAACAAATTCAAAAGATAAAAGTTCACACGTGCAATGTGAAATTTTCACATGCCACCCTCAAGCAATATTTATATATTTTTTAAATTTTTTTGCAACAAAGTAACTGCCAGTTTTCATTGTTTGAAGCAGATCTCAAGAGCAGAAGGATCAAAATGCATGTTCCATGTGTCACTTTCTCATAATTTTCAAGAAAAAAGTTAAATTATGTATTTAAAAAGAAAAAGCAAACAAACAGAAACACAAAAACAAAATAAAACAAAAAAGAACTCCTAAAAATAGATCTTCAGATAAGATTAGGAGTTTTTGCTCTGACTTTTAAATGACAGAAGTTCTTTTTTCTGTCAATTGTATGGATGTTAGAGTTTGGTGTAATTCAATTTTTAGTTCTTGATAGTATGAACATAGACTTCAACTTGATTCCACTAGTTTAATTTCTTTCAAATCAGATCTAAATTAAATATTACACATACTATCATATGGCCTTTCATTTTGGCTTTCTAAACTTAATGTTATGTAAAGTATTCTTAATTAATTGCAGCCATGTAGAAACATAACAAAAAAACAAACTCAGAGTTGAGTAAGACAAAGAGATGAGCTACCACATAGCTTAGGTATTTTTTTCCAAAGGAGATTTAAGATAAATCTACATAACACAAACTTGCAAGGTGTTCTCTTGAAAAACCATATCAGATGCAAGGTGTAGATCTGGTGAGAAATTTAGGAGTTGGACTCAATGATCCTCGTGAGTCCCTTCCAAATCAGAATTTTCAATGGTTCTGTGATTCATTACAACTTGCTCAGTTTTAATTTTACTCCTTTAGAAGGTGGCTTAATACAAACCAACCCCCAACAAGAGTCACCTTGAGTGTCATTCAGTTTTGTGGTCAGCTGGAACTGATGCTGTTTGCACCACTCCCTGGGAGGAAAGCGCAGCGCTCAAGCTGCGACAGCGTTGTGTCCTGTTCCCTCACAAACAAGACTCCACAGTGACTGACAGATCTATCTCTACAGACAGCTTCTCAGACAGGCCTGCATTTACAAGGGATGATGCCAAACACTTTTCTTTTGTATTTCTGAGGGTCTTTATGCTGAGAGGTGACTGTTGACATTTTGGCATTTTGATGTGAAGAACATGGATATATTTTCCTGCAGTCTTGCATATGACATATGGGAACCAGAACTCACCTGTCACAAGTTGCTGACCATAATATGTAGTTTGTAAGGAAAAATAACCTCTGGGAATATCCAAATGATATTAATATAGTATGGCTAAACAGACAGAGGCCATAGGCAGGCCTGGCAGATGAGGGTACAACTGCCATCGACTTTGGATGGTGTAACACTTCCTTGCACAACAGCTGTACATGGTCCCAAGTGACTTTCAATTTAAAGAAATGTCATGTTTGTGTTAATCACAGGCATAAGAGTAAAGATATATATATATATATATATATACTCACACACACACATATATATATGTAACTTTCATTTCTTTCAGGTTTATTATGAAAGCATTAAAAGCAGCATGAAGCAGAAATCACCTTTAAGCTATTGAATGGCTTTTTCCTGAGTGTTTTCACTTTAAAATATATATGCTGTTTCAGTGCCTAAATGACTGGTTCACTCACCCACAACAATTCTTACTATGCTGTAATTTCTCTAAAAGTAAATAAAAATAAAAATGTCCCATATAGAGACACACCTGGAAATAAAAATAGTAAATTTCCTGCAAAATTAGTTGGTTAGAAAACAGTTCTCCACACCCAAGTTGAATAGATAGCAACAGCTGAAAATAATAGAAGATGTATAAACTTCTGATCTTATAAAGGATAATATTTTTAATCTGAGTAGGGGCAACAATGAAAAAGGTTCTGCATAAAATTAGAGAAGTATTTCCAGAAATACAAGCAGCTGTGAAATTGAACTAATTGGTCTCCTCCTACAAACCACCATGAAACACAAGTATATCAATCAATACTTCCAGTGGAAGATAATAAATTGGTGCATGATTTTCATATCTACCCGTGCAGTAATCCTCTTTCTGACTCCTCTCTCTCAGTCAAATCCTAGTACAGTCCTAACAGCCAACTCACATAATTTTCCCCACAAGTAAAACTTTGCTATAGTTTGTTTTCATTCATTTTGTTCATCATTTGCACTGAAACAGCAGTCACAAACTCACAAAAAAACCCAAATACATACGCCCCTCAAAAGCTTGCATAGCCCAGTCCCCCAGTATTTAACATAATTACAAATATGTGATGCCAGACCTGATTTTGTTTCATTGAAACCCAAAAAGGGTTTCAATGAAACAAAATTCCCACTATGCTGAGCAGAAGCAGCAACACATCTCATGACACCCAAAGTCTTTCATATCCAATCAGTACAGTCAATCTCAATACAACTTAATTTGTTGCTGAAGAAGCACAGTTACTGAGTGATGTGCATCTTGCAATGCTATGTGCTGCAATCATTTTTATATCAAGTCCGTGTAATCACCAAACCACCTTGGGGAATGTTATTGACTAAAGAAACAACTGATAGCTTAATATTCAAAATGCATAATCTCACTAGATACCCTAAGACCATGCCAGTATTTTTGCTGTCACTAGAATTTGTGTCACTGAAGTTGATGTTCCTGAGAACAGGGATCAAATAATTAGGAAGAAAAAACAAAAGCAAATTTTTATGTTTATAACATCATTATTATTATTATTATCATTATTAACCCATTTTTGAGTTAACAGCCAGATTGTAGTGCAAAACAGCTTAATCTTGTGACCTTCCTCCCATAGCTGACTTCAGATCACTTAAAGCAACATGACATAAAAAAATCCCATATTAAGTAGTTTATTTCAACCCCTTGTTTTTGCTATTAAGATACTTAATGTCATGAATTATGAAAGAGAATATGCATTGCTGAAAATTGTAAAAACACAATAGGTTAAATTGCATTAAAGAAAAAAAAGGGCAACCAACAGGTTTAGACTTCCTTAGAATGTTGGGCTATAGACAGAAATATAGAAAATAATGGCATTGGATTTCTTTAGTTTCAAAAGGTTGGCATTCTCCAGGTTTGGAGTCTTTTTCAATTCACACACAAATAAAACTAACAGAAAATTTATCATCCTCCATTTTTGTCTATTTGTGTGTGTGTGTGATGATCTATGGTACTGCCTAGATGACTAAACTTCACCATCTGGTTAACCTCATCAGCAAGACACTAGAAAACAAATCCTGTGCAGTACAATTCTATCTGTACTTCAGTTATTCTGATCAGAAGCAGTTACCCAAAAGTATGAAAAATTTTTATGGAGACTTGAAATGTGCTGCATAAACCATTTATGATAGAATTGAACTAAGGGCTTCTGCACTATTCAAGGAAAAAGATTATCCCCCAAAACTCCACTCATGATCATGGTTTTCATGAGTGAGAATATGCTATGTTCTATACTAGACAAATCGATAATACTGGTTGGTACCAAAGTACTGAGAAAGCAGAGAACCCAGAGGCAAGTTAAAGTTCTTCATATGCAAAAAAAAAAAAAAAAAAAAAAATAAAACCAGATATTCCTGTCTTGGTAACTTAATTGGAACTTAGAAAAGATTAGCAGCAATCAAATTTTTCATTTGAATCTATGGGGCAAAATGGAAATGTTTATCCTGCAGATCAACAGTTACATTGAAAGTCTCACACAGTGGTTATCCATACATATGTGAGAGAGAAAACACTTGAATTTTTAGCATAGGAGCCAAGCAGAACTAAACATCTCATATTTTACTAGAGGGATGTATTTCTGTGTTAATTCTTGAAAATTGATCTTTCTCAGTGTTTGAGACAGTAGAGTCTCCTAAACAGGCCACTGAAATAGAACAAATTTAGGCTGTGCTAGAAAGTGAAGTGCAAGTCATCAGGCATACTGATTGGTCCTTCTAATTCCTTAGTGAAAAAGATTAGACAGAGTAGACCTTTTTTACTTGTAGGCATTCTCAAAGAAAGGACAATGATCTGCTTTTCCTAAATGGCAGCCAGGAAAATGTTACATAATCATTTCTCCATTGCTGGCAAGAGGAGAAGCCTTTATGAAGTAAAGGCAAAAATTCTAATTGAAGTTCATAAGATAATACATCTCCAAGAGACCCAAAAATCTTGCTCAGTTTTTCTCTTGCAGCTTTCTCTGGCAAAAATACCAGAGGTCTCACTGTCTACTAGAAGGCTGCTTCCAGCTGTCATAGTCAGAAACAAATGAGGAAGAGAAGACAAAGCATAAAGAGGTACATTGTTACTACCTCACAAGAGTCATTCAATATTCATCAGGTGATATTCCAAGTAGATTGTCCAGCCTTAACTTATTGATGCGATTGGATTTTTTAAAATAGAATTAAAATTTATCATAGTTTGAATCCTATTTAGTGCTGTGGGCCATATAAGGTCATAAAGAAAGAGATTTGCTTTGCAAATGAGTGCAAACTCTTGTACTTGGACGTGACATTTCAGTAGTGAAGCAGAGCTACTTGGATTAACCACTACTAATGTGATAAACAAGACAAATGAGTAGATCACAAGGAGGTAGAGAGAAATTACCCCAGGAAGAGCACAGAGTAAACAGAACTGCCTTATAGCTCATGCCCTATTACAGAGCAGGGTTAGGTGTGTGAAAACCTTGGATCTCAGTGCTACAGCGGATACATGGTATATTGCATCCCACTGCTAAAGAAAGGCTGCAATGAATTACAGCCCTGCACATAAATTCTCTAATTTATGCCAGAAGCTGTCATAATCCCTCCCTTGACAGAACCTTCTTTATTTCAGCTCTCAGAAGAGTTGCATCAAATAATGTGCTGCACTGAGTCATGCATATTACAGGCACACACATCCTTTACAGCAGGACTTCAATATAGTGGGCAGCCCAGACAGTTATTTTCAGAAAGAACAAAGCCAGTACCTTCTGATAAATGCCTCACTTGAAAAGAATTGAGACATTTTTGTTTGCAAAACTTAACTAACACTCCTGTGTTTATTGTCACTGAAATGAGATGCCAGTAATACAACTTAGGTTTACCCTCAATATACAATCTCAAAAATGACCTTAGAGGACCACCACATCCTGCTAACACAGAATTTGGTGTTCTACATTCCATCCTAACCCCTGTTACAATCTCTCCCTTCCTCATACCTACAGAACGCCAAGAGATTTGAAATGCATTAGTATGCAAATATCTTGGGTGGCTTTACTACACATTTATATTGCAGAGTAATCAATAAATTATTATTTCAATATTTATTGGAATCTCAGACCAGGAAAGAAGACAGATTACACAAATCCATCTTAGTTGATTAATGGGTACTCCAGCAAAAGGCATACACTGATGGAGTGGGTCAGTATGCAGACTATATTACTGAATATTTCAGCTCAGTTGTAAATATAGTATCTGTTTCTCTTAGGGACTGTCACACTGAGTGCAGTATAAAAGGCAATAAATTTCAACAGATTAATTAACTCTTTGGTTACTGGGGCTGTGTGTCACCTATCCTGGCACCTAATAAAAAATCCTTTAATGCCAAGACATAAAGAAGGGCCTCTTTGAAAATGAGTTATTAACAGCATTTCGTGAATAGATGGAGAAATTGTAGCCCAGCCATTTAAGTGTCATAAAGTGCAGCAAAGGCTGCTGGAGGCCTCTGAGGGACGCCAGGCAATACCATAACAATCAAATCTGAGATGGAAGAGGGATTGAGCTGTCCACTCAGAATTTTTATATTGTCAAAGAGCAGCGAGGAAATAATGTGATCAAGAAGTGAATTAACCTTGTGTGTGAAAGAAAGGGGATGATCTGATGGAAAAGGCAGTAAAGTAAAAATCACTCCATAATGCCTACATTGCAGGCTGGTCATGAGGGGCCCCTAATGTCTGCAGGCTGTCAGGGAACAGATCCAGCCCTCTAAGTACCATAAACCCATTACCTGCATTAGTCAGTAATTGGAATACAGCTATTCATACTTTCAAAGTTCTTAGGGTCCTGGTGCTGGCTAACCACATAGCATTAATTTCTAAAATGTTTTCTGTTTCTACCCTTGTGATAGAACGTGGACAGTCTTCTGGGGCAATTAATACTCCAAAAGGCATGAAAGACTTATATACTGTGTTACATTTATACATATGTCTATATCACACCATACAGTTTAACCTGGTTTCCTTGGTGTCAATTCCTTATGAAGCTCTGCTGCCATTTCTATTAAATATCAAGCTACAGAAATTTGCACTGTTGGAATTGATACAACCAACCATATGGGAGGACTCCACTGAGGAGGAAATAATCCATACCAAGTTTAACAAGGTTGCTTTGACCTAAACATCTTTAGTAACATGCTAGTCAAGCAAGAGGTCGTGAAAGTCATACAGTATACTTCTGCTATGTAGGAGCATGAAAAGCTTTTTCTTCTTTTGACAGAAGACAAAAATTTTCCTTGAGCCACTCATTAAGGAAATGATGGACAGAGTCTGGAAGTAGATGATGTCTACTTAGCCCAAACCTCTTGCATATACAAAACTCAGAATCAGATATGACACTAGTGAAGTCTAGTACGAGAAAAATCTTGTATGGATGCATTTATTTATAGGGACCCAAAACCCTAGATAAAGGACATGAAGAGTGGGCTCACACCTGATGTTTTTCATGTTTAAAAGTACCCTGTATTCTTAAAGCTGCCCTCCTCATAAAAGAATTGTTCACCATTACCTCAAAGCAGAATATATAACTTTGCAGTGAGACCTAAGACCATCTAGTTGCAGCATCACTATATAAAGTGATAAAGTGAAAGTGCAGCATCACTATATAAAGTGATAAAGTGAAAAGCATCCTCTGAGGAAGGTCTCCTAAATTTTTATTCTGACTATTAGAAATACAGAATTACATTAGAAATGTAGAATTACAAAATCAATATGCAAGTTTAACAAATATTTTTAAATGTACTATGGTTTTCCAAGAATTCCTACTTTGTGAGGAAATTTTAGTTATCATCCATTCCTGCATACTGTAGTCCACCTAGCAAACAAAATCAGATTGAAAAATGCAAGAATGTGAAGACTCCTTGTTGCTGCCAACAGAATTTGCCAAAAAGAGTACGTTTCCAAGTCAGCCATGGCCATGGGAGGAAAGGACTTGTGGTGTAAGCCATCTCCCTTAATACTTCATGTTCAGACACCATTCTGGAGTGGTACTGCTGGTGGTTGGTTGCTTGCAAATCTCCCCAGTCCAGCCCCTAGCACTTCTGACTCTCAGCATCTGAACACAGTTTTAGTTTAACCAAGATAGTTTATTAAGAACTACTGTTGTATTTAAATTTAAGAGAACCTAGAGTAAATACTAGTGCAGGCTATAATTTCCCTAATCAAACTGACATGAAGAAAACAAAGATTGCAACTGACATTTCTGCAAATATCACTTGTTAGTCAAGTTTTTGTGAAATAGACGGTTTTTTATGCAGAGTATTTATTAACATTAGAATGGGATATAAAATGTTTTTAAAAAAGTATTTTTCACTCATTGTGAGTGCACTATCTTCCTCAAATTCTATTCAGTAGGTCAACAATAGCAAGATTTGAATGAGTTTGGGAAGCTTTGGACATGCTTATGTAACAGATTACATTATGAATATAACCACTGAGTTATTCTGCTCTGCTCCATCAAGATTGTCCACACTCTTATACATTCATGACGAGCATACAGCAAAATACCTTGTTGTCTGTCAGTATTATATCCACTTATCACCAGAAACTATACAAAAGCTGCCTCTAGGCACATCTCTCCACGGCACAGAAAAGCCCATCCCTAATCTTCCTGTCCCTTCTGTTCAAGCAACCAAATATCCAAAACAACTAAGTGAGAGAAAAATACTGGAAAATGCATTCCCATCTGAAATTAGCTTAGTCACTTCTGACTCTGAAGCACAACAAATAATGCACCCAAATCCATTACCCAAGAAAATATGGACTCAAACTGCACCTCTATGAAAGGATTAAAAAGCATTTTCACTTAAAAAAAAAAAAAAGATTCAACAGTATTTGCAAGAAAACAGATGAATGAAAAAGTCTCCAGGTCTGCAGAGCAGCAGGGAGTACCAAGCAAGGCTCAAGCACAGCAAAATTAAATGTAGCAGAAGTCCAGGCACAGATTGCCAAGTATTGTGTGCAGCAGGGAAAGCCATGAGTCCTTCTACCAGACTTTCAGTTCAGTACCAGGTGAAAACACCTCATCATTTTTAGTCATCTCACACTGATAATCCAATTGCTTGAAATGAAAAATAGTTTTGGCAAATAATATTAAATTCAGGCAACATTTGCTGAGCCTAATAGGATTTGAGCACATGGCCACAAAACTAGCAAGACCTAAGATCAATGTTTCAGACTCTTCTAGTTTGGTGGGAAACAGACACTTTACTCCTCAACAAACATTACAGAAAGTAAGTTTTTATGAAAAGTTTGCTTAGTAGTTCAGTTGCATTTTTGTTCCTTAAAATTCATTACTTAATCCACAGGCTTCATCTTCCAGTAATGAAATGGGCACAAACTATTAGGAAGAAAATTTACTTATACAATAGTACTATTCACATTCATGATCAGAGATGCCTTACTGATCCTGACTAACTCTTGAATGTCAACCAACTAAAATCAGGTTGAATTAAACTTTTTCCATGACTATGCTACATGCACAAATATTTCTAAAAATAAATAAATAAATAAATAAACAAATCACAGAACAGAAACATGCATATATAAATAAATTCTTTCAAAAAGTGACAAATGCACTGAGAAGGCAAAATTTCGAGAACAAATATGGCTGTCTTCAACAACAAATTTTAAAAAATAATATTATAAAAATAAGCCTACATTCTAAATGGCAAAGTAAAGTCAAATTCTCCTTAAAGCTGAAGCATTCTGGGACAATGATCACTGGGCTGTAAAAGGAATTAATGAGCTCTAACAGTACAAGTACTACTGCCCACTGTGTTATAAATGCTTCACTCACTTCTTCAGTTTTCTCACCTATAAACAGGAGCTAGAATAAAAGCAGCATGGTGTTGAAAGACTGCTGGTGAGAGCTTACATCAGCTTCAGAAATTATCAGACACTGTACTAGATTGAAGTATTACAGATAAATGGTTAAACTAAAAAGCCACATTTCTATGCAGATGACTTTTCACTTCAGGAAACGAGCAAACAGAATCGTTTTCATTCTTCTGTAATCGAAAATGTTATAAATGGATGGTGGGAGTCATGAAACATCAGTGTTCACTGCTTAAGGTCATGCCTTCCACTACACTCACTTTGAACTGAGATGAGTAGATGCTCAGTTTCACAGTCAAGCAATTTTAACACCTACACGTAAAACACTGAACATTAGGAGTCTGAAGAATCCCATGGAAAATTACACAAAGGAACTTTGTTTCAACCTAAAAAAATAAGATCTGTTGGTTTTGGAAGAGTCACTGAAAGATGTCCGGATACCTCAGCCAAAAGCAATGATTCTGGTTTGTGAGCCCTGGAACAGTCATACTGGTGAATCAACTATCAAAGAGTTCCCAGTAGGGAAGTTCCAAGCTATCAGGTTGCAAACCAGCACATTTCTAGCCACTTCCCATAAGGAATGGCCTTTCAGATAGCTGAAGTGCAATATCTTACAAGCAAAGGACCATGAAATTAATTTTTCTATACAAGCAGGTGCTCTTCTAATATAACTGTAGCACAGAATGTTTTCAAAATGGCTGATTGAGATTATAGCTCACACAAACAAATAGAATAATTCTAATCAATTTTACCAGTAAAAGTATTTGCCACAGTCATTACCATTAAAAGAACACTTCTTTATGTTAAAGAACCTACAAAATTTTTTTTTTCTTTCTTTTAAGGAACTGATTAATCTTCAATATTAACTGTGGTGGGTACACAGGAACTAAAGGCCACTAGTTTCTATCTAAATAAAAATTGTTTAACACTACTTTTACTCCTTTACAGTGAACGGCTGATTCTTGCTTGTAGAAGGATTTTTTGCTACCACTTTTGTGCCTCAAGTGATTTTCATCTTTCTCACACACCATTAATAATGCTACTTCTCCAGGTATCACTAAACAATATAATTAATGGAGCCCAAGAACACTGCAATGTAGCCATTTTGCAATGTGATCTGGGTCTATAAAGAACATGCTGAAGGCCTTGGCAGAAGTGGCCAGATCACCCCAAATAATAATGATCTGTAGGTTCAGGAAAAGAAAAAAAAATAAAGAAATACACTACCTTCAATGTATCCAAGCAATAAGAAAACAACTTTAATAAACTGAGAATAATATGCACGTTATAATGCTATTCACTTATTTGTAAATATCAGTTTAAACTGTTTAGTAAAGGAAAAAAGCTTGCAAGATGGACCATAGGGAAAAAAAAAGACTTTCGATTATTGGCCTAAGTTCAGCAGCAGAGTTAGCAATTTATGGACTTGATTATACCTTCAAAATGAACAATAACCCAGTAACTACTGCAGTAGAAAGGTACTAAATTTTTATGATATGGGGTAATCAGGTTGGCTACCAAAGACATAGTAGACATGCTGCAAAGAAGAAACAACTCACATTAAAATAGTCAAGTAACAAATTCCCTTCTTGAAAAGGATATTTTTCTTTATATGATGTCTTTAGCAGACTGTAGGCTGTTTCTTTAAATGAATGCTTATGACACACTTAATTTTCAGGCACACTTTGTTACAGAAACAGGCACCACGGTGTACATCATCTCTAGAAATAAATAGAACTGTCATACTTGGATTCATATTGACATTTACATCAGACTCTTAATCTGTGTAGATATGACAGATGGGAAAAAGTCAGCCACTCCACATATAAATGACACTTACATATTCATAATCAACATATTTTTGGTTGTTTACTCAGTAAAGCAAAACTAGTTTATTTTTACATCTCTACAATGACAGTAAATAGTCTGACATTTCAGTATATTTGGAAGTGGTATGTCATTTTTTTGCAATTACTCTTTCCAGAAAAAAAATGAGGGGAAAAAGAGTGGTGTTTTTCAAGAAAAGAAATATATATAATGTATTCTTTTTTTGTAGAAGATTGTAAAAAAAAATAATATTCTTTGCTTCATGGTGTAATGGGTACTCAGAGATTGTGGAACTAGCAATTTCATGCAAAATCAGCAAACTTTTTCCTTCTATTTAGTGCTTGAATTGTTAATAAAAATGTAATAAAAATTCAAGTTGCTATGATAACTCAATAAGCAATCAAAGAAATGTAGTGCCTTTACAATTACTTAATGCTTACAGGAGTAACTCAGTTGCTATAAAAATTATGCAAATAAAATTATAAAATAGAACATTCCAAATTAAATCAAATCCAAAATATTTTGGACTCTACCATGGGATTCTTTTCCTATTTCATGCTATTATCTAGAACTTAAACCACTTTTTGCATTGTTGTTTCCTGAATGTTTGTGTAATGTGTTGAGCATAAATTTGCATATGATCCCTGTGTAGTTAGATGTTGGATACATCCATGAGGTTTTTTAATGAAGGCAATAAAGTCACAGGATAACTCATAGGGCATTGCATATAACTTTCTAGATCTAAATTTATCTTTGTCAAAAAATTATTCTGTTTAAACATTTTAGAGAGACTTTGGATACATCATATTTTATCCTATTTTGAAAAGTCAATGCTTTAAAAAGTGAAAAGAAAATTTACCAACATACTTAATCCTAATAAAAAGAAATCAACATAACACCAATAATTTAGATAAACCTCAAGCTTCAAAAAGACAGTGGAGTTACGGGTATCCTTGTATTGTCTCCACACACAGCAGGAGATGCCCAAATAAAAAGCGACCATGCAGAGGGTGCACTACACCAAATGGAATGTGCATCATATGAATTAGTATATATTACTATTTTTTTCCTAAGTTATTCCATATTATAAACTCTCCTAGTTAGAGAGGCTTATTTGCTGTAAGTTTATGCAAATTTGACCACAGCTCAAGCTCTGTATTGCTGTAAGAATCCAGATGTTATTATAGTAATAAGAAAGATTAAGCTTAATTAGGAGACATTACTACTAAGGGGCAAAGAAGATACTTATTATGTAACAATTTTAAAAAATTGGTCTTAAAGTAAAATACAATAGAAATAATAATATGTAGAGGTTGTCTAGGACATCTGTAACAGAAAACATTCCCAATGACACCAACTGCTACAAACCAACCCAGAATGGAACTTTTTAGCAAGGAAGATGCCAGAGGGTGAACCTGGCACTTATGGAAGTGTCTGGCTTTGACAGCTTTAAACACTTGAATGTTGCCAAATTTTAACCACATTTCTCAACAAAAGGACCAGAGGAAGCTGTACCTGGCACAAGTCAGTTCAAAAGAGAATAAACCAATGACAGGTAGAGAATATCTTTGTCATCAACTCTCTGGCTCTTCTGATTATTTCTCTGCAGTCTTTTCACACATGGAAGATATAGTACCACGTCGATTTGGAGCAGGGAGAAATAGGGTCAGTGGCAAACAGTTTCACTGGTCATTCTTTGCTGTAGTGTGTCATATGGATTCATTCTCAGAAAACTGCAGGGTAGACAAGAACTTACTCTTAAAATGGTTCAGCACACAGGACAAGTTCCCAACCCTTGTAAAACACCAGGAAGAGTTAACACAAGAGGGAGATCTGCATTCCCTTCTTACCTTAGACACTGTAGTCCATATAAATGTGAGCATATCATCCTATCTTGTAGTATACCAGTTCCAATGCCAATAAAGCAGCGACAAAACTACTTCAGAGGAGTGCTGCTTTAGTTTTAAAAGATACTCCTAAGACACTATAAAATATCATAAAAACACCCATGAGTACAAAACAAGTGATGTGAAAATTCATTTCAATACCTTCCCATGCATAACACGTTAGTTACTTCAGTTTACATTATGCTACAGAGGTTTTTCACAATCTTGCCTTCAGAAAATTTGAGAATACGTATAAAATCCATTATTTATTACACCATGTCTTTAGTAATAAATAAAGTATATTGCTTTTAACTTCAATTGTGACTAATTCCCAGCTGATTTTATTTTCTAGCACATCAGCAAAGTACACAGACTTCTTTGACACCAATTATTAAGTTATATTATAAGCTAATTCAGAAGAAGAAGCCAATGTAGTGTAAAAATTACTTCAATCCTCTTTCAAGAGGAATTAAGATGTAATGAAGAATGAACTTC
Organism: Lanius collurio; assembly: GCA_020086605.1. Lineage (NCBI taxonomy): Eukaryota > Metazoa > Chordata > Aves > Passeriformes > Laniidae > Lanius > Lanius collurio. The sequence goes on along the minus strand of JACBWW010000011.1, from coordinate 19,229,849 downwards.
AGAAACTCGAGAGTTTTGTTTCAAATTAATTTCAATTCAGTACAAAATATTTTGATGCTTATCTAAAAGCGTCATTCTCCAGCCAAGCCCATCCAAACTTATTCTCTCCCTAAAGTTACCAATCAGAAGTATAAAATAGACCCCCCCATATTCTTCTTCTTCTGAGAAATATCAATCTTTCCTTTCCAGTATCCACTTGACACCAAAACATCTGTTTACTTTGTTTTCCAGGAACATACTCTTCTTGCCAAATACCAACTTGCAAGTTTATGTACCTGGAAATACTATATAACACATATGTATAATGACGGAGAAAGTGGCTAAGCCCCTGTGCATCATATTTAAGGAGTCATGGTGATAATGATGATGTTCCCACCTACTGGAAAAGGGGGAATATAGCCCCTATTTTCAAAAAGGGAAAGAAAAGGAAGATGGAAGACCTGGGGACCTACAGGCTGGTTAGTCTCACCTCTGTGCCCAGCAAGATCATGGAACGGATCCTCCTGGAAACTACGCTAAGCCTCATGGAAAGTGAGGAGGTGATTCATGACAGCCAACATGGCTTCAATACAGGCAAATCATGCCTGACAAATCTGCTGGCCTTCTATAATGAGGTTACAGTGCTGGTGACTGAGGGAAAAGCAATTGAAGCCATCTACCTGGGTTTGCACAAAGCATTTGATGCTGTGCCATGCTATGCCATTGGCTCTAAACTGGAGAGAGATGGATTTGATGGGTGGACTGCTCGATGGATGAGGAACTGGATGGACAGTTGCACTCAAACAATTGCAATCAATGGCTCAGTCCAAGTGGAGATCAGTGACGAGGGGCATTCCTCAAGGGTCAGTGTTGGGACTGTCACTGTTTAACATTTTCATTGGCAACATGGACAGTGGGATTGAGCACACACTCAGAAAGCTTGCCAGAAAGCCAGTCATAAACTGGGCTACATCAAAAGAAGTGTGACCAGCAGGTCAAGGGAGGTGATTCTGCCGCTCTACTCCAGTTGTGTATAACCCCACCCAGAGTGCCGTGTCCACCTCTGGGGTCCACAACATAAGCAGTACACAGACCTGTTGGGGCAAGTCCAGAGCAGGATCATGAAGACTACCAGAGAGCTGGAGCATCTCTCCTACAAAGACAGGCTGAGAGAGCTGGGGTTGTTCAGCCTGGAGAACAGAAGGCTCCAAAGAGGCCTCAGGCCCCCTTCCAGTACCTAAAGGGGGCATGCCGGAGAGCTGGAGAGGGCCTTTTTACAAGGGCATGTAGTGACAGATCAAGGGGGAATGGCTTTAAACTGAAGGAGGGTAGGTTTAGGTTAGATATTAGGAAGAAATTCTTTACTGTGATTCTTTACTTTTATGATGAGTCACTGGAACACATTGCCCAGAGAAGTTGTGGGTGCCCTACCCCTGGAAGCGTTCAAGGCCAAGCTGGATGGGGTTTTGAACAACCTGGTCAAGTGGAAGGCTGTTCCTGACATGGCAGGGTAATTGGAACTAGATGATCTTTAAGGTCTCTTCCAACCCAAACCATTCTGTGGTAACTTCACTTATCAATTCCATGACCTTCACAGTACTGCTCAGCCCTAGATTCATCCAGACAGATAATCCATTAAAGCTCCCTAACTGAACATTACAGAGGGCAAAAACTTAAATGACTTCAAAGCAATAGACAAAGTGTAGGAGGAAATGTCTACTAGAGGCAATTAAACAATCTATACACAACCTCCACACAAGTTACTAGCACAAGCCAGGGGCTATGCTAAGAGAGGGATGACTTAACATATCCTCAGCTCCTTAGACTCCATCACAGAGAATGACTAAATGGACCTTTGATCTGACCTAATACTTGATCTTAGGTTACTTCTCACGCCCAGATATCCCTCAACATTTATCAAAACACACATTGCATATCTCCAGGACATAAAAACAGCTTCCTCTTTTCTCAGGAAATGTTCCATATCTTACACTTCAACAAAAAACATCCATCACACTTTCACTTCTCAGGAGCAGGGACAGAATTCAAACTTTGTACAGCCACAACACACTCTATTATTTACAGTCTAGAAGGCCCTAAATTATTTCAAAAATCATGCAATAGGACACCGAGAAATTTTTTTATACAAAACATTCTATCAATCAACCTGCCTCACTAGTACTTATTCTGCCATTGTCCCCAGCGCAACACAAGACCTGCAGGCACAAGTGAGACCGCTTTTACTCCCATGCTCTGAAGTGCCATCAGTGTAATGCTGTCAATATCAAGTCATAAGTCCGTTCACAACTGTATATGAATAAAAAGAAGTTATTCCAAAGAAGGCTGCTTGTGACTGAAACTAACTGGTAAAGTTACTTTAAACACTTTCAATCACAAAGTACAAAATAATTTGAATGCATCCTGGCTTAAGCACAATTTGTCTGTTATCAACCAGTTATGACTGCAAAATTGCCCACACTGTTACTCCAACCAAGCTGTAGAACATACATCTGGACATCCACTCTCTCTGAAAAAATTACTTACTGTTTCCATTTCTAAGTACTAGCATTTATATGCATCAGTGACAAGACAGAAATAATTAAGTTGTACCTAGACTGTTATCAACACATGATAGATTATCTGTCTGGCCCTACGTTCCATGTTTTAAGTGCAATTTAAAAATTTAAAAATCAGTATTACAGTACTTTGTAATGTCAGAAGGCAGAACCTTAATTTAACTTTATAATTCCAGATACAATAGCTTTCCCTTGAATATGAAATGATATATCACAAATTTTAAACTCCATATTCTATAATCATAGAGCTTTTTGTTACTGTTAAAGCCACAATTTAGGTTCTGAGGCAGTGAAGTGCAGTAGGACAAGGAATACCTTAGAAAAGGTTTTTTAAAATTAGGCTAAGAAAAATCATTGCATCTGGAATTTAAGTAGAGAAAATTCTAGGAAAGTATTCAGAAAACATTTATTACAGAAGTCCAAAAAACATGCATATTTTACTAACATATATATTAAAACATAGGGACTTTTAATTACATTGATATTGTGATACTTATCTAGCCATTGTCAATTTCGTTGGGCACCTATTTCCAATTTTAAAAATATTCCTAGCAAAAAGCCCATCGAGTCTTTCTTCTGTGTGTGTCTTATTTATTTTGTTCTCATTCTAGTGCATCTCAGAGTAACAGAAATCAAAACCTGTACAAAGCCGGCAGAAAAAATTTACTGTATTAAATTATCAAGAATCATTACATCTGTCAACACGAGAAGAGAAATATTGGTTTCTCCCTTTTTCCCCATGTTACAGATGTAAGCAGCTGCTCTTCTTTTTGTCAATCAAGCTTCTATTTTTACCTAATTCCCACTAATGCAGCAGAGGATCAGTTATGACAGCCAAATTGCAGTTTCATCTAACCAAAATACTTTAATAGTTAGCTGTCTCAAATGCAAACCCTAAAACAAAATTCACAGAAAAATTGGCCACTTTGCATGTAATTTTCCACCATTTTTGATAAAGATGATAAACCAGTAAATGACATTGGGTTTAGCTGTACCAAGACTCACAAACTGCATCCTCATTTGCTTATGCCCTGATTTAGTCAACATAGAAGATTCTAAAAATATTTATGCAAATAACACACATCTCTGAGACATGGGTTCAAGCATTTGAAAGTGGTATTAATTTGTCTTTTATGCTGAAATATAACAACTACCCCTCATTGTTCTGCTTCATTAGCTTCATTTTATTTATCACTCAGATGAAAATGTTTGTGGATACTTGTGCCACTCATGGTACACCTACACACGTTTCATGGGGAAACATACCTGTACTGGGTAATTTTGCCACACACAGGAAATATTTTTTACTCCTTTAAATTCTTAATAGCAACAGACATTATGCCATAAAGATATAGCCCATCAGCAAAATGCAACATGTACATCTATTATAAGTATTCCATATTTGTGTTCCCTTCCACAAATAAGAAGTGCCTAACACCTTTGTTCTGGTTAATTCCCAATCTGCTGTATGAGACATGAGTACAGGGGTACCATTTCACTGCTGAAAAATTAGAAATGCTCATGTTGAAGGGGCATGTCTAGGTTAGACAACAAAGGCAACAAAGCATATTATGGAGCTAGCATTTCTAATTTAGATTGTACTGAACAAAAGCTCTGGTTAATAAAGCTATAACCAACAGCATTATTGTGTACCTTACTGAAAAAAATCAGGATTAAGTTTTTAAGTTGCACAGACTAAGCTTTCCTACTGGCACCTTGATTTGGCCAAGAAGGAGAAGTACAGACAGGGAGTGTGAGAACTTTTGATATCTTTAATACTTCCACTGCCTCTGCTTGTGATGTACAACATCTATTTCCTGGATAAACAGAGAAGCTAGGTCCCCAGAGCCTGAATCCAGTACCTTTCATAAGCCCTAACCTCATTTTTACAAATGATAAAAGAAAATGTAATTTGCTTTCCAGCTTTACCAGTAATCCATACGTGTTCATATTGCAGACAGCAAAAGCATCTGTGAGATCAATAATAAACATCCTACTCGTCATTTACTCTTCTACTTTATTTAAAGACAACATTCTCCAGCATACATGCCACTTTCCAGTTGGAATGATGGAATACAGATAATAGAAATAGAAAATACACCACAAGCAGCAAAATACATGCTCTTTAACAACAGGCAGGAGACCTCCCAGAATCAAGCAGCCTAATTTCTACATTTCTGAACTAAAAAAGACTACAGTAGGATATCAACAAGTCTCATATATTAGGGAGTATCAGATCACATCTGCCAGCACGTTTCTCCTCAACAGTCTAAACAAGCAAGGGCCTTACATATCCAGGTTCCTTCCACCCAGTTGCAGGTTATTCAGTCAATCCAATTTAGTGGTGCAGTTTGATTTTTCCTGCTATCTGCCTGCTTCCACTGAGCCAGTAAAGGCCACTCAGGGAAGCACAGAACGGGTAAGTTTAGAAGGGACCACTGGAGGTCATATGGTCCAATTAGTGTTCAAGCAGGGTCCCCTAGAGCACATTACTCAGGATTGTGCCCAGATATATTTTGAATATCTACAGTTAGGAAGAATCCACCACCTCTCTGGGCAATCTGTTCCAGTGCTCAGTCAAGCACATAGAAAAGAACTTCTCCCACATATTCAGGTGGAACTTCCTGTGTAGTCACTCCACTAAACATCTTTAGCAGTAAAGTTTATTACAGCTGACATACCTAGAGAATTTATTTACAGGAAGCTAGAAAATCCCATCTGATCATGCGCAACTTTGACTATATTTACTTGAGTTACTTGGGGTACTTACTTCTATCTCAGAGAAAGTGAAGGGCACCATCCATACTGTTGCAAAAAAAGGCACAATTGATTGCTAAATGTGAAATCCATTAATCAAGTTAAAGGAAACTTGAAACAAGAAGCACTAGAACTTCACAAGAAGATGGCTGCAAGTGTTTTTCTCAATAATCACTAATCCCATTTTTCAGAAACAGCTAATTGCTAAAAGGTTTCAAAGTTTTGTTTATTTGTTTGTTTTTAGGTAACCCTGTAGTGCACATTTTCTTTTTGGTGTTGTCAATAAGTACCCTTTAAAAATACAATTTTAAATGCTGGAGCACTTGTTGCTACTATCTATAATACATACTGATTTACTACAATAACACTAGATAAGTAAAGAAAACTTTTAAAACACTGTAAACATAAAAGCTTGAATGTCCTAAATACATATGTATTGTCCTGTAGTGATTATGTATAATGTTAAATACCTCTGCATATAGTTACAGAAAACACAGCACGGCCATTTTATAGACTGATATGAGTAATAACTGGATTTTATGTATTTTCAAGCTACATCTAATTTGCACATTTTCCTCAAAATGCCTTTAGCTACCTTTCTTCTAAGTTCTTTACCTGATTCCTTTGGCCATTATGCTCTATGTATTCTGCTGTTATTGCTCTCATTTACCTTTTCGCTTGTCATTATTAAATATTTTTATTATTTCCCTCCTGCAGCCTCGTACGGAATGATCACAAGAACAGCTCCCTCTAAACGCATTTTTGCCTTTTTTTCCTAATGAAAGCAGCAGCTTTGGGTGGGTGATTTATTGCTCACATCAGAACAGCACAGTATCAATCAAACCTCAGGAAAAAACTTTTTCAAGATTCCAAACAGTCTTGATGTCACAGTGTTGTGAAACACGATCACCTTCTCCAGGAGGCTTTTCCAGATTATCAAGGCAGTCCCAATTGCTGCAGACCTAAAGCAGCGCCTGACCAAAGCCCACCTGGGCAGGAAGTGACACCCCTACATGAGTCCTTGTCACTCTTCCTGGCATTTGGGGGGGCGCAGGCAGGTGAGGAGTTCCTCGGCCCCTCACGGTGCTCCTGCCACCCTGGGCTCCTTCCCCACGTCCCGGTTGCTCTCTAGAGGGGGAGGGCACAGCAGAGTTATTGGCCAGCAGTACCAATGGTACCCTGGGATGCACTGGGAAGAGTGTGTCCAGCATGTGGAAGGAGGTGATTGCCCCCCCCTCTGATTGGGCCTGGTGAGGCCACATCTGGAATGCTGTGTCCAGCTCTGGGCTCCTGAGAACAAGAGAGAAAAGGAGCTCCTGGAGAGGGTTCAGCAGAGGGCCACAAACATTTGGGGTCTGGAGCATCCTTCTTATGAGGAGAGACTGTGGGAAGACTGACTGTTTAGTCTGGAGAAGACTGAGAGGCGATCTCATTAATGCATATAAATATCTCAAGGGTGGGTGCCAAGAGGATGGTGCCCAACTCTTTACAGTGGTGCCCACTGACAGGATGAGGAGCAATGGCCATAAACTAAAACACAAGGAGTTCCACCTCAACACGAGAAAGAACTTTACATTGAGGGTGGCAGAGCTCTGGAACAGGCTGCCCGGGGAGGTCGTGGAGTCTCCTTCTCTGGAGACATTCCAAACCCTCCTGGACTAGTTCCACTATCACCTGCTCTAGGTCACCCTGCCATGTCAGGAGGTTTGGACTGGATGATCTCCAGAGATCCCTTCCAACCCTAACGATTCTGTGATTCTGTGATCTCCCCGGTCTCCCCCAGACACATGCGGGGACCAGGAGCCGGGAACCCGCCGCTCTTTTCTCTTTTTTTCCTTTCCTTTCCTTTCCTTTCCTTTCCTTTCCTTTCCTTTCCTTTCCTTTCCTTTTTCCTTTCCTTTCCTTTTTCCTTTCCTTTCCTTTTTCCTTTCCTTTCCTTTTTCCTTTCCTTTCCTTTTTCCTTTCCTTTCCTTTTTCCTTTCCTTTCCTTT
>JACBWW010000011.1:19138486-19217552 GCA_020086605.1 Lanius collurio | reverse complement strand
TGTCTCCACTTGTTAATTTGTTTCTCCTTCATATGATCATTGTTTTGTGTGGTAGGTTAAAGTACTGATCTGCAAGGAACTTTCCCTTAAAGGGGAAGAAACAAGAAATCTTTGATCTGAAGAATGTGTTGTTTACACTTTTACACACAGGAGGAAAAAGAAAAGAGGGAAATTGGTATTTCACACAAATCAGCACAGCTCTTAACTCTTCATAAAACAGATTTTTGTGGTATGTTCGTTCAAGAGGTGAATTAGTTGCTTGAGGGGAAGGGAGGAATAGCAGTTTTCATACTCAGAAAAAATGCAGTTTGAGAAGTCATAGGGAAGTTCAGAAGAGTTCTGTCACTGTTGTTAGTGAAATTACTTGGATGAGACTGTTTCAAATGCATGCATACATGTACAGTTTCTTCAACTGTTACATAATGTTCCTTGAAGGATGTAGAGAAAAACAATTACCATGTATCATAGATTTATGGGTGGTCGGGGGTGTGTCTGGAGTAATCAGCGTTGTTCCTTACTACTTTCATGACAGATTTGGTAATCTACAAAAAATTAAATGGACAGATTGTAAAATCTGATGGTGTTCCTGAGGAAATACTTTGAATAGAAATAGTTGAAAATTAAAGATTATGTTAATTGTGTGGTTAAGTGCCGGTAGGCAGCTTAGCACTACACAGCCACTTGCTCACTTTCCTCGCTACCCCTAGAGGGATTGGAGAAGAGGAAAGGAAGAGTAAAAAAGAAAATTTGTGGGTCAAAATAAAAATTATTTAAAAAGTGGAGAAGAAATTGAAAAAGAGAAGCAAACCAAAACAGGAGATGATCACTCCTCCAACAGGTAGATCAAGGTCAACCAAGTTCCTGAGCAAAAGCTGGCTAACCTCACCCCACCCCTCTTACTTTTTCTTGCTGTCTATGGCATTTCTTGGAATATCTCTGGTTAGTTCAGGTCATCTGTCAGGTTGGGCCCCCTCCCACCCTGCAGCCCACACCCCAGTCTGTTCACTGCAGGGGGTGGGCAGAGGAAGAAAGAGAAAAGGCCTTGATGCTATGCAAGCTCTCCCAGCAATCACTAAAACTCTCAGGTTTTGGACTTTTGAAGCACCCATGACAGTACATGGCCATGTCTTCTTCTGAGCATATGTCATACTGTTTCCACTTAGCTGAAAAATGAGGCTCAAGATTGCTCCTGCAGCACTTGTTCCACCGAGAAACTGTGACATTAACAAATGCTGGGTGCCTGTAAGAGGACTGGACAGTGTTCACTGGACAGGAAAGATCTGAACAGGCATCAACAAGAATACAAGTTCAGCTGAGGTGCTACCCAGGGATAGGTTCCAAACTACACTGATTTTCCTTCATGTTGATTTAATCTTTGGGCTTGAACTTGGAAGTCCTGACTTTGCATGAAATTCTTTTGGGGACAGGAATAGTTCACATCCTGTGATCAAGTCACCAAGCATCTTTTGCAGGCAGGTTAGTGGTGGGATGCTATAAACATGGCATTAAAGGGGACTGCCCTTTATCATGCCCAATCTCAACAGCTGTACACAATGGCTTTTATAAGCTTCACCTTGGAAAAAACTGTTCAGTTGTTCATTCTTTCATTTTTAGGCTGCTCTAGAATGCAGATAGTCTAGAGATGGAAAGGATAAGTTTGTTCATGATCACTTCATACCCACTTGCTCTCATTCTTCTCTCTTTAAAATTAGAGCTATTTTTTTCTCCTTAGCGGTACTCCCTACTTTTCTTTGGGAGCAGGTCTACTCTCTTTTCATTGGGGTTTTGTTAGGCCAGACAAGTTATGCTTTCATCTTATTTCAGTTCCTAAAATGGGCAACCTGTTCATTCATCCCCAAAACCCTTTTTTTGCCATTGTTCTTTCAATCTTTCTTTGAGGGTGATCAAAACTCTATGATATCGTATGGGAAGGCTCACTCATGCCTCATTGTCTGACTTTAGTGCTTTTCTGGTTTTACTAAAAATAATCTAAAACTTTTTTCCTTTTTTTTCTTCTTTTTTTTTTTTTTTAATGTTCACTTCATGTTGGGATTAGCTAAAAATCCACAGGGGTAAGCTTTCTGCCTCTCACTTTTGATCTTCAGCTGAAGAGCTATGAATTTAAGCACAAATAATTATTATGGTCCCTAAACTCCTTTTCAGCTCCCCAAGATGTTCTTTCAGAACCGTGTTAGGAGTCTTGTGCCAACTTAATAGTAAATTGTATGAAAAAAGGAAACATAAGCACATTGCAAGCTTCATACTAAACTTTCATTTTTCAGCTAAACTTGTAATTTCTGGTATTGTATAATATATAATAAATTGCCAGTGTTCTTGCATACTACATGTACTGCATGATCTAGTGTTAATATACTGGGACATTTGCCATTTAAAAACAATGGGGAAAACTTTTTTTATACATGTGTGATGAGGTGCATTATTCTTGAGCTGGGAAAAACAAACCACTAAACAGCTGAGACAGAGTTCAATTACTGGCTGCTCACTGAACTTGATATTGGCCTACACTTTAAAGTCTTGGGACAATTGTCTGACCCGTGTATTTTATCTAAAAAAGCCCCTCAAACATCATATTTACTGTCTGCTGAGCTGAAGAACAGAGTTAATTGCATCTCAGTCTACTAATCTGCTAAATTCCTTCTCTAGGCTTGAGTCATCCAGTTTTGTTTTCTGTTGCATGTAGAAATAGCTGCATGTGATAAATATTGATGAGATTGCCATATGATAGACCTCATCAGATAAACAGTCTGATTTTGGAGACTGGCTTCTCAGCCTGTTTCCATCTCCATGTTCTTTTCTGCAAAAGTATGCAAGAAATAGTGAATAATTGTGAAGATGAGGGGATAACTTCTTCCACTTCATGCTTGTAACTGGTCATAGGCTCAAATCTGTCATTTTAGCACGGCTCCCCATATTGTGGACTAGTCCGGTGAATTTTGCTGTGAAGATGAAGCAAAGTAGGCAGAACCATAGTGCTTCAATACCAGTTCTTTCACTGTGAGTAGGTCACGGAGATCACTTCTCTCCCAGTCACTCCTGTGAGTACATGGATAGGACTAGTTAGTGCTGTTGAGAAACTCAAGCTGCTTTTCTACTGCTGATGTTTTGGGGTTGATTCATTGGTTTGTTTGCTTTGTGGAGTGTAGCAGTTCTACTTCCTCTATGAAGCAAAAGTGCTTTCATAAAGTGTTGATGGCCTCTGGTGTTAACTTTGGTATTCGCAACGTTAACTGTTGTTAACTTTGGACATCAGAAAAGATAAGTAAAATATGTGAATAAAAGCAATTCAACAAAACTCTAAAAGTTTTGTATTTTCCCTATAAGTGTCACATTCATTTACTGCTGTTGTTGGAAGGCTGTATACCATCTCCTGTCTGACTTCAGCATTTCTTTCAGCTTTCAGACAAAAAACACCCAGAAAGAGAAAAGCAGGCAGAAGACAACAATAGCACCGAATGCAGCGAACCAGGAGCCATGGATCTGAAATTCACTTCATCAAGAAAATACATTTCCATCAGTGTGCCTTCCAAATCTCAAGCTATGTCTCCCCATATCAAATCAGTAGATGATATTGTAGTTCTTGGCATGAATCTCAGCAAATTTAGCAAACCTGCTCAGTTTTTCATCTGTGTTTCTGGAGTTTTTATGTTTTATCTAATCTATGGATATTTACAGGTAAATGCAATGAACTTGTGTCTTAGGCCAATTCCTCCTACCCCTTTTTTTTTTCAATAGCATAACAGTATAGTGTGTATTTTGATATGTATAGATGTTTAAACTAGATATTTATTGTAAAGTCAGTCTTTCAGTATTCAAGAACAGCAAGTAATGTATAATCTAATTTTCCATTATAGTTCATGTGCCTGCAAAGTTCAGATCACTTGGACTTTCATAACTTTTACTTCTGTATGCAAGATATACCAAGGTCTTCATTGATTTGAAATCTTTAGATCTCCCTAAGCTCCATGAGTGCTGTACAGTTACAGCTCTCTTATTTTTCTCTTTGCTCTCAGGACAGAGCTGAAACATGTACTGTGGTAGTTTGTTAAACAGAAGCATGATGTTTATACCATTTTAGTTAAACATTGACCATGCTGCTAATCTTTTCTCTTTTATCTTCAGCAGCTACATTTCTGTTCCCTGTTTTTTAGTTATTTTTAAGTTCACTAAATATTCTCAATAAAGCAGTGATTTAAAAACTTGATAATTAAAAATCATGTTTCCAATGCAGTTTTCAAAAGCAGCTGAGAAGTTTGTTAATGTAAAGTTACTCCAAAGACTTAGACAACATTATCAGGGATTCAAAGCAGAATCTCAAAAAGGAAAACACTAGATACCCTTTTGTTTCTAGAACTGACACACCTAAGTCTTTATGCAGTGTATGTATTTTTCCTTAACAAATTGCTCTGGTTTAAAATGTTCCTACAGCCAGCAAATTTGTGAACTCACAAGTGCTATTTAATGTAGGCACTCAAAATATTAGGTGTGCATTCCCAAGAGCTGAAAATTATCAGTAAGGATGTTTGTCAGAGAAAAATTGTATTAAATTTATCCTGAGATATTTATAAAATCTGAATAAAAATGGTTGATTGAAGTAAATGAACTGAAAACCAGCAAAAAAGCAGACAGGAAGCCATCTGTAATTTGAGGTACTTACTAATGGGTCAAATATATTCTCCTGATGAATTGAGCCATTAATTTCAGTCTATTTACAACAACAGTAAATTTTCTTCTTTCATTTTGGAGATCCTAAATTGTCTTTTTTTTTTTCAATACTTTGCAAGTTACATATGGCAGATAAATTATTGTTAATAGTCAGCATCTGCAAAGGCTAGATTTGCATGTACATAAAGGAAAAAGGTCTGTTGATTTTTTTTTTTTGTCCATTTAATATTTTGGTGTATGTACATGACTTTGGTGGGTTTTTGTTTTTATAGGAATTGATATTTTCAGTGGAAGGTTTTAAACCTTTTGGTTGGTACCTCACTTTAGTGCAATTTGGATTTTATTCCATTTTTGGACTAATAGAATTGCAGTTGATTCAGGACAAAAGAAGAAGGTATGTGTTTTTTCCAAGCATTTTACCCACTGTCCATGAAATTAGAAGTATTTGATACTTATGGTAAATTTAACTTCTGTTTTTTGATTTTGAGTTCTGTGAGGCATTGCTAGCAGTTCCGTAGATAAAAGAAAGTGAATTTCTGCATGATGTAGAGAATGTTTTAGAAGTACCCACTTAGATTTCAGACCCATAAGTAATTTTGTTCACTCAACTGTCAATTTGTCCCGCTTACAGAACATATTGTATCCTTAAATTGGCTGATAGAGACTGACTCATGAATGTGTTGTTTGGGATTATCACATCTAGAATAGAGCGAATGCACAGCACTCGAAGCCATCTGTCAGTGAATATGTTTTCCTCAAGTATTGGCACCTCCTCACCACGGGGTTCCTCTAACATGCTGTGCATCTTGGGGAGTGTCAGAGGTCTGCTCTCTGCTTGCCATGTGGCTGAGTGGGTTTGCTCCAAAGGATATGCTAAAGTTTTGTGGTTTTCACTTGAGACAGCACTCATAACACTGTGCCACACAAAACTGTTCTGTGTTTTCACTAGAGTTGACCAAGGAGAATTTTGATCTCCCATTTGTGGAAATGGGATATTTTCTGACTCAGTGTAGCCATTCTGAAGCTTCCTACCTGTCTATAGCCTCTGCAAAGTGTATATTCAGACACTCTGGAAACTTGAACTGAGGCTGTCATGGTGTTATGAATTTTTAAATTGCCTTATATTCTAGTTGAACATAACTAGTTTTCCTTACATGCCATCAACCTTGGATGATTTTACATATACTGCTTTTCGATTATAAAATTCTCATTTAACCAAACAACACAAATTTGATAAATTATTCCTTTTATTTTAAACACTGATGTCTTGTATTTTGAGTTATCTGACTTTTTGAGATGCACCAGATAATATTGCACGGTTGCCTTTTGGGTGTTCTGTTACCAGTATTTACAGGTTTTTTTATTACCAGTTGGTAATGCTTACAGAGCATGACCCTTCGAGTAAGTTTTGTTGGAATTGTAGGTCTGAAATATATTTTACATTTTATTTTCTATAACTTAAGTCATCTTGTAGACATGAAGAAATCTGTGTTTCTTAACTTTTAAATTTTTCTTGCATGCCTCAGAGCATGTGTACACCACATAATGAGTTACAGATAAGACAGAATTACAGCAAGACAGCTCCTTATGTTCTTAGCGTGGTTCTGAGTATGCATGAAAAATAGCCAAACACATGCACAGCAAGAAATGTAAAAAAATCACAAAATGAGCACAAAGTTACTGTTGGATCATCTGTTGTCAGGTGTTAATTTCATCAAATTGTGAATAAAACATCTGAAAATGTTCCACAAGCCCCTCTGTTCAGGGTATATGAATCGCTGCTCCCTTAGTTTTGTTGAGTTTCATAAAACAATAGTACTTTTTAAAACTTTTTTAAAATTTTAAAAATGTCAAAGTTCATGTGAAAACTTCACCAAAGAAGTCGTCACGGTGACCTTTGACAGAAATAAGATCCAGGATATCTTGGTATACAAATCTTGCATGTTTCCTTTGACAAATTACCTGAAACCTTGGTCTTGATTCTTGTGTAAAGAACATACCTTCTCAGAAGGAGGTTAAAGAATTACTGCTTGAATACTTCATGAGCCATAAAGTTTTTATTGTCTTTTACTTGTGTTGTTTATTTGGAGTAATTGAAAGAAATTAAATATGAAATCAGTCATTTATGTCCATTTTTAAATTTCTGTGGAGTGAAATTCAGTGAGAAAGACGTTGAAGTTGTATTACAAAAGTATTTCTTTACATCAGTTTCCAAGCTAAATCTCCTCTAGATAAAACTGTAATGCAAAGGTTTGTATGTTTATGTTTTGTAGAATTCCTGGCAAAACCTACATGATAATAGCGTTTTTGACAGTGGGAACTATGGGTTTGTCAAATACCTCTTTAGGATATCTGAATTACCCTACTCAAGTCATCTTCAAGTGCTGTAAGCTGATTCCAGTTATGATTGGTGGGGTTTTTATACAAGGTAAGTGTTAGTCTTGCTATTAGATGGGTTTTTTTATTGTTTCTTTGGGAGGCAGTCGTATATGGAGTCCTGTACTTTTTTAAATTCTACTGGTAGAATTTTTCCTATAGGAGGAAAAATGAGAATTTCTGAAGCATCTTCTGAGAAAATGTACAAATATGATTAGATCAACAGAAAATATGGGGAAAAACATTGCACCTGTCAGTTGCAAAACTATTTTTACACAAGCTTTCTTAATTTTTAAGAAAAGTAAGTTTGTTTTCTAAAATAAGTCCCTTCATAAATGAAACCATTTCAATATTGAAATGGAAAACTTGAAATGGAAAAAAAAAATACAACCATAATTTGTTAAGAAAATCCCTACTCTTGTTTGAAAAGATTGATTCCTAAATTTTGATTGAATATTTAATCAGCAGTGCCCCTGATTTTGCTAGTGCTAAAGTCAGAATTCATATTCCAAGAAGAGAAAATGGAATCTGGAGAAAAACTGATAAAGGTTATAGTTATGTGAATAAGTATACTTCAGTATTTCTGGATTTAGAAGTCTTAAGTATTTTATAAAAGTTTGTTTATTCAATACACAGAAATTCAATCACTAAAGCTTTACATGGACAAGTGTTATGGAACAAAATCTAGAATGCTGTATTTCTACTTGTCTAGGTAATTCTGGCCTTCTGGTTGGAAAACAGCTGAATTTTCAGAGGAGATTACTTTATATATGCACATGCTTACACAGTATTTACCTTTTATTAGGAGTAATTTTTTATCATTTTATTGCAAAGTGACTTATATTTCCTTAAAGCTTTGTGAAACATTTTTATTGTGTTGTAGTAGTGTTAAAGTCTGAGAAGCTATTTTTTTTTAATATTATTGTTAAAAAAAATCAGTTTAAAACAGTTCCCTTGGAAGTTCATGTTCAAAGTTCAGCTTCTGAGCAAGGAATATGCTACTTCAAACAAGATATACTAACTCCTGCTTTTTCATGTCCTTACTTTCTTTTTCCATTCCCCTCCACAGTCTTTCCTAAACTGTAAGACCATGTAGTTTTCTGAGTGCCAAAGTTGTCTGTTAGTGTTTGGAATTGACTTTTTTCTGATCAGTGAAGGCAGCCAAAATGTCTTGTATGAGGGAAAAGTATTAAGAAAACATCTAAGTGGTCCTGAAGTTGTTAAGAGAATGCTTTGTCAGGGAGGATGTGCTTTGTGTCAGTAGGAGTCAAACCAAAGCTGACCACAAGAATCAGATATTTCCTGTTAGGGAAAGGAGTTCCCATAGGATCCTGTGATGTAGCAGGAGCATCTGTTGTAGAAGAAACTAAGTCCGCTTGTGAAAGACCAGAATATTAAGTCTTCTGTTAAAGTAAAAGATTAACATTGTAACAATGTTTTCTTTGCCTTCTTGTCTGTTAAACAGGATACACATGAAATTCTGAGAGTGCTAACAGTCCATTCTTGCTGTTTGTGTTTTGTAGGAAAACGTTATAATGTTGTAGATGTGTCTGCTGCCCTGTGTATGAGTCTAGGATTAATATGGTTTACTTTAGCTGACAGCACAGTTGCACCAAACTTCAACTTCACAGGTAAAGATATATTACATTTTAGAGTTTAAGAAAATGCTTCTTTTTTCCCTACAATAAGCATTCCATAGAAGTTCTGAGTTCTTGGTGGAGTGCCTTCAGGTATTGTACTGAAAATGCAAGTTTCATTTGTGGCTTTGCACTGGCAGAGCTCTGTTAGTGGCAGAAGAGACCTTTATTCAAAGTGTAAGTTCTTAAGTTCCTAAAATTTCTGGAAACTGCACCCTTTTGGTTGAAATGTCTCATGTATTCTCAAGAAAGACTTACCCCAGTATGTGTATATATTAAAATAAATATTAAAAAATTCAGTTGGACCATTTTAAAACTTTAAAAGATTAGTTGTCTTTTCTAGTTAAATTATAAATCTTTCTCCCTTTCGGAACCTTTTACTTTATATTAAGTGATGATCTCAGTCAGATTTGCTGTAGTTTTTTGGTGGAGTGCTCACATTTTAACCTTTTAATTCTATCTAAAATCAGAAGCAAAGCAAGGATTTTAAAACTTAGATTTAAAAAGAAACAATTTTGGATATAAAAACTTAGTTGAATTTCTTTCTCAAATGACAAAGGATGATTGAATTCCTCAGTTAAATCCTATGGCTTGTATAGAACTGTTTCCATGCAGATTTCTTTCAGAACTTATTTGGGACCAATTTTTCCAATTGTTTTTACTCGTGCTTTGTATACAACACAACGTTGCTGGTCTCATTCATGGCTTTGCTGCTGCTGCTTCTGCTCAGTGCTGCCACAATGAGTGGAACAATTCTCCTCACACTCCAAACTGTGTAATGGAAGTAAGATTAACATTTGTCTTGCCCTCACGTTTGTCCCCTCTGTGTACACTGGCGCTTCAGATTCCAGGTAACATTATCTCAGTGCAGTGCTGAGCCATGCATTTGTCCAGTGGTGTGCCTGGGCCATTAAGCAAGGCTGGAACAAGCATGATGAAGAATGCCCATGGAGACATTCATCCATCACTTTAGAGAGTGAAATTGCTGAGCTGGATCTATTACTATACTTTGGACCAGAGCTGAATCCATGCAGATGAGCTATCTATATTTTTAGCATTATCAATATTATTCATGTTACCATGTCTTTTCCATTGAGTTATACCTCTTCCAATGCCTGAAATCTTTGAATGATGAAGAGACATGGAAAGTCTAGCCCTGGAAAGGAAATGGTTCCCAAACTAAAAACATTGGTTTAGAAGTTCCTATACATTCAGAAGCTTGCCAAGAAAATCCCACCTTAAACTTCATGGGCCTTAGAAATGTTAAATCTTCCACCTCTGATTGTAAGAACATAGGATTAAGGAAATAAAACACTTCTTATTTCTAGTTTCCTCCTGACACGATCTTGTAAGGAACCAAGACTGTAGAAGATTTTGATTTACATTTTGATGATGAGTATCTTCTGTAATGTTGTATAAATAGGAAAAGTGTATTTCAACCTGTGTTCATCATTACATACAACAGTCATGAAAGTTTGGAGGTTGGGAAATGAATTGTGACTGACATGACTAGAGTTACTAGGCTTTTGTTACTGCAAAACTGATTATGTTATTGACTGTGTAGTGACTTTGTTGTGAGCACATATGATAACCTAAAACCATGGGGTTTGTACCTGAAAAGTAGTTTTTTTAATTAATGTTTCAGTAAGGAAAGATTTCTACTGCGAGTCCTCTTGCATTTGTTTTACTGTTACATCTAACATTTCTGTTTGCCTTTGTCAGGAAAGAAATAATATGGGATTAACTGCTCAAGAGGAGTATGCTCTCTGGTTATTTATCTTCATTAACTGCAACTGATATTCTGTCACTCTTGTTACTACAAAAACTGCAGCTGCCTTCTTTATAGCAATGTCCAGATGTTCCCATCAAGCTTAGAGACACAGAGTGTTCAGGGGTTAATTGGTGGAGGGAGAGTGGATGTAGGCACTGCTTTGTGCTGGCGTCTTGAAATACCTTTGCTGACATTTAGAATATGTTGGGGGGGGGCGTGTTACTTTTCTATTCCTGGGATTTTTTGTGACTACTTTGTTGATGAATATTCTGAAGAGGTTTTTGTTTGTTTTTTGTTTTAATAGGTGTGGTCCTAATATCCCTTGCTCTCTGCGCAGATGCTGTTATAGGAAATGTACAAGAAAAAGCTATGAAGTTGCACAATGGTTCTAATTCAGAAATGGTAAATACTACATTTGCAATTTTGAAAGAACATGTTTTATCATAGGCAAGGCCTGCATTGACAGAACATGGGACTTTAATGTGCTTTTCTCTTGCTTATGAAAGGAAAAGCTCTTAGTGTACTGTTCTTGGGGTTTTCTGTTTGTCTGAGGACTTCTGATGATTTTTTTGTTTCAGTTTTTGATCTTGCAATGGTGCTGCTTTCTGTGTGCAGCTCCAAATGTATATTGCAGCTACAGAAACACTCATTTCTAGCAACAATTCCTTTGTCTGCCTACAGGCCTAAGATCAATGTAGTGGTTTTTGTATGACCATGCACTTGATCTCTGAGAAATACACACTGTTCTTCTGATGTAGTTGAACATGTGTTACATGGAACATGTTGCTTTTCGTACTTGCTATACTTCATATTCTAGAATGTGCTAGCACTTGAGAAGCAGGTTTTTTTAAATATTTTGAAACCAATAAAACTCTGACTTTCACAGTGGGTGAATATTTTTGTTCCTGATTCAGTGAAATACATAGTTTTGAAGAAGTCTTGTTGAGTATTTTTTTATACTTATTTGGAATGTGGATTATCGTTCATATGGTCTGAGGTTATTTTTAGACAAAACTTGATTGAGTTTCTCATGGTTTTCTCTGAAGCTGAGTAAATACAAGTAAATCTCTTACTATAAATGGCATAGTATGAATATGACAGGTAAAAAGTTACTGAAATTTATTTTTTATATTTGGCATATATTTGACATTTAACTAGAAAAATCTAATTTCTCATGAGAATAGCTTCATAAATGGAGAAAATGTTAGAAGGAATCTTCATTTGAGGCTAGAAGTGATTCAGGGTGGCTCAAGAAGTTTGAGCTACAAGTTTCTGGAAGGTGGAAGAATATATACCTAAAAGTGTCACTGTCTTCTTGTTTTTATTCTTGTACATTTTATTAGTGTTCACTGTTGAGTGCTGCCAGGGGCAGAGATTTTAGCTACATGGACCTCACCTGACCTGGTGCAGCCTTCTATAACTGTCATTTCCAATCCAAACCAAAGTGCAATCTGTAGCTGTTTTCTTGCCCACTTTGCATGTGAGAGTTGTTGCTGCCTTACCTACAAAATTCCTGCTGTCTCCAGGACTTTGCTTTTTATTCTGCATTAGGCTGACAAATGTTGGTTCTCATACTGTATACTCATACTACTTGTAGAGGGTGAGTGTAGTGGTTTAGGATATAAAGGTTTTGTTTGTTTGTGGTTTAGACATTACATTTCAGGATTTTGTTCAGAGAATTCGGTGCAGAAGTACAAGCGGAATTTTGGAAATAATTTTCTATACTTGAGACTGTGCATAAAAATTAAATCTGAATTGGAGATCATGTTTAATGGACAATGATCTGGAAATAAAATTGAATAATAAAGGAACCTGTCATCCACAGGATCGCTCTTACTCTGTCAAATTTGGAAATCACCCTAGATTTAAGCAGTTGTGAAAAGATGTCTTGTGGCTGACATAGTAACTGCTGTTCTGGAAGGTTATACCTGATTTTTGCTTTATGTGTCATTCTGTGGAAATGACTTACATTACACTGCTGAACAAGGAATTAGCAATGTGATGCTTATTCTTGGTTGTGAAAAGTGAGGTCTTTGGGTACTTAGGGAGACAAGCTGGATGCAGAGGCAAGTGAAGAACTAGGGACTGACTTCTGTGTGTATAAACAGTGTCAAGAAAAAGCTCTGAGGCTCAGGTCATTGGTTTTTAAGTATTTGAAAGCGCTGCTCTTTAAACGTGCGTTCATCCTTCTTTATTATAGAGCAGTGATAAGTGGCCTGTTGTCTCATGGAATTGTTATCAATTGTTAATAGATTTTCCCCAATAACTGAGATAGTATAACAAGACACTGAGTTTTGAAAGCATAGTACCATCAGCATGTTCTAGCCAGTCTTGTGTAGCATAGTTGTGTTGACTCATTCCCTGTTTCACAAGAGAAGGCTACTAAATGTTGCCCAAACAGTTGAATGCCTCCTGCTGCATGGCAGGATGGATGGATGGACGGACAGACAGATGGATGGGCAGATGGGCAGTTCCAGCTTCTGCTCTGTTGACTCAACATGGGAAAGGATAGGTGAAGGTTGTTTTGTTGCTCAGTGAAGCTATGAATCGAATAAGGGTGCAGAAAAAATAAAGAGCTTACCTGTTTTCTGAGTGTTCTGACTACTGAGCTGAGGATTTTTGAAAATCCTGTATGCTATAACCATGTGTGCCATGCATGTGAACTGAAGTGATGCAGATGAAACTTAGTAACCCTTCTGGCAGCCCATGGTGATTCTGTGCTATCCCTCGCACGTTTAATGCGATACGGATCTTTACTGTGCTGGATAAGTAGCAGAAAATGAAATAAGTGTAACGTGTTCTTCAGACTATTAAATTGCATAGTTGTGGGAAGTTTTATTTAGGCTGTGAAATCCTGAACTTGAAGGATTTACCACAGTTGACACTGACCTCAGGATATTATTAACTGACTAGCTTTCCAAACTTCTTTTATGTTGTTGTGGGTAGGAAGAATGTGTCTAACACTTATTGTTGACTTTTCACTGTACATCAACTATAAATCCTAGTAAAAATATCATCAAACGCTGCAAATTCAGCTCTGAGAAGTTGAGCATATTAATAGGGCCAAGCATCTGAAAGCATTTAATTTTGTCCTTTTGTATAGTATCACCTAGTAATTATTTTTTCTTACGCTATTCTAGGTTTTGTATTCCTATTCAATAGGGTTTGTGTATATTTTATTTGGATTAACATGCACTAGTGGATTAAGCCCTGCAGTAACATTTTGCTCAAAGGTAGGTGTAAAGATTTCCCTTTTTCTATGAAGAACTTCATTGGAAAACCTTGCTCTGTATGATTTAGAAAAATCTCACCACTTCTCTCTCTAAAGTTCTATTTTCATCATGTAAACAGGTTAACTTGTATAATTCATACAGTAAACAAGTTTTTCCAGTCTTTGATGTATAAGATAGGGTAATGTTTTAAAAAGCAACAAAATCACAGGACCAGATATATGAGCTTATAATTTCATTATTATTTTTCCATTATTTAACTAAAATTAAATAAGGATTTTTGCATGAACGCATTGTTGAACAGCTTATTATTGCTCAAGCAGTTGATTAAAGTCTGTAGTTTTATGTCATTTTGCAATACCTCAGGGTTTGTTTTACATTTTCCTAACCGGCTTTTTTTATTGTTGCAGCATCCAGTTCAGACTTATGGTTATGCATTCCTTTTCTCCCTGACTGGGTATTTTGGCATATCCTTTGTTCTAGCTTTGATTAAAATCTTTGGTGCCCTTCTCGCTGTAACAGGTATGAACAAATGATATTTTTACTTTTTTTGTGTAAAAACAAAGTAATCCTACTCTATTATTTAGGACAGCGCTTTTGAGAATTGTTCTTACTCTGGCTTTTTTTCGGTTCTTTGTGCTGACTGATTTCCATAGCACGGATCTTCACTGGTAGAATGTGTTTGAGAGAGTCCTGATTCTTTTTGTGCCAGTTTCATCCATGAAGAGCCTGTTAAGTAAACTTGTACGTGTAGTCTGTGCTATGTTTTAGTGCAAAAACAAACACTGTTGTAAATGGAGGAGTTGAAATAGAATCACAGAATCATTTAGGTGGGAAGGAACTTCAAAGACCACCTAGTTCAAACTCCCCTGCTATGTACAGGGACACTTTCCACTGGGCCAGTTTTCTCAAAAGCCCCATCCAGCTTGGCCTTGAACACTTCCAGGGATAAGGCAGACACAGCTTCTCTGGGAAACCTGTGTCTTGCCACTTTGACAGTAAAGAGTTTCTTCCTAATATCTAATCTAAAGCAAACCTCTTTCACTTTAAAGCCATCCCCCTTGTCCTGTCACTACAGGCCCTTGTAAAGAGTCCCTCTCCAGCTCTCATGCAGGCCCCCTTTAGGTACTGTGAGGTGCTATAGGGTCTCCCCTGAGCCTTCTCTTCTCCAGGCTGAACAATCCCAAGTCTCTCAGCCTGTCTTCATAGGGAAATACAGAAAGGAAAAGGCATGTATCCTTTAAAATGTAGAAGTAAGGATGTTCTAGGAAGGCATGGTAAGCAATGACATTGTTTCTAAACACATGGAACTGCAAACGTTAGTGCCAAGGGCCTGATGAGGGGGAAGGTATAACAAGATGTCATGTAGCTACTTTCTTTTCTTCTTTCCCTAAAAAACACCCTGGTTTCTGTCAGGTAATGCTCTACTTCATTTATGGTAAAACAAGAGGAAAATACATCATTGTTTTCTGACCTGAGGATTGTAGGCTCTGATTTCTCGTCAGTTACTTCCTCTGCAGCATATCTGTCTCATATTTGCTTTTAACCAAGTTCAGTAGCTCTCCTGACTGGAAATTAACCCAGAAGAGAGGGTTGGTTCATGTATTAAAATACCTCTCTAAAAAAATAAATCACTATACAAAAAAAGTTTTAAAATGCTGTAGAATAGGAAATCTTTCCCGGGTTTTCCTGTGCCTGACCTTGACGATTCTAACACTTGAGCCCTTTTTGTCTTGCCTGTAGCAATATGAAAATGTTTATTGTGCCTTGGAAGAGCACCACATTCATTACTGTCCCTCCCACCTCCCCCATCCACCCTCCCCCTTCTTGAGGGGAGTGGGGTGAAAGAGTTTAATGAAAATTGTATTTCTATTAGCAGAATGAGAAATTATCAGACTTAATTGGGAAAAAGAAGAAAAGGCACTTAATTTAGTAGGAAATGGTTACATAAATATTTTAATTAATAACTGATTTGAAGGAACAGAAATAATTGTAATTAGAAAAACTGAAGTAATTTAACCATTTTTTAAATTATTCATCTGTAAACTGTTTTCTAATTAAAACTCAATTTTCTTTTTCATTCTCCTTTAATTTTTTATGTAATAGAAAATCATTTTATTTGATGCACATAAATTTCTTAAAATGTAAAATTATTACTGAAAAGTTGAGATTGGGGCAGATGAAGCAGTAGTGAGGGCTGTTTCTTCTACTACAAAACACACTTAAATGAATATTAGTTTGTGGGTTAGAGTTGGGAAGAATGAAACTTCCTTTTCTAGCCATAGCAACATGAAAATACAGCAGCAGTCATTGGTTCCTTTTGCCAGTGTTTTGCAGTAAGACTTTCCAGTATGGTATAGTAAAAAGTACTTCATGGTAAGCAAAATGTTTTGCGTTAATAAAAAATGTATTCTTTAGGTACAGACCTACTGCATCTTGTACTGGGGTCTTTCTCAAGTGAGAACCCTGTGCCGTCATATAGAATAACACCTTCTCAGGCCCTTAGCCTCCATAGCTAAACTTGTGTGCCTGGCTGCATTCTGACTTTGTTTTTAAACATTTTCTACTACTTTCACTCATTTGTTGTTTTTGTTTCAGTGATAAACTTCCTAGGTTTCCTGGTACACAGTTTGCTAGTAATGCTTTATCCTTGTTTATTGCAGGTAGCACTGGAAATGTTCAGATAATTGTTGAAGCTGTAGTTTATTTCAGAGCAATCAAAGAGTTTATTTCCATTTTGGATACAGGATTGTGTTCTCCACTCTTCTTACTACCCTGATTCTTTCTAGTGAACAGATCACATGTAGAAGAATATCTCTTAGTGGTTTTGAGGAGTTCATCGAATCATCAGTCAGTCATCCTTGGTCTCTTTGACTCCTAACCAAAACTGTAACTCCCTGCGCTGTTGGGGCAATTTTTAGTAACTTCAGAAGAATGATGAGAGGATAATCCCACTTAAAAATAGAGCCCAGAACACCATGGAATTGTAATAACATGAGGTGGAAATGGCAAGATATTTGACCTTTGGTCAAAGCTTTAACAGATGAGTTTATATCATCAGTTATTTGCAAGGGTTGTTTGTTGCTCTCAGCGACTGTGGATTGATTAGCATGAAGTTTTTGAATAGCAAATCTTGTTCTGGAAATTTCCTTGGTACAGATGGTATGACTGGAGATGATACTACTGTCACAGTGTACTCGTTCCCAAACAGCACATGGATCCAGTGCTTTTTTGCACTGCACTGGTGCATCTGTAGTCTGTGCTTGCACCAAGGGTGTGATCATCATTTTAGTGAGACAATTATTTTATGAGGTTACCTGCTAAGCCTTTGTTATGTTCTTTTGTTGTATCTGAATTCTTAAAGAGGTTAATATTTGTTTTCCTCTGCAGTAACAACAGGAAGAAAAGCAATGACCATTGTGCTTTCCTTTTTGTTCTTTGCAAAGCCATTCACGTTACAGTAAGTATTTATAGTTTTTAGTGCTTTACAAAGTATTTTATAAAAAATCATGTTCTTCATGATGGAAATAGAATGACACTAATTAATCATATTCAGGGTTTAATGCTTGCCATTTCATATCTTCTACAAATGTTGGCAATCTGCTGTAAATATTGACTGGCTTGTTGGTACTGATCATTATTCTAAAGGTCTGAAAGACAACAAAGAAAATTTAAGAAAAGCCTTACATAATATCTAGTGCTTATAATACATGATAAATTGTGTGGGTACTTCCTCTGTGGTGGAAGATTTGGCTAAAGGAAGGGGTTTTCTCCATTATGGTATTGTTCCTGCTTTATAAGCTCAGATTTGTATTCTTAGCTAGCCGTTTTAAATAACTGAAAGTTTCTATTATCTTGATATATTAAATTGCCAAATGTTTGAGGTTGGGTTTATTTCTTTTTTTTTTTTTTTTTTAATTTTAAGGAAGATCTTACATTGAAAAATGCAGCCAAGTTGCTACTTTGATCTTAATTGCTTCAGGTTTGAAACAACATAGTATTCTGTTTTATTTCCATATACAAATTGGTTTAAGAACAAAGCTTGTGCCCAAATCCCAAATGGAATGTACCCCAGCTAAAAATATTGAGGCTTGAAAGAATGGAGAGCTGAAACAAAAATGTGCCTACATTGGGAAGTATGGATATAAGGCACTGAGTGAGACGTTTTTGACCAGTAACAGAGAGTAGAGCTCCCATAACCATAGGAAGGAAGAACATACTAAAGTCCCTCAGGATTATTTTGCTCATGTGAGAAAGAACAAATACTGTTTAGTTATTATTTAACTTATAAATGCACTTTAATAAGCTCTCCAGCCAGGACAGGAAAAAAGAAGGATAGTAATAATAGAATATCCCTGAATCTTTATCTCAGAGCCCACTAATTTGTGGGGAGGTTTTCTTCAACTTTTATCTTCTTAAAGTAAGGTTTATTTAATTCACAAATATTGATGTGTAATTGCTACAGATAAAGTGCTAATGGTAACTTTTTTTTCCCTCCTCTTGCCTCTCCTCTAGGTATGTGTGGTCAGGCTTACTGGTTGTCCTTGGTATATTTCTTAATGTTTACAGTAAGAATATGGACAAATTCAAACTGCCCTCACTGCTTGGTCTTTGGAAAAAAAGAGTGGAAGAAAGAAAATCAAGGACGTTGTCACAAACTGTATAGACAGTGGTTCATGCCTTGTCTAGACTTTGACTTACTATTTTATTGGAACAGTCTTCAACTGATTCACTTTCCAAAGGGAACGTTATTAAAACCAAAGGAGCTGAAGGCATATTGTCTGCTTGCAGATTGCTATAAATGCACACTGTTGTGAGCCCTTTCTTCAGAGCACTTGAATTCATCATAAACCCTGTTGTAGGCCATTGTCAGACGGTTTTATCGGCAATGAAGGACAGCAGCTCCTGGCAAACTGCTGAGCAGCTGCACTCAAGTGGGACACAGTAGAAGACTAGTTAGGGCATTTTAATAATATTGGCCATGTGCTGATCTGAGATTAATGGTTCTTTGTTGATTGTCTAGGTGGGGTAATTTAAATGTAATACTGTATTAATCACCAACTGGTTGACCAAATTGTGATTTTAAAGGTGGAAGGTTTAGAATACAGTATGTTGTCACTCTCTTACATTTTAAATAAAAATATTGGGGTTTTTTTTAAATTATTGTTTAGATCATCACAGACCTTGGTATTTATTGTAATAATTGAAATTTTTATGGAAATCCTAGTGTTACTGTTTTTGACTATTGCTTGCAAGTAGCAAAACTGAGATTGAGTTTGTGCAGTCAACATTCATGCTTTTCCAAGGGGAAAATGGGCTTTTAGGCCTGAAAAGAGTGAGACTGAAATAGTGGTGTAAGAAACTTGCGTATGCTGTGATGAAATACAGAACTTTTAGTGGCCTGTGGCCCTCTCTATCATAGTGGTATAAAGAGACATGGAAGTTCTTAAATGCCTATCATCAAATCAAAAATGTTCTATTTCAATATTGGAGTAAATAATAACAGCATCAGCTAATGTGATTGGAATATGTATTGTGTCAGTCTGTGTGGTCTTCTGATGAAGTTAAGAGGATTAGGGTACAGATTACAATTTTCTTTCTTCAGTGACAGGAGGAAACAATATGCTACCAGTCTGTCTTTTTCATCATGAATTTAGGAAGACTAAGCCCGTTTATCTCTCTTTCATATTCAACTTGCTTTTGAATCGCTTGCCATCTCTTTCATTATATATATTTAACTACAGCACTTTAAAAATACTAATCACCTTACAAATCATTGTTCTTATGTGGTCATGGTTTTTTTGTTGTTGTGTCCCTTAGATGCATCTTGGTGTGTGTTCTTTCAACTTAGACAGAAATTAATTTGGTAATAGAAATATATAGTCAGAAAGAACGTACAAAGAATTTGAATATCTCACAGAATGGCCTTCTGTCAAAAATACTGGTTGATTAAAGTATTCAAGATGTGCAAAATGTTTTTCAGACACTTAGGAAGAGTTGCTCTTCAAAGGAGCTTGTAATCAAAGCACAGACACAAAATGTGCCTTAAATTTATCTTGTTGAGTTGGTAGTTCGCATCTGCCATATTAAATATGTTGTGGAATAGAACACGGAATAACAGCCGTCTTAGCATAATGGGATGAACAAGAGAAGAGCTGTACTAACATAACTGCACTGTTCCCAGCACTGACACTTCTCTGGGGTGTCAGCAAAGCCTCTCAACACTTAAAAACCCACTGTTGCCAGGTCAGAGGAATTTATTGCATGGGACAGTTTTGGTTTTTAAATTCCCAGCAGCTGCATGATCAGTTGTTTCCTGAATGAGGTAGAGAGGTGAGAATTTGATGAACAGATACACCTTGAAAGAGACAGATGGTCTGCCATGGCTGTCTATTTTCATGTTGCAGACAAAGTTTTATGGCAAGGTATGATAAAGCATTGCAATTTCGAATTTGGTGTAAGAGTGCACATGACCAAGTCAAGGGGTTTGATACACTTCTTTCCCCATAATATCTATCAACTCTTACATTCCCTTACATTCTTTTCACTAAATGAAGTTGTTCTTTCCAGCAAGGTTAAGATAATTTTATAGTCTCAGTTCTGCCATCTGTAAACTCTGCCTGTTGCTACACTTAATTGAGCTTCAGGAAACCAAATTATGTGAAAGCTACAATATATGCAGAAAGTCATAGTAAATATAATTCATTTGGCATCTGTTTTATTTAAATACATGAGAAGTCACAAAGTTTCTGACTGGAATACAAATGTAGTATGGATGTTTCTGAACTCTTTATATAATCCAGTTTTATCTCTATTGTCTCTCTTCGGAGAGAATAGTAATTACAATAATTCATCTTTTAATTTAGTCTATTGTATGCAGGACTGAGTTAATGAAGCTATCGTTAGGGGAAGTTTTGATTTATTTTTTAAATAATTTTCTTAACTGTAGAAGTGTATGTTTTGTTTTACAGGTGTACTTTAAAAATTATTTTTATATACAAATTAATATTGTAGGTTTAATAGCATAAATTTAAGAGTCAGCTCTTTATTTTCATAAGTGTGAGTCTAGTACTTGCCAATCAACAATATGTGTGTTAAAGAAAGTGCACACACAAGTGAGAGTAGTTCATAATTTGCCACACGTCATGGTCTGTGCAGTTTCACGCCTTTATTAAGAAAACCTTCATTTCAGTGAATTGCTGTTTGTGGGGTCATTTTAATAAGCTTCATAGTGCATGCAAGTTAGAAAACCTTACCAACCTGCAGGTGTTCTTACTACAAAATTCTGAGGTTGTCTTCTGTACTGTATATGTATGTTGGTTTTGTGTTGTCTATGAAATATTAATAAGGGCTTGTCCACAAAGTAACTGTAAATTATTTATTTTTTGTGTAAGAGCACTTATATTGGGATGTTGGTTAACCCTTCCCAATGCTGAAGACTGGTCACAGTAACTATTGCATTTTATACTCATTGTCTCCTGGACACTTTACAGTAAGCATGGTGAAACTATAGAAAAGAAACATTCAATTCTCTTGGAAAAATTGTTATCTAAATATAATGTGAATTATTTGCTTCTTATTCTTGTGCCAACAACCTTCTTCTCTCTATAAAAAGCTGTG
The DNA here is from genome assembly GCA_020086605.1 of Lanius collurio. Classification (NCBI taxonomy): domain Eukaryota; kingdom Metazoa; phylum Chordata; class Aves; order Passeriformes; family Laniidae; genus Lanius; species Lanius collurio. The sequence goes on along the minus strand of JACBWW010000011.1, from coordinate 19,196,235 downwards.
ATGTAGAAATTAGTTGCAACAGCGTTGAAATTCTCAGTAAAATTTAAGTCTGACCAGGATCTCCGTTGATGCCAGCAATCTACCTCTGTGACGCCTGCTTCTGCCTCCTTTGGAAAGCTGAGAGAGCTCTGTTTTCCTAAGTCACATACATTTGCAGTTTGCTTTCATATTACATTTTTGCATTTATCTGGCACACTTCGGTAATGAAGTATTTGACTGTGCAGTGGATTTCTTCAGTATTCCAGTACGTCAGTGTCACCAGAACTGCTAATTATGGAGGTACTTGTGTGTGAGTACAAGTGTGGAAGAGCTAATGCCCTGCCCTCCAAACCTGCAGTGTTTCCTGATACTGCTTTAAACTGTTTTTCTTAATCTTGTTTTACCACTCCTGTGCTTTGAACTTACCAGACATTTTACGTTAAAGCTTGGGCTTTTATGTCATTCCTGCTTGTCTTTCTTACCTCCTTGTCTTTCTTGCTTTTGGATGTGAACTCCCTTTTTTCAACATGCTCTATTTATGTTCTGTGGATTGTTTCAGGTTTGTATTCCTGCATTTAAGGGCTTACAACGCACTCTTGCAGGTTGGTCACATTCCAGATTTTCTGTTTCATATCATTTATAACCATCTGGATGATTCTTTTAAATCATTTTTTCTCCATTAAAAAAAAAATCTGTCATACTTTTCATTATTTTTGGAAAGGTCTTGATGAGTGAATGTATGAGTTAACTCCTTGACCTCATTCCATCTTCCAAGAAAATCTCTCTTCTCCCTTGCCTTCCTGTGAGAACTAAAGGAAGAGGAAATAAATTATTGCAAGTGCTCTTTTTTTTCTTTAATAAGTGCCTTCCTCACTAACCTGGTGTGTCTTAATTGTTTCTTTTCTTTCTGCCACCCACGCTCCCAAGGCACAAACAAGCCCTTCTCTCATGTTTGACTGCTGCTTGTTCAATCATGGAAACTTTTTGAGTTGTTTACTACTCTAAAAAGAGGTATAAAATTGCATGTATACTCTGGAGGGCAGGAAATAATAAGTAAACTTCACAAGTTAAGGAAGTAATTAAATGGATTAATACGTTTTTCTGGAGGGATTTTATATATGATTTAGTTAATAGCTCAGAACTTGTTAGTGGAAGGTTTTGGTTTTTTTCTTTTACATTTTACCTTTTTTTAAAATCTTTTTATTAATTTTAATATTTAATATAAAATTCTTGACTGTTCAGACAGTTTATAGAGATTAATTTGAGTCTTGCCTATGAGGCAGAAAAGCCCTATCTCCATTTCAGAGATGTAGCAGAAATGGTATCTTGCCCAAATTTGCCTTGGTAAGTCTGTGGTGAGCAAGGAATAGATGTTAATACCTTCAGTTATCCTGTGCCCCAAGTCCAGCAGAGCCCATCTGTGCTTTAAATGAAATGGTACCAATGTAAGCCCAGTTTTCTTTTGCCCCCAGCAATATGAGGTGTTAAATTGTTTCTGTTCCTTGTTCTGTACAAGTATAATTTAAAGGGAAATTAATACAGCCATAAAATAGCTTTTCTGCCTTTTATTTGAAGCTTTTTTGCATTGTTATTTTCTTGTTGATTTATTCTGTTTTCTGTGAGCACTGCTGTGGAAGCAAGCCAGAGACAGTAGCAGTTTTAGGAGAACCCTGATATCCTTCACTTTAGGGTGTCTGGTTCACCTTGCTGCTAGTCAAAAGCTGCTGCAATGGGAAAACTGTGAGCAATTGTCATCACATGAGGAATAAAGCATAATGATGCCTTGTTGGGTCTATCATTTTGCCATTTGCTTGTAGAGAAGCAAAGACTAATGCAATAAAGAACATTCATGAACAAATAGCTTAGAATACAGTGCTGACTTAACACTTCTCTACACCCAGATTGTGCTGTTGTGCTGGTTTTTTGAGGTGTGTTGGTAATGTGCTGCTTCTCTCTGCTTTTGGTTATTTAGATGTTTTCTTTGTTAGATTTCTCAGTTTTATGCTTTCTCTTCCTTTTTTCCCCTTTTTTTTTTTTTTTTTATTACTTCTATTTTAAATGTGAAGTTTTACTTTGTAATATTCATTACACCTGTGGCCCTGTGTCCGGTTCTGGGCTCTCCAGCACAAGAGACAAATGGGGCTAGAGGAGAGAGTCCAGCAAAGTGACACAAAGACGATGGACTCGACCATCTCTCCTGTGAGGAAAGGCTGGGATTTTTCATCCTGGAGAAGAGAAGGCTGAGGGGAATTTCATCAATGTGTGTAAACACTGAAGGGAGGGCACAAAGATGAGGGAGCCGGGCTCTTTCATCGAAGCCCAGTGACAGCGCCAGGCCAGTGGGCACATAGTGAAACACAGGAGGTTCCTTCTGAATAGAGGAAACTCTTACTTTCAAGGTGATTGAGCACTGGCATGGATTGCCCAAAGAGTTTGATAAGTCTCCGTCATTGGATATATTCACAAACTGTCTGGATATGGTCCCGAGCAGCTGGCTGTGGGTGGCTGTGTTGAGGGGAGGTTAAACCATATGACCTCCAAAGTGGCCTTCCAACCTCAGTCACTCTGTGATCTTAAATCTTGCTGTCTGTGTCTGTCTTCCACTTTTTCTCCTGTTTACAAATTGTTAATAAATATACTTAAAATGAGTATCTCTGAGTTGGCTACAGTAACTGCTGGAGCTGGCAAAGCCATGCTGAAAACACCTGATAGTGTGGTTCTGGCTGAACTGTGAGTACCTTCAGAGCACAGTCCCATGGGGAAAGAGACAACTTCATTTGGTAACTGCAAAATAAGAATATGTGACTGAGAGCAAATTCAAGACACTTGCAGATGAAATTGATACTGTCAATACAAAAGGAGTTCAAAGTTGCTTTTTATTTTCTGCATTTAGATCTTGCCATGCTGTTTGCTGCTCTAGCACGGCACCTGATCCACAGACACACTGGAAGTGTTGCTACACTGCATTGCTGCCTTCTTGTCAGCACTTGGCATGCACGTGGACAGCTGTGGTAGATGCCGCTGTATTTGTTCAGGAGCTGAGTATAAACTCCACTTGAACAGAGTCCTGTAGTAACAGGCATTAATGTGAGCACATCTGTGCAGAGGTCCAGTACAGAACGGGGTCTACAGGAAACCTGGACAAACTGTTTATCAGGGACTGTTGTGATGGGGTAATGGTTTTAGGCAAAAAGGGGAGATTTAGATTGTGTATAATGAAGAAATTGTTTACAGTGAGAGTGGCAAAACCCTGGAACAGATTGCCCAGAGAGGTGTTAGATGCTCTGTCCCTGGAAACATTAAGAGTTATGTCGGGCAGGATTCTGAGGGACCTGATCTAGTTAAAGGTGTTCCTGCTCGTAGTGGAGGGTTAGACTGGGTGACCTTTAAAGGTCCCTTCTAAACCAAACTGCTCTATGTTCTCAAAGAGGATTTGAGGCCCCTGGAAGGCTTTAATGCATAAAAAAGGGTTCATATAGGCTTCAGGCAGCAACAAGCAGAATTTAATCTCTTTAGGCTTTAACATGCCTTTAATCTTTTGTTGATGTAGCCTAAAGTTAGGATTATTTATTTTATGTACTATCCAAATTTTGGTACTGGAAAATCATTTTAGTGAGAAATATACTAAAAATTGTCCTTAATAAGCAGTTCAAGCTAACAGCTGGTAGTGCTGTATACCTGGTTAACACCATCCTGTACAGTGCAGCTAATAGACAAAAACTGGGTGGGTTCTTGGCCCCTTCGAATGAAGACTGTATTCTTGCTGTTAGGGAATATCTAAAAGAAAAAAAAAAAAATCTGTGTAACTTTGTAGATAAGAACTGGTTACACCTGATTTCCCTGGACTCACTATCCTTAACAAATGACTCGTGACTGTCTATACAAGCTTGGCTCACAGACTTTATCTTTCCTGGGATTAAAGCAGCCTAAGATTAAGCTATCATCCTTGCATGCTTGCCAGGTATGACACCACTTGCTGCCTGAAGCTTTTGGATCCCCAGGAACATAGGTAAAGGCTACTGGAATCAACCATCTTAGACTTGGAAAATTTTGCATTGAAATGCAGCTTCAATAGAATTTATTCTTTAATTGGTAAGAGCTCAAGGTTTTTTCCAAGAAGCTGAAGCATGGGCTGTGTAGAAATGATACATAATTTGGCTTCTCAGTAAAAATGTCACTAGGGAAGAAAGCTAGCTTCCCACTGAGAGCTAAATTTGTATGGGGAACAGGTGTAGCTGTGTATCAGAAAGGTGCAGTGTGATACCTTTTACCAGATCGTATTTCTGCACTCTGCACTGTGGTAGGATAAGGAAAGAAGTGAAAATCAAGATTTGTTGGGGACCAGTATTAATAGTATTAATTCGTGGCCATCCTACTTTTGGATGCAACAGATTCAAAGCAAGTTTCAGTAATCAAACTGAGGCTCAGGACAGGGATTTTTCAAAGGAATTGAAGACAATATAAATAGTGCTGAGCCTTTACTACTTCACTGTTCTGAAAATACCCAATTCAACCACCACAGAAGAGCATTAGACTGCCCTTCTCTGCATTAGACTGCCTCTCTCTGTGCAAAACTTCTCTTTCTGTCTGTGAAGACAAATTAATCTTGCATGTATGGGCAATCTTGCTGTTGGGTGAGCAAAGACATGTTAGTAGGTGTGCTGAGACTTTGTGGTTGGAAATAAGATGGCTTCTGTTAGTCATCTTCACTGCAGGTCCCTCAAATCTGAGAATATCTGTGCAAAACTGAAAATGACTGACCATGTTTGGTAGGTGCACAAGTGCTGAAGGGAGCTGTATATGATTTAGTGTGCAATTTCTTCAATCTGCTAGATTTCTTCTGGAGCTGTGGTTGTTTGATCAGATTAACTGTTCTCTTTCTGCTAATGACTTACAGTGTTAAAATGTGGGGTTTTGAAAATGCAGATTCTTGTGTTTTGCATGGTTTAGGGAATTTACATTGATTCTTTTTCATTCATTTTATTTTTCCTAATTAGAATTCTATGGTGCAGGGGATTATTCGTAAGTAATTTTCAGTATTAGGCTTTTATCCTCTATTTCTTGAGACTCCCAGTAAAAATTGTCTGCATCTCTTCTTGTCCATATTCAATTCTATTATTACAATCTCTCTTCAGGAGAATTGGTAACCTGCATTGTTTTCTCTGCATCGTGTAGTAAATAATGGTACATGTCTGAAACTCATCACAACAGCAAATAAGATGGTGCATAGTGCATCATCCTTACCAAACTGCCGCAGCAGGGAGGCCTGGCGGGACATCCATTACCTATGTTATTTCTCACAAAAAGCTTAATTTTTCTGCCATTTGATGTTGTAGGACAGCAACAGAAAAAGAGCTGAGGTAGCTACATGGGAATGTGAGCCTTTGGGAGAACATTGTTTTATTTTATTTAGAGGAGCAGCCCACACTGGATTGCTTGTGGCTTTATGTCCATATTTGCTCCTCTGCCCTTACCCTTTTCATTTTCTCATAACTAGAGAATACATTTAAAAACCTGGCATCCTAGTTACTAATTTTGTACTCTGCAAGTTTTTTTATCATTTTGTATTCCTTTCACCATGACAACTCTGACCTTATTGAGCATTCATTTTGTTCTCCTTTTGAGCAAAAAATACTTTTTCTTTATGCAAAGGTCTTAAATTACTAAAAATAATGACCAGATCCCCAAAAATATGTAAACATTTTGCTTCTTTAAATGAATGATAGACAGCAAAGTTTGTGTCCACAAATTCTTGTGACATGTGACTCAGAAAAATTCCATACATTGAATTCAGGAGGAGCTGCCCATATGCTCATAACTTCTCACTGAGCAAAACCCCATAAATTTTCTCATATGTATTGAGCACATAGGTTGTTCCTGTGGAACAGCTGGCAGTGTAAGATCACATTCTTCCATGCCTTGCAGCAGCTTTCATGTGTCTGTGACTTGAACTTCGTTACGTTTTGGAAAAAGCTGGAGAAAACCTGGGAGTGAGCAGAGGGATGCAGCTAATATGTCCTTGAATACATGTGTAGCCTCATAGACTCAGAAGTCTCTTTAGCAGAAAAAATGGTGAAAAATCACAGCAAAGCCCCATTGCTGGTACAGTCTATTTATGTCCAGCTATCAAAACAGCAGTACCAGTAGCCCATGAGTTGCCCACTGCTGTAGGGATGAACATGCCCCCTCTCTGCTAAACCAATTAATATTAAGTCTGAATTGATACCTGTTGTATTATCCTACTGATAAGTAAAACCAACACATTTTTCTATCAGGTGTAATTTCATTTCTGTTAAAGTGTGAGCTACATCCTGACTCTCTTAACTCCTGTGTAGTCAATTGTTGATTTGTTTTGACAGTGAAATGACTGACATTTATGAGTCTAACAATTTCATCTCTTTGCCTCTGGAATTCTGCTATCCAAAAGCAAACCAAGTGATTTACTTGTATTTGTTACTCAGAAGTCTGTGTCTGGCACTACTTCATATTATTTTTTAAGCAATGGATTAATAAAGTTCTGTTCAGACACAACTCCCTGTTTCTCCACAGTTATCTGTGAAAATCTGTATTGTTCGTTTGCAAGAAGTGCATTAACTACAAATTTATCCAAATTCTACTGAATGTAGTGCATTGCACTGCATTGTACCAGAAAGCCTGTTGACCGGTATGAGCTGCATGGACTGCAGATCTATTGTTATTTCACTGCAAGAAGACTGTAACTGCTACTTACATTTCAGAAGAGAACAGAATCTCACACCTTTGGGATCTCCTGTTGGAACAGAGGATTTAGTTCTGTTCTGCCAAAAAAGAACATATTTTCTGAAGAAAATATTTGAGACCCTGCCTTGCAAATGAAAGACAGCACACTTGTGTGACCTCATATGTTTAATATGTACTAAATTGGTGGGTTTTTGCAGAATAATGAATACCAATTAGTGATTTTTAAAGAAACCATGAATACAAATTGAGACTTGAAGAAATTCTTGAAGAGCAAAAGCGTTCAGATTACTACAAAAGGAGATCAACCAGCTCCTCCCTGGGGCTGAGTTTCGGCAATTTAAACTCCTTCAAACTCAACAGCCAAACTGGAGTAATTGTGTGTATGATTTGGCTTGAGCTGAGGACAAATTTCATCCTTAGGGAAAGTGTAGGGAATATTTTGGTGGTAGGAGAGGCAGAACAAACAAAACCCAAGGAAGAACAGTTTGTACTTACTGGAAAGTAATGTTTGATCTAAGACAAGATGTTATGGTTTTACTTAAGTGATGGAATAGACCTTTATCCAGTGATTGACTTACCAGACCAGTCATCTTGGCTCCTGGAGTCTCTTTCAGTCCCTTTTTCTTGAGAAGGCTGTAATGACACAAATTTATAGAGTAGGTTCAAATATGAGGATGAAAAGATGGGCACTTTCCCACCACATTACTTGGGCAGTTTTGTAGCTCAGAGGGAAGTGAAATAAAAGTTAGGTCTTCTATGTAGGTTTTCTATTAAAGGTGTATTGTATCTTACAAGTTTTACAGGACATAATAGATTCCGCACAAATTACTCTTTTCAGTTTTACTCTTTATATTTCACTAGCATTGTAGATGGAGCACCTGGGAATCTGTTCTTCACATTTCTGTTACTCCTACAAAGGAAGGCTGGGATAGCAGTTTAGCAGGGGGTTAAGATTGCGTTCCTATGTGGGTAAATACTGGAGTTTGTTTTACCTATCCTTTCAAGATCGTACCACTTTGAAAATCCTCTAAAACTGTAATTAAGTGGGAGAAAAATTGTCAAAATACCTACTTGTTATTCTCTAATTTTGCTGTAGCCTCTTATTTTGGAGTAGATATCTGCATGAGTGTACAGGGGTTTTTTTTTATTTTTTGATGGTGTCTTCATTACAAATATTGAGTGCTGGTACTTAGTAGAGTTTCTTAATTGGCATTAATGTAACAGGTTTTTAATTGTTTATCATAAGGAAAGTCTTGAGCTAAATTAAATTTAAATTCACATTTTGATAATGTAAATGCACAGAATATAAATTTTGTGGGGAGGTTATAACTATCCCAAATCAGAACAGTCCAGTTTGTTACTTTACCTACCTACTCACCCTCCTATCCTGAACACCCCACACCTTTTCCCTGATTTGCATCCAGGCATCCAAGGGATAAAACACTGGAAGAAAAATTTATAACATTGTTTTAAAAGTGCCTAATTTGAAGATCTAAAATGCCTCTCTGACACTGAGTAGTTACAGCTTCATGCCTCTGCAGGCTGAGGTGAGGCTGAGGGCTTTAGTTACATTCTCTGCTTTGTTCTCCATAGTCTCATAAGTGTAACTTTAATTGAATTTTCTGGATTTACAGTACTTGTCTTAGGGAGTTTATTTGAACCACGTAGCTTTGGCTGTTTGTGTTGGGGTAACACATACCCAGCTCTGTCTTGCCAACAGCCCTGTGGTGCAAAGTCACCTTTGTCATGGGAAGCAAACCAAACCAGCAGGCAGTCAGCCACACATGAAAAATGACAAGATATTTCTCCCCATTTCAGGGGAAAAGAAGAGAGAGTGACTCTAACGTGGACCTGCTGGATCCCAGCCCAGTGCCTTTGTTCCATAACCTCTGTGTTGCTCTTCCTTTGTTTTATAGGTTGCACTTACAGTCAGGGGCCTTATGTTGCTGTTTTAGGAAACTGTATGGCCTGGCTTTATTCCCATCAGCTGACAGAGATGTGAGAATTTCATTAGCTTGATAACTGTTCTCATTCTGACTGATATAACATGAAAAAATGTAGTTTGGAAATACCTTCCAGGGCTGTTGTGGTGGCCCAGATAGGGCTGTGTCAGAGACCCCAATTCATTTCACAGCCTTTCAGTCCTCTGGATGCCACGTTTACTAACTAGACTCCCACAGGTTTCTCCACAGCAGGCAGAAGGGCAGATGAGCAAGAAGCTTAGCCAGTACTTCAGCAAGGGTTTGGAAACTTGATGCAGTTTCATTGGGAAATGCTTTTGATGCAGTAACTTCCTAAGGCTACCTTAATTAGCACATAGGCTTGCAACTTTCACTATGCCAGGATGGTCTCTCACAGCAGCAGGATAGAAATAGGGCTCTTTCTCACCTCACTACAAAGGCAGCTGTGAGCCTCTTGGGTAGTGTGACCTCAGAGCAAAGAACTTCCATTGTCATCCATGAGTTATGGATTAAAAGGTTCGTGTACTCAACTTTATTTAGGGGAAATAGTATTCATATCTTGAAAGTATGAGTGTTCAGCAAGTAAAATTCAAAATGCCTTGACTATCTACCATCAAGCACCCAACTCTTCCTAGATAAACAGGCTACAAATATGTCACAAAAATTGGAAAATAATGTTGAATTATAAATATATTTGAGAAAATTTTACTGCACTGGCTGACAATTCATTTTAGAGGAGGAGTTGAAATTGATCAAATGAATTGTTTGTTACTAATTATTTGCCTAGTGCTAGCTGTGATGTGAGACCTTGAGGGTGGGAATAAATTATCTTAATGAGGGATTAGGTTAAGGCATGTTATAAATTCTCATTTCAAGAGCTAACCCCACTATTAATATATTTGCCTATAACTGTGAATCTTCTTTAATAGCTGCCTGTCTTTTTTTGCACTGCATAAAAGTTCCTCTGTTTTTAAATCCATATTCTGAAGAGGAAGTATTGTCCTCCCTGATTTTATCTTCATTAGAATCAACTCAGAAATATCAACAAGGAAAGAACAGTAATGTATACTTGAAGTTATATTTCATTATGGAGAAAGAAATGTTCATATCCCAAGGACAAAGTGTGAATACATCCTTGATTCCAGAAATCCTGTTGTATAGAGCAAAAAACCTTAGAGAGAGTTTTCCAAGTGAAATGAGGATGGAGGAAAGGGGCTAAACTGTTTATGCAGCCTTGAAGGGAAAAGACAAACAAGGATGCATGTATTGCTTTCCAGTGCAGAGTCAATAGTTGCCTCTTATGATCTAAACACTGTACAGGCTCATCATGGTTTGCCTTAGACAATCTAACTTGCAAGGATTTTAAATCCTATCTTCCTCCATTAAGCTTCCATAGTCACATTATTATCATACTTAATTATTATAACTGCTGTTAATAATTCATAGCAAATTCTGAGACAGGTAAATCATAGGCCAACTGAAATAGGGACCATTTCTCTTAATGTATTTGGGCAGTGTTTTGTGAGTCTAGATGTTTGTGCAATCTAACAACCACGTACTAATAAAACATGATGTTTTTCTTTCCCTGTGCCATTGCCATTTTCCTTAGTTGTCCTCAAATTGCTTTTAAAAGAAAATACATGTTAATATCTGTATTCCCACAGGCAGGTCAGCACCCACAGTCACTCAGCAGGTCAAAGTGGCAATCAACACTCACTCCTCCCTGTGCATCATAGGCAACAGTCCTACTCACACTCTTTTCCTTAGGTACTGCTTTGTCACAAGGCTGTTGGTGTTGGCTGTTTTCTAAAGTGGGAGTGGAGAAGCAGGAGCATGTTTTAGAAAGTCTCCCTTTCCCTGAACTTGTTTTGTTTCAAAGTTAATTTCCTTGGATTTCCTCTGTACTTTTAAGGCACAATATAGTGCCTCAGTTTGCCAAGGGCTTTAGAGGGCTTTTAGAAAACATACTTTACTTGCCTTCTTTTTTTATTTTTTAAGTATATACTGCCGGGTTTTACTCATCACCTGTCCCCTACTTTCTGCAGCTCTTGGTGTAAAATTGGTTCAGCTCTGGGAACACCCACTATCCATACTTGTCAGAGCTTTTGGGGGATGCTGTCCGTTTCACTGGAAACAGAGTTGGGCCCTCTCTACTACCAGAGAGCCTTGTATCCAAGCACTGTCAAGCCCTTTGCTATTAAAATTCAGAACAATAGCAAACCTCCCAGTATTCATTATTCTATTCAGTCTCAATTCAGAGGCAGCACTTGTGTGTTTGGTTTGTGCAGGAAAGATTCATCACGTTCTTGGGTCAGCTACCTTGTCAGCTCCACAAACACAAACACGCACACGGACACGCAGAGAGGGAAGGAAAAATGAGCTTCATTGCTTCATTCATGTCAGAACTCAACAACTTTAAGAGTGCAAATATTCTGCAGTCACTCATGAAAAGAAATTTTTAATAATAAATATCTAACAATTAATGGGCTGGTAGCTGCAGTTGTCTTCAGGGCATAATATCTAATTTCCTTGCAATGTTTCATATCCTTACTTTTCATGCTGCAACAGTCTATCATTAAAACCAAACGCAGGTTTCTATCACTTTTATTTATTTTTCAAATCAACTTATAAATCAGTGCCAGACCTTGTTACAGATGAGTTCCAATAAATTATCGGCTGTGGACAAATTCTGAATGTTAAACATTCTCTGTTTTTTCCATTTTTATTTCCACTCCCACATACTGTGCTCCTATGTCACCCTTTGAGACTGGAGCTCATGACATGCAGAGGCTTTTGGAGGTGTTTTTGCCCTCATAAACAAGATGGGGACATAATTACATGCTTTTTAAATAATGTAAAAATGTAATAATGTTTGTTTTTCAAATTAAAATATACCTAGGGAAACAGTTTCACACAACGTGCAACAAAATTTACATCTCTGGACTTTAGTGAAATAGACATCATTTCTTCTACTTCTAGCTGACAGGTAATTCCCAGAGCAACTTGTAACTCTAATCTAACTCACATTAACTTTTTTATCAAACTGCACTGCCATTGCCCTTCGGAAGAAGGTCATAAATGCTTTCAAGGGCTGATGCTAAGTTTTCCTTAGCTGATTTGTCACTTCTAAATTGGATTGTTGCAATTAGCAGTATATTGCTGGTTTTGATATGACTCTGTCAGTTAAGTAAATTTTATTGCTAGTTTTACCAGTAGGCATGGCTGATGGGAAGCTCTGAATATAGTAATTAGCAAAATAGCCTTTGAAAATATTCTAGGTTCAATTAGCCTGAATGAACTCTGTAACACATGAACCTGTATGGAAGATGCACCCAAAAAAATTCATTTACAGAAAGCCCTCTCCAAAATGTGTTCTCTCACAGTTTTGCTCTTTTGGATCTCCTCCATTCCTCTTGATTTTTTTTTTTTTTTTTAATTGTTATTCTTCATTTTTCTTTCACATCTCTCAGGTTTTCAAAACTTTCCCTCTGTCATGAATTTCAATCCTCACAGACAGAGTATGATTTAGTTGATTTTTACCTCCTTGAATTCAAGTAAATTTCAACCCATTCTAGGCTTAAAGGGAATCAAGTTGAAATTACCCAGTGGTTTTTGTTGTTGTTGTTGTTGTTTTTATGCAAACCCCTGTTTTTAGACTCTACTGTTACTTTATCGAATGGTATTTCTGGTCATTGTCTGACATTTACCTTGCTGGGTAAATTAGGTCATCTAATATATTGTTGAGTGACAGACAGCATTAATCCTTAGCATAAAGTAGGAAATCCTTGAAGAAAAACAGGAAGAATTTCTACATGATGTGGCCAGACCTTGGCATCGATGAGAGCCAAAAGTGCAGATTATACAGCAATTTTAGACACTTTCTACCTGAAGTAAAAAAATAAAAATATCTTGTAATTATACAGTGCCAACTTCTGGCTTCATCTGAATGCAGCAAGAAAACCCTTGGTGTGTGTTTGAGGTCTCTTCTGATTCCTGCCTAATGAATCATATTTGGTCGTTTTTATGCATCTCTTCCCAGGTACTTTTTTTCCCTAAATTCTTCATTCTTTCCCAATTACTTTTTTCCCCTAAATTCTTCATTTAAATACATGTCCTTGTAATCAGCCAGATGAAACTGACTTATTCCTATGGCAAAGTAATTATATGTATGACTTGTTGTTTCTCCTTGTCCCTCAGATTAAATGCTCTTCAGGACAAAAATGCTGTTTGTTTCATGGTCTGCTCTGCATCCACTGTCAGCACAACAGCAAGTGCACAAATGAGCACAGGTACAAAGCCACATACTCTCCCTCTGATTAAAGGTGTAACTTTATCTGCTATACAGAAACACCTACTTTGTTCTGTTTATCAGTCCCTGTGAATGACTGACAAGGAGAATCAAAGTTATTTTGAGTTGCAAAATATGAAAATCTGGGGACAGAGCAAAACTTGAACTTTCTGGCCCTGCCCTGACCTACTAAATTTAATTCAGCCCATTTACACTGTTTGTGTGATATGAAAAACTGCCTAGAGCAAGTACTGAGCTGGGAATGTGCAATTCTCAACTTTCCTGAGGAAGTATATGTTTAAATCTGGACCCAGTGAGGAAGAGCAATTGATTTGATCTGTCCACTTAATTCTGTCTACATGACAAGGAGACTGGGGTAAGGAGACAACCTTTTCCATTCTCTGCTGTGAGTCTTTTGTGTTTATTTCAAAAGTATTTAATACTGCTGATTGGAGTTCACTTATATTATATATCACTATAGGGGATGAGATATAGGAGAGATGTAACCGCACAAAATGGAGATTAATTCAGGCTTATAGAAGGGTTGGGGTTTCTGGGTGGTTGTGAGGAAAACTTCCCAGTGCTTCCACAGGCTTCTGTCTCTCCTGCCCTCAGGTGATGCCACTGAAGCTGCACAGGACTTGGAGCTCTCATCAGTCTATCTTCCTGTCAGCCAAATATCTTCGCAGCATAGCCTGGTCCTGTGAGATGGTTCTATTACTCTAACACAGACTCATTGCATTTTAACCACAACACAAATGGACAGATAATTGTACATCAAGAAAATATTCAGTTTCCATTACCTATGGTGCTGAATTTCCACCAGTTTGATTCCCAGATGCTTTCATCAAGATATTTAAATTCATACTGAGATGTCTAGACTTAAACTGAGATCTAGCTGTGTACTCTCAGTGTCACTGAAAAGCACACACTTTTATTTATGTGTTTATACAGAAGCTGATTTCAGGAACCCAGACCGAAAATTAATAACTGATAAGGATATTTTATTTCTGAGAGATTCCTCTCTCTGTCTTCTAAACTCTAAACTGTGTTCTTTGCACTGTATAGACAAAGTTGCCTTATAGTCTGACTTCAGGGAAGTATGAATCAGGACTCCAGCTTCTATCCACAGGTCTCCCATTGGCTTCCCTTGGAGTTTAGGGCAAATCTCACTCTTTTCCCATCTACAGTCTCTCAGATCTCACAACAGATTTTTGGGAATGCAATGTACCAGAATTGCTGTCAGGCCTAATTAATTTTTAGAGTGCTTGGAGTGGTTTGGATGAAAGGTGCTATAGAAGGGGAAAAGTACTGATTATATTATTATTGTTGTTGTTATTACACAGCAGCCCTGTCCATTGTTCTCAGGAGCAGCCTGTGCCTGGTGGAAGACTGCCTTCCAATCTTTCTAGACACAAGCTCTATTAACATACAAACGAACAGGTCACACTATTCTTGGAGCAGAACTCTTTAGCATGTTAATGACAGATTCACACTGATGGCCCCTTAGTGCTCTGGAGAAATACAGGTTTTGCTTAGTGCTTAATAAAAAAAAAGGCCATCATAAAATATGTCACTTGGGGCCAATGAATTTTGTCGCAAGAGATAAAATGTAAGAGGAAAATGACATAGATTTATCTTTTCCTGGGTGCCAAGTGTGGCTTCCACTTGTTCTGGATTCTCCCTGTTAATGTAGCATTTATTCACGACTACTTGGCAGAGGCATATAGGAGGCTAAATTTTCAAGTGAAGGCTCAAAAAAAAGGGCTTAACTTCTGTTTCTGGGCACCTGAAATGACAACCTTTATCTGTGGCTTAGAAAAGAGACCATAGTCGATACAGACTAATGTGGTGATGGCCACTAGAAGCCATGGGACAGATCCACAGCCATCATATCCTGCCCTAAGGCCACCAGAGGACTGCTGCAGTTGATGTCATCCGAGGACTGGTCTCACAGCTCTGGCTACATAGTTTGGTCCTTCTGTGCAAGCTGAGAATTTCTGAACATCTGGTCCTGCATATAAACAGATGAGATCTTTTTACATTTATGGCCATAGCAATATGCAGTACTTCACAGCTTCAGGTACATTTTAGATGTGACAAGGCAAGGAAAAACTCCTGCTCCTTATTTCCTGCAAAGCACAATTTACAGAATACTCTTTTGCATCAGGGATTCTACACATCACTTACATGAGTTATGGATGAGAGAAAAAATATCTGCTTGAAAGACTTTATCCATAACCAAAAGAAATAAGCAGAAACTACTCTCCTTGATTTTCTTGGACTTTGTACCAAGCCCTCAGTTAGGAATGACATTTTATTGTTGAAAAAAATTGTTTGGTGGCAAGATATGTATGCATGCCTTTAAAAACAGTCTTCTTTTTGTATGTACTAGATTAATTTTCCTCTGTCATTTTTAGTTTAGAAGCAAACAGCTTCAACAGGGTGCAGGAGTGCACAGCAGCATTACCCATATCCAGTGCTTGTGGCTTGCTACATTGTCCATTATAGCAAAGGTGAGTTGTTCTGTAAGGGGAAAACACTTCAGGGCTTCCAGCAGCCAAGCACAGAGCTCAAGCAGAGCTGTGCACCAGCCAGAGGCTGTCCACATGCTGCTCCAGCCAGAAATGCTCTGTACACACACTGAAAATCGTGGCAGGGATTTGAAGATGTCATGCTGGCACTGATGTTGCCATTTTAAATTCAATCAATTAATATTATAAAGAGGCAAAAACATTATGCTAGTAGGTATACCGCTGCTGCCCTCATGGAGCTAAACATTATAACAAGTGCTGGTGCTAAGTGGTTTTCTGAGTCCCATAAAGGTTAGATCGTATCTTTGAAGATTTCATGTATTTCTTCTTTTTTTTTTCTGATTAGTTCATTTTTGTTATTATTAGCTGTAGTAAGGGAGTTTACCCAGAAGTGAATGAGAAAATGAAACTGAAAAGCAGTTAATTGGTACTTTAATTGCACAGATACAGGCTTTGAAATTCCAGTGGCAAACCAAAGTTACAATATTTACAGGGAAAAGAGCAACCGAGATATTTCTTCGCAGGCTTTTAATTGGAATCCTAATGAAATCACCTTGTGAAGGTGTGGGATGCCTGAAGCATGTACGTGATGGCAAAGGAAGTGCATTAGCATTCACAAAGGGAACAGCCTGTGAGATGATTTAGGCACAGTCCAGCCAAAGCTTCCCAGCTGTGGGGAAACCAAACTTTGCCACCCCAAGAGCAGGAAGTTGAGCTTTCCAGTATATCTTTCTGGACTTTCTTGGCAGTGGATGGAAAAAGGGAGATTCCTCCAAGAGGGAGCAGTAGCTATGGGTAAGGACCCCTGTGAGATGTGATGGGACTCTTTGGCTTTCATTCATGTGTTTACCCTCAGAAAAACCAGAGCACCAAGTAGATTTGCACAGCTGATTTTCACATGGAATGAAGAGCTAACACAGAGCATGGTCTGTACCCAGCTCCTGTACACAGAGTGTTTTCCTGGGCTCTACAGCAATAACCTAGACCCAGAACAGGCTTCTCCTCCAAATCACCTTCTTACCACTCTCCATCAATCAAAAAGGAATAAGAGTCTGAACAGATAACACTAGATCAGTGTGGCTTGGGTTCTCCTGCAAGTGTAGGGTAATAACCACCCTGTTACATTTCCTAAGGGTAGATAAGTCATGGGTATGTCCATATCCTTAGTCCATTGCAACTTTGGAAACAGCAGACAAAGATTAGACTTTTTATTTTTCTGCCACTGGTTTTATGCAGGAGGATATATCCTGACTCCTATGAAATCACTCTTTATTTCCATAACTGTGAATGTACCAATAAGAGTACCAGTGTACTTACAGTGGTAAACCAGCTTGAGACTAATTTGTTAATGTTTGAAATATTTGGCCTGGAATAAGGAATATTTGTGTCACATGAGAGTCTGTCTCTGAGGGAACAGTGGTATTTTGGTTAGCATTCTCAGGTTTTTTGCACCTACAGTGAGGATCTGCTTTTCAAATGTGCTGCCTTCTTAGCAGGCTTCATAGGGCTAAGCAGAACTGCTTTGATGGACATTTTGAGACATTAAATGAGGGACATTAAATAAGACTCCATATGAAAGATCTCTTTGATTTTACCTCTCTTCTAGTGCATTGCTTGGTCACAGAAATTTTCCATTCCCATTACACAGATAGCAAAGAAGGAGGAAGAAACTAACTTATCAGCCCAACTGAAGATGAACATGACCTCACTCATTCATCAAGGAGAATCAAAGTCAAGAAAACAGTGTCAGTAAATCCCATTTAATGATCTCTCATAAAAGAACTTTTACATGTAGAGAGCTCCTTTATTAATTTACCACTTTGAAATATAATTCACTACACACCAAATGCTCAATAAGCCACAGGAGCAGCAATAATTTCTGAGAGAACTTCATGTTTTACCAAAACCACTAAAACAGTCAGAGGCTGCTAAGAGCAATGACAGTAGCTAGTTGAAAGATCACTTTTTCCTCTGTTGTCTGGTGAAAGGCCTCTGTTAAGCACTTCATTAGCAGGGGAATCCAAGATGTGATGCTACCCAGATATCTATTGCACTGCTAGACTAATAACATGAAGTCTTAAGAAGAGCAAGACTTTTGTTTCATATGAAGGGTTAAATTCCCTTTCAGAAGAAAGCACCAGTTTTTATGAGAACATCTCAAGTCCTGTTTGTTCTTATCCTTCACATCATTTTTCCTTTGCAAAATATCTGGTTTTAAATGCAACTTTCAACCAAAGGTGCAGGTGGGTTTTAGCTTGCATCACAAATGAGCCAGCACACATTTAAGTTGAATTAATGCCATCAATTGCATTGTGCCTTAACAGATCTTTTGAATGGTTGTTGAAGAGAATTACTATCCATGAACTCAGTGGGTGAGAGCAGAGTACTGAGTTGTTTGGCATCAGCAAGGATTGTAAAGGCTTTGGGAATTTATGTGAGTGCAAGAGGCCATGCCTATGTCAGATCTTATCCCAGTGTGAAGAGTAGGAGAACAGAAACAGAGTAGGAATTTTTATATAAGTTAGTAAGTGACATTTTATGGCAAATTCTGCTCTCTTCCATTCTATTCTTAAAACATAGACTAGACTGGACTATAATAGAATAGAAATTTCGTTTGGAATGGACCCACAACAATTGTCAAGTCCAACTACCTGCCGTAATAACACTCCATTCTTCTCCCTCTTCCTCCATACATACATGTGGGCTGTTTATATGGTGTCTGCATTCTCCAGATAAGCCAAAAAATGTACAGAATTTGAGACTGTAGAATTAAAACATAGCTTTAGTAATATTAACTTTCAGACAGAGATGGATTATCTGTTTCATCAGCTAAGTAACCTTTTGATGCACTTTTGAGCTAGTCATTTGCAAATATTCTTCCACATTAAACTTACAGCCTGCTTTCGTTTGGATAAATTCAATTGTGCAGCTTCAGGGCATTGATTCGTAAGTATTTTAGAAAATCTTTCTGAGAGTCAGTAAAGAAAACACAAAACCTTGTCTCTGAGAATAAAGTGGAAGGTGTCTGGTTAGAGTATTCAGAGTGTTACACAATCAACATGATGTTCTATTTAGGGGAAAAAAAAATGACTAATTTTTGCTTGTTGGGTCAGATCCAAAAGACACCAATGGAAGAGATCCGTTAACTCCATTGAGCTCTGGATGAAACTTGCAGTCTGGAAAGAAGGATGCTGCTGTGCTCTCCAACTGCAGCAATAGCCCTGGCATATCCAAAAAAGCAATTTAACGCACCAGCAGCAGTTGCCTATTAATCGGGCTAGAAAAAAAGGTAGCCTGGGAGAGCGGGTTTAAAAAGAAGAATGTGGCACTATTATGTATTGCTTGCAAAGTAAACAAGCAACATCAGTATAGTCATTTCCTAATTACGAGCTGTTTCATAAACTGTAAATGCTAACATGGGAGAGGTAAATCATAGCAATTTAATTAATAAAACACTTTAGACAATTAAATCCATATGTGCATGTCCTGGGGCACAACATCAATAATAGAAGCTTGCAGGCATATTTTGGAAATTTTATGCAATCACTTGCAGATCTTGTAGTCAATAATTTGTACAAACTGTTTTAACTCTTACTTGCCTGGTCTAGAAAATGGGAAGGAATTGCTAATTGCTACTATTATTATTGATTTCATTACTGTTATTTTGTTGCCCATTTATCCTTTCTATGTGTATATTTTAAAATTATTTCTGTGCAGGCTACAAAATTAATCTGAATTCTTTCTTACATGTGTGTTAGCTTTCTACGCAGTATAATGAATTAACTTCATCCTGGGAAAGTAATAGACTTACTGTTCTGGCCCACAGAGCTGGACTAAAATTTGCACATACACTACAACTTTGGGCTCTGAAGTATGATTACAATTTCTGAACAATGGGACTTGAGTCCTGGAGTTCAAGGACCTATCTATGAGCGAAGATATCTTTATAGCTTTTGAAGACTCTAAGCACAGAGCTGAAAGGTGACTTTTACAATTAAAAGATGTTCAGAGAGGCTACCTCATGTGCAATAGGGCAGACTCATTCATACACAGGCTGTTAGCCCAAAACTTCGCAAACCAAGCTCACAGCAATCCAGAAGGGAAACTAAACTCATGTTCCAAGAAAGTGCTGGGGTCTTCCAAGGCTCATTAAGGCTGTAGAAGGAAATAACATGCATCCCATCCTTGCACTGGCTCCCAGCTAATTTCCAGTGTCCATGTAAAGCTTTGTTCTTACAATTTCAGGCAATAATGAATCCAACCCTGGCAACATCAAAGCGTGGTAAGATCTTTGAATCACTATAACTGCATGTCCTCTGGGACAATGCAAATCACAAAGACTTTTAAAGCAATTAATGGATTCAGCCCCATTTACATCAAAGTTCCAGTTCTGATTTATGCACTGCCATGATAGCAGTGCTTCCTGGGGACAAGGCAGTTCACAAAGTCCCAGAAGCAGCAAATAAATGCTGGGGACATCTTCTGTTAAGGGGATCTCACAGTGGGTAGTCTTCCAGTAGAGATCAAACAGATGTTAAATCTCTGGGGAAAACAGCCAAGCCTTCTGAGAAACTCCACTTTGAGCAATACATGTAGTTTAAGCCCCTGAAGCTTAACTGTCTACTCACTATAAACCTTAAATGTCCACCCATTTCCCAAAAAGAGACAAAGAGATTTAATCCCAAAGAGGGAAGACTTGCCAAAGACTTAATGAAATCCACCAGGGGTTTCACCATGTCTATTGCTGTCATATAAAAGACAATGGATGATGATTCTAAATTGTTGAACAGCTAAGTAGAGAGATGAATTAGCTGGTAAAGTGATTTTGCTCTTACTTATAAAGAGTGTATGGGGAAAAAATCCATTCTCTGAGAGCACACTAGCAGTTACGAAGAGTTCCATCTTCCCTTGCATTTTTGTTGTCTCAAGTAGTGTTAAGTATTGCCATAACCTTTATCTCCGCAGAAAATCAAGAGATTAAACATATGTCCCTCTTCCTGATCTTTACAGATGATGTTTCCATTGCCTTTTGATATATGCAGGATCAGAATTTCATACACTCCAATCTACAGAGCATTTGAGGCTTTCTGAAAGAGTAAAGTAAGTATGAATCACTGGTGCGATTACTGATAATGATGCCAAAATGTTTGTCTGTTTGTAGGGAGAGAAAAAATCAGGAACCTTCTGGAAATGTGGATTAAAGAATCTGAAAAATTTAAAAATTTCAGTGTTCAATTGCAAATTATTGTAAATTGAAGCTTAGTTTTTCAAATTCCTTTTTAATTATTATTATTCAGTTACTTGGTAATTCAACACAGTACACCACAGCAGTTCTATTTTAAGCTGTGAGAGCACTTGCAGCATGAAATTCTGACATAAGGGATGTTGGTTGTAACTGTGTAGGCCATTATCAAGTAAATTGCCAATATGTAATAATGACTATTTGCTTCTTGATTTTATTTATAATTGTTTTTTCTAACCTGTAGAACACAGTAAAACTCTTCCAACTCATGCATGTTTTCACAGCATGGAATGATATCAAAATGAATAATATTGAGGTAGTTACTTGCAAAGCATTACAGAAAATATGTCGGTTTGACATCATTTATATGTAAATCCTGCTCCAGTTCATTGAGATGTTAGGCAATTTCGGAGCCATGCTGCACCGCCTTGCTACCTACTCGCAGGACTTTCTCCTGCTACACTGCTTTGACTCCTGATACAGGCTGGCCTCCTTCCTCGGATGAGAAGTGAGCAAATGCCTTCACTGCACTTCAAGTCCCATCACTCAGCTAGGCTGGTACATGTTGCCTTTGGTAACACTGTCACTGATTCCTGCTGCCCCAGTTCTAGGACTGTCTTGGCATCTGAGAGTAATTTTACCATCGTTTTTTTGGTGACTCAGTATTCCTTTACTGCAGAAAATCTTGACTGAAATGGGAGAACAGTCATGCAGTGTTCTGAATTGGCACTCCTGTTGGCTGACTTCTTTCTCCAGTTTGGATCTGTGAGAGAGCTGAGACATCACCTTGTGTAGAACAGTCCCTAGTGGGGTTCTGCAGGGCTCCATCCTTAGCCCTGTGCTCTTCCATGCCTTCATAAACAACTTGGATGCGAGACTTGAAGAAATACTAAGTTTGCAGATAACACTAAATTGGAGGAGCTGTCAACTTCCTCAAGGGCAGAGAGGTCTTGCAAAGACACCTCGACAAATTAGAGATGAGCAATCACCAGCTGTATGAAATCCAACAGGGGAAAGGGATGTATTCTGCACCTGGGTGTACGGACAGACTGGGGAATGAGAGGCTGGAGAGCAGCACTGCAGAAAGGAACATGGGGTCGTGGCTGATAGCAAGTTGAACATGGGTCAGCAGTGCCCTGGCAGCCAGGAGGGCCAACCCTGTCCTGGGGGGCATCAGGCACAGCATCGCCAGCTGGGAAAGGGAGGGGATTGTCCCGCTCTGCTCTGCACTGGGGCAGCCTCACCTCCAGTGCTGGGGGCAGCTTTGGGTGCCACAATGTAAAAGGATGTAAAGCTATTAAGAGGGTCCAAAGGAGATCTACAAAGATGGTGAAGGGTCTGAAGGGGAAGCCTTACAAGGAGCAACTGAGGTCACTTCAGTTGGCTTCAGTGTTTATTGAGTCTGACGTGCAGCAGCAAACTGTCCTATGTGATTTAAATTCATGATAGGCAGGCTGTGTGGAACACAGGCCCTACTGTGAGATGTGGCCTACAGAGTGCTGCCACCACCAAGGTGGCACATTTTCCTAGGTGCCTAAAAAAGAATGAGCAGCTCCCAAACGGGGTTGATGTTGGTCATTTTATACTGCATGAGCCCGCCTTCATCTTATCTAGAAAAGATATTCATAAAACAGTATTTGCAACTGATATAAGCCACATGTGCTCACCTGTAAAGAGTAAAAGCATCATGACCTTGGGTGAATCTGGGAGGAAGCACTGGGTATACCTTCCCTCAGGCCCTGGGCAGCTGAAGGGAGACCATTGCAAGGAGATGGTCAAAGGTTATCTCAGGGATAGAATATTGTCCTTCTAGACTGGATTCTCTCCTCGTCACCAGACTGAGGTAGAATCTTACAGATGTTACAGATACTGAGTGTTTCTATGGGCTCTGTCAGGGAATAGAGACACCTATTGGTGGGATATCATCATCATCTTAAAATATCACTATTACTATAGTAATAGTTTTTAGAACAGTGACAATAGCAACCACAAAAAAAGAACAAAAAGTCCTCAGTGATGCTTTAAAAGAAAGTTTTCTGGCCAGATCATTGAGACTTAGAGAACACTGGAAGTGTTTAGCACATAGACTCAATTTTGACGAACATGTTTGTTTATTAAAAAGAAGGAATCATAATGTCATTACTAGAGAAGGAAAGTGGTGTGAATCCCAACAGCTCCTTGACATATCCAAAAGTGATTGCAGTCCAAAACTAAATAAGGGCTATTTCTCACTGTGATAACAGGCGAGTTATTAAAAAATATTATTTTAATCCATGAGAGCCTTCTCACTGTCAAAATTTAATGCTTTTTCTCTCTTCACTTCATTTGGTAATAATAAAAATATGTTTTCAGGACATTATATGACATCATGGGGTTTTTTTGGTATTAACAGCTACATGGGTTTAGCTATCTCCCCTGTAAATGATAATTTAATTATCAGCTATTTAAAGGTCACTCTGAATAGCATATATGCTGCTTAATAATCAGTTAAAATAAAGGCACCTTTCAGGACTGTAGGCTAATAGCAGTATTGCCTTTGCACAGGCCTTTGCTGTTTTCATTTGTTGTGTGATTGGTGAAGCAAGAGAGAAGTTCCTCTCATATGCCCGAGCCAGATCTTCAGTCTCTCTCTCTTTCTCTTTTTAATGGGAGGAACAAAAACCTTTTCACAATCAGCAGTAATCTCTCCAAAGGTCTTTTAATTTAAAAAGTCATAAGTGTTAATTAGCTATTATTAAGTGCCCCCTGTATAAATTAACGTGATTGATGAAAAAATTAAGGGTAATGAAAAATGTAGCAATGCATGTATTTTTAAGAGACTATATTAAAGATGAAAGTCCCCAAAGACAGAAACTAAGGCCTACTGCACCCGTGCCCTGCCTTTATTAGTATTAATAATAAAAAAATGTATGGATCTATATCTCAGGAATGCACATGGACATGTTGGATACACCAGTTCTAATATACTTTTCACTTCACTGAGCTCTGAATACCTCTTTGTCACAAAGGTTTATTCCAATGTGATATCGTGTCCAAATGCTATTTGGTTCATGGACCAAAATGATCTCCCTTGAAATTGGAAACTGGGATCCACACTTAAAAGGAAAAGAGAACAGAACTAACTGAATGACTGGTTTTCCTCTTAATTTTGTATATACCTTAGTAGGGCACTACTGTATTTTACAAAACAAGTTCTTTCTTTTTTGTTTTATCTGTTATCAGAACCAAAAACCCCAAAATTAAAATAAAATTTCTTTTTTTCTCCACACAGCTGATTTTCTTTTCTCTTATAAACAGTTTATAACTGTTCTGGGTTCTGCAACCTGTTTGCCTACATGAACCTGATCCAACTGCTGTTTATTTTAACAGCATTTCACAAGAAACAGGCTAGATTAGGCCCCAGTGTCTACACATCAAGACATATTTCCCAGTGAAAAATGTTTGAATAAATTACATCAGATATGGATATCTTATTTGCCACATTCTCAGCTACCCAGAAAATATTACTTGCATCATGTAGTCACTAGTTTACTTGCGTTTCTGGCCTCACATGAAATCATAATCCCAATAGGATCTACACTACATTGATACCATTAAGAAATAGTTCCCACCAAAAATTAGGCTAGCACTACAAAGAAGAGGACTAGGAGAAATTTATTACCAGACTTCTTGTACTCTATAAACACAGAATCCCTCTCAAAGAGACAGGAAATTAACCCTAGACTACAGGACTGCTTTGAGGTGTGTGAGCAGTAAGAAGTTTCACAATCTGCAGCTGTGAGAAAGTCTAATTCCCTATGAAACTGTCATGTAGTGTGGCTGTCATACCTGCATCACTCCTCTGTTGCTCCACCTCCTGTTGCCTGGTCAGCAGTCTGGGGGGGCCGTGAACCTGTGGGCTGTGGGCTGGTTGACCAGACCAGAGATTCTGCATGGCAAAGTTGGTTTGTGTTTGCTGCCTCTGGGTAGCTTGCAAAGTGTCCAATTTCTCAATAGCATGTAGTCCCCAAAAATGGCTTGAGTGTTCATGAAGTCTCCTCTCTTTCCTTCAACCCAGTCCCCAGGAAATTATTATGTAGAACTAACATGGGAGTATCTCTCTGTGGGGTCTGACAGGCCCCTGTCCTGGCAGGAAGCCCTTGTTTAGAATAAGGAGACTGCACAATCTCCAGATGTGGGGTCTGACAAGCCCCTGCCCTGGCAGGAAGGCCTGGAGATAAGGAGGTCACACAATCCCCCTGCAGGCCCCTCTTTGGGAAAGCCAGAATCTTTGGTTACGGCAAGAAAAGACAGACCCATGATCCTCTAGGAAACTATATGTAAAATACCCTAATACCCATTGGTTTCTCACCCTTTCACACCCACCTCTGTACCCCCATAAAAGAGACCCCTCTACCCTGAGTCGGGAGAGGATCCGTCACTGGTTACCCCTTCGCAGAAGATGGAAGAATAAAGCTGCTTCTGCGGAGCCACCAGAAGGACCTCTCCTCTCTCTATCCGGGCCTGGCCAGGGGGGTTTGCCTTGCAGAGCAGAGCTGAAATCACTCCCTGAATCACTAAGAGCTGATGGCTGCTGAGCCAGGCACCTCTGCAGGCAACCCCGGCCGAGGGCTGAGAGAAGCCACGACCCCCTGGGAGATGGTTCCTCACAGGATCACCTCTCTGGGTCCGCTACGGCTCCTTGGGTCTGAGCCTCTGACCCCATCCAGCACCGGCTGACCCCTGGCATTCCTTTATCTCTCTGTAACTCTACCTGATGAATCTGAACCCAAACATGACTCAAGGTATTGGACAGTCATAAACAGCACAAGCTTATAAAACTGTTCTCCTTATTTTGTTTTTCATCTGCAGCTTCTTCACTCCAGTTTGCATCGTTTGCTAAATTAATAGGATTTAAACTGCACCATTCTACAGACTGTGAGCCCTGAAAGTCCAGACTAACTTGTATTGTTTAGAAACCAGCATAACTCTAACTCTTCGTATATGTGACATATGATATTAAACCTGTCCAACTCCTTCCAGTATTAGACCTTATTTTTCATTTGCTCATCACCTTATTTCAATTAATTAATTAAGTAATTGTAGTGAAATAATTTTTCAGGGCAAGAATCTCTGTCTTACTTATAGTTTTACAACAAAAACAGCTAAATATTTTTGAGAGAAAATGTGGTTTTCTAGTTCTAATAAAAGAATCTCACAGTCATCCGTTGATTATATGCCCCACATTTTATGCTCTAGTGCAAAAGTTGGAAAGTGGGAAGAACATACTAGATATACGCCTTTAGCACAAATTTGATCAAATCTCAAATCTCCATAAACCCTCTGTGAAGTCTGCTGTCAAGAATTGGAAAGATTTTGACAGCTGAAATCTCTGAAGAGCCTGACTGCATTAAGCAGCCCCATGCAATGAGCAAGGTGCACGTGCGCTGCTCCCAGAGGGCTGGGCATTCTTTAGCCAAGAGCTCCAGGGGAGAAGAAAAAAATTATCTCAACATACTAGAAAAGGAGAAAAGACCAGAAGAACAGCTATATTAAGTCAGATCAAAAGATCATCTAATCTAATACCTTTTTTCTGACGGCGATAAATAGTAGATGCATAAGGAAAAGTATAAGAATAAAGTAAGTATGAAACAATAATAGCCTTGAATATACTTCAATTTTCTGAAAATTTGCAGCTCTGGGACTTCGAGAGCAGAGGTAGTTTCTGTGTATGAAATCTTCGCCAGATTTCTCTTTGACGAGCTTGTCCAGTGCTGGACTCCATGGAAACCTCAAGCTTCCAGACTACAGAAAGAATTGCTGTGAAAACCCCTCTTACCTTTGTTTTGAATTTGCTCCTATTCCTTTAACATCCCGATAGCTGTTGTATTGGAAGGTGGAGTGAACAAACCTATCTATGGTTATAATTTTCATTCTGCACAAACAGAACTTGAATCTAGTGAAAACCCAGAGATGAACATATGATGTTCTTCTAATGCATGATAATATATGGAAGTGGTATTTCAGCTGTAACAAATATCTGCTTGTGAGATTAGAAAGACTTACATAGAACCACAGAATAATTTAGCTGGAAACAACCAATGTGGCAAAATGGTTTAAGCCCAGCACAAAGCAGGTCAAACCAGGTGCTCAGCGACTTGGCCTGTCAAGTTTGGACTATCACCAAAGATGGAGAGTGTGAAGCCTCTCTGGCAATGTGTTCCCATATTTGACTGTTATTCGTGGCAATTTGTTTCCTAATATCAAAACAGAATTTTTCTTATTGCAGCTTGGGGCCCCTGCACTTCATCCTTTAACTATGAACCATCCTTATATTTTCTTTGATGGTAGAACACAGCAATAAAATCTCACCTCAAACTGCCTCTTTCCAAGTAAAATCACCTAGTGAATTCCTCAGCCACTCCTCATATACCCTGTGTTTCTACTTCCAACCATCTCGTTGGCCCTGCACTGAACTCATCAGTATGACAATGTCATTTCTGTAGTGGGAAGACCAAAACTGGACCTAGTGCTCAAGATGCAGTCTCATGGGTAATTATAGGGACATGTTCATTATTTTTACTTCCAAGTAGTGTCCCAGGGGCCCCAGACCTCTAGGAAAAGTTTGTACTTGTTCTTAGTGAACAGGTATGGAATGAGAGCCCTGGGAAAAAGTTACTTGCTCACTAGAAGAACTAATGGAGGCAGTTTCCAAGAATACAGCAGCCCCTGAGCCTTACCTGGTATTAACCATCACTGCTGCATTCAAAACTATAGAAGCCTGCAAATTAGAGAAGGTGACAAACTCCCAAGCCATGGGAGCACTTGCAAGCCAGTCACAGAACCTCTAATTCTTTTTCTCAGTGGTCCAGTAACAAAGTAAATCCTTATTAATTTGCATTTAAATGTAGAAGAAAAATACTGTCTGAGGATCTAGTAGATCTGCTGATTTGGAGAAAAGTCTACCACACCAGCAGAAAGATTCCCAGCAATCTAAGTGGACTGTATTTGATTTTTCATTAAATGTACACTCAATTATCAGGTATTATTTTTCCTCATGATCTACAGCACAAGAAGTAACTCTGACACAGATCTTATGCCACCTATCTGCGCAGAGTTTCAATTATTCAAGAGCAAAGTCCTTTTGAACTTTGTTTAATATGGAAAATAAATTGATCAAACCACCAACCCAACATTTACAAACTAGAAAAGTACTGGTTTTTTATTAGAAACCAGTAGAAATACCTATCCACTTCAGTAAAATCAAAGAGCGCTTTTAATCACACAAGGTCTTAGTTTGTGAAAAAAAATAACCTTGGATTTTGTTTGAACCTGAACAAAAAATCTGCAAAATTTGTGCCTCTCTATACTATAAATCACTCCTTCATAATAATGCCTTCCTGTCCAAGCACACTAATCAAATCTCTTCCCTGTCACTGGAATTATTATATTTTAACAAGCACAGGATTTAATCATCAGTGCAGGCTTTTCACGCATTTGCTTCATTCAGGTCTTGACAGCAAACCTTTACTCAAGAGTTGCCCTTACACTCGTGGTTTGATTACCATTTTGACTACTCATGTGAGTAATACTTTCCTGTTTCAGGCCTTTAATTAGCTGAATGCTTTCAGAGATATTTCTATAAACTGCATTTTCTCCGTGAACCGTGGTATCCTTTCTCCCTCCCTCATGTTAATGACTTGGGCAGGTATGTATTTGCCTGATGTATCAATCACTTTCTCCTCACTTTATACACATATAAAGTCTTTGTGATTGCTTCTCATGAATTTTAAGAAGCTTCTTTGATAGAAAAGACCTTGGCATCTGTATTGCATGTCATGTAGAATTTAATCTTTTGTGACTGAAATACAGGGCACTGCCCAGCTAGAATATTAGCCCACGTTGTTCTCAAACTTGCCAGCCACTTTGCTTCTTTGTCTTTCTGATGCCCTCTCAGCTTCTGCAACTTGAAGGTCATCAGTGCATGTTCACAGGTCTCCATCAGCATCCAGGAGTGACTACAGATATTGCTAAGGTGATTTCTTTAATTAGATAAGTAGCTGTTCATTGGCAGAATTTGCTGCACCTGGGAGTAACAATGACTTTCTGTAATATATTAGTCTATTCCTGTTAAAGACATGAAGTGAGAAAGGAAAAGGAACTTATAAAACTTGATGAACTGTCTAAACTGACTTATTATTCAAAATACTCCATTATCTATCTAAACTCTGACAGATAATCAAAAGTTAAAACTCATCTGCAATTCGGGGGATGTCCTGCACCCAAATGTTCATTTACAGTCCTTTTGTTCTGTGTCATATATTCAAGGAAGTCCAATCTTACAAGATTTTACAAGTGCTGTAAGGATTAAAAATCCCACATAAGAGCCTGAAGAGTGGTCACCCTACAGCTGCTTTTCCAGCAACTCAGACCGCTAACTCAGGTCAGCAAACTTTGTGGGAAAACAGCTGAGTGAGACACGTGCAAATTAAATCCTGCTAACTCATTGTGATAACAGTAATATCTATAGAAGGATGAAATGGAAGCTGGGGAGGTAATTTATAAGGCTCTGTTAGATTAGTCAGGGTTTACCTGTCATCATGCTTGAGTTAGAGGCTAGAATGCCGACTAAAAGAAAGAAAGTTTGACAAGGAAATTCCCATTGTGCTTTACTCCATTTCTCATTGACCCCCTGTGATACATTATGTTGAAATAAATTCTGACAAGTGATGAAGGATCTGAATTCTCAAGAACATCCAGGGATTATTCTCCCTTTTCCACCTTCAGGGAAAATTAATTTGTTTGCTTATAAAATATTTATTTTATATTCAAGTGTTATTCACAGTTTCAAACCTTAAATATTCAAACCCTATTTGGTTTGGAAGAAGGGGAAAGTGGATCCAGTTTTCACACCCAGCAATGATGCTGTGGGTTTTCTCTATTGGATCAAGTTTCAAAAAGGTCTGGTTTTCCACATCCTCAGAATTTTTTTTAATGAGATTATGAGCAAAAAGGCAGAAACTTAACAAGCAAACAAACAAAACACTTTAGTTCTCATAATTCAAATTTATTCCTTTCTATAATACCTGCCAAGATTCATCTCCTTGATTGAGGAAAGGCTACACAATTTCTGTAAGATCCCACAAATAACAAAGGGAATGTGGACTCTTTTTTCCTGGCATGAAAAAGGCCAAAGAAAACAAGGGGAAAAGGGATTGCAAATGAGGGTTTTCAGAACTGTACCCAAACTCTAGAAAACACAAAGACAGTATCTAAGTAATGAAATTAATTTTCAATGCAACTATTTCTATTTTACTACTACCAGTGCTCCTAGTGAGGATTTGAGGCTATCTCAAGCAGACTGGTCAGTCCATACCCTCAGATCAGAAACAACTTCATCAAATTCCAAATGCACCCTTGGGTATTGCAGATCATATGGGAAACAAGATAATTGAATGTTCTGAGAACCCTAGAAGCTGATTCAAGCAACTGCCCTAGATAAGCCTGATAGGTGAAACGGGGAGGGAGTTTTAGCCTTAACTCTGAATATCCTGGCACTCACCATTCATACAGGCAATACTTCACTAGGCAACTGCAGTCTTGGGAATGCAGGGGGCAGTCTCCACAAGTGTTATGGGTCCTGTGATATTAAGAAATCTCCACTGCCTCGATGAATCAAGTTCTGTCACTTCATAAGGCCCCTCAGTAGCACTAGGGGGTTGTTCTACCTCTGAAATACCAGCAACAATGAGACAGCAAAAAATTCAATATTTTACTCTTCTTGTTACTCCTGTTTCACATGTGCACATCCTTCTACTACTAATTGCAATTGTACCTCCTTATGGCACAGACGTATGAGTGTGATGTCTGCACCCAAAAATTGAGGGTCCTTAGAGCTCTGACTTCCTGTCAAGTTCAAGTTAAATTGTACTTCTTGTCAAGTTCAATTTCAAACAGCTTCCAGAAGTTCTTGAGATACAGATATGTTTTCCCACTCTAGGTCTTCTTAAAAGGCCTTGGAAAGCCTAGCTGTATGAGGGAAAAACTTTGCTAGTGTCACGCTAAAGGAGAAAAACAGAGCAAACCACGCGGCCACAGAAAGCCCGTCCCTGTCAATAAACAGTTTTACAGCAAAAACATTTAATTTTATTTTGTTTTTTCATTCATTGCCATCAAGTTTTGGCTGTCTTCAGGAAAAAAATGAATTTGATAGTTTCATGTTGACTCTTAAATTTCCCATTACTGACTCTTTTCCTCTCTGTCCTAGAGCAAAAATACATTTCCCTTTTTAAGCTTTTGATGATAAAAATATCATCTGTAACCTCATAAATGATCCTTTATTATCTATATTAATAATGAATAAATGTCTGTTGAATAGTTGAATACCCTTGATCCTTTGAATTAGTAGTGCCAGATGTATTATAGATAACCTTTTGATTTAACAGCACAAACTGTGAAAAAATATTAAACCAGCAAAGAACTGATCTTACTGGAGTCACTAAGGTCAAAATTATAAACAATTCTTTCTTTTCTATTTGTAAATTGTCCCATTATGCAGCATCAGTCTCCATCATTTATTTTTGAGAGAGGTACCACACTAGCTACAGTCCTAGAAATAGAGCTCATAAATAATATCTTGAATAATTTTTTTAAACATTTCCGTCTCTTCCACTTCTCCTTCCTAATGCCTCCTGATGATCTTAATTAATAGAGCATTACTACATGAGCAGATCCACTTCCGCTTACCGCACTATCATTTAAAAATATGTTGCTTGCCTCTTTTCCCATTAGCCCTGTCAGGATCAGTCACAAACTTCACTCAATCATTTTTTAAGATGACACTGAGAGAACTGTAGTTATTCCTGAACAAAGGGATGAAGCTCACACTAGTTTAGTACAACTGCATCCCATAAGTTTGCCTGCTTTCCTCTAATATACCTGCTTTTTCTTCCTTTATGATCATTTTCATGTGGGTTACTGCTTTACACTGATGGCCCTAACATCTGAAAAGCCATTTGCTTGTAACTCTGGGTAACACCCTTCCTAAATATTCCCTTCCACCTGCTGTTCTGTGACTCCTGTTCCAATTTCCAGTGCCTCTAAAAGAAGTGAAGTACCTTTCTGAATATTAGGTAAGAAAATATTGTGTATCTTTTTTTTAGGGGAAGAAAAAAAAATTCCCACTGAAATCAAGTGGGAAATATCTTAGTTTTGTGCTTTTTCTTAAGTGTAGCTTCTGAAATGCTGATGAGGCTAAAGCACAGGAATTCTGCCCACCCACTTACCTGTAGCATTAAGTGTAGCTACACTGTTACCAGTCCAATTCAAAAATGCCTGAAAAGCTCCAATTGCTTATGCAGCACTTCATTTCTAGGATGGGTACCCTAAAAATGTCACTTGAAAAGTGTTAGTTGAGATACATGGTGGCAGATGGAGCTATTTAGCCATAGTGCTGCCCAGCTTTTATTCCATCTCCATGTTTGCCTAAGAACCATCTTTAGGAATACTCTTGTACCTCGATAGCTGGGACATAGTTTATCCTTAAATGCTTGTGGCTTTCTTAGAAGCATTAAAATAACATTCTGCAATAGTAAAATTGCTACCAGTACGATTCAATACCTACTACAAGTTTATGTCTAAGTATAATTAGGAGTGCAGTGATCCTTTAGGTTCTGTTCAGGACTCTGCAGTGGCTGGATTTTGCTGCCAATTTAACCATCAAGAAAGTATTTCAAGACTTGTACGTGTGAAATGTAAAATTATGCTTTGGAGTCAATATTAAAGTGAGCTGCAGCAGTTGTCTTGAAATTTAAGAGAGAAAAGTCACTAGGTTTTGAGACAGCAAAATGGTACCAGATATCAGGTATGATAATAAAAAGACCAGAGGAAAAAGTTCACTTCACAGTCATTGAATTGTACCATTGGTCAAGTTTTGATGACCCACTGCCAAAGCAGCTTTTAAGGCTTTAATTACATATATATGGTAAGAAATACTTTCTTCAAGGTCTATTCTCAGATTCTACCACTGCTGGAATTACCCAGGCACAACAAAGGTTCTCAAAATGTTTTCATAGACATGTATATAAGAAAGTAGCATGCTTCGGGCAGTTTAGCAATCTGTTGGCTGAAAAATCCTATTCCTGTCATCTTATAGGTGAATTTGGATTTTCATGTTAGTTTAAACCACGCTGGAAGCTGTGAGTGAAAACCTGGTATCATTGAAGTCAACAGCAGTTTTGCTGCAGCCTCACACAAGCCAGCTGACAGTTTACCAGATTCAGTTATTCAAAAAAAAAGTCAAAAGTGGCTTTTGACAAATATACAAACAAAAAACAAACAAAAGAAACGGTTTAAATAAAATTAAATTGCTGAGATAATAATAGCTAAGGTTGACATTAAAATTTATGGTGTTTGTTATCGCTTCAAAGGCAAAAATAAGTACTTTTTTTCTGTTGTAACATTATCATACGTCAACTAATTCCATTTGATTCATGAGTTACATCCATAACAGTTACGGCTGTTAGGCAAGATCCTCTTTAAAGGCCTAATCCAGCAAACACCTGTATACTTAATCACTTCAGTCACAAGTGTTCCCTGTCATGCAGATTCCTTTTCAATACTACATGCATGCATCTGTTAGGAAAGGCATGTAAGACACATTTGGCCAAGTTCCCAGCTAATCTGTACTGGAAAATATATGGCAATATCCTGATTCTGCCTATCATCCCCTGACATCATCGGATGGGTTCTCTTTTGTTTGTTTCAGAGAAGATGCAAGCGCAACAGAATTAGATGGATACATTGACAAATGCCTAAATGAATCTGCCTATGAAATCATGGCTCAGTGGGTCCAAAAGCAGTTTTGTTGCTGACTTGGAGTGGACTTGGAGAGTTTCATTCTCTAACTTCATCTATTGGCATTGGTTTTACATAATGTATGTATCTCAATAGTACCTACCTTAAACCTCCCTGTAATCTCAAACCGGAGAAACAGATTTTCCAGACTACACAGGTTAATTAAAGAAGAGTTCAAAATATATCAAATTTACTTAGGCTAAGCCCTGACAGGGGGATTTGTAACAAAATGCATATTTTTGCTACATTCTTTCTTAACTGCATAACAAAACACTGCAGACTTCATGGTTTGCTTTCTTGTTGAATGATAAATAGTGCCTCAAATTAAACATGATTGTTCTCTGTGAAACTTAACTACAGCTTCCTAAAGGCAGTAATAGCATTTCCTTTTTGTGTTGCATTTCCTTTTTGTGTTCCATTTCCTGCTGATGAAAGGCACTGTCTGCATTGCCAGGTTTTAGCATTTCAGCTGGACTGATACCATCAAAGATATTTCATGCCTTGAACCTTTCCTTTGTATTGACTGTTCTACGTAATAAATACTCCCACATCTGATTCTTTGACTTTCTGCTTGTTTCTTTGCATCTCTAACTTTATTCTATTTCTCTAAATTAACATGTATTTCCATTTAATTGCCCAGACATCTAGGTGGTTTGAATACCTTCAAATCTTCTACCTTCTTCTTTTCTGTTTGCTACATTTAGACTGTTACAAATATTGGCAAAAGCTGGTCTTAGTCTTTCACCTCCTTTATGACTCTCCTCATGTGGATTCGCACCGGCTCTTCAAGAACTCTCGCTCAAGCCACATGGTGATATTCTCCAGATATTTCATAAAAAACTGGTGAGCTCCTGCAGAATTGTTACTTTTATCAGAGTTCTCATCACACCCTGGTACTCTAGAAAAGAGAAAAGCCATAGCGTGAAACCTTATATCTTTCTTGCTTGTTCATGTACGGCTCTGGATTATGGTTTCAGTTAGAAGAAGAAATATGCTGTGAAAAATGTGTTTCTGCTTCCAGAATCTGGACTACCTGGGATATGTTGAAGAGACAGTGTTTTCCACAGAGATACAGTCACAGAGTGAGACACTGTAATAAAATAATAAAAATGGAATAGCAGATGTTGAGAGAGGTAGAGTTCTAGCTTAGCTGCTCTTAACATTGGACAAACTTTAAGTGTGGAACTTACAAAATGGTTTTGCAGGGGAGATACATGAGAGATATTTAGCATGAAACACTGAATATAACCACTATTAAAATTCACAGGCTTGCAGCTGAGTTATGAGAAGAGCAACAACTTCCTTCAATCAAAGATCGAAGCAAACGGGTGCAGAATTCCCTGACTTATTTTCTGTCCCTGAACTTCTTCCTATGTTGCAACTCTGCAAATGAAGTTATAGCAAACTGGCCTTAATCCATTCTTCCTCTAATTTATTGCATTGCTCCCTACCCATAAGAACAAACTTTTTTGATATTTATCATCTTTTGCAGCTTTGAACAGGTGAACATAAAATTTGCTTCTGAACACAGAAAAATCAACCAGTAAAATATACATATGTTAGCCAACAGAATTTGGTATTTTTTTACTATTGTAAAACATTTTTTGAGGTTATATCTAAATGAAATTGCCCCAGCCTGTCCTCAGTGGCACTTCATATTAGAATAAAATTCCATAATTGGCAATAAATAAATCATAAAAGCAGAATTTTACTGTTCCTGACATTTAATGCAGTTGCACAAGGAATAATAATCAATGTTTTTAACAGAGTAAGTAGAAGCAAGATGACATTCTCTTTCAACTCTGGGACAATTTAAAGCAGCATGCCATTAGTGGTGACTGATAACAAAGTGTTCTAGGTCCTTTTTCTTCTTGTTTTGAGGGAACCTAATTCTTTTTTTTTTCTGCATTGAACCAGCAGATTTTCTGTCCACACTCCAATAAACACTAGGCGTATCTTTTTAAGCCTCATTCACAGTCACCCTTTCTGGTTCTTCTGTCAGTCTGGAATATTATTTTAACCATCTTCAAAGAGGTCATCAGGGCAGAAGTAGTCAGGGAAAAATGTGGGGGAAGGGGAAGAAGTGGTAAAATAAGTAAGTGCAATAATTGTTCTTCAATGAAGAAAAAGGTAGAAGAAAAAATATTCAGCTTCATCAGTAATGCAGGCCCTGCCATCCCCAGATGTTACAGAAGCATTAGAATTGCTCCCTGCAAGAAAAATTGGATTAGTCACAATCTTGTCGACTAATGGGCAGACTCTGTGATCTTTAGAGCTTCATTTACTGGGTTAATAGTGCTTTGCCTGAGTTCCTTTGCAATAGGGAAAAAAAAAACCTGTAAGAAGAAATATTCTGGGTGCAGTCCACAGCCACTGACACGAGTAATATCATATTCATCACAGACAGACCTCGTATCTCATTACTACTGAAGAGTTTGCCCCCAAGGCATTTGAGCTCAGTCAGGCCAGGCCCCTCATGTGGAACCGTTCAGGTATATTGTGAAATGATTTAATGCGATAATAATGTCCACTTTGTGAGATAGATTATGTTTTTTGTAGTGGCTGACGGTTAATGAATGATACATTAGCAAACATCACTAAAACATTATTGAGAAAATGCAGATATGAGATAGTAATTCCCTCATTCCCTGCCTCCACTCTTTCCCAGATGCATAAAAATGGAAAGTAGAACTTACAGAAAACAGAAAACTTGACATAATTGTGATGCTACCAGCTTGCATAGTCTCTCTCTTGCTTGCTTGTTCTCTAGAGAAGGGGCAAAAGAGGTATTTTAAAATGTTGTAAACACAAACTGAAATATCTCTTCTTAAATCAAATGAGAATCAATGAAAGTGCAAACCTGAAAAATACATTATGTGTTGACCCAGTTTATTAGATGAAACCGTTTACCCTGATTTGATTTATCTGGCAATACACTGCTCAGCTGTGAAATGAGATAAGAAGAGCCTATTCACCTTATTTACAATATTATAGTGACTCCCGCTAGCACCACTATGGTTAAGGATCCGTCAGCAATTCCATTGCAAACACCATTTTTTAGGGTTTGTAACATGGCTGTACACTCATGCTTGATTTGAACACAGCAATCCAAAACTGATTGATTCAATTAAAATCTCCCATAGAGTTCCATGGATTTGGGATTTATGAAGCACAATATTAAAAATGTGAAAAACTCTAGGTAATTTTTTACATTTTCAGTTATTATTGTTGTGCTTTGAGAAGAACTACCAAGAGGGTCATATCCTCTGACAGAGCAACTTTACTGAGGTCAACAGAGTGACAATGATTTACACCACTTGAAAAGCTGCCCTTTCTGTCAGGGTTATATGCCTGGGAAAGGTGAATTACACCAAGCAGTTCTTTTCCTCTTTTTGTATTACTTTAATTTGCTGTGTTCTTTGACTTACATACATTTCTTAAACCTCTTTGTCTCCTCAATAAGGGAAGAATTTGTCCCACACCCTTTAAATGGGAGTTAAACTACTTCTGAACCCACAGTCTAGAATTGTTGTGTTTTTCCACAAACCTTCTGAAAGGGCTGCTGACCTTGAGTTTTCTCTGCAAAAATAAAGATATTTTCTGTTCCAAGCCTTTTTCTCTTTTGTTTTGTATAAAAATTGAAGCCTCCAAAGAAGTGCTGTTCTGGTTTCCTTCATTTTAATTTGTGGATGTTGTACTCAAAAATTGAAAGAATTGAGAAGAAAAAGAAGAGGGAAGGATATAGAGGGTCTGTCTCTTGAGGCCAGACAGTACCTGATGAATGCAACTATTCAGACACAAAATGCATTTTATCCCTTTCACAGACAGTGTAGATAAACACTTACCAGAAGCATGGCCCAGCAATAATCAATTAGACAAAGCAAAGGCCTTTGCTGGTCTGGATTTCATTTGATCTGCACCTGTGTGACTGAAGAGGCTGGATCACACCAGTTAGGACACTGCCTCCTTATTTTCTAAAACAAAGAAAAGTACATATTAAAAAAATCAGTATAGTTCTTTAGCAACGATCTTTCTGCCTCATGGTCTTTGGAGAGAGATTTGAGAGGGAAGAAAAAAAAAAAAACAACAGAAATTTGAATAAATTAAGACTGTAATAAAGGGACAGTTAGTCCATTCATTTCCTCACAGCCACACTCACAAATCTTTCTCAAGTTCACAAGGAAATGTATGACAACAGGCCCATGTGGTCACAAGTGTGGGAGCTGCGAGACAGTGGGAAGAAGCTCCTTCCGTCAGAGAGCTGCAGCCTGCCCAGGTTCCCATGCCCATTTGTGAGGGGCAGAGCATGGTGGCAGCTGTGAGGAAGAGCCCTGTCCCGCCACCTAAGCCAGCCCAAATCCTGGCTGCTGCCATGAATCTTGTCAAAACCAGCAGTGGAGGCCTACGGAGGAATCAGCAACAGAGAGAGGCAGCTCTCTGAGGAATAAGGACAGGGCAAGAGGTAAAAAGGATATGGGGGCTTGGGGCTTAAATCCACCCTGCTAAATTGTTTCTTAACAAGAAAAGGCAAAAAATATTGTGTCAGGAGGCTTGTGCAGTCCATGGTTTTGGCACCAGTGCAGGCAGGATTCGGTCTCCATCCCAGCTCCCATAGAACTGTGGTGGCGTGTCCTGGTTGGCACAGGCATGCTGTGCAGGGTAGTGCCGTGGGTGCTGAGGCTGCCTTGGGGAAATAAACCTGCAAGAAGAAATATCCCAGGTGTAGTCATATCTCCCTGAGCCACACTCCTGCTCCCTGCAGGTGCCCGAGGGGAGAGGTGGCTCCCGGGGGGCTGTGAGGAATGTAGCAGCCCCCTTAGGTGAGTGTCCACCTTGGGAGTGTCACTTGGAGTCACGGTGGGGGCACAGCCCCAGGCCTGAGGGTCAGTGGGAGACACAAGGGCTGAGCCTTTTCTCCCTCCAAAGGGTATCTGTCTTTAGATGCTAAAAGATGAGATAGTTTAAGGGCATAGGGCAGAGTTTCTTTTTTAAAGTAGGTTC
This sequence comes from Lanius collurio, assembly GCA_020086605.1. NCBI lineage: Eukaryota > Metazoa > Chordata > Aves > Passeriformes > Laniidae > Lanius > Lanius collurio. The sequence continues at coordinate 19,157,676 of JACBWW010000011.1, read as the reverse complement.
TAGCAGGCAAAAGCTCAGGATCAATGCTGAGATACACTTTGATGTTCCCAGTGGGACCTGCCTTTGTGGGAACTCTGGCAGGAATCAGCCCCAGCTCTGGTCATGATCTGCAATCAGCCATCAAGTTAAGATTAAGCAAAATGTAGGGCCTTGGTTTTCTCATGTTGGTAAGGTTTTTACTTTGCTTGCTTTCCTAATCAACAATCCAGTAGGATTTCTTTTTAGGTTGTGAACATTTGTAATGTTCTGAAATTTAGTACGTGGATTATCTGTGCTATTTAAATGCATCTCGTCTGCTATGTAGGCTCCAACATGTGAACTGTGTGTACTACTGAAAAAATTTGCAGAATGTTGATTGTATGCTTAGGCATAAAATACTGTTTTCTTCTAGCACTTAGCATCTCATTAATCATTGCTGCAGTCATGATGTCTTATTTGTGATAGGTTGGTTGCCTCAGTCTTTTATGAAATAATATGTACAGTGCTTTGATATATTCTGTTCTTTTTTTACACTGCCTGCTATGGCCAGAATCAGAGGAAAATACAATGCTTGTATAGAAAACTCTCCGCTGGTTATATGAGTAAAACCAAAGTCATACTCAGTCTTTGTGAATTGCAAATTAAACCTCCAAAGCATATAGAAATTTGAGGCAAATGTAACCCTTCTATACTACCTTATTTTGATGGATATAGACTGATTAACAAGTTAAGAAAAATGAAATTATTTGCACTCCTTGCATTTTATCAGAGGAATGCAATTCACGTTAAGACAGGGGTCTTAGGATTACGTGTTTATACATTTGGAAAATATACCATATTAAAACTCATAAATGTGTGGGCTTTTCCACCATGGCAGGCAGATCAAACTCTTCAAAGGAAGTCAATGATGACTTTAAAAAATAATCAGAATATCTGGAAATTAGACGGAATATATCTGAAATTAATATTCTGAAATTATAGATATCCAGGAAATATGGATATCTATAATTTCATATGAGATATGATTCTCATATGAATATTTCTCATATGATTTATTCTCCCCCTGTATGGCATTACCAAAAGTAAGGATTTTTTTTTTTTTCATTCCTGGAGACATCATGGGGTGAGCTTTGAAGTGAGACCGGGATTTTTGTTAGTGACAGGACGCAGCAGGATGATAGCAGAGGCCAGAAACTCATGAAGAGAAATGCTCTTTAACTGTCAAGTTTTTAAAAAATGGCATTGTTCCTCGTCAAATATGGACATTGATTTTTGTCAACCTACTCACTGACACTGCATATCTCTAATCATTTGAACCAAGCATTTCCTTATTTTTAGATAGAGTTGCAGATTTTTCTTAGTTAATGATATAGGAAACTAGTTTTTAAGCCTTATTATAATATTTGCCTTGTTCTTGAGGTGAAACTATATGATAAGTGAATTGTATACCTACATGTTGGACGTAAACATAAACATCCCAGACTATTTCTGGCACTTGCTTTTCTGTGATTGTTATTCTGGCAAATACATTTTGTGAACCATGACTATTCTTTTCCTTCATTTCCCCAAAGATATTGATATGTATGTGCAGAGAAGTGGAAACTTCTCTGGGACCACCAAATGGGACCACCAATAGAATAGTAACATATTTAAAACCAGTGTGAGCACTTGGAGAACTTCTCTCAGCTCAAGAAGTTGGAGTTACTGTGGGAATCTCAGTGTTACACCTGTTTGCTGTAACACCTAGAAGTCTTACTCATGGATTAATGCCATACTGTATTAGAGACTAAACACACATGGAACACAAAAACCTCTGTCTCTGTGTAAACAGAATATTAAGCAAGAAGTGAAACTGGGAAACAGGCAGGTTAGGGAACACAAGAAAATACTGAATAGCATAGCAGGTTTCATCTGAGGAATATTTCTTTTTATTCATAGTATGGGCATGAGAATGGCATTCTAATATCTAGAAGTTCAGTATCAGTCAACAGGAAGCAACAAAATAAGTCTGCACATTTTACAACCAGGAGGAAACTTCAGGATAAATTTGCAACTAGACACACATGATGTTTGCATTGTACAGAGGCTGTGTGAAGTGATTCACTAGTTTTCAAATTTTATTATTACATAATTAATCCTTTGAAATCCCCTGCCTATTTAGAATAAACAAGGAGAAACAAGAGATTTTATTCTCAGGTCTCTAAGTAATGATCAGAGCAAGTCAGTGAGACATTATCCCTTTGATAAAGTTATAAAAGTTTAGGTTATTTTCCTGTCTTTTGTTTATTTGTTTGCCCATTTCAGTTGTCTCCGGGTGTTAGGTTTTATCCTGTGCTTTTCAAGATGACAGGAAGGGGAGGATGCTTCTAAATAATATGTTGCCCTGACTTCATAAGGCTTGTTTTGTCTGGCAAATGAATTATGTAAACCTTCTCCACCCGAAACTGTTTCAAGTCAATTAATTGTTGTAATTACCTAAGATTTCTTTTTAATGAATATGACTCTCCAGGGATTTGATGATATCCTGTCATCTGTAGGCCTGATAAATGAAATGTGATTTGTGGCTTGCTGCAAACTGAACCCCTGTACTTGAACAATCTCTCTCTTTCCTATGTGCTCATTAAATGGAAGAAATGCCCTTGATGGAATTAGGAACATTTGCTCTAGTTGGTCCCCAGTAAGAATGGATAGTACAGGCAGAAAAATTTTGGCTGTTTATCTCTTTTGTTCTCTCTTCCTTTAAATGCAATTCTTCTTAACACGTTGGCAGTTACTCAGACCAAACACCTGACCCAGTGAGGTCACCCATTAGAACCGAGACTAGTTTGGCTGTTCCGTCTCTCATCTCCATGAAGGGCACTGAAATGGGAAAGATTAGCAATCAGTCAGTGCCAAAGGACACCAGTGCAGTATCATGGTTTTTAATCCCATCTTATGTACAGCCTTCTTCGCCCCCACCAACACTTTGCAATCACAACAGCCAAGTTTGAGAAGCAAAGCACCTTCCCTTTGTTTTTGTGCAGCACTAGATTCCAATGTGCACTGCCTATGTGCCTCTCGAGAAAATCAGAGCTGCCCAGTGCTGCAGAAAAAGACAGCAATCCAAAGCAGCATGACAAGGAACCATGAAGTCTACCCTGAACTCCTACAAACAGTAAGACAGCTTATCCATCAGTTTCAGCTAACCTATTCTCCCCTGCACTGCCATTAACGTAATATAATCTAATCACCAGGGCTAGGGAAGTACAAAGCAGGTGGTTTTCCTCATTGATTTTCCGCTGGTGAAATGGGGATTACTGCTTTTATTGCAAGACCTTTCCTGAATATCACGAGAGTACATTAAATGTCATAAAAGACATAGCAAAATGTAGTGTCTTGGTCATAGTTTGGACTGTAAAGACAATGAATTATTGTGTATTAAAAGCAAAGATCACTTTGACATTTTTGCAATCAAGAGAGGGTGCCTCAGATATGTGTAGCTGTCTAAATCTGGCAGTCATGGGTAGTGTAAGTGCACAAAAGACACAGCACCCCTGATAATGAAAGAATATTAACAAACAGAAGAAACTGCTCCATATAGTAGTTTTTTAGGAAAAACAAGTGGGCATGAAGGATAGGAAGGTAAAAAATGTGAGGAAAGAGTGGCAAGGAAGCACTGGACCTATGTCTGGGACAAAGATGCCATGGAAGAGAAGAAAATATGGAATTTTCACAGAAAGGGATTTGAACTTTGTGGTTCAAAATTCGGGAATGATTATAGCAGTTTAAACAAAAAGACATCGATATCTGAATCTTTCATAAACTCTGAAGCTCACTTCTTTGTGCTAGCATAACAGAGTCTGTTCTACTCTTCTCCATCCCCCCTCATCCAGCCCTTTTTGTCTCTGGCTTGTCAGGGTCTATGGGCAAGGATAGAGGTGTACAGCAAAGCACAAGTAACTGGTTTTCCTGGCTTGATGGGCCCAGCTGAAAAAGCAGTATCTGGAAGTATTATGAAACTGGTTGTCTTTGGCACAGTAATTGGATGGAAGACATTCAGATCACCTTTGATTAGATGAACTTCTGAAACTACTGAGATTTATCAGTGCGCAGATCTTATTCTCAGAGGACTCAAGAGAAAGTGTCCCATTAACTTAATGAATCAGGCCGCCAGAGAAAAACTGCTCTTGAAGTCACAATGAGAGATTTCCCATCAGTGGCACAAATTCTGCCAATAAAGGCAACAGGATTTCTCAAGTGGAATGAGATTAGAATATGTCTCCCCTGATTTTCAGTAGTTAAATGATTGACTATCCTGTAATAGGCTAATTATTAGATTTCCCTTCAATTTTTGCGTTGCAGGAAGGAATGAAAGCTTTCTTTCCCCACCTAGATTGTGTGGCTGCTGTGGCAATGTTTCATCGATGGCATTGTAAAGCCTTGACCTTTGAAAGATGGCATGGTGCATTCATCTTTCCCAACCTCATCTGCCTTCAGCAAGGTGTCACCAGTTCTGGAACTTCTGGCAATTTGACAAAGGCATCTCCCCACATGTCAGTTCTTGTTATCTACTCTGTCCTCTTCATATATGACATACATGTCAGCTCTCATTTTTCCCACCTCTTGCTTTGCTTTGTTTGTCCCTTCACAGGTGGGAGATTCCACATTCTCTTTTTTGAACCATTTCCAGGGTGGTTCTTCTTTCCCTGCAATACATTTCTGGCCTTTCTTGACAACTTAAAAGATCCTTTTGATTACTGATGCCTTGTGGTTCTTCACAAAGTAAAACAGCTTCTTAGAGTCTCTCTTAGTTAGCTGTCATATTTCTATGTCTTTTTTTATGAATTATATTCTTCCAGCTCCTATAGATAAGTTGTTGCTAAATGTTTTTGACATAATGTGTGTGGAAGTTGCTCTCCTCAGAGTGCTGGTTCAGTAGCAGCAATGAATACTTTTATAGCCTCTTTATCTCTTTTAAAAACATTTCAAGAGTTGATTGTTTCATCATTATAAAATGGTGTTATTGCAAAATATTAACATCCTAATTTTACAGATGGCAAAACTAGCACCAACCTCCCACACACTTCTGCTTAAGACTGCAGGACTCCAAGCAGTGTTGTTTGCGATGGGGCATGGACAAAATAACTATTCAAATCACCAATCACCACCTCTCCTCTCATCTGGAAGTGAAACAGTGGACATTATGGGAATGTATTCTTGTCAGTCTGTCGTTCATAAACTCAGGGAGCATCTGGTTGTGCCCCTCGTAGCTGCTCAGTGATCTTTGAAGTTGGTGGTTATAGGGAAGACAACCAAAACTTACAAAGAATACCTGTTGCCTTCCAAGTGGTCATGAAGTTTGAAAAAACCCATATTCCTGACACTATTACTCATGTGTTTGGACATCTGCAGTAAAGAATTCAGTAAGAGCTGAGGCAATGTGCAGGTGCTGTTCAACTTGCATATGATGGCTGCACATACTTACCTTCTTATCTGAGGTGATGAAATTAAAAGAAATATGGTCATTTAAAAAATTCCTAACCCCTGTTTCTCCTTTCATATGTGTTTTTTTTCACTTCTTCACTTTTTTAAATATAGCTTGTATTAATTTTATATCAAAATGACATCACAAATTAGAAACAGATAATAAAGGCATCCCATTGCTGAGGCATCTTCTTGTATAACACTAGACAACTTTGGACCACACACTAATAAAATTGTCTTTTCTAGGCAGTTTGGGATTTTTATTACTTTTTTTTTTTGTCATTTGTTTGTTTGTTTGTTCCAGGTCCACTTAGGAAGCTGCTAGCACAAACTAGTGTGAATAGTCATCTTTGTCACACCTTTCAGAGTTCTTCTTTTAATGTAGTCCACAGAGGTTCCTCAGTCAATGACTTCTGTCAAGTAAAATCCATTATCTTGATTTTACATAAATTATATAGGGACAGTAGGTGTTCTTAAAGTTGGAAACATTTTACAATAACTGGCTAAATGACAAACAAATGATAGATGAAATTGTAGCACTAATTTACATCACAATATCCTTGCAGTTTTTACACAAAATGGAGCTGTCGAACAGACAAATCTGCCTTGCTAAATTCAAACACTATTCAAGTGAAAGATTGAAAAGAATGTGCAATCTAAACTTAGAGGAAAGTTAACTGTCATTATCAAATAAGAAGTACTAGAAGTCTTTTAAATGCTCCTCTCCATACCAGACAGTTTCCAGTAACAAAATAAAGGATGTAATATTTTATTATTGTAAGTAGAATGCATGCTTTCAGAAATTGCCTATAGGCACATACTTTTATGCTACACAGTAAACACTTTAAACTGTGTGTCTCAGTAATAAAAACATTAAGAAACACCCATTTACATTTGATAAGCTCTTTCCTGTTATTTATGTGAGTGCAATAACAATGTCTACTTCAGAGATATGATGTGGACTTTTATTAATTGATGTTTTACCCAGTTTTCACAGTTCTAAAATGCAAAGTATTTATGTTGTATGTGTCTGCATGTATATGTTATATATATATGCAAATCATTCAGTGAATGTATTATTCTTGCTGTTCTAAATCTTTCTTCAGGTTTTGCTCCCTGCATCAAGATATAATTTTAAAAATCATTGGTACTAAAAGTGTGAAATACAGTCAGCTATTTGAATGTCTATAAGTCAGCCAACTGTGATACACACTGTAACAACAAAAAAGGAATCAAGTTTGCCAGTAAATGCTACTCTGATAAATCTAATTTTAAGTAAAAGGTACTGCTAAGGGTGTATTATAACAGGTTTCATAATTCTAAAAGGGCAAATAGGTTATTTCTCTCTTTACTAATTGCACTGTATGTGGTGATTTAGAATAGTTTGAATTTAGATTTCTATTTCAATGGTAGTTACATTCATCTCAAGGAGGTCCGTTCTGTGCTTTTGGAGATGTTAATTGCATTGTACACCACTGTAATCAAGAAACCAAAAAAGCCATGCAAATTGATACATCTTAGACAACCAGAGCACTTTAGGAGGCAAAAGAAAATGTGTTGTCTCAGCTAGTGTTGTAATCTTCACACCAGTTTATCTGGAAATAGGCTTTAAGGAAAAGCACAGCAAAGACCTTTAGGAGCATGTGTGCTTCTAAACCGGTTTTTGCTTGCTAGTTTGATCTCTCTCTCTCTCTCTTTTTTTTAGATTATCTTTGTCCTTTGCAAAATCTCAGGATTTTGTTAAGGACAGACAAGGAATAAGTTCTGTGATTATTAAATATACTGCCCTAATAGCCTCCCCACTCTGGAGGTTAGATCAATAAAGACACTTCCATACTGACCCACCTAACTCACTGCACCGAGGGCAGCTGCTCAAACGATGTGACAGTAAGTCACAAGACAGCCAATAGCAGCAGAGAAATAATGTCAGGTGTAGCCATAAAAGCAGATGCAAAACAAGTGTAGGGCCAGGATGGACTCTAAGACACTCAATCTCCCCATGCACACACACACCACATCCTCCAGTTTAGACTTCATGAATCAGGAGGGAAGTAGAACATTTTGATGCAATATTCCACACACCTTCATGTCCAAGTGTTCTCCCAATATATAAGAATGGCACTGTCATAGTCCCTGTCCTAGTACAGTGGATGTGTGCAGTATATGTAAAACAGAGTATCTACATGAACTTTATTTAGTGAAATACTGTCCCCAAGTGATCAGAAAGTACAGGAGAGATCCCCCCACAAACAAGGTAAAAGGAAATTGAATACTATAATGGCTTTCTATGAAAAAATCTCTCTGCATATCTACATACAGCAGTTAAGAATTCATCTCTAGATATTCTTAGATTTCAAGTCATGAATTTATTTTGGGTATGGGCACAGCTACTGCACAACATCAGGTAGTTGAACATGTAGCTATGCCTTTAGCTAGTTCAAATTAGAACACACATTCCTGTTAGGTTTTGCATTTTGTAGGGTTTTTTTACTAAATGCAATGTCTTCAGGAGTTTCTTTTTATTGACTTCATTTTATAACGAAACTTACTTTGATATACACCCAGAAGAAAAGTAAGAATCACAAAGCAAACTAAAGGGAAATGAAATAAAATTATGTCACATAGTATCAAATACAATGAACAAAATAGTTATTTCTCTTGGTTTTGCTTACAATCAATCTGAGTACGTTGTTTCTGTACAGTTATTTCTCACCCACATTTCAACCATTTCCAAAGGCAGCAGAAGAAGGAGTAGGATGTGCAAAAGAAAAGCATTTTATGCCATTGGACACTTTCTTAAACTTGATAAAGAATTTAAAGGACAATGTTACTAAAGAACTGTGGAATCTTCCTTGGCATAGTTTGATTGGCTAAAGAACAGATTTATTATCTATTTAAAGTGTCCTTTATTGTTTTATGATCTGCAACAATACAGCATAGATCACAATCAGATGTACAATAAATAAAAATTACCAACAGGGATAAAGAGATGTGCTTACCCTGATTTAAATCCCATGCAGTGTTTCCCCAGGGAAACCTAGCAAAAGTGAATGTTTGGGAAGGGAAGCTAGAATATATTTGTGCCTGGCAAAATAAGTCATCCAGAAAAATGTAGGTATTGGTGAAATATTTGTATGGACAAACCATGATTGAAAGTGTACAGACAAGAAAAATTAATTTTAGTAGTCGTATTTCGTAAAGGGCTGATTCCAGAAGGCTGGCAAGGAACAAGTATATATGATAGTAACACTGTCACCAGTGTTGGGAGAGGGCTCCAAAAAGTAATTAAAATGTCCTAAAAATAACGCAGCTTAAAAAAATAATAAGTAATTTTTAGGTACTTTTTATTAACTTTTAAGGTTACAAGCCTGTAGGAATTTAATTCATCTTTTTAGGTGGTTCTTTGCATCTGCAGAGAAACTTCTAAGAAAAACTAGTGAATGGAAGCTCAGATTTTTATTAAGTTATGTGACTGTAGGAGTTTGCTCAAAAAGGCTACTAAATATCACGGTAAAATAAAAATTTGGCTAGACTGTGTATTCATACACATTTATAAAACAAACATGCTACCTTTGTATGAAAAAAAAAAGAAAAACAAGGGGCTTTTCAGAAATCTGTAATTTTTCTTTGTGTGGTAAACACAGGAATTTTCTACCAGGCTTTGGCAAGTAGTAAATCTTCAAAAGAGAAAAAAATATTTCCTGTGCTATGGTCTTTGTACAGAATACATATACAAGAAGCAGAAAGGCTACCTTTTAACTCTACAGTATTAAATCCCTTAACAGAAAAAAAATTAAGAGAGATGGAGAGAAAGCTGGACAGCTGCAATTCTTAAACATGCTCCTTTAAGAATTCCTGTGTGCTCCTGAGTTCTTTCTCATCACCATAAGCTCTCTGCTAGGTGTAAAACCATAAGCATATGAAAGCCTGTCATGCAGGTGTATTTCGTATACCTGCCACACTGTGAACTCACCATGTCTCTGGCCCTGAGGAGAAGTTCTCTTTCCTTGCAGCAAGATTATGTTTTTAAAATCTGACTTTTAAACCTCTTACTGAAATTTTTAATGGATTAAATTCATCATGTCACCAGCTGCTGTGCAGCTAATAGAGCCATAAAACACTGTATTAAAGGATTACCCATGCAAAATTTCCTTTTTTGCTAATGTGAATTTTAATGCTTTTAACATTTAGTTGAGATGGGAATGTCCAAGAACAGCTTGTTCAATAGGTTGTTCTATAAAATTAAGTTCCTCAGCTCATCACAAATGCCAGGACTCCATTAAGTTGAAATTTTACAGAGAGGCTAAGATGATTCACAGTATATAGCATTTGCAAGGAGGAAGGCAACATCTGCCTCTCCATTAATGCTATAAAAAAAGGAAGTAAAACACATGAGCATCATAACTACAGGGAAACTGGGCTGAACAGCTGAGAGTCCTCACTCCAAATTACTTGGAGGTCAGTTTATGCCATTCTGTACATGGGGTATAAGAACAGAGAGAATATTAAATCCTACTCTCTGAAGCAAGATGACAACTGCAGTCCTTGTGTTAAGTCTCACATTAAGATAAAGACAGGAGGAATTTCATGGAAGAAAGTTATTTAACTTGGATAACAGGTGTGGTGAAGAGGAGGGATAGTCATGCTTTCAGAACAGGGAGTGAGACCTTTAGTTTTATTCTTATCTATAAACAGTAATTATCCAGGTAACATTTATGTACTTGAAATCATGAAGTGACTGCAAATAAGATATAAAAGATTATATTTCATCTGACAAGAACAAAATGATCTTCTGGAGGATTTCTTTCTGCAGTAGCTATAGGATTAAGAGCAGGATGTCTTTCTGGCTTTTAACTCCTATTTTGTGCAGAATAAGGTGGTTTAAAGGCATGCTAGTAGGCATTAGAAAGATCCTCACCAAGATTCTTCCATGCTGTCTTACCCATAAAAAGAATCATTCATGGAAACCACCATCATTACCTAGATGTAATCCTTGATTACTGTTGGAATGAATACATAATTGAATACTTGGACAGTGCTCAGACTGTTTTTTTCCTGCCCTACACAACAGGATAAGTTTAAAGGTAGGGAAAAAAGCAGGCAAAAAATGGCACTCCATGTCCATCAATAACTGCACTGAGCATCACTCTTGACAGTGCAGCACTGGAGCAGAGAAGACTGTCAAAAATAAGGAAAACTGAGTTTTCTTGTGACCCTAACAATATTTGGACAGGAAGAATGATCAGTAATGCAGACAAAGCATTTTTTGTGTTTTCAAATCATCATGTGAAAATCATTTTCTCCTCATGGTAGTTTGCTCATCCCAGTACCAACTGGATGATGCCATTACTTTGCCCTATGGGCAGTGCCTGATTGTGCAGAGGGTGCTTCCAAATTCCTGGGGCATGCAGAGTGCTTCTTCCATCCCACCCTGAGACTGTGGGAAAGGAGGAGCAGCCTGCTGACTCTAACAGAGACACCACACACTCTGGAAGAGAGGAAGGTGGTTCCCTGTGTCACCCACTGACCCCAAAGTGACAACAGCCACTGCCAGCAACCTCCTTCATAGAAGCCTGTGTAGGTGTTCACTTTTGATAGTTTCCTGAAGGGGAGGAATGTTCTCTTCCAGGAGCCTGATCAATGGGCAGAGGAGGACAACAGGAACAGCCAGTAGATTTTAGGTTCTCCAAATGCTTTAAAAAATGTAATAATGAGCAGTTCACTGCCTTTTAAATGTTTCCCAATTAGGGAGACTTTCCATATAGCAAGTACTTCATACTGCTAAATTACTTGACAAAATTTTGTGGTAGTGATAGTAGTAGTAGGAGCAGCAGTTGTAGTAATAGTACTAGCTCTAGGAGTAAAGGTTTATTCACTTTGGAATAAAAAAAGGGACAGTTATTTAAAATCCAACACAAGACTGGTGAGGAAGTTTTAATAGGAATATAGTTGAGCTGCTGTTCTGTGCCCCAACTGAATTTTCTCCACAGCTCCATATTTTGTTCTCCATGTGTATTAGCGTTCTGAGAGCCTGTCATTTCTTATCAGAATGAGAAAGGCTAAAGAGATAATATTTCAATAACATACTGGCCTGATCATAAAATAACTCAATGGAAATGTGTAACTGCCTCAGGCAGCACAGCAGGATAGTCAGCAGTCAGATGATTTCTATTCTGGGTTTCTTTTTTTTATGGTTACATTTTCTGTTATATCAGACATACCCTCAAGTCTTAGTTATGCTTTTATTCAAAAGGAGATCTGCAATATAAAGACCTACAAAACTTATTATGATATATTACTGTAAAGAAATAAAAGTTGGTGCCACAGTAGCATATTGATAAGGACAGGCCTGCCACATTAATTGACCTTTTTTCATCTCAACCACCAGGGCTGAGGCCTAAGCATCTCAGTTGCTTAGCAACAGGGTCACTGCTTTCAGGCCTTAAATGTACAAAAAAAAACAGTTAAGAAAAATCAGAAGACGTGATCTTATGAAGGCAGCAGATATCTGGCAGAAGAAAGGTTTTTTTCAATTGTTATTTTACTCTGTTCTGTTGATTGTAATGCTTAGAGGGCAAAAGGGAAACCAGGGTATCAAGTTTTACTGATATAAATAAACAGCAAGATAGTACTGAAACCACAGGCACATGTTCCTGCTCAGTACCAGTCCTGAAGAAATGCTTTTGATCTTTAGAACTTCCATAGATGCTTACAGATAATTCATATTATTCTTTTATGTGCATAAAATATATTGATACTTACAAATTACTAAGTGACCTTGGAAAATATACATATGTTTTTTGGATGGAAGGATGCTGCAGAAAAGTAAAGAGGGGTTCCTATTGTCTAGATTCTATTTTAGCATTCTATCATAAACATTAGTGTTCACTGCTATGTTTAATGACAGGGCTTAAGGCAACACAACATCTCCTAAAGGTCAGCTCAGAGAGAAGTTTGTCTCTCCCTTCCACAGCACGAAATAAAGGGAAAAGTCAACACTTCTTTTAAACTTTAATAAAGGCCATGGAACAAAAGTGCCTCTCTACCAGAAAGCAAAATCTTTGTATGATAGTAGTCAAATGTTGACTGCAGGTTTCTCCTGAAGAGGATTCTTATTCCCAGTGTCATAAAATCTGTATTTTATTCCCAAATAATCATCATTAAAAATTATAAATGGAACCATGAATTTCACTCTCTCTTCACACTAATCCTTTCCTAACCTAAATTTGATCTGGAAGGCTCCTGTTTTATCAGACCTAATATAAATAACTACATGGGTTTTGGTGAACGTGTTTACTGTAAAATAAAAGCCGGTACTTTCTTCTTATAAAAATAAGTTATGCTAAATCTAATTTTAAATATAGGCCACAATAAGGACACTTTTTAATTTTTTTTTCATTTAGTTTTACTGTAAATAGCCTAGACCTTCCCTAGACTGTTTTAATCTTTTCTCACTGTTGCTACATGGAAACAGAAGTGTTTGTGTGGAAGATTTTCACGGACTCATAGAAGCATTGAGGACAGTAGGGGCCTCTGGAGATAGGCTAGTCCAATCTCCCCGGATAAGATCACCTTCCATCTTCTGTTTTTGAGGTGAAACAGTCCCAACTCTCCTTGCCTCTTCTCATACAATGCTCTACACCCTTACTCATCCTCATGGTCCTATGCTGGACTTGCTCCAGTGTTGCTGGTACAGAGAAGCCCTAAACTGCCTCCAAATTCATGCAATCAGGGCAGTCATATCCCATCCCCTGTTCGTTTATCTAACTTACTATTCAGCAATTTGCCTATGAAGATATTAAAGTGTAAAAAGTGTCAAAAGCCTTACTACAGCCACTATAAACAACAAGCACTGGTCTCCTCTCATCCACCAAGCCAGTCCTCCCATCACAAAAGCAATCAGGTTTGAAGTGTGATTTCCCCTTTGTAAATGCACTCTTCTGTTTTGCTATGTTTTCAGAAATGGTTTGCAGGAGGATTCACTACTTGACCTTCCCAGGGATTGAGATGAAGCTGACCTCAATTCACCATGTGGGAGTGTCCCATCAGTCCCAGGGACTCATGTATGTCCATTTATTTATACAATCCCTAACCCAGCCCTCTTCTACTGAGGGTATGTCGTCCTTGCTCTGGAACTTTCACACTGGTCTGAGGCAGCTGGGATTCCTTAAGCTCAGTCATGCCTTAAGACCAAGATGAAGAAGGCATTGAGTACCTTGACCTATTTGCTGTTCTCTGACACCAGATCAATTGACCCATTCATCAGAATGTTTGCATATTCTCTGTGGTCTTTCTTTTGCTGGTGATATCCTCCCAGAAAGTCTTGTTGCCCTTCCCACCCCTCACCAGATTCAATTCAATGGGCCTTGTTTCCTCTTACCTGGTCTTTGCATACCCAGACAGTGTCCATATACTCCTCCTGGGCCACCTATTCCTCCTTCCACCTTCTATACATTTCCTTTTTACATTTGAATTTTATCAAGAACTTCTTGCTCATCTGTGCAGGCCTCCTGCCACCTTTGCTTCATTTCCTGTTCAATGAGATAAATACTTCTTGAACTTGGAGAATGTGATCCCTAAATTAAATCAGCTTTCTTGGACCTGTCTTCTCTCCAGAGCCATTTCATGTGGGATTTTTTTCATGCAGATCCCTGAAGAGTCTGAAGTCTGGTCTCCTGAAAGCCAGGGTTGTAATCCTGTTTTTAACCTTTTGTGATGCTTACCTTTTTGCCTTGGTATTTGCATTTTCCCAATTAATTGTTTTTAAATGTGAGGGGAAAGGGACAATGATACACCGCTATAAAATGGCAGGAAAATTGCTGTGGTTGCAGAATATAGCAGGACTTTAAGAACGCATTCTAGGCAGTGATGCCTCAGCAAGCTCTCACTGTATTAATACAATGCTCTCTCTTCCACTTCAGTTATGTTCCTAATAAAATGACCAAAATACCTACACTCTTGTCTGGACCAGCAGATAAAATGGACGCCTCAGTGCTGCTTTCTGACCTTGGTACCCAAAAGAGAAAATTGAATGCCCTGTTTCGGTCCTCACACTTGCATACTAACTTCCAAAATGGAGTTATCACTAGGATTACAGATCTTGGAGAAAACTGTGTATCACATGAGGACTGTACAGGACATAATGATCAAGTGTTAGTCTTTACCTCTCTCACAAAGCTGGAGCATTTTTTCTACACAATACATTTAAGGAGGTAAATGCGTTTAATCAGGAAATCCATTCAGAAACTGTGATAATGGGTGTCAGAAATTACTAGTAGTGTGCTGAAACAATCTCTACTTGTAAAAAAATTTAAATATCCACACACACTGTGTATAGCAATGCTTTTAGCTGGACAATATTTCATAGTTGTATGCAGGGAATCCACCAATTTGCACAATTGTTGTTTGATCTTACTTGGTCACCTCAAATAACATCAGCAGGATGTTTGCCATGAACAAAAGATCAGCTTTTGTACAATATCTTTTGCCTAATTGAGTTTAGACTTCTGATATCTTCCTGAACATCAAAATGTTAATCAGCTGTAACAGCTAAATCAACATTCTCTCTCTTCACCAAGATAGGGTGTTAAATATCTAGTTACCTTCAAAGTTACCTGCTTTTGGCATTCACTAATACCAAAGATCACCAAAGACTTTTGATTAATTCAAACCTGCCCCACACATAAAATTTCTGTGGAGGTGTGACTCCCAATGGTAACACTATGGAAGTGACACAGTGGGGGGGTAGGAGTATTAGTGTAAATGTATTTAGATAGCAGGCACAGCCTTCCTGCTGCTTCTTTCCTCTAGTTTTCTTAGTGTGAAGATTCTCAGCAAAACCACTCCTTTACTAGTGTAGATAGATGTTTGTACACCTCAATAAATGTGACTTGTAATATAAAGCCCAAGTACATTTCTGGAGAGAGAAACACCAACATAAAAACCTACGGCATAAATAATTCGAAACATAGGTGATTGTGCCTTTAAATATTGATTAATGATCTCACAAGCTGTAGCTATGCTAAGCCCAGGTTTCAGCTCCAGCAGCTTCTAGAGGGGTATGCTCCATTTTTGTCTCAGTGACAAACTCCTATAAGGTTCTGCGGGTTATTTGGCTCAGCAGGTGTTAATTTACCATGACGGTGAAAGCCTGAAAGCCAGGGAGTATCACAGGCAAGAGCCCTTCAATTTTTCTACAGATTCAAACCAAACTTGCATGTTCACAGGTGCTACTGGAATGTTCTTTGACCTGCAGGACTGGAAAATAAATTCTTGAAAAGATAATCAGTGAGAGCCAGTGATCATTAGAGCTCTTTACAAGAGGAACAATTGAACTGAGGTGTGCTGTTATTGGCACAAGCCAGTTATAAGTATTTTCAACACGCTGGGGGGCTTAGTTTCATTGGAAACCATAGCTTAGAAAAATGAAACAGTGCCCAAAATAGCCAAAAAAAGATCTGAAACAAAAGTAAACTTCCTGATGTAAACTACAGTGAGTGCATGTTGGACTCCCGCTCTAGACAAAAGGATAGTCACTACCTGTACAGGTATGTCAGGTTCATTTTGTATAGCAGTGAATAACAGTTTCTCTGCATTAATTTGAGGTCAAAACCGCTCAAGAGAAATATTTCCTTCTATCTACTCCCTTTGAGACACTTTTTCTCTAGTAATCTTGCAAAAGGACTCAGTGCAAAGTTGCTATGGTCATTCTTATTGCACACAGAAAAAGCTGATTGAACTTTTTACCTTTTGGTTATGCTTTTGATCTGTAGCCCACACAAGCTCATTAAGATCATATTATTTAGCTTAAACTTCAGATACTTGACCATTTCTCACAGTAGCCCCAGGCTGGGAGCAGAGTAATATTGCTCATGCCGGCTTCCTGGCATGGCAACATGTCATAAAGTATCTGCTGGGATATGACAGAAGAGGTAGGCTGGGAGATGGAAGATGGAATAAAGAGGCTCAGACACTGAAGAGAGATTGCAAGGAGAGGTCAGTGCCCATCAGATGGTAGGATACCGAATCCCAATTACTCAGGAATGCTCGGTGTGGGCTGCCTGATGCAGACTGCAATAAATCTTATGGCAGGCATTAGGAACACCTGGTTTTAGATGAGAATGCTTTTCTTGGGTCCATCTAAATCAATCCCCTTTCTTCCCCTTTCCCGCACTGATCTCTATCTAGTGGGGGGAGGAAGGGCAAAAACAACAGGCAGGTGATCTTATTATGGGTCCTGTCAGCCTCACTAATGCAAAACAGGTAAGAGGCAGAAGAGACAAAAAGGAGAAGGTTAAAACCATGCAATAGCTCCTGTCATCTGCCTTGAGATTTGAGAGGAGCTTAGCATATGTCACAACACTGGATTTTTTCCAGCCCACACTCAGATGTCAGATGAGCTTGATAGTCATGAGTCCATCCATTAAAAGCTTTTAACATTGTTGACCTCCTGGATAGCTTGGGTCCATTGTTCTACCTGGAGAAGAAGCAGGCAGGTAAACAGAGTTTAGCCACTGTCAGTTCCTCTGATCTAAATCAAAATAGTGGTTTCAGGGAACTTTGGCCATATTCACTTAGGTAGTCCTACCTTGTTTTCAAAAGACAAAAGGATATCTCCCAGATTATTTTTTCTTAACATGGCCTTGAGCATTACAAATTGCTATTTACAGATTTGTATATTTTAGCTTTGCAGTATGAGAAGGCATAAGCTCTGATTTAAGTATTTTGCCTGGACTGGAATATCAGTAGAATCTTTCCCCTCCAACTTACCCTCAAAGAAGTTGCTTAATCTCTCAGAGATCTCTACTGTTCCATTAAATTCTGCTGATATTGGTCAATAGACTCAAAATTTACCAGAGAGAGATATGCTCTTGCACATGAAGAGATAAAAAATAACTATTCCATTAGCTTGTTCCTTGTCAAGTAGCCTGAAAATCAGTCATTGGAAAGCTGGTGTTGTGGTTCAGAGTGTTGTCCATTTTTTCTTTCTAAGTTTTCTTTTGCCCCTCTACTTTTTTTTTTTTTTAACTTCCAAAATTATTTTTTTCCTTTCCCTCAAGATGAGGTTTTCCCTTTTGAAGAACTCCCGTGATGTCCCCTGAGATGTAACAAGTAATCATACGACCCAGTTACAAATGGAGAATATATTCACGGCCTCATGGTGGTCTCTAGGTATGTGACTGTACCGTCCCTATTTTCTGTCAGCATCCACTGCAAACAGAGATCCAGTTCTGACCCTGGTAACACATACCGAATTTTCCATGATGAGAAAGGCCAGTTCAAGGCCTGAAGGAAGGAAGGAGATAAATTCTTCACACGTGCACCCAGTGGCAGATTGGAGCTTGCTGGCTTCCCCATTGCACCTTGTGAGTAGCCACTGTATTACCAAAAGCTCCAGGGACAGTGTCACTCAGGGCATTGGCTGTGTGTAATGAAAGCACTGGAGAATCTGTTACATGGGCTCATTTAGAAATGGTTCTCACTGGGCTACCTCACTGATAGTCTTCTCCCCCTAGTATATACAGCAGTGCCACAACTCAGTGCACTCAAAGCTACAGGAGCCACTGAAAAACTTCACAGTAAATTAAGTACAATTAGCAGAGCAAACATCGCTACTGCTAGCCTCATAGTCTTGTAATTATTCTGACAGCATTTATTATTTGGGCCATTTCTCAAATCAGTGGTCTTTGTAAATGAATATCATCATAATTAAGTCTTTTTTCAAACAGAGTATCCCAGGGTACGGTAAAGATTTGGGGAAGAAGGGGTTAGATCTTCTAATTGAAATAAACATTGCAGTGCCACTTGTCAGACTCTGTCAGGTGAATGCCAGAAGGACATCTACAAAATGAACCCATGACCTGGTTCTTCCTGACTACATCAGTATTTAAATGCTGAATTTTTGATTTGAATCCAGATGGCACTGGGACACAGACTACAGGAGAAAATCTAGCTAGTGGTGTAAAAAAGCATGTGTCAGACTGCCTGTGTCCAGCAGTAGATCCCTCATATTTGCTGGTCTGCCGTGGGTCTGTGAAACTCTGTGTCATTGGGCAACGATGTACCTGAAGTGCACAGCCTTTCAAACACAGCTCAAGGCAGATTTTCTCAGTGCTTGGCAGCCCCTGGTCATTGCCCATTGCTGCCTGTGAAAGCCCTCTGCGCTTAGCCTTAGGCCCACATTTAACATCCCTCACCTAAAGAGTTTGCCGGGATAGGAGCCAGCCTGGCTGGGCTGAATACTGGGGTTTAGTGTCTGAAGTGCATCACTGGAACCACAGGACTAAGATGCGTTCTTAGGACCCTCACAGCAGTTATCTTCAGATCAGAAAGCGTGGGCTGGCATTGTCAACATCTCAAATTCCTTCTGAAGCCGATGGGCTCCATCCATCTTTGCAGCCTCTGGGAACTTGTTAGCTCTGCTGCTGGTTTACTTCCCAAATACAGATGGAGGTGACTGACTTCAAGCAGCAACACTCAAAAAAACTGTGGCTAGTGCAGCTAACAGCATAAGTATTTGAAAAGGTCCGTCACCTTTCCTGCTCTGTACTGACTTAGCTCCGCTGAGTGACAAAGGGGTGGCAATGGTGTTCCATTTTCAACGACCTCAAGAGTAAGGGTGAACTGAGGACTCATCTGTTGAGAGCATCAAAGTAGGGAAGTGTAAAGTGACTGGAAATGACAAGACTTCATCTCAGAAATAAATTCAAGTAATAAAGAGATTCACATTTATGATAATTCTCTCTGCA
>JACBWW010000011.1:19038571-19138133 GCA_020086605.1 Lanius collurio | reverse complement strand
TCTCTGTACTTCAGATTTCAGAGCAAAGGCAGTTCAAAAATCCCCAGACAGAGAAATAAAAAAAAGAGGAAAACTTTTGTCAATGACAGCTTTTTCAGAGAAAATGGAGCTTCGTTTTGAATATTCAGAGTCCTAGAAACATGATAACATGTTGGAAAAGAAGTATTGTTTTTATAAAAGGACTCATATGAATAAGATTTTGAATTCTACAACAGCTCATCTAAGTACAAAATGGCCACTCTCCCCGAGCTATATCCTTAAATGAAGCTATGACTAAGGCATGCAATAAGCTGGGAATTTTTACCCTGGAATGTTCAAGAATACATAGATTCTCTCTATACTTCTGTTCACGACATAAAATGTTATCATATGATCTGGCTGAAAATGCCATTTATCTGCTGGGAAAAATTATCCCTTGTTCCCACAAGACTGCACTCGATATTAGCTTTCCACTGTTAAGCGGTTTATAAAGGTTAATAAATAATTAATGGATGTTATAAGCACATTTCAGATACGATCAGTACATGCAATAGATGCATATCAGTAAGTGCAATTGTAGTTGGTAATGAGGTTTTTGGCCACTGTAGTCCATTTACTAAAACAGCTGCAAATAATTTAGTAACTCTTTCTACACTTATATCTGGAAATATAACATGAAGAGTGACCAAAAAAGGAAGAAAATTCTTCCACTTCCCCAGCAGTACAAGTAATTTTGTTTTGACTTTGGGTTGGTCCTAATGAATCATTCAGTTTTATCATTGTTATTTTAACTCTAGAATCTATTAAATGAGATACTAATCTGTGAGATTTAAAATCTTTAATGTGGGAGAGCAACAAGCCCTTGAAACAACAGAAGAGATTAGCATTTGAAAAAAATTCTTCAGGAATTAAACTTGCATATTGTAAATGCAGACATATATAAGAAACATTTATGGTACAATACATCTTGTCATTTTCTCACTGTATCACTCACTGGGAAACTAGATCATGCAAAAATTTTGATATAGAATCAGGTGCATCATTTTCTGCCCATTTTTGATAGGTTTGGGTATTTTTTTTTAAAGGAAATATATTCTGAGCATACTCTAAGAAGGCAGTAGCAAATAAAAGGGGATGAAACTCTCTGTACCAGCCAAAATTACCTACTCTGTCTTACCCAAGGTAAAAGTGGATAAAATCTTTCTACTTGAACTGGCTGTTAGCTTCACTGTGCTCTGCATAGGGACTGTGACAGACCAGCTGATCAATGTAGTCACTGGAGTGTACAACATCACTGCCTTTTGCCACACGTGCCATCCTTCTCCAGAAGTTGCTGCCCTGTGTCTGTGGCTGCAGAAGAGAACATGTAAGGCTCTGCATCATCACCACCCTTCAGTGGTCTGTGGTTAATCCTGAGGTGCAGGTTCACATCGTTCCCTTGGCTTTGCAACAGGGTGACTACCTAGGGCATAAAGTGGAAGAAAGAAGAATTAATATTTTTGGACAGAGAGATTTGCAAATTCTTTTTGTTCATCTTCCTCAGGAAAACAAAAAGTTTCTAGTATTACATCCCTCATATTTTCATTTTTAACCTAATACTTAGCTTTGTCTTATCCTTTAGGCTGTCATGGTAGCTTAGATCTTAGTCCCATGAAGAGCAGGAAACTGAAAGGAATATCTAATTCCTTCTCAATTAAATCCTTCCCAGAAGATCAGAAACCCTGTCCAGTGTATTTCTGTGAAACAGGGGCCAAGACATTCCAAATACTTTTGCCAAAACTTTTGTCAAAGTTGATTTATTGCTTTTAGAAATACGAGTTCATTTAATGGTTAGTAGCAACAAAAGGAGTAGTATCAATAGCAGCAGCAGTAGCAACAGCAACACAGTAGTAGTAAAATAAATACACCTTTTCTATGCCTCAAGGTTAAAATTTTTGGGGTTTTCAGAAAGTGGTAAAAACTTGTTGGTTGAACAGTAGCCAGGAAGATGGCAACAATGAAGGGAGAAATTTAAATACCAGCCACTTAAAACACATAATTTATTTTAACTTAGAGAAGGGTCCAAACTTAAGTCTGAACTGACTGAGTTGCCTGCTTACTTCATTTTGCCTAATTATTACCCACCAGTACTTGGAAATTTGTCCCACTGCACATTAGGGGATCATTAAGATTTTATTATTTATTAAGATCAATATAGCCCATTTTACCTGCTCTTCGAAATTCACCAGTTAGTGTTGCTGGAAACCTCAAGTCCCAGCACTTCCTTGGGGATTTCTGAGTTCCCATTATACTCCCTACCTCTGCAGTGAGGAGTAAGGGGAAAACTCTGGCCCCTGAAGCCAATGACAAGACTCATATTAGCAGAGTGAATTCAGAATTTGAGTAGCAGACTACATCCTTCAGATTCTTATCTCTATTTCTTTCTGATTCCCCAGATTTATTGCACTTCCAAAAGATGCTGTGTTAATTAACTAGTCAGCACACAGCCTTTTATTTTTAACATAAAAAGCTATTTTTTCTGCTTAATCATTCACCATGTCAAAGAATTAAAAAAGAATATGTTGAGAGGTTTGCCCTTGATTAAAACATAAAATGTGGCAATAAATATTTTTTTATTGGTTATAATACTTTTACTTTATTAGGAAGATAACAGACTGCTGGTTAACGGATCATGAAATATTAATTTAAAAGAAAAATATATGATAGGGAGTTATTTCTGTGGTGTCTGCCTGGTTTTTATGTTTTCTTGTCTTCCCTTAAGAATCTGAGATATTCTAGTTTGTTTCTTACTACTTAATATGATGTTACCCAATTCAGTGCAGTGAAGCAGCAGATTTTGAACTGATGTTAGCATTTGCTTTACTTGCTTGTCAATGCTATTCAGGTATATGGATTTTTTAAGCAGAATGAAAAATAAAAAATAACTTTCAGCATTGATTTCAGAAAAATCTTTATACTATCTTACAAATATATATATATTTCATATATACTATATCTACTTTATATCTGATATAAACTATCTGAAATGTGCACATGTACACGAGCTCCGTGTGGGGTGAATGAAACATGTGCCAAAATACTAACTGAACTGAGGGGTGGGGGTGACATAGACTTCATTTCAAAAATCAGTTACCAATATATTGTAATTATTATGATAAAAATCCACCTAAAACTGCATAGCAAGTTTGACATTTTGAGAAAGGCTTAGTGTTCTAAGACGTTTATTGTATATTAACAGCACATTACCATATTTATAAGATTAAAAAATATCTTATTTTTCAGGTAGATTTATAAGGTCTTTATGTCTAACTCCACTAATGTTACATAGTTGGGAATCTTATATGCCTACTTTTCATTTAATAAAAAAAAAATCTTATTACTGTAAAATTCCATTACTCTCATGCCTCCCTATGTAGTACAATGTTAAGTACACTACAATACTGAGTCCCAGATGGAATACAATGCTGTAATTCAATTGAGGGATCCTGCTAATGTCCCACACTGAAGAATATTGCTTAAGGGTTTGGGTATGGTAGCAAACCTCTCAGCCTGGAGACTGAATTACAACCTGACTATTCAATCTGGGCCTTTGTGCCATTGTTTGTAGTGTTCAGGATCCTGATTATTTGTAACACATCTGTAAAACAATTATTACAATGAAAAAGAGAATGAAAAAGTGCTATAAATTAAAATTTGTCCATAAGAATTATGCTGTTATAGGACAGCTGGGGCTACAATGAGCACAGAATAGAAAGAGAAGGTGTTCAAAATGTTTTAAAGATTGCATGGAAGGTCTAGTGAAGGAGGGTCCAATCCAGCCATGCCCAGTTTTGTTAGAAAGGATTGCTGATCAGCTTCTCAAAGATAAATTAAATCCTGTGAGTAGGTTTGAGTCTTGGTTTAGTTGAAGAGGTAGTCATGACAATTATAATCTCCACCCTTTAGATATCTAACATCACGTTTGACACTCAAGCCACCTGCCAAACTTCCAGCTGGCTCTTGTGGCATCCAAAATCTCTAGTCCTGTAGTTTTCAGCAGTAAAGCTTACTCACCACCAACAGGTGACCAGAAGAGTTTCTGTCATGGCAGAGATGCACGGCTCATGTTAAAGCCTTTTCTGCAGCTCCAGTTGCTTTTGTTGCTGCTGCTCTTTTTTCAGTGGAATATTGAAACATCAGTGGAGTCAGGCACAGAAACAGTAACAATTGCTCTCTAGCTCAGCAATTACATCACTTCAGCCAAGGTTTATATTAAACTGGAGAAATTTAAATTGGAAAAACAAAAAAAAAGTGAGTGGTACTGTTACACAGCATATTAGCAGCTCTGAAGTAGAGTAAGCCAAAGCCTCCTCCATCTCCCAAACAGTGTTTGGCTGAGCACAGGAGCTGGTTTTAAAACTATGCCAATCTGTAAAGCTTTCAGTGCAGAATACACCCTTACTAGATCAATACATCGAAGTTATGTGGACACTAAGGGAAAAATTGTAATTGGTTAAATGAATGCCCTTCACTGTCACAGCAGAGGGGAATGAGAGCTGAAAGGAGGCTTGTTATGGTGCACCCCCTTGAGCCAAGGTGCACTGAATGTGCTGGACTGCTGGGTCACTGGAGTGTCACAAAGTTGTGGATTACCAAGTACCTCTCTTATGTCTCCCTTGTTGTCAAGAAATCTGTACCTTCATAGAATTACCAATAAAACAGTCGTAGCAGCAGATTAGGTTTAAAAATCTACCTAATGTAGCGTGAAATTTAGAGTGTATGCTCCAGCGATCAGAGCTGCAGTGTTGACCCATTATGCTCTGCAGTCACATTCTTCCATTTTCACCCTTTGAAGCTACAAAGGGAGGGGGAACAAATAACACACGCACTTGCAACCATTTTCTCTTGTGGTTTTTTGGTCGTTTTTTTTCTGAAGTAGAGTTGTAGCTCATAGTGCCTGTGAGGGTTTGCTTAGACCTTTGCTTAACTTTGTGTGGTAGAATACCTCATGGCTGTTTGTTGTGCTTTGTGGCAAAGCAGCCTTGGGTTTTCAGATTCATGGAAAGGAAGTAACTTCTTAATTTTTCAGGTGCAGGATTTAGCAAAAATAAGCTGTCATCCTATGTAAGTTAACAACAATCAAAGCTTTATCCTTTAGCTTACCGTGAAATATACTTCCCTGAGAGTCGAGGAGGCAGAAGACAGTGTGGTAGCTATAGTTTGTGTTGCATGTCAGAAAGCTGCAGCCATGTTAGAAAATATATGAGATATTCTGCCTTGCCTTAGCAATTATGCTGTAGTATTAAATGTGACTTTAACGTTTTTCACAATTTCCTCCCCTTCTCTGCGCTGATAAGAAATAAATAACACACACTGTTTGCATATGTGAACTTTATTTTTCATTTCGGATCAAATATACCTAGTGGTATTAGCAGCTAGTTTAACTTTGTATTTCTGGGCCTAGACTGAGTTGTCATTCCAAGGAGACCTGCAGCAGGTCTTAGCTGCAGTAATATTAGGTGAACAGAAGAGATCGATTTATGTCCATATCAACAAAATGACCAGATAAACCATCCTATTTGCAAAATCTGAAGTTACATCCTAATCTGATTCACTGAGTCTAGAATGTTGTAATATGATAGAGCCTGAACTGTGGCAAAAAAAGTTTCCCAACGTCCATTCTGACAGATCTTGTTGAAGAATTCGTGACACGTGCTGTCTTACTGTGTCAAGTCATGTTGGAATGTCCTGGAAGTATGCCCAGTGTGCAAATTGAGCACTGGTTTCCTCATAGCACTTGTAGAAATTGAATTTCCATCACAGTTTTGATGAGAAAAGACCAAAGGTATGCAAGTGGGACTAAAGAAATTTCACTTTTGAGGGGAAATAAAGAATTCTGAAGGAGGAAGCCATCTTCATTCTTTGTCTGACAGAGTAGTATTTTCCTTTTTTGGTTATATATTCTAAAGAAAATAGAAACCTTCTGTTCTGTATTCTTTGCAAAAGTGCAGAGTGTAAGCATGCACCTCACAAAACTCTTATTCTTACACAAAGATACCTTGAAAAATCAAGTATATTCCTTTCATGTTACTGTTGAGCACAGCAACTTGTGCTATTTGAGACCTACTGTCGTGTATTGAAGCTTTCATAGAAGACTAAATGGTTGTAGTTGTTTCATGGTTTTATTCCCTACCACAGAAATTCTAGAGAATGCTGCAAAACAAGGGGGTTACTAGGATCTGACTGCTTATATCACATAGCCTGACAAAAAGAAGAAATGCCCTGTTAAACTTCCCAGGGGATGTTAAGAAATCCAGAACTATGTATGTACACATTTCAGCTGCTGCTGAACTATTGTATTTCTTAAATTTGGTAGCAGTCTCTCAGCATGAAACTATTTCCCAGCATATCTTCAACTGTGAGAGCTGTTACATCAGACAACAGTGATCTCATTTCCCAGATTCCACTGTTATCCATAAAACAGCTCCAGGGATACAGAGCTGTAATCACAACCAGAATCTGGCCTCGTCTCCTGAAGTGAGGACAGCACTCAGATATACACGCATGACACCACCTGGGCACAGACTTGGTGATAATGGGATGGGGAAGAGTCAGAGGAACCATAATGCTTCCCACTGAACCCCCTGCTATGACACGTACCTTTTGGATCAAGGGGTGCTGAAATGACCACACAGCTGGGCAGCCCTTCTTTTCACACCGTAGTGGGTTTGAGCCACTAATGGACCTGACAGCACTTGCAGTGTCTAATGCTTTTCTTTATTAGCCCTTAAAGTTATTAGAAGGACAATCTTGGCTGTCAGTGCAAAGAGATTTCCAGTCCTTCTTATTCAGTAAGAGAAGATAAAAACCAAAGACAAAAAACAAACAAATGAAAAAAAATGTATGGGGTTTTGAATCTCATGATATTTAAGACAATTAGATGATTCTGTGGAACTTGGTTCATGATTCTTCAGTGCTTGGGTGTGAGTTTTCTTATTAAACACTGCCAGAAAAATCACAAAATAGAAGCTGGTTGCATCCCTGTTGGGAAACTACGTTTTCCCATGTGCAACAAGCTCAGGGCACTGTGGGGCCTGGTATATAAGCCAAAAGATTTCTGCATTACAGTATAAGGTTATCATAACCTATCTCCCCCTCCTTTCTACCCCCAGAACTCATCTATATGCTAATTTAACATGACTAATGCCGCCCCACAATATAATGGCTCTAATGTTTTCAGGGGAGGAAAGAGAATGGAAAGAAGCTGACGCTCCTGTTTGATAAGAGAAGTGTCCTCTGACAAAAATCCGAGATTTTCTGATTATGAGGTCAGATTGCATCAACATCCTGGATACATCTGGTTCAGCACTTAATCAAGCTTGCAGTTAGGTTTGCGTTTACATTCCTGCGAGTCAAATGTAAGCAAAAGTAAAATACAATTTTCTCACCTGTTTTTGTGGAAATGACTAATCAAGCCCAGCTGTATGTTTAAAGGGAAACGCACTGCCATTCTTATAGTCAGGGGCTAGAAACTACCCTAGTTGCATCTGACAGAGCTCCCTGCTGAGTTACAAGATACCTGAGCTAGCTGGGATTTGGCTCCTGGGCCTTTCTGGCTCAGTCATACAGCTGGGGAGCTTTCGGTTTCTCCACAAACACGTGCATTGATAGTCCCTCTGCCCCTTTCCCCCTTCCTCCCTCACACTCACTGTAACACTATTAAGATATCAAATGCAGCAATTACAACAAGAAAACCCTAATTAGGCAGCAGTAGCTTCTGTAATAAAGGAATCAAGGAAATCTGAAGAAAGAGCTAAGAGGAAACACAACAGAGGCTTTCAAATCACAGGTTTCTTGCTCTTAAAGGACTGCTTGATGCAGATAGTACTCTGAATTTCACTTCACCAGCTTTCTCTCTACTTTTCTAGGACAAAAGGAGTAATACCAACATAGAGTCCTGTGGCCATAATCAAATAATAATTGGCCTCGGAGATCACTTATGACAATCAGGGAAGTAATAAGGTTTCTGAATAATTATGAATAATTAGGCACATTTATGAATAATTACACTGTTAATAACTATCTAACACATCCAGTTTTTAAACTGTAATTCAGTCATTATTGATTAGTTAGCCATCATCTTCACTGCTGTTTCCCTACTCATTAACATCCTGATTCAGCCAGGAGCCCTGCAAGGCTGCATTTATTCTTTTGGCATGGCAGAAAAGAGGAGTTTTATTGCTGTAACTTCTGAACTCCAAGAAAGAGGAAAACGTGCTTAACAGAGCCAGGTGTCACTGACTATAGAGGAGAGGTGTTTTTGGAAGGAAAATATCCTGTTGCTTTTTAAATGTGATGTTATGACTGTGCGAAGATACTATAACAATGTGGAATGGGGAAAACAGTTTTACAGTGGCATGCCTGGAGTTTCGGACTATTTAGCTTCCTGTGTTTGCACTGCGAAATTTTTGAGATGTGGAGCATCTTGTATGAAATGGAGTTAGCAGAGCTAACTCAAAATGCCCCCAGCAGCACTCATAGAAATAAATGTTTCTTCAAGAGAGAAGGGCCTGGGGCATAAAATTTCTGCCCTGGTCCAGGGAACAAGATCCAGCCAGGACCTCAAGCACAGAGGATCTGTTATTGCTCCTCTACCTCTTATTTACACGGCACATTTCACCCGGAAGAGCTGGGTCTGACATGGAGGAAGTGGGAGTCATGGTCATGTATGATTTCAATACATCGGACACATGCTACCTGGTTTTGGAAAGGCATTCAGGAGAGTAAAAATACAGATCAGTTGCCATGAATTTTAAGTCCCAGTGTGAAAATAAAATAATGCCGCAGAATAGGCTTTTTACATCAGGTAAAAACCAAAACAAACTAACATTTGTAAAATCCTTTTATTTCCAGGACATGAGTAGCATTCTGAATGGTTTTTGAAGAAATGTCTGTATTTATTTGGTGTTTAACACACCAGACAGGTAATGCAGAATAGCAAATTACATAGTAAACATGAAGAGAAGTGCTTAAATCACTCTAAATATTGCTTTAAAGAGTATTAACCAAAAATAAATGCCATAGATAAGTACTCTGCATGTATGATTTTTACAATTCTATCCATTCCCCTGGAAAGAATGCTGATTCATTTTCCCTTTGGAGGTATTTACCTTCTGCTTTTTCTCCATAGCTTTATAATGCATTTCTGTGCCAGTGTGCACTGCTTTTATACTTCAGATAAGAAAAAAATAATAACAAAACCATCACTTGCTAAGGTTGTGGATCAAACTATGTTTCAGACTCTGCAAGGGTCAAAGCAGCTGTGATAAACTCTGTCACCTCTTTCATAATCTTCAAGCACAGTTTTTCTAATCTACTCCTGAAGGCTCTGAAAGGAGAAGAAAATAGACCAAACCACTTAGCAGGAAAAGTAAGTGAATGTAGAATGTTTGTTAAATTAGAAGTGACCATTTCTGAAAGGCAGAAAAAAGTCCCAACGCATAATTCTGAGAAGGAGTAGTGAAAGACTGGCTCTTCTACTTTTATTTTTGCATGCTAATATATGGCATGAAAAATGGCTAAGAAAAACTGCACTCCTTTTACTTTCAGGTAGCAAAAAGGACAAATCTCTGTCAAAAATCCAGAAATGTCCATTATTTTCTTTTTATACACTGCCTCATTAAACAGAAGGACTTATTTCCATCGAATGTTGTGGAGACTAACATGTTAGAGGGATTCAAAAAGATTGTTGAAGTCCATGGGGACTCTAATGACCAGCTATGAGCTCTAGCTCACATACTTTAAACTGGAGTAGATGGCAAGTATCCCAGGTTATATATAGGCCCTAAAGAAAAAAAATAAAGGTAAAGGTAAATCAAGAAAATTTCTTTTTCTGTAGAGGTATACATTTTAGCCTTTACTTCAGTACCAGTAGTTCATCTTCCATTTCTTTCCCTATAGCTGTGAACAAAAGGCTTGGGAGTTTCCTGGTAGAACATTTGCCTCTAAAAGCTGATGCAGTAGATACAATCAAGGCCAGAATTTTCTGTTGTAATCAGAGACAACCACTGCTGTTGTGTTTTCTATGAAGACTACAAGCAATCTCTCTGTGAAGAATTTCCTTGATTATGTCAGATCTACCATCTAAGTGCATGGCAAAGTTCTTCATATTTAGGGAAAGGGAGAAGGGTGAGCTGAAAGAAACGTAAAGCTTTTGCTATGATTAACTATTTGTTTATTGGTGTATTTTAAAGTGTCAGGTAGTATTCAGAAATCCTGAGTTTTCTTTCTGATAATTGTCACTTTGATTGAATTTTGAGTGAGGCAAATATTAATGTTTGAGTAAAGGATAAAATGCCAGCATGGACTTACTGGGAAAAATAAGTAGATACATTTCCATCTTGAATTGTTTGATACCGTTTCAAAAGCATTGGATTTTACTCTGTGTTGGTTTTGTGCTCTACATGAGATGTTTCTGTTTTAATTTGTCCCAACTCTAGCACACATTGGCAACCACTATTTGACTGAGCTCTGAAGCACCCCTAAAAATATTTGTTTTCCTGAGCATGAAAATCTCCAGGATCTGTCTCCCCAGCATTAGACTCTGCAAGGCTTTTTGTACATCCCTGCATTCACATCACAGACAAATACCATGTTGCAGCTGGTGCCTGTACCGAGCAGGCAGAGAAACATGAGAGACCAATCTTCCTTCAAAGTGAAAAAGTCACGTTGCACACAGCCACCTGGGGACCCCACACTCTCCCCAGTTGTGCATGACACTGTGCCCCAGGCCATTTCCCCTGCCCCCACCCCAGCCCACCCTTTCATCTTCAATTTGTTCATCCCCACACCATGGATGTCATCAAAAGCAAGGGCCAATTAGCTGAATGTAGTCAGGGCACAGTGATTTGGATCCCGGTTTTTTGAAAAATACATCCAAAACGGTACATTCAAAGTGGTTCCTGACTGCAGCAATCGGTGGTGGTGAAATGCTGGCAACCTGGAGCAATGAGAGGCAGAGCAGAAAGAGGACACTTGAGGGGGACCAAGTCCTCACTTTAGCTATGTGGGACACAGATTTGAGACTACAATAACTTCCAGTGCATTCTTTGGTTTCCATTAAACATCATTAATGTTTTCAAAGAAGCATGAAAGCCGCACTCCTGATTCCTCTGCTCCCCCTCCCCCATCCATGTCCCTCCTGAATCACAAAGGGGACCTTCTTTTGTTATATTTGGATAATTATTCCACTGTCTTCCCTCCTGCTACCCGCTAAACATCCGTGATTGATGAAGGGAACATATTGAGAATTTGAGATGAAAAAGTGAAGAGAGAGAAAATCTGGGCAAATGAGCCAGTGGGTTGAAGCACTTGGGACATTAGAGGGTGTCAAGGATGGCAAATGACTTCATTGAAGTAATGATGATAAACATTTTATCCCTGTGCATATATGTGCATTATACCTAACGATCTCAAGCGTAAGTAAGTGAAGAAAGGCACTAAATAAATCATATGAACAGGCCCTAAATGGGAATCCCTAAGGAATAGGATCTGAATTGTAAATGCATGCCTGAATTTCACACATCAAATTACAATAAGGAGATTGATATTTTAAACAGCTCTGTACTTAAAGGGTACCGTATCTAGTCCTGAGGATTTTTCCTTCCCTCCTTAGGGTTTGTTTTTCTTCAGTTAAACTGTGTTTGTGTGTATACATAACACATATGCAGATACACATATGTATGTGTGTAAATTTATTAAATGAGGTACTTTACATATCAGTGGGTTGCTCTGGGTTTCATTAGCATCTCAGAGGCTGACTAAAAAGTGAGTTTTTCTGCCTGAGATTTTTGAAGATGTAAATTCTCAGGGACAAACTCTCTTCTGTTACACCAAAGAAATTAGGAAAAACATCACTTGCTTTAAATGAACTTTTGCTAGACCTGATCTAATGGAAGTTAAAATATAATATGACACCTACACCAACACTTCTTTAAACTTTGTCCCTCTCTTCCTCAAACTGTGGAGTCAAATTCTTAGCTGGTGTCACCTGGCAAGGCTTCTTGAGCTGTCAGCAGAGTGTGCCTGTTGGCATGAGCTGATTTGGTCCAGTAGCTTCACAAATAGAGAATGAACTTGAATATTAATAGGAGCAGGTTTTATGTAGAACAAATTATGCTAGAAATGTCATCCCATTCCCTTCCACTCTCAGGCATCCTAAAATTATCAAAGTACAATTGCACATTAATAAATCTAATAAGGTATGGGAAAGCTTCCAGGCTGGAAGAAATGGAAATGTCTAATAGAGGTAGCAACGCTATGTCCTCACAGATAGCTTTGGCTCCCACTGCATTCTTCAGTGGAAACACATGACAAGATAACCATGAAGACTAAAAACCAGTGGGAGTTCAGCTGTTCCACGGGTTTTCTCATTAGAAGAAAAGTATTTTCACCTGGCTAGTAACAGTATTCTGCCCCCAGATATCACAGTCATCTTAGGATCACCACATCTTTCTTCCGAGTAGCTGCATGATGGCTGGTTGATGGAGCAGGACCTGCATGAAATGTGGTGGTCTTTTCCCACCACATTCCTCCTTGGCAGGCAGGAGTGTTCCTGGTGCAGGCTTTTGGAGATACTGCACCTGAGTTTCCCTTTCAGAATTTTCAGAGCAGAAAGAAGCACTGAATGAGCCTTTTAAGTATCAACTCTCCTGGCTTTTTCCCAGAGGATTGCCAGCCCTGCACACAGAGTTTCTTTCCCAGGTCTTAATCTTAACTGGGAAATTTCATACTGCATTTAATTGCAATTTGCATTGGTTCTTTGTGTTGGTGGTTAAGATGTGCACTCCCACATGCTCACAAATATTCACATTATACCTGCATTCCTATTTACGTGTCTATGTGTTTGTGTACACACACATATACACACACAGTCATTTTCCATTGGGGAAGTATTTGTACCACATACCATGCCCTAAGTAAGAAATTTAACCCATCCCGTGATTAAACCTCATCCATTATGAGGAATCTGGAAAGTGAACACATGGAGTATTCATTTTTCATTTAAACAAATCCTTTCTGCTACAGACACTTATAAAAAACAAAAATCCATATATTAATTTTTAAAACATTAACATGTGCTTGGTGGTGTATAAAGTACAGAAAAAGGTCATGCAGTGGCTTTAAGTGTAAGGGCTAGATCCCGAACCCACTAACGTCATTGTCTGAAGCCAATTCTAGTCTTTACCCAGAACAGAAACAAGCTTTGACTACTGAGGGTGAACTACTTTAACTTTCTTTGTTTTTCAAACAGAATATATTTCAAAATGTTGCTAAATTATAAGTAAGTTTTCCTATCAGCACTGCAACCACTTTTATTTTTCCTGGAAAAGCAGAATTCCTTTTTGAAACAAGAAAAGACTCATCCACTTATTCTTTATATTAGCAAACTATATTTTCTGTAAATTGTAAATAAAAAGTGTATTACATCCAGCAGTCCCTGAAGGAATGCCCAATTCTT
The DNA here is from genome assembly GCA_020086605.1 of Lanius collurio. Taxonomy (NCBI): domain Eukaryota; kingdom Metazoa; phylum Chordata; class Aves; order Passeriformes; family Laniidae; genus Lanius; species Lanius collurio. The sequence goes on along the minus strand of JACBWW010000011.1, from coordinate 19,124,656 downwards.
CGCTAGACTTATTTGGCTATTGATTGGTTTTCAGAAATATGATGACACAACCCTTTCTGTGAAAAAGTCACTTCACTGTTCTTTCATTCCTAAATTGGTAAGTCACATTTTTGCCATTTTGCATGATGAATGAGGCTCTGAAAGATTCAAGAATCAATAAACATATGCTCAGATGGAAATATCTGTATTTTAAATGTATTCTATTATCTTAACTTTCCTGCCAATCTGCAAAATATATTTCCTGTTGGATTTAATAGGTGTGAGTGGTGCATGGGTGCATAGGAGGTAGTGACAGTGTAGAAAGTCTTCTGATCTGACCAAATCCTTGCTATGAAACCAAATCCTCCTTGTACACTCAGGAATGTGGTGTATCTGGAATGACTTTCTTCTCCCTCCAAGTCTCCAGGAAATATTTTTCTTATTATATTTTTTGTTTGTTTATTTTTTGATGTGCACCCATTTCTTCTTGCCATCCTGGAAATATTTTGCAGGACATCACACACGACATAGCTAGTGCAACACATCTCTTTTTGTCTTCAGCCAGCAGATAGCTTTACATTCTCAAATTCCTCTGGCTTCCTTAAATGCTCAGCATATTCAGTGTATTGCAGGATCAAACCTTCAGTGGATATCTCCTGGGAAATCAAAAGAAAGATTCCTTCAAGCCAGCTAGCATCATATATATTCGATGAACACAAAGGGGATGAGAGCATAATCCAGTATTTGAGGGATTTTACTGGCATGATATTGCAAAGATCGTGGTAGTCCATGCTGAGAAACACTGCAGGTTTTTTGAGGCCTAAATGTGCGTTATCTGTCAAAGCGGGAATCTGCTCTTTAAGTGGTGATAGCATTTCTGTTTCCTAACTCAGAATCAGAAACTGACTGCCCAACTGCATGAGCCTGGTCTGTACTGATCCTTCAAAGTGTTGCAGAGTAGAGAAGGGGAAAGAAATATTATACTGGCAGGATTCTTTTTACTCATCAACAGATTTAATACTATGTGCTTGGAACTTTGCAGAAGCATGAAATACTAGTCTCAGTCCCAGAGAAATGGATCAGTGGATGGGACTATGTAATAACCCATAAAATCCAGTTATCAGTGTTGCCAGCAACTTCTATTACATCTGTGGAGTCTCTGCAACCTTTCATACTGTTATGAAAGTTCCTTATATCTGTATGGTATTGCATGTGCTCCGTGGCCTAAGCTGTAACTAGGAAATAGTTACACCACTGTAAATGCAGAATTTGAATGTAGGAGCAGCAATCCATTACAGGAGAAAGATGGGCAGAGGGGTAGGAGGAAAACATGCTGAAAAGCACAGTTAAGGCCTTTGTACTGTGGAAATGAATCTGGTTTTGGTGCTGGGGGCTGAGTTTGTATTGATGCACAGAAGTAAAACAAGAGTATTCAGACAAGTGGAACATGATCTGATAAGCCTGGAAATAACTCTGTCAGGCTATCCAGCCCAAATGACATCCCTGTCTGTGTCCTTTCAACACGTTTGATTTGAGTACAAGCTTCCCAGAGGAAGGCTTTTCCTGTGTTTTCTATCCTGCTTCACTACTTCATAAACTCCCTGTTGGCAGAAGCAGTGCAGGTTAACGTGAGAGGAGAGTGATACACTTTTCCAGAAGGGACAATATTTCTTCTGTGTTTTTTTTTTTTTTTTCAGCATGCAACCTGACTGTCTTTTCAATATGTACTAACCAAGCCTTTTACTTACTCTGCCAGCTTGATACAGAAATGATGTTGTATCTTTCATTTATAAGATGCTTGAACTCTGTGTCTGCACATGAATAGATAAAACCAGAAATAGGTCTGCTCAGGTTTTTCCGCTGTGAAGGAGATGAAACATTTTTTATAAACTTCCCAGAGCACAATTTCATTAAGGTAGATATTCACTGAACGAAACTTTTGCAAAATGTATATCCTCATAACACAAATAAAATGCAACAAGATTTGTGCCTGAAGATTCATAGATATGAATAGTGTTCACACAATAGCAAATTTCACTAAACTTAATATAAAGATTTATATTTGAACTATAGTCTTCAATTTGCACGATTTATGCCCTAGCAGTTACATGACTGCATTTATCAGAAAGGGGCTGTTCTTCTGGGAGGTAATTCTACTAAAGCTTGTGATCATTTGGCTCTTGATCAGTGAAATGAGCTGAATCTCATTTTCTGTGTCTGTCTCTTTGTATGTTTTCCACCCTCATATGCTTTAACTCTGGCAAGAAGAATACATATTTCAAGCCAGGATATGAATCACCTGCCCATGAATCAGCCAAATGCAGGCTCTGCACCATCTTTAATATTTCTGCTAGGCATGATAGTTGTCCTATCCACAACAAGCATGGATTTTAGAAATATGAAGTGTTTTATATGTGGAGAAGTAAATACACCCCACTCTTGTTTTTTGAGCCTCACAGTACATCCTGTTGTCTAAGTGTTTACTTGTGAGCAATCAGGCACAATGTAGGTGGGTGGGAGATCAGCAGTCTTACCTCCAAAGCTTTCATCTTGTGCACATTACCACTGATTGAATGGTGTTGCCTTTTGGAGAGGAATATTGACTCAAGTCAGAAAATTGGGGAAGCTCAGGAAAATTTGAGCATGCAAAGATGAGGATGCAAAGGTGAACAAGTTGACTCTCTTGGGCTATGGCAAACAATGAAGATCACCAGTACAGTCTCATCAATGTGGTCACTTATCTCTGTAAGAAACCTTATTGACTGCTGTGATATCAGTTGGATTAATCAATTAGTAAACAGTGTTTTCATCTTAATAAGAAAGAATAATAATAATCTTGAATAGATGAAGAATGCTAGAATAGAAATAGCCAGATAACCATCTCTTATAATAAAACAGGGTAAAAACCTTCAAACTTTTTCCAAACACATGATTTTGGTTTAAAAAAAAAAAAAGAAGAAAATTAAAGGGGAAGAATCACCAAAAGCTCTTTTTTTCATGACTGATGCCTCTTCTGCAGCTGTGAGCACATTCATTTCTCCATAATCCCTGGCAATGCAGAAGAAAGAGGGCCTTCAGGTGAAAGGTTACCTACATTTATAATGTCAGGCACCGAGGCTGGTGAGGTAAAAGGTAAATGGTAATTTTATCATTAGCGTGCCTGACCCCTTGCCCCGGCCATATCTCATAGGAGACGTTAGGAACGGCTCACCTGTCAAGATGCAAACACTTAAAGGTCAATGCTCACAGAAATCTTCAAGAGCTTACAACGGAATTGCTGACACCTTTTATTATCACCGCTTAAATAAATGGTTCAAGTGGTGAGACAATGGTAAGTCTGGCTTAATGTCAAGATTTACAGGAGGAATTCTTAGAACATTATTTTCTAAAGTGTGACTACATGGATATGATTTTTAAATTCTAGTACTGCATGAACAATGAGGTGGATTTCACACCATTTCAATGAGTTTAAACATCCCTCTTTTGCAAAACTTTCCAGAACTGCACAAGGACAAAGTTTTACTTCTATTGGAGCCCTGAATGCAGGTTCCTGAATCCACTAACATCCAAGTGTACAGTGTTAGAAAACTCATTTGACTTCTGTGCATGAGAAGTGGATATTTATGACACATGGGAGGATATTTTGCAACCTAATGACAAATTTTTTGAAATGCCAGCTACAGTTCATTACTATTTAATGAAGTAATTGGGTAAAGATTCTTTTTCATATTAAAAAGTTCTGAAATGTGGACACATCTGCATCAGGGTTTGCAAAAGCACTAAGGTTTATACACACATGCAATATTTACAGGATCAACAACTGTGATTCCAAGGGATGAGTGTAATTTACTCCTTGCACTGTATCCCACACCTCCCACTGCTAGTAAAAGGGCCAGTCAGGTATACAGGACCCTGAGTGGTTTGAGATTTTTGTACATGTTAAAGCTGCCTTACATAAAGTTTCACCAGTAGAGGATACCCTGAGCATTCACCCCTATAAAGTAACAATATTTTCTGTTTGACAATACAAGCACAACTACCGATTATTAGTGTATGATGCAAGCCCTCTACATCTCTATCTCTTTTGTCCTTCCCACACACTGGTCACTGTTCTCATCAATCTGCTGTCTTCTCCCTTGTCTCCATCTACTCCATCTCTCCTCAGAAATAATATATTCACTTCCTTTGACTTAGTGACAAGCAAATTTTCTTCTCCAGGAAACATTCCACATACTTTTCCCACATTCATTCCATGAATCTTCTTCCTAAAACAGCTGCATACCACTGAAATTGTCAGAAGAAAAGCTTCGTTTCTCCTTCCTACCTATCACCTATATCACAAGCACACTGTGGTCCTTGAACTTTTTTCCTGAGTTATTTTGCTCCTGCCATCTTCTTCCTGTGCTGCCTGAAGAGGTAATCCAGGAATAAAAGCAGTTTAAATGAGAAAAAAAAAATAAATTCTTCTGTACCTAAAGAATGCCTGTTTTAAGAAACTGATCAAAACCAAGGACTGCAGTGAAAGTACAGACAGTGTTTATGAAAAACAGGTCTGTCATAGAAGCTTCTGTCATCCAAGTGCTTTGCTAGGAACAATAGCAGGTGAGCCACACATCTCTGTCTGTCTCCACCACAGAAATACTTGCAGAGAATTAAGGCTTTGCTACAAGAAGATGCACTTACTGAGTGTAAAACTCAGGACAGGGTTCTGTTTTTACAAATCCCTTACTTTTTTTCCTATGATATCCTACACAAGTGATATGGTCATTAGTGACTTTTCTTGGTTTCATCATGTAATGTAATTCTACTAGAAACATATCAGGAAATGTTATTGCAAGGTTGTAATCTCACTTTAGTTTTCACATTTATAAAATGAGAAAGAATGTTGCACCTCCCGACGGCTGCTGGGTATATGGCTGAAATGCAGTTAAGAAAGAATTTTTATATTATTTATTGATAATCCCTCTTTATTAATAATTATCATTTATTATTATCTTTCTTACTAATTGTGAAGATCAAGGACACCAGAGATTACTACGTATTTAGCTTCCAATGAATTGCAATATTTCATCTTTCTTTGCCCTCCTCTTCTGAAATGACTTTTGTCTGAAGGCAGATATTTTGGGAAAGAAGAGAAATAATCATGTATCAAAGTTTTTGAAATCACAAATTCCTCAACAGAAATGAGAACAGACTCCAAATCACTTGGCATGTTAGGAAGGTTCATCTAAGTCTCGAATGACCTTGGTCCTTGATTGACAACACTGGACATCAGGTGCTTCAGATAATTGAAATGCTTCTGCTTTCCCAATAATTCAGCATGCTTGGTTAGCATCCCTTCTAAGGTATTATCCCTCATTGCTACCTGCACAGCAGGTGTCTATCAGTGGAAGATAAAAAGCAATGGGACCTCTGGTATATTTAGTGTCATAGCATGCAATACTGTTCCAGTTCTGCATGGTCAACTGTCTAAAACCTCACTGGCTTGTGGCACCCTCTTCACATGAGCATCTGGCTGCAGAGGCAGAGCTTTAGTAGACAGTCACATGCCAGGAGTTATTAGAGAATTCACTGGAGTAGACCTCAACTAAGTCAAAGATTTAACTATGACTTACTTTACACAGCAAGTTATCTCAGTGGGACCTACACTTAGTCTGATGCTTAAGCACTAAGCTGAAACAAAGATGTAATAAGTGAAGGGCTGGAATTACACTTGCCATTTCATAAAATGAATCATATAAAACACATACTTTTGAACTCAGCTACTTTCTACCTGAAGAGCTGCTTTCATGGAATTTAATAAACAGAACAAAACTGCACAAACTGCAGCCTTTCTTGCCATGCACTGGTCTTGGGCATCAAAACCTTCTGTATTATCTCAATTTTGATAATATGTGATTAGAATATTGTAAAATAGTTTATAACTATTATAAAAATATATTTACTTTTTTACCTGACCACCTGAGGAAGACAACAGGTAGTAATAAAATTTAATTTTATTACATGCCTTTCAGGACACAAAAGAAATAAAACGTTTTCTTTTTTATGTCAGTATCATACAACTGTGCATAAGCAAAACATCTGTTATGCCTCACCTTTTCATGTTGCTTAGTTGTTTTTCTTGTTTGCTTTGAAATATTTATTTTCCATACCATCAGAAGCACTAAAGGAGTAATCAACAGCTGATATTATCCTAGCAAACACTCAGAAAAGCTCAAAGAGATAGAGGCTTCCTCCTTTGTTTACCATGCAAAGCTATATGTTTTTGGATCACAGCAGTTCCTATGTGAATTCTGACTGTGAACGTGTGCAGAACATGCCACTGCCTCTGACACCAGATGGTTACTTGCACATGTGGAAATAGATTCCCCTCAATATGGAAAGTAAGCATTGCATTGCAGCTCGTGTCCGGATGTTGACATGCTAGATAATAAAGACAGAAGTTCTCGATTTTTAATGCAGTATGCTGATGGAAACCAGCTACTAACAGGTGGAATGTGACAAAACATATCCACCTCAGCACCGGATAACTGATGCACTTGCACCTCTCTGCAAAGATGGAAGCTGCTGCTCTGACCATTTCCAAGACATGGAAGAAGGCAGAGATGCCTAGAGGCATGCCTACTTTTATATCTGCTGATTTATGCAGCCATAAACTCCAACATGGTGTAAAACATCTCATTCTGTATGCACAAGAAAGTGAAATAGAGAAAAGAACTGGGCTGGATATTCTGAAACATTCTCGGCTTGAGAAGTTGATACTCTATTACAGGATCAGACCCTCCTTCCTTTCTGTGTATCCACACAGACTGATGCAAAGTGTTTACAGATCACAGGTAGTTTGATGTGGAAGTATCTGACATTCACATTTTCACAATGGAAATGCCAAAATAACAATGCACAAGAACATAGCATAGAACATTGGTCATAGCACTTCAGGATAATGGTTGCTCTTAAATATGGTTACAAGGCTTTCAGGTAGCTCTTCCCTCCATGCTTCTGCCCCCCCTAGAACACACTTTCTTGTGCACATTTGTGGAATCAGACCTCACTGCAGCAGAGGAACAGACAGTCAGACTAATGTATTCTAATACCTCCTAATGCACACCAATTCTTCTTTGTTGTTTTGTTTCTTAATAACCTCCAAATGCAAAATATGTAGGAAGATACGCATAAATTCTGGTTATAGTGTCATCCCCTAGGCAGCAGCATTTTTACGTGAGGGGAAAAAAAGAACATCCAATTTTCCACTACAGAACAGGTGCACTCAGATTTTCAAAGTACATCACACTTGTCTCTTTTGTTTATTTAATCCTAATTTATCGGATCAAGACAAAGAATAGTACAGTTTGGTTTTCTGGCATTTTCATGTCCACAGCAAAAAGAAGGTCATTGCATTTGGGTACTAATCTACCAGTGCAGTAAGCCGTGATTAAAATGTCTTGGTAATGTTCTCAGAAAAGCATTACAACTGCTTGAATCCATATCCATCCATGACCAGAGAAGAGGGGATGCTAGTCTGGTTTGGTTAAATACATATAAACTTATTCCCCAGTCAGTCAGCTAGAGCAGCAGCGCTGCATTTCAGCAAGCGAAATAAAAAGATTGCCTGGGGTCAGGATAAAAGCAAAGGTATGCGGGGCCATGAAACAGTTTTCAGTGTTATCATTGCACTTCAGAGATGCCACTAGAGCTCTTAGTGGGGATCACGAGTGACCTCAGCTCTCCTTATAAGTTTCTAATGCCTCTACATTTATTTTAATGCCCACCAAGAAGGTGAAGGGTTAAAGAAGGAGGACAACTGAGGGAGTGGGGGGATGTGTGTCTTGGCTTTGTGCTATGTTCCAATTCTGTCAAGGAGTCTGAGCTTTGGACAGATAAGCAGGGAGGGATGTAGTCCTTAGAATAAAGTGAAACAAAGGTGCAATGCAAAAAAGATATCTCACTTCAACTTCTGAGTGAAGTTCTGTGTGTCTGAGCCACGCTTCCCCTGCTGCCACTGCTGTGGCTTCTCCTCTTCTTTTTTCATAATTGTCCCTGTTATGAGTCTTTGTTCACAAAGGTGGAAAACACGGAGGGCTCTAATGATGCATTATCACAGGTCAGGGAATGAAGCACATAAATCTCCCTGGCATTTGCCTCCACACAATACCTCTAAAAGGACAGCAGCATTCTTTAAAGATGTAGCTTTTCCCCAATCAGATGACTCAACAAGGCAATGTACCTGTGGGCTTTTGCCAGCATAATCACCTTTTCCTCTCACTGCTCCTTGGACAGCTCCGACCTTGTCTGCTTTTCTTTAGTCTGCTGTGTTTTCTGTAATGAAGACTAGAATTCAATTGTACATCTGGGACTAATAGCTTTTAAACCTAAATTATTTCTCTCACAATTAGAGTCAGATTGTCATAAACATACAAGCAGTGAAGTATGGAGAGATGCTTTCACTGTAAAAGCCATTTCAAAAGCAAAACTTCAGTCTAATTTGAGGATGCTGTTGTTACAGTTGGAGACTGATGGAGCTGTCTTTGAAGACCATGTCAGTGCTGCAATTGCCTTAGTTTAAATCAACAGAAACCTGGATTCTACAGAGGAGTGGGAGTAAGACTATGTATAAAATGTCAGTAATCAATGGCAGTTGTGTTATTGTCATGACAGTATGATGGCAGTTCAGTGAAGCAATTATTAATTTTTCATAATACCACTGAAAGCAGAGACTTCCAAAGAAATAACGAGGTTTACTATATATTACACAAACAATTACCAAGGATATAATAGAACAGAAAATTTTGTCATATACTCTGAGAAGAATCTTCCTTTTAAACCAAAGATCATTGTACAGGTTCTCTGCTGTTATAAATGGAATAGCATCACCACCGTAGTTAATGCACTATTTTAGACCAGCTGAGTATTAGAAATGTGCAGCTCAGTTTATGATGGCTTCCTTCACATGTAGACATTACACTAGTGTTGACTCTGTGAGGATACCAACGTTGTCATTTTGTAGGTATCTAAATCCCTGGCACCCTGTACTAACTAGGATGACCAGTTGTACTTGGAAAAACAGTGCACTGAACACTTGATTAATACTTGTGATGTTGACAAAATAATATTCTTAGGGCACCACTGGCCATATGGAATCAAGTGCAATACTGGACGTTCCTACTGGCTTTGAGTCATCCATTGATAAACACTTATATATTAATAAGTGATCAAATATTAATTTAACTGGAAGTCCACTCTTTTGTAAAGAAAAAATTCAGTGCAAGAAGTGATGGCCTCCAACATGCTACCAGTCGTGTTATTATAAATGAATTCACAATAGACTCAGATTGTGTGTTTAGGGAATATGGCTAGCACAGGCTCTTCATCCTGATAAGGATCCTGCAGTCCTTGTGGGAATTCTAGTAGATCTCAACAAAATCATTTTCCCATTCTCCTTTTCTTAGTTATGGCTTAACTACCAGTGGACATGGGCATCATTATTTCTACTGTTCTCAGAACTATCTTTTTCATAATTAAATCCCATTTATTTAGCACAATGATCGTGTATTTATTTCTGTCTTTCTTAATTTGTGCCTCATCCTGCTTCCTACGGAACAGTTTTGCAGCTCTTAATGCAAGCAGAATCTTTCCCTTTATTTCCAGAATGCCTGGTTACACATATTTCTTTTCTTGGTGTTCTCAGAACAGCATGATGCCTCTAAACAAACTAGCAACGATTTTCCTTCAATTTCAACTCTTACTTACAGTTTTAAAACAAATTTATCTCAATCACAAAAGCATTTATGACTGTGTTCTTCAATCTACTTATTTTACATTCTCTTTTATGAACGTTCAGAATGATGAAAGGTGCTTAATTGGTCCCTTGTTAAAACTCTTTGGCTGCTGGGCTTTGACTTCCTTTGCATTGCACTCACAGGATTCTCTTGCTTTTATTCATACAATATTATAAATCTACTGCATCTAGTTACTTCCAAAGCAGAACTGAAAGCTCCTTTTCCTTTTCAGTGTGTTGTTCCTTCTACCATTGACAGTGGGAATGAAGTTGTTCTGTAGACTCAACATGCTGGTTGTACTGGCATTTTCATAAACAGTCATGAGACACTTGGTGTGAAAAAAAATAATGCTTATATTGAATTTTCATTGTGCAGTGCACAACTCTCCCTGCAGAGTAGCAGATTTGGCTGTATTTTACTTCCTGTGAAAAAAGCAAGGGTTCCGCTGAGAGGAGGAGCTTTAGCACAATGAATCTAAAGTATATTAATTATGAAGTTAAGTGCATGCAATCATCAGTAAGTGTTGGTGAATCTGAAAAGAGACACAAATCAGACACAGGGAATTTTTTATTCATCAGTAAGGGTGGTAGCACAACTGACTCCACAGAGCAGAGCAACATCTGTGGACAACACCCCAGTGATGGACATAAAACTAATGATATACATCTGCTGAGAACTTGGAGTGAGAAGAAGATTAGAGAAGAGGGTTAGAGAAAGCGCAAAAAATCCCCATTAGTTTGTAAACAAAATTAGATTCCCTGCTGCTTCTGGATCATTTTGGTTAATATTTGTCCTAATGAAGACTTAGAACATTTTCAGAATCAAAGAATCCCCAGGATTTGAAAAATTACCCAGAACAAAAAAATATTTACCAAATAGTAAACAGGTTGCCATATAAAAAAAAAAAAAAGAAAGGAAAATTTCCTTCATCTTTGCCAACAGTGTAAAACTGTAATTGCTGAAGCTAAACTAACATATTCAGCTGTCCAACTCCTGAAAAACATTTCATTGCCTGGATTCTCTTTATCCTTGTCATCATGTTTTCACCATACTTATAAAAAAAAAATGGCACAACCAACCTCCCACTCAGAAATACAGAAGTGCTGATCATACAGGGGTTTTCTGTGATTCTAACTTCAGCCCTCTCATTTTCAAGGGCTGCTTCCCAAGGGACTCTCCAAACAAGTTTCCCAGCTATGCTCCCTCCCAATTTCTTTTATGTACCTTCTTACCAGCAGAGCAGGAGACAAAAAAAAAAAAAAAAGTACTAGACTTGGGATAAGCACAACTTAGCAAAACCCAAAACATCAGTATGTTCTCATTCTGTGTCCAAAACACAGCACTGATCCAGCTACTGAGAAGAGACTAACTTTATCCCAGCTGAAAATAGGAAATATCCTCATCCTCCTCACCAGTGTGGCAGTACAAGGAGCTGAAAAGGCCTTGATTCTGTGCAAATGATTCTGAGCAACAAAAAAAAAAACATCCTGGTATCATAACACCATTTTCAACACAAATCCAAAACACAGTCCCATGCTAGTCACAAAAGAAAATTAACCCCACCCTGGCCAAAACTCTCAGACTAAGCAACAATTTTTGAATTATTTTCTATTATATGGACAGAACAAAATTTGGGCACCAAAGCCTTCTAGTTCTCATAATAGTACAGAGGGTTATTTTTTCAAATGTTGAAACTTTACCCCCACACTTTCAGGATTATGTGCTGTGTCATTATCAAGAAAAATCTCATTGCATTAAGATGCAGCCTTTTCTTTTAAAAAGACAGAGACAATGGGTTTTTTGTTTAAAACAAAACAAAACCAAGAAAGCCTTATCATATAAGCATCATGAACTTACATGTGAAAATAAAGTTTATAATGAAAATTGACATTTCCCAAGCTCTACAATAATAAAGTATATACTCAAGCTAATCTTTTTTATGTAACAGGAATGGTGTATAATTCATCTGCGTTTCAAGTGTGAACCTAACACCAAGTGTGAAACTCACAGAGCCCCTCACTTGTTCAAGTACCTTCGTAAAATCAGGACATGGTTGCAAAAGCCTATCTGTTTAGGAAAAATGAAGAAAGTTCACAACAGTTTATGAAGTTATCTTGTCATTCCTTCAAACAAATCTCATCCAAATATTTCACCCATTTAGCATCCTTTCTTATGCACTAATTTGCTTGCAGACCCCATATTCATGCCAACTCCTCAGGATGGTTGAGGTATATATAAGAGGAGATAGAATGGAAATATGCTGTACTTATGTGGTAAGGAATTGAAGACAAGATCTTTCCCTTCTTGCTCACTAGCATGTTCTGTCATTGTTTAATAAATAAAAATTGATGTCATAAACTCCAATACCTTCTTCAAACAGTGAAGAGTCATCCCTGGTATCCAACACTAAACTTTCACTGCGGTGCAACACACAGTAGTTCCTCTTTGACTCCTTATACTTATCCCCACAAAATATATCTGTATCTGTCATGATTGTGCTATGTAAATGGAGCCACTTCAGTGTGCAGCTTTCAAAGGTAATTTCTTTTAACTGGAACAATACTACTTCACAAGTAATTTTGCTGTATATTAGATGAAGTCCTGAAAGAGAATAGTTCAGCTTCTATGTAAGCACGTGTGATGAATGATCAGCAGAATCAGCTGAGTCAGTAATCAGTGGTTGACTACAAAATACACATGTCTGGGAATCCAATAAATTGGTTTGTTTTCAGAAATCGCGTCTTATGTTGAATGTGGTGTTTATCAGCATTAATCTTCAATAGTGGCTGCCAGTGGGGCTGTAAGTTATTCATTTGTTTGAGCTCCCTGATTGATGTTGTTCATACAAACTTCTATTCTCAAAGCAATATCTACATAGAAAAAACACTTTGCCATGATTAAGGGAATTATTGATGTTTTCATTTTTAGACAGTAACATCTCATCTAGGATTCATCAATAGTAGCAGATTCAGCAGCTTCAAGTTTTAGATATTTGTGGTGGCATAACAGATTCAAAGCATGGGGTGAGACTCCAGGCAAAGCTTGCAGCACAGAGAAGTAGGAGATTTGGATCATATTAATACAACTTTATGTCTTCACAGTTCTGTTTAAGGTCAATCCCTCGACGTTTGCTGGTATGATATCCAAGCTGAGGCATAGAAGAACGCTGTTGATACCCAAGGAAATATCCACACAGAGAAACAGTGACCTCCAATCTGCTGGCACTGCCCTCCTCCACTCCCCTACCCATGATCTCACCTCAAAACTAGGAAGTGTGGAGGGAACCTCCCTGGAGCATTTTACTTCCTACATCAGGGACATTCTCCATAATCCAGGAAATAAGTTTTAATGCCTCAATCATCTGAAGAAAACAAAGCCAAAGAGGGCATTCTTATTTATTTATCTGTCTTTATGCCTGCTTTAATATCCTAACCTACCCATGCTGCTTACATGTCTAGGCAGTTTTTGAATTTTCTTTAGAATACCTTAGAATACTTTTTTCTTACAAATCAGCTTTAGTCCTGTATATTTTTTAATCTGTATTTTCATCATCCACTTTGCAATAGACATACATTACTGAACGAAGTCTGGTTTTGGTTTTAAGGGATGTTTGTGTAATTGTTGGGTTTTTATTGGATGTTAGAAGGAGGGAGACTGGAAAGGATTTTTTCATTTAAATATACTCACAGTTTGGACTGAAGTGTGCAATCTGACTAGCCTGGTCAAATATCAAGATCCATAGGAAATTTAAAATAACATCAATTGCATATTCCTCCCTTTCAGTTAGATAGTACACCTCTGAGTTACATATTTTAGCTTCCCAAGGGTTAATTATTTCAGCTTACTAGTCTAATTCTGAATATCAGCCGTAGGTTTAAACCCTGGAGTGCGAATCTGAGAAATTGTCTTCTGCTAATCCAACTCCCCAGAGGCATTTTAGGTGATTACAGTCATTCTAGCTGTAATTTATATAATTATAGAAAATCTGATTTTTCTTGGTTGTCTTTTTTTCCCCATTTGTCTCCTGTTGCCTGGCCTGAAATAGAAGGTAGAGATTTCCTTTATGCTGCTAGATATGTAAGTGTATGTATTTTCCCCAAGCTGCTGTATTGATCACAGGATGTTGTGGTGATGTTTTACCAAGTGACAGCTTTAAAAAAATACATCTATGTGAGTACATGAGAGTCAAGACAAGGAAATGAAAGAGCAAGACATGCGTCATCACCCCTGTAAAAGTGTGGCAAATTGCAGGATACCTCCATGTGGAGGCTACAGACAGTGGTGTACTCTGCCATTAACCAGTCCATGAATAGGACTGGAACTTGAGGATGGGTTAACAGAGAGAGGAACCACCAGTGCAGCACACAATGTTTTTCCTCTGCAGGGGAAATAAGCATTGATGGGAGAGGCTGGAGAGCACAGGGAAGGAGAAGAGCATTTTGTTCATGAAGGAAGAAAACTTGAGTCTGGAATGCCCCCAAAATTTTCCTGGTTTTGTGAAAACTTTTTTCTGTCTGTATCCTGAAGAACATTTCTTGCTGTTACAAGTTGTCTAATCTTTCATCACAGCCCTACATCCTCATTTTAGACCATCTTTCTCTCATAACGTGCTGGGATTTCTAGATGTCTAATTCCATACCCAAGCTATGCCAAGGCTTAAAGAGGTTATATCGAAAACAAAACAGACAAAAAAAAACACACAACAAAAATCTTTTGTCTACAGCAAAAAAAAAACCAAAAAACAGACAATAAATCCCTTGCAAAGCACAGAGACAAAAACTATGCACAACTCAGAAGATATTAAATTAATAACAGTCATTTGGCATTAATTATTAGCAACCTTGTCAAAGAAATATTAGATCACAGCCATGAATTCCATTTTATTCTCCTTTGTTATGGTCCATGGGGTGGAGGGAGCATTATGGCAATGAGGGGACATGGAGAAGTCTATATACAGTATCATATGGATAGACAGTGAATTAATCATTGCTAAAAAAGTTGGGAAATTCATGTGTTTTTAATATGTCTTAAAATGTTGGGAGAAGATAGGGAAATATCTTATTTCCATTTGAATATTTTATTCTAATAACATGTACCAGATTTCCTTGAGAAAGATGTAGATTCTCACAACTAGGATTCCTTCAATTTAATTCTGCTTCTCCTGTTGCACCATAGAGTGACTGGACTAGAAAAGATCTCAGTTCAAATCTCAGCTCCCCTGGGAAGGGCTCTGAATATTCCTCTGAGTATCCAGAGGAGGTTTTATGTCCTAGTGAAATAATGCTTCCACTACTTGGGAAACTTTTAAATGCTCAATAGAGCAAACCAATGAGAGTGTGAGAAGAACCTGTAGCTGCTCTCCAGGAAACCCTCAAAAGAAGCTGAAGTAATTGCAATAGATAGATTGATAGACACATAGATAGATGGATGGATGGATGGATGGATGGATGGATGGATGGATGGATAGATAGATAGATAGATAGATAGATAGATAAATAGATAGATAGATAGATAGATAGATAGATAGATAGATAGATAGATAGATAGATAGATAGATGCAATCCATCTCCTCTCTACTGTGCTGTTCTGCTCTGAGCATGCAGGCAGGGATGCTGCAGGCAGGAGTTTGGTCTCCACCTTTGAAAACACAGGATCTGAGAGAAGAAGGGAAGGGGAAGAGAACAGCTACTTCAGACAATTTTTTTTTCTTTCTATCAAAACGTGGATCTACCCAAAAACCTTCTGAAGAAAATAGGTAATATTTTTGGGGGGAGCTAGAGCAGATCCTCAGAAATTAATACATGGCAGAACTGGGAATTTTGCCCTGGGAAGGACTGCATAGCTGCAATTCTTTTCACTCAGTTTCACAGCAGTGTGGCACCAACCACAATGGCCCTTTGTTAGCATAACAGATAACTGTAGTCCTGTAGTGGTTTAGTTACTTAAAAGAATCGGAAATTAGCAAATAAGAGTAATGTTTGCTTTTGATTCACGGTATTTTTACATTTATCAGAAATTAATTAATATCATGGTGCACAAAGTTTAAGCCAGTAGATTCCTTTGGATTTCCTCCCACTCTTCCATTCCAAGAAAGAACAGGTGAATGACATATATGATGTGGTTTTTTCACTGGGAAATATTATTCCTTATCAATTTGCTTGCATTAAGGAGCAGGCAATATGCCATGGTCAGAACAATATTTATTTGTAGCAGTTCATGGCCTCGTCATTTTATATAATACTTATGACTCATTTCTTTCCTTCTCCATCTCTCCTTCCCCAACAGCTTTATTTTTATTTCAAGCTTTTATATTTGCTAAAACACTATTAAGTAGATATTTAGGTGGTACTACCTGAATCTGACACTGTAAAATCTATCTGTCCCATTAAATAATAGGCAGTGTGTGACTGAAAAGCAGAAGAAAAGTAAAAACAGCTAAATCATCAAGTAGGGTATTGCTTTTCTTACTCATCGATCCTCACCTCACCTTCACATACTTTAAAAAAAAAAAAAACCAAGGCAGGCAAGGTTTTCAAATCACATATTCCTTCAGCTATAATAAGGTGGTTGATGCTTAAAGCCTCTCACCAACCTTAATCCCTAAATCCCTTGCATGCCATAGCAAATTGAAATTCAGTTGGGGCTGTCCAGCCTTGTAAAGACAAACCATCCTTCATCAAAGAGGTGTCTGTATTGATAAATTACTCCCTTCATACACATGACACTATCTCTAGAAGTGATTTGTGTACACTAGGACAGGAGAAAAAGATGAAACTAAAAACTCTTAAGAGTAAACTAAGATGAAGAATAAAAAAGATTACTTGGAGCAGTCAAGTAGCTTTTTACAGAATCAAATTTGGGGAAGAATCATTCATTGCAGTCTCTGTAAAACACAAATCCTGCATATAGGCCCAGCAGATATGACTTACCATGGCTGTAAAACCCACTGTGGAATTGCTCAGATGTGTTTGCAAAGCTGTTGTGGAGATGGAGTTCAGGAGGGCAAAATACTGGGCAAATGGAATGAATTCTTCTGTTGTCTGATTGAAGGCAAACATATTACAACATTAACAAGTGTTTTGGTTCCTGCTGTTCTAGTGCAGCTGGGATGAAATCTTAAGACGTTGTGTGTTTTATCCAATACACAAGATTATTTTTCTCCTCGGGAAGCACAGCTCTGGCCACTGCTGTTGCTGCTGTAGGCCAGTTGGAATTTGCACGTTCTGAGAAGCTACTCTTCATTGCTTTTTGCAGTGCTCCTAATGTAACATACTTTGAGTAAGGTTTGTTCCTGCCCTAGATTTTCACAGCAACTGTTGCTTAGGATGTAAAATGCTCCTCTTGTTACTTCAGGGGTCTCTATGTTTTCCTGATTAAGAAGTCTAAACAAACAAAAGCTAAGGGAAATTGAATATGTGATAGAGCATTAAGTAAGGATTTTAACCAAACAAAATTCAATGGAATTGAAAGATGGCAATCTGATAGTATCTGTTTTAATAGTAGCATTCTGTATTGCAGTGATTAGCAGGTGAATATCTATTTTGCAGTAATTAGGAGAAAAAAAGACTTGTCACAGAATTTACTCTGCAGGTTCTCAGCCCCACATCATAAGGAGCAAAAGAATATAATTAACATTCCTGTGTGGAAAACAGTCTCTTGCCTCCTGCCACAAAAATCCCTCAGACTTCAGGCTCTTTAATGAAGAATGGGGACAAGTTGTGGTGGAAAAAATTTTGCAGCTGCATTTTGAACCTATTTCCAGTCCTTTTCTCCCACTTTACACAGCCTTCCCAGTAGTATTGTGGGCACTTCAGAAGACTGGGCACTAGACAGCATTTGCCTGCCTAAAGTTCCCTGAAGACCAGCAACAGTGAAAACACGAAAGAGAAATCCAAAGGAGAAAAGAGATGATTCCAAAAGTAAGCACCTCTTTAGAAATATGTGGTCAGTCTATATTTATGTCCCTGAAGGTAATCAGATCAGACATAAGAATTATGCTGATCTCTACATGGATCCTTTGTGTCTCCTTAAGGCTGATAACTCACATCTCAAAGAACCTTGACAAACAGAAGTGATTGACACTATCCTCATTCAGACCTGATGTGCCTCAACCATTTTTCCATAATTTAATTTTGTATGCATGACCTGAGTTCTTCTACAATGTGTTGTTCAGAGAATTCATATGGCTTTGCACACCTGATTAATTACTTAACTAATCCAGCTTTTTTTTCCACTTTGAAAATCAGAACCTCAAGTAAATTCCTCTATGCAGACTGCTGCATTCAAATGCTTATTTAAACTTTAATATGAATGGAGATGTAAGACTAAACTATAACTTATATTGTCTGTTTTCTTAATTTGATATTGATATAAAAGCAAAGAAAATAAAACAAAGGGAGAATGGGGTGATTGAGTTGTCCAAAACATAGTACAAATCAGAAAGGAAGAAATGCCAGGTTCTTGGGTGGGTGAGACCCAAAACTGCCCATGTCTCCATAGCCTTATCACCTTTCCACAGTCTTCTGTATGTCCATGTATATGTGTATGTGCATATATTTATAGCTGCAAATGATTAAATTACGCAGTTCAGATATTTCATTTATCTTGTGCCCCTGAAAATGTTCCTTCTAGTGTAGAATTTTTGCCAACAAAGTGTTTTCATACCTACATCTTCTTTCACATCGACTGTCTGTGGAACCCAGAAAATCAGTATATTTTCTGCATTTCTAGACTCATTATTTAAATTTGTATATTTGTTTTAGAATTTAATTCTGATATCTGGATTAGTTCAGTCCTCCCACAGGATTTCTAATAGAACTTCAAAATATCAATTAGTTAAAATGTTCCTATTGATAGATGTCGATTTTTTTGTGCCATGCATCGGCAGCAGTCAATTTACAATACCACAGAGAGATTTGTTAAACCAGATCCTCCACGCAGACTCAATTTGATGGTCTTTAGCCGGAAGATCTAGTAATTTAAATAATCAAGAGCAACAGAAGGTGAGGGAGAAGCGTGGGAAGTGTCCCACCTTACAAAGACCGGTAGAGGGGCGGAGTGCTGGATTCACGGCACAACCAGACTAAGCACAGCCAAGCCAGGGGCCTCGCTGCTGACTTACAGGCAGCAGTCAGAAAGGAAGCCCACAGAAGCCAGGTCAGCCTGCCTGAGATCTGAGGCTGCTACGAGCATCTTCCCATGGATTAACGGGGAGCCAAAGGAAACTGTGCTCCCAGACACAGAGGTTTCCTTGGCGAGCTGGAATCCTTTAAAGCTACATGACTGCTAAAAGATGCTGATAGCTCCAAGGGTTCAGCACAGTCCTAAATCTCATGGAAACAAAGTTGCCAGATGGCTTTACGAATAGGGTCCCACGCTCCACCTTTCAACTATTTCTGACTGCCATAATGTTTACAGCAAAAACAATTTCCTGGTCTTCTTTTGCCCCTGAGCAGTCCCTCTCCCACTCCCCATTCCTCCTGACCTTGTCAGACCTGCTTTAACTCCACTGATCTCATAGTTCCCTATCCCTGCTCACCCATCCCAGGGGTTCAGCTCCGGGACTGCTCAGGGACTGGGCACAGAGCCCTCTGGGCTCCCCTGGAGTGGCACCCATGGCAGACGCTGTCGGGAAACATTGAATGCTGTGCAGATTCCGTGCTTCCCAGAAGTCAAATGCAGCACCCACGCAGCACCTGCAGCCTTTTCAGGCCCAGGTAACCAACAGGTCTTTCTCTCCCTCAGCATTCGCCCTGCCAGCCCCGTGTTGTGCAAATGTTTCTGCGCTCACAGGTAAAAATCCCCACTGAGGTCCCATTTCACAGTCACCCCCCTGCGCAGAGCTGCCGCCACCTCCTCCAACATCTTGGAGTAGTAAACCATTTGTTTAATCTCTTTGCTTTTCCCTGACTGCCAGTAATGAAATGCTGCTCTTTCTGAAATAATTTCCTGACTATTTGCTGAGATTCATCTCCGACATTTCATTAAATATGATCATTTAACTGTACAAGTACAAATGTATTTTTAATTTAGCTTACTGCAGATATTATAGATGTGGGGAAATGAATTCACATTGCTCTAGGACAAATATATCATTCACATATGAATGCCACAAAAGAACAAATTATTAAAAATTACTGAAACTTCCACAAAGATTTATACTTAACATTTCCACTTTCAATCTCAGTGCCAGGGAAACGTATAGCTTGTCACTATATCACACATGATATTTTGAAGAATGTTTGGAAGATTTCCCTGGGAATCTTTATCAACATTTCCGTCTTGGATTTCATGTCAAGGAGCAAAATCTGCTTTTGGGGATGAAGCTGAATTCAGCTGGGGTTTGTTTGGGAAAACTTGGCTTATCAATAGACTTTCATCAAAAAGTTCCCTGACCACACATAAAAAGAGATATTACTTTAATGAAAACAAACCCAAAAGAAAAGAGATAAATTAAATATTGATTAATTTATCCAGTGCATCTTCTATCCATAATGTTATGTCAACTATATGTTTATAAACCAGCAGACAAGGTTAGAAAAGAGAGAGATGATTAAAAATTAACCCCAAGTTTGTCACAAAGAGAGATTATTTGGACCTCACTCTGTGTTTCAAATATTTTTGAATTTCAAGAGAAGATGGAAGTGAACTGCTTTGGGTTAAATTGCTTGGATTTTTTCACCTTTTTTTCACATTGTTTAAGAAGAAGGTAAAAGTTATTATCAATATACTGTGTGTTTTAATATTAAAAGTTATATATATTAAAACTCCTATATTAGCAAAACTTCCAAACATCCAGTTTTGAAGAATAAGGAGTATATTGTGCCAATTTCTACATAAAGGGGAGAAAAAGAAGGCAAACTCTTATCCTGTATATCACAATTTGCCTTTTAGAAGATAAATAACTTATGAATAAGTTGATAAATAGCAGCAGTTTACTCAACACTTTAAAGTGGTTCAGTGAAATTTTTACAATGTATTTCAGTCTGTCCTGGCCTTGATGACAGGTCTACAAGCCTATTTGAATCTTGGGCCATCATTTCCATACAGTATGAGGAGCTCTGGATTATGACCCTTATGTTTATACATAAGAGGAATAGTACCAATACACAAGAAATTAAAAATTATATGCTGGGATTTACATATTATCATGTTCTGCCATGAAATGTAACATTTTCTTAACTGTATTCCATGAATCTCTCTTTTTTTTTTCCTATATCTATTTTTAAAATGTATTAGTATTTTGGACATAATTTCTCTACTTTCACAAGAAACAACCTTAAAATACATAATGCTTCTGATGTCTTTTCTATGCTTGAAACATCTTGAATTGCAGGGTGGTGTCCCCTTTGTGACTCAGAGTTTCTAGATCACCTCTTCACAAACTGAAGGCCATTATTTCATTGAAAAGCTGGTCTCATTGGCTTACAAGTGTGTGTGACAGGTGTCTGAAATTAATTTTGAAAAATTAGTTCAAGATGAGCCTCTCAAAATCTTCTTGCAAGTAGACCAGAACCATATGCCTTTTTTCCAGTTAATTTTATAGTCAGCTCACTGTGAAGTGAGTTTAGAATGGTGCACATAATGTCTATTTTATTTTGGTATATATCTGTGAGGAGACTGGAGGTAAAAGTTGGTCTGAATTCATGTCAGCCTAGTTCAGCACATTTGAAATTAATTTACTCAGTTCTTCACTGTTTCCCAGAGGACACTTAGGCATGTCCCACAGAAGGGCACTTTGCTGACATCTGTGTGGGAGAGGACAAAATTTATAGTTGCTGAGAGATGATATTGCTTCAGTATTAAGGAAAATGGCAGAGCTGGGAAACAGGCCTTCCCTCAGAATGGTGAGAAGCCACATGAGGAGACACAGGGGCCTTGGATTTTGAGAGCTAGTGAAGTGAAAACAGTTCCCACTGACTGGTCTTGTGTCTGCCAGTCTCCTTGTGAAACCTTCATCTCATTCTTTCTAGTCCTGTGTGCTGGATGATGGGATGGGATGCTGACACTGCTTGTGGATGGGGCCAGAGACCAGGAGTGCAATTCCTACCTCCACTCCTTACCTGCTGGATGAGCTGAGAAAATCCTTTCACCTAGTTTCAGCCCTTGTCACGTCACCCAAATTTTTCTAGAATATACTTTACAATTACAAATGCAGCAAAACAGCCCCTTGAAGCAGTCTCCCCATTTTCTGATGAAGAACACATTGCTATAAAAATACAAGAAACCTCTGACAAGTGTCTCAGTTGCTCAGCTGTGGTCACATTGGAAAAAGTATGCCTGGGAACAAAACTACCAGCATGTACAAAACAACAAAGAAAGGCATTGTCCATAACAGTGCAATTGCTGAGTCATTTCAGCAGTTTTTCCCTCATATTTTCTGTATTATTTATGCTCTGTGTATCTGTAGTCTGATTTCTGTTTTGGTTGTTCAAAAACACTTAAAAGTCTGGCCCCGGGTGTTTACAAAAACTCCTGCGGAGTTCAGTCACAATTTAACAGGAAAAGCACAGAGGAGGAACTTAGTAAGCAACCTAGGTTTCACCTCAACTTTATTTTACTACACTTCTCCCCTGAGAAACCATCAATCATAAAACCACATCTCATTGGAGTGTCCTCCCAGCCTTTACCTGACATGGAAAATAGGTGTCTTGCCCAACGTTACAAAGAGATGCTTGAAGGGTCCTCCCATGGATTTCATCAACTGCACATGGGTGTCCACATCAGCTGGAACAAGGACCACAGCTGCACAACTGATCACACTCCTCTTGTCTGAGAGGTCAAATACCAATAATATTGACATGACGGGAATTCGAGGTAGTGCTTAATGAAGACAGGATCCCTACACTTTAACTAAGGCACCTCTTCTAGGGGATATTTGCCAGAGTCACTAGTTCTGTGGGTAGCTGAGAGAACAAGTAATGTAGCCAAGTGGCAAATGTGTAAGCCAACATGAGTAAATATTTGTATCACACCAGTGGATGGTCCTGGCCAGCAATAGGACCATGGTTTCCAGTTTGAAAAAATAACTGAATAAGGGGAAACCAGAATAATCATGCTGTGATAAATTAGGTTTGTGATTAGAAAGACTGTAATTCCTGAGTAGTGGAAATAGCAGATGCTTGAGGAAATGCCAAGTTAAGGGAGTTAAGTACCAAATCTCATTGAATTCCAACTTCCATGTTAGTTATCTAATTGTACTGCAATAAGAAAGCTGCTTTAAAGGCCCTACAGCATTTTTTCACACCAGTAACTTTTGACAAAGTTTACTTGGGAATTTTTTATCCCCTTTTTATCCCCAAGGACCTTCTTTTCAGAGCAGTGAAGGAGAAACCCTCTGCCTCAGTTTTGCCACGGTTTCTGTGACTTGTTAGTGTTACACTGTTTTTTTCCCAGTGCCAGCTTATTTCCAATAACAGCAAGCATTCCGCAGTATTCTAATCTGTTCCAGGATACATGGAATAGAAGGAAGCAGAGGCGGCTTTTAAAGTTTGTATTTTTTTTTTTCCTTAGGATGGAGCTAGTGGAAGAATTGTCTTGATATTTGACCAAGCAAATTACGCCAGCCAGTAGGTGCTTTAATTTGTATGCCTGAGGCTTAAACAATGCCACATCCACTTAGGGACCTGAGCATTACTGTTCTGCTCCTGTTACAGTTTGTGATATCGGATTGTGCTCCTGTGGATGCATGTCTGTAAGTCCTACTGGCTACACGTGTGCCTATGGGTGTATTTCTAGCACAGGGATGGGAGATGAAAAATAAATCTAAAGATTATGAGGAAGCAGTGATTTTTGTAATTTAAATAAAATGACCCACTGGTACATGCTTTTGGACCAAACAAACAAAGATGTCACAAAAAATCAAAAGTTTAGGGCCTGTAATTCCTACTAATACAAAATGATCTTGAATGCAGGATGTCAAAAGCTTTAAAATTGATGGGAGAACAGCCCTAGATCAGCATGACATAGCAAATAACCAGTTGAAGTGCTGAGCTAAATAAGCCACACTAAGATGTAGGAGACCTTATTTATTTTTTTTTTTAATAAATTAGCATCTATAGTTTTTCCTGTCAGGATATGTCTCCTAAAATGTCCCCTATAATTTTTTTTATGGATTTGCATCATGTAAGCATATTTTAATGAGATAGGTCATTTAATTACGTTTGTTTCAAGCACATCATGCATGTTCTGAGTGTTCTGATTATCAGCTGCAGCATCCCAGCAGCATGTAAGTTACTCCCAGTGCTCAGTTATCTTCTACAAAAAGTTTTCACCACAAAGTCTCTTACCTGCTGAGGGTAGCACTAACTGTATATTTTTGCATCTGCAATTAATGCCCTGCCCCAGTGCTGTCATTGTTATTACTATGTGACTGCAGGTTTGCAGAACTTGGGAAAGAGCAATAAGCACCAAATTCATCAAGGCCAAATATTTTCATTCTCCTTGCCCTATGTAAACGTGTTTGTTCTCTACTTGATAACAAGTACTGAACAAAACTTATTATGGACTTATTGCCAACAAGTGTCATGGTATTTTGTGTTATCAAAGCAGAACAATAACAATCATAAATATTTCCATAATGTTGCCTCTACAGAAATGAGGAAATCTTTAGACAGATAAAATACAGACCTGAATGCAGGAGATGAGTTCTGTTAGTACCTCTGCTGCAGATATCTTCTGTCACTATGTTTGACTGAGTCACTGTTTGAATGCAGATTTGTCCTTTTGTAAAATGGGAATATTGCCATTTGCAGATGTAGGTATTTTCTACATCTTGAAGGAGCTCTCTGACTGGGATGCTGTGAAACTCCATGTACTGAGATATTTTAAGCCTCTTGTCATTTAAAAGTGTGCAAGTGAAGTTCCTGTGGAAATTTGATTTAAATTTATGCCAAGCAAAGTTTTTTAGATGCAGTGCTGATTTTCTACTCAGAGGCCATGGGTTTGTCTGTGCTTCACACTGACCCTTAATAATGGTTGCAGTTAAGACAGCGACAGCAGCATAATAACAATATTGGAATAGTTCAGCTTATTCTGCCCTGACACATAAAATACTGTCGAGTTCAGATAATTAGACTCCATTGCCTTTTACAGTCACTGAACAGACCATCACACAGACATGGCTCCCATGATTTAGTTATAAGTGATCCATTAGTCCATATAAGCATAATTTCAAGAGCAGAAGCCTAATGATGATGGTAAGAATGGTAACAGCAACAAGACAGTTAAAAGAAGAAGGACTTGCTTGTCAGGAAGAAATATGAATGCATTGCTCATAGTCAACAATATCTGCCCAAAAAATGCCAGTATTTTAATTAACTATGCCCTAAGTGGAAATGGAGAATTCTCTGTCCCAACTGGCCAAGCTACCACGGAGTTAAAGCCAAAAGTAATTATAAAGACAGTGGAAAATCAAGTGGCTGGCACTGCATTTCTCACCAAGGCCTTCATCTCCTGACTGTAAGAGCTGCACACACACTAGATCACACCCAAGCTTTGGGGAACCCAAGCAGCGAGGAGAGGACAGATGCTCTCAGAATTTGAACACACTGCCTTGCCACAAGTCTTTGTCCTGTGTGGGTGATAAAGCCTCTCTAGATGTGACCTACTATATCATAAAGCAAGGGAGTTTAAACTCTAGTAAAATTAAATCAATAATTTCATTAAGAAATTGGTGAGAAGAAATACATGATACTAACCACGACTCTAGGTTAAACATTAGCAAGGAGTGCTGTATCACCTTGGGTGCAAAAATAAATATATTAGAGAGAACTCTATTTTGTCTAGAAAAATAGCACTTATACTTTGCCACAGAACCGAGCTGAAAAGCAAGTAATCACCAGCTAAAGTGAAAGTTTTAAACCATCATCAAAGATCTGAATCTTCAGTGGTTTTGCATGCCCCTCCTTATTTTAGAAGGCTCTGAAATAAAATTCTGAGCAAAATCACCTTATTTTTGTGAACAGCCTCCGGTAAAACAACAGCAAAGATACTTGTAAACCTATTTAACATTATATAGCAAGTACCCTTCAGGTCCTGCATAACAAGTCAACAGGTAAATTATAATGACAGAGTCATTTTAAGGGGCATATTTTTGGTGTTTTCACTTTGGTGCATTTTTCTTCTTGTCATCTTTTTAAAAAGTCTATCATCCACTATTTTCAATCTTTTACTTATTTTTAGCTTTTAAGTCTTTTATTTTTACAGCAATACACACAAATACTTTCTGCATATATACTGCTCTTGCATAAGACGTGAGCAGATCTTTTTGTTATGCCTTTCTTGAAATAAAAAAGTAAAATGTAAAGTATTATTTAAAGAATCACACAGTCTCATCCACTGCTGCAGTAACTTTATTTTGTCCATCCAGCTCCATGTTTCCAACAGAAATCTTGTTTAATGCAAGCTGGAATAATATATTAATTCCACTAATGGGTAGCTGTGTTTAACTGAAAAAATAGCCTGACCTAAATTTGCTAAACTGCTCCCGGAGCAGGGGATAAGTGAAGCTGAAACAGAAGAATGGAGCTCAGAAGACAATTCTACCCCAGTGTTTTTGCATTCTATCTTGGCAACTTCAGGCAAGCCATATAAGCCCTTTTCCCTCTTTCTAAACATCTTCAAACTGTTAACTCAAACTGATGTCAAGCTTCATCACCAAGGTGATGTTAAATGTTTTGGAACCCACTAGCATTGCTTTTCGAGTGAGTCTTCCCATTGTAGAACAAAATTGTGACACGATGGGAAATCTGTCTATCTGCATCGTATGGATTCTAATTTTACTGTGAAATTGCTCTATCATCAAACATATCAGTGTAACTGGGATCTACTATACACTACCTGTGCTGTATCATACATTGATCTGCCTTGGAAAATACTGCATTTTGAATATCAGTCATCTTTTATTGAAATGCACACTCAGTGTAATAACTGGTTGAAGTAAAGAACGTAATCCATCCAATCTTTTTGTGAGAGGAAGAATTATAGACTACAAAACTTCTTGTAGAAAACACAAGTATTGGGTGTGAAACTCACGCAGCAAGACTGGAAGCTCATGCCAAGTGAGAGGACGAGAGGAAAATATCCTTGTTATAGGGAAAGACTTTTAAAATTAGGAAGAAGCTACAGCAGAGCAAGTTTGCTTAGAAGAGAGATTAAAACAGAGACTTAATGGTCCCAAAAATGCTGTGTTGATAAAGGGATTCAGGACTGGACTGACCTAAAAAACCTTGTGGAATTAATGAAAAAATTAAGGCATGAAATCTGTATAGAGTTTATTGCTGTATTCAGATTTGAATTTTTTATTTATATAAGGACAGAATAACTAGGTTTAAGATTTTATGCAAGTGTGTGTCATATCATTTACTACTGTTTGTCTTTGAAGGGTTAAATTAGAAATGCAGAATGCCTGCTGTGTACTCACTCAGTGAAAGAGTAATTAAGCTATTGGGCAAATAACATCTATCTGAAAGACCTGAAGCACTCAGAGCCAATGTGTCAATTTTTGTGGTGAGGAATAGCAGGACTATGTGCCAGATACATGACTTGAATGCAGAAGAAAATGTTTAAAACATAATAGCCCAGCCTAAAACACAAAGCCTAAACCAACAATATTCACTTATCTAGCCACAACTCAACTGAGAAAATTTAAAGGGAAAAGTTACAAAGTAAGTAAATGTATGCTGTACAAATCTTGAGTTCATATTGCAATCCACCTTGATCTAGTTCCTTGCTGCACTTGGTTATATTGTTCTTGTGTCTTGTTCTAGCCAAAGCACTTTAAGTAAAGCAAAGATGGAAAATCTTTTCCGTCCAACATAAAGAAAAAATTATTTTAAAAGAAACAAAAATTATTTCCTTGGTATAAATACCAGACCAAAATTTTGTCATTCTCTTAGTTTTATTTTAGGCTTCCTACACAGATACTGTGCACTTGATACGCACATGGGTTTAAAAGCTTGATCTAACAGCAAGGACAATAACAGGAGAGCACTTCATAGGCCTGGATAGGCTACAGCTACACTACCACATATGAACTGGGGAATAAATAGGAACCCAGCAGAAGCAAAGGAACCTACTTCCCATAACCATGGGAACAGACTATTCCTATGCAATTTATATTATATGTAGCTTAGATCAAGGTGAGAATTCCTGAGCCTGTTTTCTGGCCAAGGAGAAACTTTTCCTCACTTTCAGTTCCCACAGTAAACACAAGGTTCTGCACTCATCCTATCAGACATTCTGCCCTCTGGAGCACAGGATGCTCAAGGTCCTATCTAGATATGCAAACACACAAGACAGGTTTTCTGTTGAATTAGCCTGGCTACATTATACGGAGTTTATGCAAGCTTTATTTTTTGTGAATGTTGTATTAGGCTAAGGGAGATCAGCTGCTAGTTTAGAGCAAAAGTTTGAATGAAGCAGGCAGACAGTATGTAATTTGGCAGAAACCCCAGCAGTATGAAATTAATACATCCAAATACTTTTACGTCATTTAAATTGCTGGAGTGAGATTATCCCAGCTCAGAGCTTTAAATCCCATAGCCAAAAAGTTTTTGATGTGGAATTAGTGCCCTATTGTTAGATTGACCGTGGCCACAAATTTATTCAGCGAATATCTTTTCTTCTCTGGGCTGCTGGCTCAATGTAGAGCTGAAGGGCGAACACCACCTCAGCACATCCACACACATTGAAGTGTCTACTTTAAGGCAACCAGTGTTTCTTGTGAGGTTGTTGGTTTGGGGTTTGTTTTTTTTTTTTTCAGAGGAGCCTTTCATTTGTCTCAGCTTATCATAGGGTTTTGCTGAATCTCAGGTGCTGCCAATATTTCTGTTAATGTCTAAAGAAGGGGAGAAGCTGTGTGTGCAATAATAACAACGATTTTGTGCTGTTAATTGGAAAAAGTTTGTCAAGTGGCTGCTAGTGATCTTTTTTTTTAAAATCTTTCTTCCAGATGGCTGAAGTATCATCACTCTCCCAAGAGTTATTATGCTGTAGATGAAACTTTGTTATTTTTGATCATAAATTCATTGTAAAGGAGATTATTTTAGTCTTGTACAACTCCAGGTGTATTGTCTGTGATTAAAATAGCATTGATAACAATAATAATCATTCAGCAGCATGGAGAGAAGTTTGTTCCTACCAGAGAAAAGTCAGGAAAGTCAGAAAATGAAAGCTGATAATATTTGGATTTATTAAATTCACTCAGATTTACTGGATGCAAAAAGATGCAGCCCTGTACTGTACTCAGACAGCTAGCAAGTCAGATGGAGACAGACTGCCAGATGCAATCAGCTGCAGTGGAATCAGACCCAGCAACCTGACTTTTCTTTTTCTTTGCCTTCTCCTCAACATTAGCCAAAATTTTCAGAGTCACTAATATCTGCAGTCTTCCCCAGCCCAATGTAGGAAAAGTTTAAATTTGTCATAGTTTTATTAACAATTAATTTAAGAGCAGAACTATACCTTTAGTTCAGTCAAATAATAAACATATAGCACTAGGAAAACTGTTTTAAGGGGTATTAACCTTATTTCCTCAGGTAATTTTATTTATATATATATCTTTGATTGAACTTGATAGCCGCCACACTGGCAGTTCTCACTGGAGAACTCCCAGTGTGAGATGCAAATCATGTAGGAGCACAGAACATTTAAGGGAAATATTAGAACACATAAGGGATTACTGCTTAGTTGCTAGTTTATATGGATAAGTGAATCTTGCAGAGTTCATGATTTTGAAAAATCTACCAAGCTCATGGCCTGGCTGTGCCATTCCATGTACACTTAACACTTCCACGGACTTCACTAAACCCTAGTGTTCCTGCGAGTTTCACAAGTAGTGTCCTATTGTATGAAGTCTTCCACCATCATAAGAATCATGTCCACCTCTACAATTTTCAGCTTGAGGGTAGTTAAACAGTGAGAAATAGAATTTTCCAGTTCTTAAGCCTCATTAAGGCTCTGGTTCTGCAGTGCATTACCCACACAGAGAATCACTGAATCCAGTGTGTTTTCTACAGATATCAGCACATGCTCTGAAACCATTTTTAACAAGAGGAAAAGTTGCAGCAGAACTGGCAATTCTCCTATCACAACCTGTCAGCTACATAGCAGAGAAAAAAATTGTTGATTAAAACCCACTTTGCAATAATGTAATTAAACTCCATTCTTAGATTGAAGAAAACATATATTCAAGCCTTTGAAGTTTTGAATTATTTGTTTTGCATGCCACATTGACTTCCTGACCATGCATTTGTTAGTAATAAATTTTAAGAATATTCAAGTAAAATGCACCAACATTCTCTTTTTCCCTGACTCAGACTAAAGAAATGTCAAAAGCGTTGGTGCAAATGGTCAACACAAGACTGAGTCAATGACAGACTTTTGGAGTTGTTCTGGTTTCACCCAGATTATTCAGCTTTGCCTTCTAAGATAAGTATGAAAGGACTCTACATTATTTAAAAGTAAATATGTGGATGTTACCAAACCAATCCAAAACAGGGTTTCATCCTTCATTTGTAATTAGAACTCATAGGTTGGTGTTAAAAGTCTGATTAAACAAAAATTTAATGATTTACATCTACTGATTTGCTATAAGATTTATGAGGCTTTTTATTGTGTTCTAGATTGCAATAATAGACAGATTAGATCTGAAGACAGGAATTTCCCAAATAAGATAAGCAATTGTTAACCTTAAAGGAAAGGTAAAATAATTGATCCCCTGCATCACCTCCTTACTAACAATAAAGAAGAGTGAATAGGAAGAGACAATTACTCTTTTCTGAACTACTAAAGAAACAGATTGTGCACAGCAGTTGCACTAGATGGCTCTGGCAACCACTTTCACTAGTGAGAAAAAGATACACCTTTCAGATTTTGGCAGGGTATACCAGCCTTGGGGTACATTGTAAAGGCTAATCAGCCAGTCTGACAGGGAGCTGAGATGTTAAATCAGCTAAGAAGGATACTTATTAACTATAATCTTAGTAATACATTTTCTTACTTCATCTATTTGTAATTTTATTCTATTATTTATAATGTGCATTATTTTGTAGCTAACTGTAGGTTTTTATCCTTAAACCTTTTCAAAGGATTTAAGGATCTGACAAACTACAAAGCACACCAGATTTTATCCCTGAAGTCAGACAGCTGACTTTGTTGTGCACCATATCTCAATACCTTTATCCATGTTTTCCAAAGAGTATCAGAGTGCTGAACTTCTAATTTTGCCTAGCTGACAAAAGATAGTTTTAAGGGCAAGTGAAAGAAACTTCACCAGTGGCCTGTGTAAGATAAATGTTTCCTCATTCTCTCAAAGAGTTCTGGAAACTGTCTGAACTTCAGGGTCCTTATACCATCATAGAACATAGTATATATTATAAAATTCAGTAGTATGTAGCTCCATGGAAAAACAATCACAAAGCATTTTGTGTTTAATAATCTATTGTTTACTGATGCTTTGAACAGCTGTTTTAAAAACAGTACTGAAATTACAGTACTAATATGACAAGGTTGCTGGGATTTTTTGTGATCAGAGGGCCCTTTATTCCTCCATTATTAGCAATAGCTGCAAGTACCAACACAGGCATTTTGTTTCGTAACAATAATCACAATAACACACATTTAAAATCTTCCCCTTACTGAAATTTGAAGTCTTGTTCACAAACACATTCTTGTCATGAAATCTCGCTCTTCCTCAGTAACCACAGTTAGGATCAGTGTAAGAATCTCTGCTGACATGGCCTGCAAGAAATTATGTCCTTTGGTCTCCCTCACACACCTGCATGCAACGTATTTGCAGCTGAGCTGTGGAGCAGCACGAGGCATTTCCTCATCTGTTCACCTGTCTGAAGCTGCATCAATGTGACATCTCAGCCTCCTGAAAGATATGTCTCTATGCCTTTTGCTTCTTTCTTTGATAATGTTGATGAAGTGTCTTTCTTGTATGTGCATTGGAATAAAAACGAAACAGAGGAGAGAATGTGGCAGTTCAAAGGTGCAGCACAGCTGGATACATCTGTCCTTGTAGGGAAGGCAGAGAGCAGAGATGTGCTTGTCCTTCCTTTCCTGCAGATCTCAAGCAAAGTTTAAGATGAAAAGCAAGAGTGAGAAAAAGTAGCAATTTACAGGGGCTGGGACACTTCCATCACCAGATTCAAGTGCTCCTTCTTCTTCAATATCTTAATTCCAGCCATACAAAAATAAGTCATAGAACTTGTTTTACATTAATTTGAGCAACACATTTTTAAATCTGTGTTTTTCAATCTTGATAAGCAGTTTACTACAAAATATACTCACACTAGGTTGCATTTGCCATAGAAAATGTTGTAAAGGAGATGCACAGAGAACTGGACTTACTGAGACCGAGGTCCCTCTCTTCTCTTCCATTAGCTCCCAACCAGCAGCCTTCTCTGGTTTGTGCTAAATGAAAACAGAGAAGGGGTGACTTTAGAGACTCACAAGTGGCTTTTGCTACTTAATTCATTGGCAGAAAGTCACCATACGTATCAGCAGGAACACAAACAGAAAGACAAAAGGGGGAGAAAGCATGAATCAGATGATTGGAGAGGCCCATCAAGGAGAGAAAAGAAAGAGAAATAATAGCTAGGAAGTTTTCTTGGTGCATTTCCAACTTAGACACATGCATGGAGCTACCGAAGACGGAGATGACAACCAATAATAATGCTTTGCTAGAGAGGCAGGTCTAGGTCACGGCTGCATTCATGCTGGTCAGATCTGATTGCCTGTGACAAACAGTGCTGAGTAATTGCTCTAATCACTCCGGTAGGCATTGTACCTTGGCCCAACAAAGGGATGATGCAATAGCAGCTTCAGAAGCCTGCTGGCCCTTCAACCTGACATTTCTGACAGCATCGCATTTGTTTTAATGGGAGGGTTATTTGGAGTTGCTGCTGTTCAACAGGGGAAAGCCCAATGAGTATTCCTAAGTTGGCCAGAGATAAGGGCCTCATTAAAGAGCTCAGGAGTACTTATTTGCAGGTTGACTTGCTGTGATGATCAGTTGGTGGAAAGCTATAACAACGAGAAGCACAAAAACATGTCATAGAGCATTGGCTGCAGGTTTGTGTCTCTCAAGAGCAGCAAACAATTAGGGTGGTGTGTCGTCAAAACTTTCACATCAACGAAGCAACACATTTCCTTTAAATGAGACAAAGTCAAATCTGCTTAAAGGAAACCAGAACTGGAATGCTCTTCTGATGTGCAAGCCACTTCAGGACGCCAGACTGTTTGAGAAGAGTATTGGGTGAAAGACCCCACTAGGAATCTCTAGTTCTTTCCCATAATTCCTGTTTTTTTCCTACTTCCTGTCAAATAAGTCTCTGCTTATGGCAACAAAGTTTTGTGAAATCTGGTCTCCCTTCTAAAGCAGAAGAAGCAGACTGAGATATCTCCATCTTCCCTTTTACAGGATGTCTTAAGAATGACTGCTGTGTAGAAAGGAGCAGTCTCTGTTTGCCTGGTTATAAATGGGTGCTTCTTTTCATAAACTCTTCAGACACTCCACTTCCTAATCATCTGCTGCATCTGGAAGCTGTGTGTGTTTGGGGCTCTCCTTGTTCAGAGCAAATCTGATGCACACATTAAGTGCCCACGATGTACTTGAGTATCTGGTTTGCTCACTGCCACAAGAGCATCTGCCTCACAAACAGTATGCGCTGCGTGATTTTATTGCCCACTCTGTCAGTATCAAAAGCAAACACTGCTTTGCTGGGATGCACTCCCAAGTATCTCATCTGTAAGTACTAAGTGAATTGTCATTGAAATCTACAGCATAGCCTTCTATTACGAGAGCTAAAATGTTTAACACATGGGTGAGTCCCCTCTGGGGGACTAACACTTGGCAGAGCTGGCCTCCCTTAATAACATGTTGTTCTCCAGTGGAATTACTACTATAGATAATACTAAGTGGATGTAAGTGAAAGGCACGCTGGTAAATACTTTGTTTATTTTTACTTACTTCTGTGTGTGTGCACACATGCAGCAGCATGTGTCGGTAGGGAGTTCAGGCTGCTTGACCTTCAGAAAATAGGTGGAGCTGCAAATTCAGCAGCACAGTTGTTTGCACTGCTTTAAGCATTCATTCCCCTGTAATGGAGGAATTCCAGAGCTGAGCCTCAGGGCAAGTTTATAGTTTATATCACCTAGCTGCTGCCAGGCAGTGGAAGCTGTGATTCAACTTATATTTAAAATGCATTTTTGTCTTAATTATTTGGTATTAACTTAGGTTGTCAGCATTTTGCAGGAGTGTGTGCATGTGGATGTGCACATGATAGTGTATGTGTGAGAGAAAAGAGGAAGACTTAGAGTGTGACTGAGCCTCAGCCCATTTAATGAGGGTTGTGGCTTCCTCCTTGGTGACCAGTGCACAGGAAAGCCATTATGTGCTTGGGAAGGTATCCACATTTGCCTCCTCTAAGGAAATTTTTTCCAGGAAAGATGAATTTGAACAGATTGGCCCACCCTGACTAGAGCTATAAATGAAGTGTGGAAGTGTGGAGAACAACCTGCAGGATCATTTTAGTAATATGACAGCAAAGGCATTGCTTGAGTGTCACACATATAAAGACATGCAGTTTTAGCCCATACTTTCTTCAAGGCTGACATAAATATCTCCATTAAATTAAACTTAAATTAAATTAAAGGTTGATCACCCAAAATACATCCTATTGAGGTAGTGAACTCGTACCATGGCTTGTCATTGGGATTCTTGGGCCACTGAAGCCTCTCCTGAGCTAACTTTTGAAATATTACTATCCTTGTATCCAGCTCCACTTAAATTTATTCAGGGTTACATGAGAGAAGGTTTTAATATTGGAAAATTATAAAAATTATGTGGCTGCTGTCATTCATTGATGTAAAAGGTAATTTATTTCTACTTATTGGTCCTATTTTTCTCCTCTTGTCATACCAGTATTAATAAGTGATTCTGCTTGCTTCCTTGAAGGTAGTCAGTTATATCCACAGTTGGTGGCCACAGATGCAGCTCCAGTGGCTTTGATTTGCAAAGCTGTGGATTTGGACCATGTTCTCAGTGGACCAATTCCAGATATACATGAAGGATAGAATCCAACCCAACAGGTATCCAGAACGGTTATAGTTTTAATTGTGGGAATTACTTGTGTAGGGACATTACACTGAAATTTGATTATAGCTGCTTCGACAAGTGTAACACTCAGAAGGAAAATCAATCCTGTTTCTGTAATGAAGAAAAACAAGTCATTTTCAAAAGGAAATATGATTATACATTCACAGCTTAGGTTGAAGAAACAGAAGGCAGCTTAATACAGTGCAGGCTTGCTCAGAGGGAATATCCACTCGCTGAGGCCAGCATAACAAGATTGGATTCCAGTTTAATGTGGTTGTGACTC
The DNA here is from genome assembly GCA_020086605.1 of Lanius collurio. Taxonomy (NCBI): domain Eukaryota; kingdom Metazoa; phylum Chordata; class Aves; order Passeriformes; family Laniidae; genus Lanius; species Lanius collurio. The sequence continues at coordinate 19,089,513 of JACBWW010000011.1, read as the reverse complement.
AAATCCCTTTGGAGAGTTTGTTTGACAATCTGACAAAGTTATCTCAAGAAAAATAGGTTAAAAAACATAAACTTGACTTCAGTAACTGCATTTCCTCTTCAGCATGTAGAGTATTTTGCCTGGAGGCCCCTGCAGCCTGAAGCCCCATAGGTAATACCACTTTGTGCCTTTACATAAACCAAAATGTTTTAGCAGGCATTTTGCTCCAAGAAAAGGTTTGCCATGTGATCTTAAAATGGGGAAATAAGGTCTTTCTGATCTCTATATATGAAAAAGAGAATATGAAGGAGATGAAGTGTTAACTGTTGTTACTGCAAGGACATGGGCTCATTTACAGTAATTTCTAACAACTGTTTTAGTTATATTTGAGTAGATGCCTACTTCCCTCATGATGTATTTCAGAAATGCCTGTTTAAAGTTGAATCCTCACACTTAGTGTCAAAGCAGAATGTGCTAAGTGAAAGTGAATGCACAGCACTGCTCTGCTTCCACAGATGGGAAATGGAGGCCCAGAGAAATGTGCCATGCTGCCTTTGGGGCTAATTGCTTAGTCACTGGCAGAGTCGAGTCACTCCCACACTGTCTTCGGGCACAGTCACAGAGTCACAATGGCAGTAATTGCAGCCTTCAAGATATTACAACTTCTAACTATTCATTACTGTCCTCAGTTGTCATTTACCATCTTTCAGCTGGTGGTTAGCAGCTCACAGTCGAGCCACCAGAACAGATTATGTAAATCCTAAAGATTCAAAGCCTAATCAGACAGGTCTTCTCAAGTCACCTTCATCTCCTAGGAGGAAAAAACTGAGAGAGTTGAGTTTGTTCTACCTGGAGGAAAGAAGGTTCCAGAGAGACCTTATTCTGGACTTTCAGTATATAAAGGGGGCCGATAAGAAACATGGAGACAGACTTTTCAGTAGGGCCTGTTCCAATAGAACAAGGACTAGTGGTTTTAAATTAAAAGAAGGTCAGTTTAGATTAGATATAAGAAAGAAATCTTTTATGATGTGGTTGGTGAAGCTCTGGAACCATTTGCCCAGAGAGATGGTGGATGCCCCATCTCTGGAAACATTGAAGGCCAAGCTGGACAGGATTCTGAGCTACCTGATCTAGCTGAAGATGCTGCTGGTTTTTGGCAGGAGGTTGGGCTTTACCAGTTTTAATGGACCCTTCTAACCTGAACTAGTCTATAATTCTACTGTCTTACCTCTGGTTTAGATTGAGCTGGATGAACTGAAGTACGCATGGCATGGGATATTTTTGGAACCACAAAATAGCATGGGTGGCTGGCCATAACTGTAGACTGTCCTGTCTCCAGGGTATCAGCTGAGGAGTACAGAGAACACAAGCTTCATGAGGTCTCTGAAACCAGCTGGAGATGACCGCAGCACAATGTTGCAGTGACCCAAGATGATGATAAACAATCAGGACAGGTCACAGGACGGAGGGAGAGGATACACACTGAAAGCTGAACAACTTTCACTCTGAATTCCTGCATGGCTCACTCAGATCATGAGCTGGGGCCCTTCCAAAGAGCATTGTTAAGTTCAGCATTGTCTTTATGCCTTTTAAGCTCCAAATTGATTCAGATCTAAATGCTGGGAGTTAAGAACTGCTATCTCTCAGATAGGTTAAGTCCCTTTGTCCTCAGTGTTCAGTAAACATCATTGGTTGGGTGAGCACCTTCCTGAAAAATATCTACAAAGTGATATTTGGGAACACTTCCTTTCAGAAGCTCTCCTCATATTCTGGATCTCCCCATATTTTAAGTATAACCTTCTGCCTGTGGTTATAGCTCTTCTCATAGACCCAAATGCCTCAGAGAACAAGAACCTGTCATTTCTTGGCATTATGGCGCTTGGTTTAATCAGCAGTGAGAAAAGATTTGGCAAAACAATTAGTTCTGTCCTCTATTCCCCCTTCCCTGCTCATGCAGCCCATCATGAAACACCATTCTCAGGGTATCACATCTGCACTTCTTTATCCCCAGCTTGTAGGAGGAAATGGACACTTCCAGAGGCAGAGACAACAATAGATCCATGTTGCCACCTACTGCATCCTGGAACCGCGATGCCCTGACACTTTTTGACATTAAAACAGTGCCTTGCTTGTGACATGGTGACTTTCTAGGGTCGTTCCTGTGGTAATAACAGCCACATAAGCAGAAGCTAACTTTCCTACCACACTGCAATAGGCCATCATCCCAAACTACACCTGAAACATGAGAACGAATGGCATGTGGGATAAGCTGCACTCTGGGCTATCTCAGGGCACCAGCTGACATAAGCACTATCTGATGTGCTGTGAATAATTCAACAGGAGTGCATGCCTGTCTGCACCAAATTTGTATTGCCAGGTGATCCAGTAGTGCATAAAACCAATCTTAGTGATCATCTGACCAAAGCCTAAATGTTCAATGTTTGGCTGTATCATTAATCTCACTGTGTGATTTTAGACAAGTCATTTTCTCTTCCCTGAAAATCACTTTCCCACAGCTGGAAAATGGGACATAAGAGGTTCCTGTATACCCATATCTCTTGGGGGCTTACTGTCCCACTGCAGGATGTAAGTAAATCCTGCTTGGTTAGAATGAGTGTTTGCAAAGAAATAGTAATCATAAAATAAAAAAAAAAAAAAAAAAAAAATGAGAGAAGTGAGAAGACAACAGTTGTGTTTTAAAGGTTGGTTGAAGGCTGTCTCCAAAAGAAACAGGCTTTCTTTTTTATCCAGAAAACAACTTTTAGAGAAATAAACTGTTTATCTGTCCATCCAGCAGATGCAATTAGTCCAAAGGAGTACTTTCTGAGGGCTGTACTCTGGAGCACAGAGATCAGCTTCAGCATTTGCAAATTCTGGTACTGTAAGAATCTTTCTGCTTCTGTAATTAATTAGATTAAACTGAAATAATATTTGTAGCTTTATCCATCTGTTCCTTACTCTGTTTTCAAATGGGTTCTTCCCTTTTTTACTGGACTGAAATATTTCCATGAAGAGTATTAGGTGATTTCACATAATATTAATCTGTGAATCATCATAAGGCTAAAAAGTAGATGTGTGGGAATAGTATGATGCAATTCATCTTTGTTCAGTCAAATTTTTATTTAAAAAATTTTAAAACACTGAGAGAAAATGGCATAATATGGATTAGAAGTCATTCTAAACCATACTTATTAGCTGTTTCAAAATTGTATGTTTTAACCTTTCAAAAGTAACTTATGCTAAAGTAGTGTGTAATGTTGAAGAAAGTATTGCATTTACTCCGACTGTTTTTCTCTCACTACCAATGTCTGCCATATGCTGCCACTGTTACTATTGCCCTTAATGATCAATGGGTTTGCCCATTTTTGGAAGAAAAGCAGTTTAAACATTATGGGCTAGATTCAGTCATGTGCTTGAACACCTCAAATCTGTCTAAAGCCTGCTTTTAGCACATATATAATTTGTTCCTTTGCTTCCTCTTTAAAAAATGTATATCCCTGGTGCACAAAATGGGGACTGACTGTAACAGAATTAGTCCCCAGTTTAACAAAGCTGTTAAGGTTAAGAATGTTCAAGTGTGTAAGTAATCAATAAACTCAACTCCCGGGACATGAAATAAGTATGTGAATACACAGCTCCCTGGATACATGCCTTGACGCGGCTCAGGAGCGGGAAGTCTTCTTCATAAAGCTGATCCCAGAGCTGCTGAAGACATGGGAACTGCAAACTAAAGTAGACACCCGTGTACTGAACAATCTTCTCTCTAACACGAGGGCTCCAGAGTTTAGCTGTCATGCTTTGCCCATCATCATAGTACCTGAGCACATTTGGAAAGTTAAGGCAACCATTTTACACTAGATTTAAAGATTAAAAATGTCTACACTTAAGTTTTTGACCATGGAAATTTACTTACATTACTTTTTGGCCACAGAGGGAGCACATATTTCCTTACACTCCCACCTAAAAGTTGACGATTTCAAAAAACCCCAGGCCTAGAAAACTTGAAGGAAATGTATTGTTCAAATCAAGGTTAAATTTATAATGCGCTTTGATCTTCTAGTAAAAAGTAACAAATTAAGAACATTATCCTATGCCTACCACAGATTTAAAAACATTAAAAATTGAGAAACTCCTTTTACTCATGAGGATCTAACATCTTTTACTATTGTGCAGGATTATTTCTTAATTAATATCACATTTACTAGCATTTTATCCAGCAAAGGTTTAAATGTCTCAAAGAAGATACTTTACAGTTTATATCATTCTGTCAGTGCTGAGATAATGGTGTTACTGGTGCTGCATAAAAACCACTAAATAAGTATTAAAACTAAGTGGAAATGTTCTTGCCATTTCCAATGAGAAACAGTCTGCCACATGTTCTTCCCCGTGTCTGAATTTGAGCTGGCATTTAAGGTTGTGAATTTTAGTAGATACTTGAGGTAAAATGGAGGGTAAGTCTCTGTCAAACTACTAAATAAATAAAAAACTGAATTGCCACCACCACACAAAACCCCTTTTTATTTCTGAATTATATTTACAGCAGATATTCTCAGATAACAAACCTGTCATAGAGGACAGTCAAAATCCCTTTTGTGAAAGCTGTGTGCCAAAGATTTTTTTTAAGTTAAACTGGTGCTTTTTTTATTTCTTTATTACAATGAAATTGTAAATCTTTTTCTTCTGTTTGTTTTTTTCCCCCTATACTTGTTTGCTTTAAAAATAATGGGTACAATCCTGTCCATCTTAAGCCCCTGGGAGATCTGCCAAGATATCAGTTATCTAGTGCAGCTTTCACACCATAACGTAAGTATTTTGGATGTTGAATTTTAAATAAAAACATCCTCCTTACAAATGCTTTTTAGACACTAAAATTAAACAAAATTAAAAAATCAAAACAGCCAAGGCTAAAAACCCTTTCTCTCCTAAACACTTGACATTTTTTGCTCCTGACTCTTCCAGTGCTATAATTTAAATACTTTTTTGACAGGCAAGACTGTACCTGAGCAGCAAACAAAAAATCCCTGCTTTCTTCTTATCTCCTTTTAAGAAATGCCTGTCAGACAGTCTTTACATGCATAAAAATAAATTTAAAAAAGCAAAAATATCTATTATCGGGTCATGATTAAGACTTCAATTAGTTGGCTTACTCAGTTAATTCACCTTTTAGTTAACGTTTCATTTTTGAGCCAGAGATATTGACTCATTCACTGAAGTTCCTAACAAGCAGTTCCATCCTATTCTTTGAAATAGAGGTTTTTCACTTTTCTTAAATTGTATTTCTTTCTATTTTCAGGGTATTTCAGTGTTTGCCTATGCAAATAGATTATAGACACTGTTGATTTAGATGACACTTCCATGCAAGCACCTAATGATACTCCCTTTTCCATCAGCTGGCAAGGCATTTCAAGAGCATTGAGGCAAGGCAAATTTAAGTTGTGACATAGTAATAGGAATTCTCGTGAAGAATAAAATGCTCAGTAAATGACAAAGGTATCTCTTGAGGAACAGCTGAAAGCCATCTATACTCAGGCATTTCTACAGCATAGGAAAAGCAGAATGAGACAAATTTATTGTTGTTATTTTTATTGATTAAACTTCACGTTAAATTTGATGTAAGTGTATTCAATGGCAGTGTAGTCTCTGGAACCTACTGTCTAATCCAACTAACTTGAGGATAAACTCACCATTTTACAGGTAATGTGTATTAAGCAGCTATTAGCTGTGACACACACAGTGATACAGCATAAGAAAATTTGCGGAGGGAGGATTCTTTATGTTGGAAAGAGGCTTGCAATGTTGCATGACAGGACATGCAAAATACTCTTTTATTAAATTAGTAATGTGTGAGAGCTAGTTAAGGAATAGCTGACACATGGGCAAATGGGTTATAAGTCTTTCTCCGCCTGCTACATGCAAAGCTTTAAGAAGACAGATTCATGTCAGAACACAGATAGGTATTGTACTATCATGTTTGTGTAGAAAAAGTCTTGCAGATGAAAGGAAGACTGCAAAACACTGCATTACCTACACACAGTTGTATGAGATGGATTTCAGAAAAGTTGATCACCTCTTTATTAGGAGACTCTCCTAAGTCTGCACAATACTTTTTTAAAATTATACAAGCATGTGACCCTTTGCCCCTCAGTGAGGTAATTTGTGTTTCTTTCCATGAGTTAGATCAGGGCCATGCCACAGCCTCATGTCCACTATTAAAACACAGCTCTGGGCTACCTAGGCCTGACCACGTCCCTGCCATTAGAGGAATAAAAGCCTCGCTTACAGATAGACAAATAGAGCTGGGGCAATCCGACACCCGACCTTTCCCTTGGAGCACACAAAGGCACCCCTCTTATTTTGCTCCAAAGATTTTACTCCTGCCTTGGGGAGTAATTCTCTCTCTGTGGATTCTTGCTCCTTACTTTCACTAGTAGAGTTCAAAAGTAGCTTCTCTGCAAACACAGGGTTTTTTTCCACTTTAAAAGGTATGTATTATTATTCCAATGTCACATTTCTTTACAATGTTCTTCGCAGACATGTAGTGTAGTCTCATTTTTGTTGTCCTCTTGTGACTGAGCCCAGGGGAAAGTCAGGTAACTCTCTTGCTGTAATCTGGCCCTCACCTCTTCAGTGATGGCAGCTCTGAGGATTAGTTCAAGCTCTGAGGAAGCAGAATATGCTTCCTCTATCAGAAGCTGAATGTACCCTTCTTCCGATACATTTGAAAAAGGTCATTTATAGTAACTTCTTCTAGAAAGGCTGTGTGAACTGTACAGGCTCTTCTGAATTGGATTTGTCCCTGGCTTGAGCTGTGAATGATGCTTTTCTGACTATTCAGTGGTTCAGTCTTCATCTTTTAGTATATCACTCCTTTCTGTCTGAACTGATGGGGAGCATGGGGAGGATGGAAAGCCTTTCTTTACAGGCCCATGAGGTTCCCTGTACAGAAGGAAATCTCCTCCAGATCCAGCAGTGGGCTTTGTTGTGTCAGTTTAGGTTGGTGGGCTGCAGGCTTGCCAAGCCTGAAATTCTGACTCACAGGAGGCATTTTTTATATTTTCTCCCATCTCTTTATCTCTTCCCTGCTCCCCAGCATATTTTTTTTAGAGCATCATTATCTGCATATGCAATGCTTCCTTTACAGTTTCTTTCATCAAACTTCATAAACCATTTAAGTTAAGGATGTGTCCTGTGCTGACTTAGTTCAATGAGTAAAGGACCTGAATTTCAGGCAGACCGGCCGTATGATAAAAACAAAAGTTAATATTACATACTATTTCAGCTGCCTAGTCGAAATTTATTATGTTTAATTGAACAGTGATAAATTCAGTTACCCAGTATGGCAGATCCCCTTTTCTTTCCCAATCATCCATCAGTCCTCCCTCATACAATATTGTATTTATGGGGATTTTAGGTATTCACCTACAGCCACCACAGAGCAAGATATAAATGGGGACAACTCCAAGAGGAAAGACAAACAGATAGATTGCTAGACAGACTGAATCACTTTGTAGAGTTGACAATTATATTCATTAACTCAATCAGCCTTCCGTTAATAGTGTGGGTTTGATTGCCATCTTGCCTACAGGTAAATCTCCATCAAAATTACAGCCATCAGTTAGTCCCCATTTTTAGAAACTATTTGTGCTGGGGAAAAAAAAAAAAAAAAAAAAAAAAAAAAAAAAAAAAAAAATCTGTTGCCATATCCTTTCTTTCAGAAGCAAAAAGCTGCTCCAAAAGCAACTGGAGGTGGGGAGCCACAGTGACCTCAGCCGGCGCTGCAGAGACCGTGCGGCACCGGTGCCCCGGCGGGGATCGCAGCCACAGCTCTGCCGTGCCGCGCTCCTGGCAGGAGGGTGCCCAGCGTTTTCCCACCCTCTGGTACTGCTTTTGCTCCCTGATACAGATCCAGTGCTGGATCGGAGGTCTCAGACTGGGCTGAAATCTTCTCCAACTCACCATCCTCATGCCCTCTGAGAAACAGGATTCAGGATTGGCCACACCTCCACTGGGTAAGGATGTATAACAGCAGCTAGGCAGATGTTGGCTGGTACCGGTAAGAACAGCTTATTATGGGTTAAAATTATCATTACTATTTTTTGCAGGCACTTGTAGCAGACTTTATGAAACTTTCCCCAGCAGGTAGCAATAAGCAGCATATATCTTATGCTGATGTCAGCATCAAATTTAAGAGCTGTGGCGACATGAAATAAATAATTCTCAGTAAAATTCTCTATGAAGTAAATCAATTTCATAAAAATCTTTATGCTTTACAGAATTATACATCTCATATTCTTATATCGTGAATTCTCAAGTCACAGTTCATCATTATTCAGTACATCTTCATGAAAAAAACAATGCTGCTAAGAGCACTAACATACACATTCCAAGATGAAAGGTGATCATTTCTGTCCAAGGGATGATTTTCATATTTCTGCACTCATTTTGTGCTAATTTGTTGCACTGAGATTGCTATGTTTGTGAATAACAGAATCATCATTTTCACCTAAAAGCATCTTTTTGTTTCCCTCGTGAAGTTTCCATCATTTAAAAATACATCATGCGTTACTGAAGCCGTATAAATGTGAGTAAATCTTAGTTTTATGGATAATAGAGACCTACTTTTTCTACTGATAAGGAATAAAACCAAGATATTTTATTTCTCAACACAGCAAATAAATTGTGCACAACCCCAAAATATACAGATTGTACATTCAGCTAAGACAAATGCATCTTGTTCTATTTACAGTCATGAGGTGATGTGGATTTCCACCAACCCAAGAATCAAGCTTCCTGTGGGTTCAGGGGTAATGTCTCTGTAGTCCACAATCCTCATAAAATCTAAGCCTCTTTTCCTGGCCCAGGTTCACATGCTGTGAAACAGAAAGCCTGTTGTTGGGAGCTGGAGTAGGTCACAGCACCAAGCTGTACTGTAAGAAAAGGTCACTCAGAGGGCTGAAGACCGAGGGCAGTTGAGGTTAAAAAGTGGGAAGAGCAATCTGGGAATGGGGCACAGCCAGTGTTCACAGTGAGCTAGTTCACATCAACTCTGTGACAAAGTATTCAGGGAGCCACAATTTCACCCTGAATCTGCTTCTCATTGCAGAAAATGTTGAGAAGTGATGCTGTGTCCCTTATTCAGAGGAAATTCTCTTAGATCTTATACTGCTCTAGAGAGGTATGACATTTTTTTTCTGATATGGTGTATCTGGGCCCTTTAGATCTGACCACTTGTGTCCAGAAGATTTAAACCTGAATTGCATTTATTTTACACAATCACAAACAAGTAGTACATGTTTCCTTTCCCCCTTTTGAAGCTAAGAATCTATATACGCCCTTGGTTCTTTGCTTGGGTTTTTTCTGCTTGCATCATCTGGAAAACTGGAAATGGTCCAGAAGTGGTTCATCTGTCAGAAAAATGTAAATTTTTAGTCAAATTCCACACTGCTATCAGGAGAATAAACATTTCCTTTCTACCTGCAGCCTGAGTCAGTTTTCTTTTGTGTGCTCTAATGTGCTTCTGACCAGTCAAGGGGTTTTTTGTGGTTTTTTTTGGCGGGGTGGATGTTGGCTTATTGGTTATGAGAGCCTGTACGATCACTGCAGTGGAAGTAAAAAGCCCTGACACTAGAGCCGTTGAAATAACAATGTTGGTTTCTTCCCACTAAGTGGAAATAACATGCTTTGTTCCACCAATTTGAGGTACAGAATGCTGGACATGAGATGGTGTATAACATTTTGCATTTTTTCCAGGAAAATGTCTCAGCCACATTCCACTGTGCCAGAACAAAACTGCACCAAAAACGGTCAGCTACAAAGTCAGTGATAACAGGACAGATTCTCAGGGCTGAGGTAAACTGGAAGCATGAGGCATGCAGGGACTTCTATCAATTGATAACCTGTCCCAAAACATTTATTTCACAGACTAGCTGAAAGTCAGTTTTTGAGTATTGGGCCCTAATACCTCTGTGGGAAAATCTTTTAAAAGACTGTCTCTAAACTGCAAAAAATAAATATATAATGAGTGATAGACACTTTTTATAACTGATCACATATAACTGACAGGAAGAAATGGTGAGCCCGGTTGAATAAATCATGCAGCTTGCTGAACTCGATAGCATCATATATTTTTAAGGTAAGCCCTCATGGATTTTGAATAAAGCAGGAATCACTCAGAAAAAGGCATGCTTTTTGCTGTTCCTTATCTCACCATATTAAGGCAATAAAAAGCCAGTAAGTTGCCAGGTTCACCTATTTCCTTCCCTGGTTCCTTTGCAATTCTGCATGATCACAAATTAATAAGGAAAAAAATCTTTCTACTACCCACTTGTAACATCATTTTTAGTATATGTTCTATCTTAAAGGACTTGAAATAACTGTAGTTAAAAAGTATTCTAAAGTTTTAGGGGGATCTTAGCTGTGTTAAACTTAATACAAACACAAGGAAATACAAATATCTATTTAAGTGGACAGTGAATCAGGACTGACCTACTGTGGGAGAGGCTGAATAGGCAGAGACTATTTTTCAAATACATGAATTAGCCACATTCCCATAAGGAAATTTCAAAACATAATTACTAAAAAGAAAAAGGAAACATAAATGCTTCTTTTTAAGGTTTTTCCATTTCCTTTTCTACGCAAATTTTTATATATTTTTATAGTCTCATTTAGGGCAATTCCTACAAAGCTCTTTTCCAAGACTTCTTTGACTTTCCTTCATATTTACTGGCAATTTAAAATGAAAGTGAGTGTCACTTGGCATAACTGAATATCCACTGCAGTCAGCAGTACATTCATTCAGACCCTGAGACTTCATCCCAGCTTTGTAAGCACAGACAAGGCTGTACAATGGAGGGGGATCAGCCTGGTTACTTGTCTGCCTCTGTCTCCCATGACACCAAATATGAGCAGGGCACTGGGCACTGCTGGTGGAACCAAGGGCAGTGCTTTTGAAACAACCCGGTCATTGGGCTGCTTTCCTGCTAATGGCATGGTAACAGTAAATTCAAAATCAATAATATCAGTTATATAACACTCTCCATTTGTCAGCTCACAAGACAGATGTTTCCACTTTTCTGTCTTGGTTAAGCTGGAGGATAAATATCTGACCTTCCAAAGATTATCGATAGCGCCTGTTATCGATAGTAACAGAAGGAGAACTAGGCAGGTAGAAGTGGTCTGGGGACCGTGGCATTAGCCCAGTATGAGAAAGACTCATGCTCTTCTGATATGTTTTCCTTACCTCTTACTTACCCCTTACCACATTGTGTCCTGTTTGTCAAACTGGAAAGCTAATCCTTCCTCGTTCCGTGAGAGGGTAAGATGCAAGAATAAATCTATCAAAGATAAGAACATACAGTCTGTGTAATAGGGTGATGCACATGTCTTACAGTACCATTATAGTTAGGAGAGTTTTTTGAACTTTGGTCTGGTCACCCTACACCTTCCCTTGAAATAAACTGGGGTTTTGCCCCAATGTAATTCTATGCAGTCTTCATAAAAATCTGATTAGAATATTTTCTTGAAATTTTTCCCAGACTGGCCTGAAGTAAAAGAGAGATGTATGAGGAGAGGATGAAAAGACACATGGATGTTTTTCTTTTACAGCTCCTGGATCAGATTCTCAGCTGATAGAGCTACAGGGTAATTGGACTACAATTAATGTAAATCTCCTGATTGATACTATCTGAGAATCTAGTCCCATATTCTAAAATCAGACATTTTTTTTTCAGAGGACTGCGATACCTATTATGTTTTTTCTGTCTGTTTGTTAAAAGATGTAATGAGACAATAGAATGAGCTTTAACAGTGAACTTCTGGGCTTTTCTGAATTTCGGTTTACTCTTACTGTAATATCTTTTTTTATGTCACAAGTATATTGCAGATAGAAAGGCTGACTGTGTCGAGGGAATTTGGTATTTTACATTTAGAAGGAACATTTAATGAATTATGCTGCCCCCAGATAACCCCTATTTCATTTGTATGTAATGCTCAGGGCTAAGGATTGTCTTCCTGATCCTTCTCAGATGTTAGGCAATACAATTCAAGAGTGGTCAAATTACTGCTCCCATCCTTACTTCAATTCTGCAAGTGCTGAGTGCCTTAACTCCCACTGAGGACATAAAATGGCTTAAATACAATAATAATATTAAATTTATCAAAAGCATAAAGTTCAGAGTTAAATCAAATACTTAACTTTTTTCTTTATATGACTAGAGTGCAAAACATATTACGTAAACATGACCTTTTAATAATAAACTATTTAGTTCTTTTTATGCTAATACCTAATTGTTGTTGGGTTTTTTTAATGTAAAGTACTCTAAAACATTAAATTGCTTATAAATATTCTGCCCACTTAATCTCTGGAGGTATTACTGACTCAGCTCCCACTAACTGAACTTGTCAGTTTACAATTCCACATCTTCAGGAGAGGAAGAACAGGTATTTAAGTTGATGTCAGAAAAAACACTAAGAGGAATACATCAAATGGCACATTGGTAAATGAAACAGCATTGGTCCTAGGAAGAAAGGATTTTATTACTTAACAGCCTTTCAGTAAAAAACCTGAAAAACTAATCAGACATCAGGCTTCAGGGTAGAAGTTTGTTGTCTGTCAGGGTCAGCAAAAAGACTTCTCCCCCTTCCCCTCTGTCAAGACACTGGTATAATTGGCTCCATGTATTATGGAATGTAGCACCTCTCCCAATGGCACGAGGCAATTGTCAGCAGCCTCTAGAAACCAGGCCTTACCCCCAACATGCTCATGTGTTTTACAGCCTATGTCTCCATTTCATGTTTGCTTTCGTTTTGTTTGTTCTTAAACTATGCTAATTATTTGCAGCCTAAAAACACATGTGTATATTTGTACCTATGTGAGACATCAGAACAGGTAAAAAGTTTCTGCCTTTCATCTCTGAGGTTAGGCAGGTGGGTGAAAGCCAGCAGGACTTAGCATGCCTGAAGAGACCAAGCTGCAAGCCCTCCAAATGACTGGAACCTCACAACAAGCATAAAATTTAACTACTACAGTGTCATCTACAGTTACACATCTCTGTAAAACCAAGCTGTGAAAAATGAACTAAAATCAGTCTGAAAAACTTTACATTTTTCAATACGACATGCAACCCGTTTCCTGTAACACTTTTGAAATGTTGCCTGAGGACTACATTTGGCCTCTGATTTCTACCCCAGACAGAAGCATAGAGAGAGCAGCAGCCTACGGAACAATGATATTTTCAAGGACTGTCAGCCTGAGCCTTCGACAGGAAAAATTGATGTAACTTCAGTGAGTATAGTATACATAACCAGCTACAGTGGAACTGGGCTAATTTAACTACCTGAGGACCTGCCCTGTATTTCCTCAGAGTGCTCTAAGTACTTCTTCCCTTCTGTTTTAGTGTGGTTTTGTTATCACATAAATGAACAAAGGAAGAATCAGTGAGTGCAGAAGGCTTACCCCAAACGTTCTCATTCGAACTGGTGGCAAAATGCTCCTTGTAAAGAGTGGAAGTCCATTTGGGCCTGGAATGGAGTGTTTCCACAGAATTTCCCATTCCTTAGGATTCTGTATGAATCACTAAGCATTTTCAGTTGATGTGGTAATACTGTTTCAAGGAGAAAACTCAAGTTTCAAGTTTCAAGAAGAAAACTCAAGTCCAAGTATTGGAATAGGAAAGGAATGTTTTTGAGTAGCATGATGATTTTCTTCCACCTATTTTCCACCTGTATTCCTGCTTTGGTAGAAAGACAAAATAAGAGCTGTTTTACCAGCCACATTTCTTGTTGCTCCAGGGCAGAGAGCAAAGGACAGAACCAACACATGCTCCATCGCCCATGCAGAATCCAGATGTCACAAAGTGCAGCAAAAGCAAGACAAGCTGGGAAATAGAAATAGGCAAACCATTCTGCAAATCCAAAGACTCCTTCACATACTTGCTTCTCAAGCAAACAGTGACCTGATGTGTTGGAACTGAGCTTTTGGCATCCATAATAGTGGAGGATGGAAAATTGTTCTGCCAAGGCCCGCAGAGCTGGGTTTCTATAATTCAAAGGAAGAAGGTTATGGTTATCAGCTGCTGGATGTTGTTCAACACATCAGTAGCATTTTGAAACACCTGATTTAGAATTATTTGAGCCTACAATCTGGGGGACTGTAATTGAGTTTTACTTCTTGGGAGCTCACAGAGATTCAGACACTGGTTTGTAAAATATACGCAGAGATCAAGGGGTTTGAAATTCAGACTGATTTTCTATCTTTGGGTTTTTTTGGTGTGGGAAGAAGGAATAAACCCTAAAAACACTTTCATTTAAGGCCAGTTCCTGCCAGCAAGGGAAATTTAATCCACTCAAGCTACCAAATCATTGAGTACATTTATTCATTAAAGTAATCAATCAGTGGAAATAGGTTTTTCTTTTTATATATTAAATGGCAAAAATGATGAGTTCATAAAAATGTCAAGAAATTTTCATCTCTGCTATCTCTTTTCTAAGGTCAGCTGTCTTCAAACGTATTATCCCATTTGTGGGAATCTTACTTATTCTGTCTTTCTTGTAGAAAGCTGAGCATTGAGTATTACATAGAGATTAAAATTGAGTAGAAACTACAGAAAATGTCAAACATAGCAGAAATCATGACACTTGCTCTTTTGACTAGTCACAAAAGCATCAACAGTTGTTAATTTTTGAAGCCAGTTCTCTGGCAGTGTTACATTAATACATCAGTCACAGCAACTTCTTGTTTACATTTTTGCTAGCATCTACAAGTTTGTCAAGATCTATCATCTCTTTCCTTTATGCAGTTGGCTTCTTTTATTTTGACAAATGGATCCTTGCCAAGAAGTTATGTATGTGCCTTGCACATCATCATTTGGAAGCAGGAGACAGTATTGGGATTATCATTTTTCTCTACCATGTATAATGCAGTCTGCTTCTTTGAGATCTTTCAGTGGAAAAGATTGAGTGAATAAAAACATCACCCATCCATTTGCCATGGCAAATAAAATTACATACATTGTTTGCCTGACTCACTCTAAACCTGGAAATTCCTTTTATTTTGGGAAAGATGAAGTTCCTCCCAGGTTTGTCTTTGAGCTCTTGTTCATTTAGGAAAGGAGGAATGTAAAGGGACCAACTGCATAATGAAATCAGTGTCTGACATCTGTAGACAGTCCTTTAAAGCAGACTAACCCAAATTTATGAAACACTCTTTAAGACCTCTGAGTGAGAGACCTTACAATTGTTATAATGATTCTAAACCTCAAAAATGTTGCTACAGGTAAGGAAGAGATGAAATAAAAGGCATTGCAAATATTTTGCATGAAGTAGCAGTTTCTTAGGTGGTGTTTCCAGATCTTCCCAGGAAGATACGGGACTGTGAGCCATGCCCATATCTCCAGAGAAGGAAGGATATTCTCAGGTAATTTCCTGAAGTAAAATTATGTCCTGAAATGTGTTGTTATCAAGTCATTTATCTGTTGCTGTTGAATTTGATGACAGGTTTAACCATACGAATGTGAAAAAGACATGCTAATCTTCTTCAATAGTGTCAGGAATATCTATTACCTCCCCCAGCAATGCAGCTCCATCTGTGGCCAATTGACAGAGGAAATTGATTGACAGCAGCCCTGAAGTATGGACTAATTAAATATATCATAATTAGGTTGCAATGAACACGAATCAGCTTGACCCAAAAAATTTTGGTTCCCAGATGTCAGCAAGATTTTCTGTTTAGCTTTGTAGTGTGGTCAGGGTCCAGAAGCAGTCTCTAAATAACAGGGGCATCTTTGATGGCGATTCTTACTCCTCACAGTTTTGAAGTTGATTAACAAATATCCATGGAGCAAGCAGACTCTAAAGGGCAGCCAAAGGGCCTGTTTGTGTGGGGAAATCAGCACGTGGAAAGGTAAGAGGAAAACTGAGGGTACAGAAGCTGTCTGTGCTCATTCTTAACAGGAAGAGTGGTGAGCCCTCAGGGTGTGCTCAGATGGCTCCTGCCAGTGCTCACTGAGGTAGCTTATGGGGTCACTGTCCATGGGTATCTGCTTTGTCCTTTTGCTGGACAAAGATTATGGCCCTTATTCCAGTGGAGATGGAAAGGAGCTCACGGCCACCCTTCCACCATCCTCTTTCAAAGCCTGCTGTGCTCTTCGAAATTAGCCATGAAGACTGATTTGTGTTTATGAGCTGAGCTGCTGTTGTTGGAGACTGAAGAACTGAACCATGCTTGGTTTTGCTGCCTCAGCTAAGGGAAGAGAACTGCTGTCAAAAGCATGGGGCAGGTGCCATAATGACATAAAAGTTTTAAGTGCAATCCGTAATAAGATATCCTGTTTGTAATGATTAAAAGTCTCTACACGGGATCAAGGCAGGATAGGTGGTGGCTTGCATGTTTTCAGATTATGCTCTTGCACTAACTTCTTGGGCACATGAAAACATAACTCTGCAAACTTCAGTTATTCAAATACATAGTAAACCTGTTTCTTTTGGGGCAGACCAACACCATATTAATTTGTTATTTCACTAGAATTTGGCAGTCCTCACATATCAGATGACATCAAACAGAGCAGAACTTTGCCTGAGTAAGGAAGTGCAGCTACAATGCAGCAGCTATCAATATCCCTATTTGGGATAAAACCCGTTCAGATCCTGCAGAGCATTTCCTTACATGTCTGCTGCATGCACGGCAAAACCCTTTTTTCTTGAGATTTTGATGTGGGTCTACAACTCTTAATACACATCCTAGGCCTTGGGACTGGGCTGTATCTGCTTTCCACAGAGATGCAGTGTTTTAGTAAAGAGAGTGAAGAAGATGAGGCACAATCTTAGACACAATCTGTGCAACCTGGAGATCAGTTGTAATAATCAGATTAGTTGCCAGTGTGTAATATTCCCTTGAACACTCAGAAGAGAGCTAACAGAATATCTTTAATTGCTTTGCATTTTTGGAAGGAATTCAGGAATCTCAAAGGTATGCATAAAACATAGTTAAGTGCCAAGCTACTGTAGGTTAGGCTCACATCTGTAGCATCCTAGCCTATGGGCTAGAAATGACGAATCTTTAGTACTCATAAGAAATATCTATAGATGAATGATCATTAAAAATGTGAATACCACTTCATTCTTGCAAACTAATCTTATCTTCTGGTCACTGGCAAAATAACCAACTTTTTGATAAATGGGCTGTACACAGAAAAGCTTGGCATATATGGCCATATGGAGTATGGTGCTGATAATGCCAAGGTTGTGGGTTTGATCTCTGTACGGGCCAATCACTTAAGGGTGAGGACTTGATGATCCTTATGGGTCCCTTCCAACTCCTAATATTATGTGATTCTGTGTCTATCTGGCTGTAACACATCTTTCTCCTCTATATCCAAATCTTTGACTATATGTAAATGAATATACCTACTAGCAGGAGCAATTCACAAGGTTGAATCCAACAATATACCATGCAGCAAATACTAAGGTAATCTGCTGTAGCAACCCCAGCAGCACTGAAACCTTCCTGACAAAGTTTCATCCGCACTTGGCTGGGTCTATTCAAGGGGGACTATTTCAGGGACTTCAGGCAGATCTTTTACAACAGGTTTCCTTAAGACAAAAAAATACCATGTCCTCATACAAATGGTTTTATGTACACCACGAGAGGCAGCTGAGTCAATATTGATAATAAAGAGGAGGAACTTGGAGACTTGCAGCTCTTCCATGCATCATTGCTCACACCAAAGAGCAGATGTTTGCCATTTGGCATATGCAAGGTCTTTGCTGCAACTTTCACTAGCAACACCAGCTTCAGGGGGCTTTGCTGCAAATAAACCATGTGACTGCATGTATATGAAAGAGAACTCAAACCATGTTGAGTCACTAGCTCCATATTTTCTTTTGTCTGGTTGTGACCTGATGTTTTCTCGTGCTGTCTTCATGCAACTTGTCTCAAACCACATTTGCAGGAGGAAGGGTTTCTTAGCTTTCCTTTGGGGCTGGCTGCTGCTCAGGGAAGGCAGCCCTCTTGGCATTAATGTCTGTATAAATACACCTGCCTATTCACTCTGCCAAGTCTCTATTGTTCTTTTCTCATTTTCCTGTCCTGAAATGTTTCCTAGTTTTAGTGGGTGGTTCCTCGGTGACTCAAAAAGAAGAAAAGACAAACGTGCTTGTGTGTAGTATTTGATCATTCCTGTCCTATTAGAGGGAATGTACAGGTGTTCTACTCTACTCTAGGAAGTGTCAGATGGTTAGATTAGGAACTATCTAAGTCTGATTCCTTTTTTGTTGTTGTTACTGTTTTAGCTACTGCATTCTCTAAACACTGAAAGATACAAGTTTATTCAAAGTTTTTTCAAAGGTTTATTCAAAGTGAGATTTTCCCATTGCTGCTCTCAAGAGTCCCAACTATTTCACTACTCAGTAAAGCAATTGAAACTACACAAGCATTTGCTTCTCCATAATTCTCAACTGATACCAAGCCACAAGCAGCAGTAGTTTAGAGAAAAGTGTAGAAAAAAAAACTTGTTTTCCACCATTTGTTATCCAGAGATGTGCTGATTAGGTTTACATGAACTGGCAATAAAAATTGCCTTGCTTCTATGGAAGTACTTGAGCCCCACAACAGATATAAGAAACTACCAAAGATCCTTAGCAGAGATTTGTTTTATCTGTACCAATAACTACATCTGTCTGTAGGGTAGCTGTGTCCTTAAAATCTGAGGAATACTTGATAATCAAAATCAGAAGAGGAGCACTAGTTCAGGAATTCTCACACTAGAGCAGGAATCCTAAATGCATCTGACTGCAACTCAACACTGAGGAAACTTATTGTCTGAGAAAGGAAAAGCAACTGATGACCACTCCTGGCTTTCCTACAACTACCACTAATGGAAAAACAGAGAACTATGGGAAAGACTATTTTAAAATGTGGTTCATTCTTAGAGCGCTGTGAGACTGACCTATGACATTAGCATAAATCTGATAGCGATGTGACATCTCCTTTCATATCCACCCTTTCCTCAAGGACATGAGGAGAGGTGAAACCTGACAGCATTTCTGTTACAGTGACAGAGCTGTGGGTCAAGCGAGCACCACAAGTTTACATGAGGGCTGAGTTTGACCTTGTGTCACGACAGCTCCCAAAGGATCCTGCAGTAAACACTAATGTATTCAAGGCTGTACATACTGGCACTGCAATGAGATCTCCACTTTAAGGGCAACGTTGAGGGCATCTTTCATTCTGGGGCATCACAGAGCATTGGAAAGATGTTCTGTTTCAAAAAATTTGCGACAAGCTGCCATCATCTCCTGCAGGGCAAATACAGGAGTCTGCTGTTGAAGACAAGCCATCAGAGCCTGCCTCAGGTGCTGACAGCACTTCTTTAACACATCCACTTCTCTAATACAAGCCTTAGTCTCAACAACAGCTGCTACTGATCGAGCTGTTACTGATCAAACATCTTCTCCTTGTCGGCTAAAAGGCAAAAGCAAATTTGTCAGAAACAACATGGCCTAGCATCCCGTGGGCAGAGGGCTAGATCAGCTTCTAGTGCTATGCTGACTGCATACTCATACCCAGGACAGTGAGCCAAATGTGCTGTGTAGAGGCCTGAGGAAGACCAATTGATCTTTTGGAGGCAGGAGAGAGAGCTGTGTGATGAATGGGCAAGGCTCGCTTCCAGCCCCCTGACCCGCCTGCCATCTAGTGTATATTCAGGACATATTTCCAGCTCAGCACAGCCATAGCTGGAGAACAAAGAACAGAATTAGTCTGGACAAACGTGGCATGTTACTGATAGGGCATACATAGCCTTTTCATCCCAGGACTCTGCGTTTTGTAATTAGGGCAAACCCCCTAAAAACAGCTTCTTGACAGCAGCAATTCACTTACAATGATCATGCTCTCAAAACCACAACAGACAAAATCCAGCATTTACTTAGGTATAAAAGAAGCAGCAGACTATATTTCAACAATCAAATGTACCACATTTACACATGATAAACCAGGTGTAGGGTTCTAGGTATAGGACTTTCAAAATCTGTCATCTGCTTCATCTATTTAGCTGTCAGGGACAGAACTGCTTGTGCTAGATACATACAACTGCTGAAAAAATTAGTGATCCCCTGCTGAACCAAACTTTAGCATTCAGGCTGATATGTGAGACACCAGTTTGTTCTCTTCTGTGCCAATCAGCCATTTTTTATGTCAGAATTTCCATACAGCCAGCAGTGTTGGCTGTTTTTCTTTAAAGATATCTTCAAATGTGGAAGGCAAATGAGAAATAAAGGATAGTAAATTTAACTTAAGAAACAAGGAAGAAGCTAAGAGCAGAATATGTCACTATAGAACTCTCAGTAAATTTTCCGTGCAGGTCCATATTTTCTTGTCTCAGGGAAATCAACCTCATAACAATCAGTGCTTAAGAGTTGACTCTTTCTTTATTGAAGAATAAAGTTACCTGGGCTGGCAAAAAGATACTTCAAAGGAACATCAATGAGACAATTTTTACAGATGCATTGATGTGTTTATGAACACATATGCATGTTGTTGATTGGTGTCCAAATCCATGGAGAATCATCAAAGTTATTTTGGAATTATCAAACCCAAACTGTCACCTGTGTCCAACAATTGTTTAATTTCAATAATGAGTCACAAGGTTTTTGAGATCCAAATGCAGATGTGCCTAAAAGAGACAAAGTTCAGGGAACTTTGAACTGTGAACAAGTCAGGTCTGGGAACACTTTAGGCATGGTGGTATGGAGGTAATTTCCTCTTACCTGGGCTAATTAGCTTTTATGCAGCAGTGAAGTAATGCAGCTATCCTGCCTGTGGACCTGGCCCTGTCTTGCAGCTAAGATGATGACCTTAACTCACTGCAGTGCTTGGGCAGCAGTTGTCTTCCATGGAACAGAAGTGAAAAAGAAATCAGTCAGTTTTATAATGGTCAGTGATGAATCCTGTGTTTGCTCTGACTGAAATAAATATAAACATATGCATCCCTTGCTAAATTAAGGCATATGTGTGCAGGAGGTCAGTCTTCTGAGAAGTATGACAAGCATCCCTTTTCCTGTTTTTGGTGGTGCACTATCACAGCAATGTTTCCTTCCCTGTTTCTTTCAATACACACTTAGGCTAAAATCAGCTGCTGGGACAGTAACTTCTCTGAGTCACTGCCTACAAAAAGGCTTCTAGCTAGCAGTCCTTTTGTTGGTGTAGCAAAGTGGAAATGAGACAAAAAGAAAAAAATTGTTGTGCTTCTTATGTTTAAAATATTGCTTTGGAGTCATTTTCTGTAAGCCTGACACTTACAAGAATGGCTAAATTTTTACACAGACCTGGGGCTCATGTTTCTGCTATAGAGCACAGGGTTGAGCAGAATAAAAGGGACACTGAAGCGGAGGAGAGTTGCCTGTTACAAGAATCATTCTTTTTGTGTGTTTGATTATCCAAGAGCACTTGGGGGAAAAAAAAAAGTCAGTTTCATCTTTGCTTCATTCAGCCACTGCAGGAACCAGGAAAAAGTCTGGATCTTTTCGTTTGTCTGCTGAAAGCATGCACTGGACAAACCTGCCTCCTCCATCTCCCCAGGGGTACCTGTGAATAAAGAAGCATTAAGGTGAGCATAGTTCATCGTGCAAAGCAAGGACACAAAACGCAAAATGTGAAGAAAGACCTCTTTGCTTCTGGTTTGGGACAAGGGATGGAAGTTGTGCAAATGGGATCTCCAGAACCCAGGGAAGTGGGCTGAGGAAAGAGTGGTATTCAATTATAACCGTGACCTCCCTGCAGGAGTGCAGGGCTACAGCCGCTGTTGCTGAAGTTAAGAAGATGGAATGAAAACTGGATTCAAATTGTTAACTGCAGTGGGTTCAAGGCACAAGACAGAAAACATTCTCCATTTGTATAAAATATAGATTTATATGTAAATATTCAACAATAGCTTCTGTAGTAATGAATAAGAAATAAGTTGCTTATGTGATGTATGATAAAACCATTATTCTGCACAGATGATGGAGATGACACTTGATTTATATTGTCTTGCAAAAGCTTCAGACAATTAAGGAGAAAAGTGTTCTGAGACTTATTCCATCGACAAAATTCTGGTACAGCTAACAGCAATATGATTCACACAAGGATTGTCTGGCATGTGAAGCTTGTTTTAACAGATACCAATGTGACATACATAAAGCTGTCAGGCTTTCTCCAAAGGACAGTCATCCACTTCATGTTTCAAGTGCCAAATTAATTATATTTGACATTTAATTTATAACCTAAGGTATTTTAGATTCGGAACTTGACTATGACAACAGCAGATTAGAGCAGGGCCTCATTTGACAGAATCGATTTTTCAATTTATTTTCCTTGTATGTAGGGGTTTTGATTCAGATTTTTGTGTCTCAAGCTTCTGTACAGGACAACGATACCTCTAAGCAAAGAAGGCTTCGTTCACCTCCTCCCCCAGCCATTTCGTGGTGAATTATTTTGCACTCAGAAGCAAGTTTCTTCTGTAGCCTTAATCACAAAGCTCCACCTAATGGAATCAAGGGAGAACTGTGCACAGAATAGAAGGGAGAGAGACTTTGCTAAACACTGCTATCAAGGGAAAACTACTACACAACCATAGCATGTAATCTCCTCCATCTAATTTATAAAGCCTCCTTTTCCAAGGTCTTTAAAATTTTGAGGTGGAAGGAAAGTCACAAGAAAAAAAAAAAACAAGCAACCACCCAACAACCCTCAGGTTTCATCTGACTGACATTGTAACCTTTTTATTTTAACTGATTGAAGTGATAGATATTTCAACACATCAATACTAATATTTTACACCGGTAGGTCACCTCTTCTATGTTCCAAAGTATCTAAAAATTATAAATATATAAAATAACCTGTAAGTGAAAGGTATATATTTACTGATAGATGGTTCATTATCAAAAGTAAAATTGCTCAATAATGAAACTATCAACTAGCTTTTAAAAAGGGAGCAAAGTATTTCTTTCAATTTTCCCACTGAAAAGGAAGGCTTTCTGTACAATTTTAGATCATTCATTGATATCACACAGCTGGAACACTATTGGAACACTGCCAGAACAATTTAATTTCAAAATATTGCTTAAAGAAAGGAGCTGAAGAATTAAAAAAGGCTTTGCAAAGAGCAAGGCCATTTTCAAGGCAGAGCTATTTTTTTTTAATTAAATGCTTTGCAGATGTTAACATAAAAGATCCTGCAAAGTCCTGCCAAAGCTTAAAAATCCACTCACAATTTCAGATTTGCACCCTAGGCAGAGGAAGGCTCAGTGTCCACTTTCAGACTTTTTCTCTAACAGAAGGTACAAATCTACATGTCACCTTGTATCAAGATAAAGTGTTTCAGTGGAGAAACAGGACATTTGTCAGGATCATCTTATCTGAGATGACTAAGGCAGTGATAGCCCTGAGTCTGTATTGTGAAAATGTCAGTAGCAGGACAAGACTAATTCATTCTTTTCAGTAAAAAATGTTAGTTTGCTGTTTAGTAGTCTTCTGCCAAGAAATACGTTTTGATACTCTGCACAAACAGACCTGACAATCTAAAATTGTTTTAATTCCTAACATTTATGATCAGACATACAAGTAGGACATCTGCAGCAGAGTATCTTCGGTTGGAAAGGAGTCATGTCTTCATCAAATCTCAAATACACTAACATGCAGTTAAATCAGGATATTTCATGGCCAGCTGAGATTTTGTGGGGTTTATCTCTTAACTTCACTACTACTATTTACAGTGGTGTTTAGGATGATTTTCCTAACCCTACTTTTATCCCTCCTCCTCCTTTGCTGCCTGTCCTTGGGTAGCGCCTTGGTTCTGACTGATCTTTCATTTCACAAGATCCCTATGATGTAGCTCTCCACAAAACTCCAGCTCCCCTACTAAATTTAGCTGCACTTGGACAACGAATTCAATATTTGCCAGGTGGAGGAAGGCAGGACGGGTAATTGGATGGATAGAAGCGGTGCAATGGCTCCTGAGAACCCCGGGAGAAGGGAGGGACGATCTGTATGGGTAACCTGAGGGCATCCCCCGGGGCACATCAGGGCACCTCCTTGCGTGGCACTGAGCCAGCCATGAACCGAGCAGCGAGGGGCCGGGCCGGCAGGGCGGAGATCCCGGGGACGGAGCTGGAGCTGTCCGGAGAAGGGCAGCGAAGCTGGGGAAGGCTCTGGAGCACAAGTCCTATAAAGAGCGGCTGAGGGAGCTGCGGGTGTTCAGCCTGGAGGAGGCTTGGGAGAAGCTTATCGCTCTCTACCACTGCCTGGAAGGAGGCTGGTAGCCGAGTGGCGGTCGGCCTCTCCCAGGGAAACAGCGATAGAACAAGAGGAAATGGCCTCAAGCTGCGCCAGGGGATGCTCAGGTTGGACATCAGGAGGAATTTTTCCACGGAAAAGGTGATAAGCATTGGAGTGGGCTGCCCGCGAAGGTGGTGGAGTCACCATCTCTGGAGGTGTTTAAGGACAGACTGGACGTGGTCTGACTGACATGGTGGTGTTGGGTCATAGATGACACTCCCTGATCTCAAAGGCCTTTTCCGACCAAACTGATCCCGCGCAACCCCGCGGCCGGGGCCTCCTCCGCGCAGCCCCGGCGCAGCCCCCGCACCGGCCCCGCCGGGGGCGGACAGAGGGGCGGGCCCGCTCTCGCCCCGCCCCCGCCGCGAGGCCCCGCCCCGGAGGCGCGGCTTGGTGCGCGCGTGCTCGGCCCGCCGCGCGGCCGGGGACGTGTATGCGCAACTGCGCACGCGCTGTCCGTGACCCACCTGCTCTTCCCTCCCCTCCGAAGGGCTGAGTGCAAAACCCCCCTTGGCTTCTGATTGGCTGGCTGGCTCCTTCGGGCCAATGGCAGTGGCTCTTCCTCCGGCGGTGCCGTAGCGCTGCCCGCCAATGGGGCGGGCGGTTGTTGGTGCCCTCCCTCCGTGTCTCGCGTGTCCCGCCGTGCAAGATGGCTGCAGCGGTGCGGGGCGCCGAGGAGCTTGAGCTGCTGGAGCGGCTGCTGGGGCTGCCGGGCGGGAACAAGTACGGCGTCCAGGGGGAGCGGAAGGTGAAGGGAGCGAGGAGGGGCCTGGAGCGGGTGGCGGTGGCGGCACGCGCAAGGGGACAGGCGTCCTCTGGTCTCCTTTCCCTGGTGGTTGCTTCCCTCCCTCCTTCCCGCCTCCCTGGCAATTTCCCCCCCACACCGATGTGAGGGTGGCTGCGGCCCCCCATTTACCAGCCGATATCCCCTTGAGCAGAGTCTCACCTGTGCTCCCTCCAGCCCTTCCTTCACCAACCCACATATGGTGTAGGTGTTGTAGGGCCTCGCTACCTGCGAGCCTGGAGGTTCTGGAAACCCCTTCCCTCTGCTTGTGGGAAGGATCATCAAGTGTCTTGGAAGGGTATTCGCCTTGACTTTCACCTCTCTCCTTTTCTTGTGAATGTGCAAGTTATGTCTATGCTATCATGATTAAATTACATGGGAAAGAAAAATATACTGTTTTAATAATAGGAGCATATTTGTAGTGTAGTGCATCTACTGTGCCTGCAGTGAGAGGCCATGGGGAAATGGCCTTACGATGAGAGGGGGCAGATTCGGATTAGATATGAGAAAATATTTTTCCCTGTTGTGGTGGTCGGGCATTGGAATAGGTTTCCCAGGGAGATGGTGGGGTCACCATTTCTGGAGACGTTTAAGAGATGTCTGGATGTGGTACTGGGTGAGGTGATTTAGGGGTTGCAGTGGGCAGTGCTGGGTAGATGGTCAGACTCGATGATCTTAAAGGTCTTTTCCAACCTTGACGATTCTATGGCTCTAGATGTCTAATGTTTCAAAGTTTGTATGGAAACACTAGGTTCCATGGCTTTAGAGGCATTTGAGTCATGAAAAGTGTAATATGGAGCTGGGAGTGTCACAAATTTGTTAGCCATTTGTGTGATCATCCTACTCCTTGAAGAAGGTTGGTTGAGAAATGAAGCTCTGCAGTTGCCATATGTTTTGGGGGGGGTTGACTTTATGATCAGAGTCCTGAATATCTGTGTGTATTCTTCAGTTGTGAAAGCTGCCTTAATTACTTAATTATTACAGCCCAACTGGTATTTTAGCACTATCACTGTAAAGCATAAGGCTGAAAAATTCGAGTAACTAGATCTGTCTACAGTTTTTTCTGGCAGCATGCTCAGTGGAAAAAGCTTAATAGTAGTCAAACACTCTTGATACAACTATGAAAATGGTATTATGCTTTCAACTTGCACCTTATATTAAATAAGTGTGAACATAGTGTTGCATTTAATCAGGTTCCTTCAATTTATGTCATAAATGACCGAATGGGCCTCAGCTTGTTGCAGTGAGTTTCAGTTCACTCACTTAATTTCTTGAGGTGATGGTTCAATTTCCTTTCCCACGGCTGAATGTGTCACCCACACGCTAGAGTCACCCACAAAGACATGGTTAGAACTGGAGGTGTGTTGTGTTGTCCTCCTGGTACCAATGAGCTCCTGACTGCTGTCAGAGCATTTAGGAATGGAGCAGTAGGTAGGAATCAGCTTTTCAAGAGGTGTGGTTACTGCAGCCTGCTTGCTCAGAGAGAAGGTGGATGCCACTGACTTCACAGTCTTAAGTCAGAGTCCTGAATTTGAGAATAAATTAGAAGTCGGTTAATAAGATTTCTGCCAGTGTTAGAACAAGCAATGTTCTAACTAATATTGGCAGAATTTGCTTAATTGGAGCTAAAGGTGTCTTGGTTGGTTCATGTTCTTCTGTAAGAACTGAAAAGAAAACACCCCAAAGAGCAAAAAGTGAACACAAACTTAGTTTTGATGGCACTACCTTTACCATGAATGCTTCTAAATTCTGATATATTGCTTCAAAGGTCTTTTTGAGGGAACGTAAAAAAAACAATAGCCACTCGTGTAGAGACTGCTTTCTTTAATTATTTGTTTAGTCTTACACTTTTGTTTCCCCTTTTAGGTTCCTGTTCTCCAAACCAACAATGGCCCTGGGCTGACAGGGCTGATGACCATTGCTGCCCACCTGGTCAGGCAGGCCAGGAAAGACCAGCTGCTGGGAAGCACTGCCGAGGAGAAAGCTGTGGTGCAGCAGTGGTTGGAATACAGAGTGACCAGAGTAAATGGAGGCTCCAGTAAGGAAGATACTAGAACAATTCTGAAGGTAAGGAGTACTTAATTACCTTGCCACTGAATTTTGGAGTGACTAGACCTTGAAGATTCCAGTGCTAATGAATGTATGAGTATCCAGTTAATAAAACTGAGCAAATGCTGAAGGCTTGACAGTATCACTAAGTGCTGGCTTTTATTCCTCTTGCTGCTTTTCACTTTTATTGAATAAAAAATACCTCAACAGCCTGAAATGGGACAACAGCTATAACTGTAAAATATATGAAGCAGAGCCTTTGCAGTGCTCAGTGGCTGTAAGACTGTAAATTATGAGGGGTGTTCCACGGTTAGAGACTGTTCAGCTGCCTGTGTGAGGTGCCAGTTTCTTACTATCTTCATAAACCCTAGGTTATTAGCAAGTTGGTGTTGCATTCCAGAATAGCACTTTTCTGATTGTTTTAAGTGCTATTCTTACTGATTTGGCAATTATGGGATGCAGGCCATAGTTGATGCCGTGATAATTGGTATCGATGCTAAAAGGAGGTACTGGACAAAATTGTGTGTGAAAAGGGAAATCATAAAGCAACCTCTACAAAACTGCCCTTCACATTTAGCTACTTTGTGTGGAGTCCTTGGTCTGCTGTTATTAAACTTTTCTTGTAGGGTGAAGCTTACTTCCTCTTAAGCAAGTGGAAGCAGAAAAGAAAATATTGAAGGTCACCCTGTTGTTTGAACAGCCAGATGACAAGGAGCAGATAGCAAAGCTTACTTTATTTTCTTTCTTGCTCGTTGCAACTGGTAATTAGTACTTTTGCAGTCTTGTGCGAGCAACTTGAAGAGAAAATTTGCTTTACATTGTTAAGCACTATTTATAAAGTGTGTATAAAAGAGCAGTGAAATTCAATCAATTTTTTACGTGTTTATTTTTTCTAATTTTGAAAGTTTGTTTTAGATGGAGAGTTACATTGCTCAGTGCTGCCAGTGAGTCTGAATTTAGAAATAACTTCTTGAGCTGCAAGGTTGACTCTGCTTAAAGCTGGCCGAACATAATACTTCTGGCTCTTGCAAGGTGTGCAGAAACCAAAGATAAAGCAGAATTAACATGCTGTTACTTAAAATTAAGGAAAATCTTGCATCTTAAATGATACAAAGTGAAACTTTGTTACTCTTTGAGCTGACAGCCTTCTTGATCTTGAGGACTATCATACCTGCCTTACCAAGATGATGAAAATCCTGAAGAACCATTTCTATCACTTGAACCCCAAATGATCTGAGTTATCTTGGTTTCATTGTATCAGGGGAATATCTTCCACCGGTTAATCACGAGTTTGTTTACATTGCTTCTGTTTTTGTAACAGCTCTGCTCTTACTTAGTGTGCAAGTGCCATCAAAAGCTTCACAGTTATGGTTACTCTAGAGATACTGCATGAAAACTGTCTATCCTTTAGGATTTTTAGAACTTGATTGAAGGAGGCACTGACTGATCAGGGTTTAACTTCAGGTTTAACTGTGGTGTGTTGAGGTGGCCCTTGGAGGTCCTGTTTTCCAAACTTTTATGACAAGTGTCGCACAGTTTCAGTCATTCTTTAAACAAACTTGAAACTTGTGATGCTTTTTGTTCTCCCAAACTGAGAGAAGACCATATGAGAAAAAATAACTAACTTCCATTTACCTTTCTTGCCTTTGTATCATATAAAAACCAAAAGCAAGTTTTCTGTCTTATCACAAAATTCATCTACTTGGGATGGTTTTAGTGATGATACTTGCATTGTCAGCACATACATGTGAGTATTTTCAGAACTGCATTGCAGCATTAAAATCAGATGCAGAAATAGGGCAGTTTCCTGCTGAAGCCGGGGTCTCTTTTCAGCTTTGGCCTTAGAGACACTGGCTGTGTAGATAAGACAATATGCTGAAATACAAATATGTAGATAAATCCAGTGTTTCCAAGCAAAGTAAAATTTCTTTGCTAAGAAAGTGTTACTTGAGAGAGCATCTCTGCCTTTTAATGCAGTCTAATATTACCATTTAAAAGTTTTTCTGTGGAATTTTTTTTTTAGCAAGTGTTGAATAACTGGAATTTATATTAACACAAGGCTGCTGTGGAATTGTTTCAGCACTAATAATTGCATAGCAATTAAGGACTTTTTTTGTAATTTGTTCTCTTGCCACCATGATTAATCAGAGAAGAGGCAGCCTACCATTAAAATATACTGTGCCAAAAGGGAGTACGGGTGAAAAAAAAGAAAAACTAAAATAGGGAGGGAAGTCTGAGGCTGAAGTTTTACAACGTGTCTGGAATACACAATGGCAGTCTTGGGACGGTTGCAGCCTAGAGCCACAATTTATAATAAGCTGTGCCAAAAACAGTTCAGTCACTTCTGCTATAAACTTTAGACTGCCTCTATTTAACCCTTAACTGATGTGGTTCTACAAAATGTCAGTAACTAACTGGTTTCATGTTTGTAAATTTGAACAGGAAGGATTTTCTGTTTGCTTTACAAAAATGGGTCATTAAATTGTTCTTACTAACGTGTTGCCTAAAGCTGTTACTTGGCAGAAGAATAATGGTGGAACAGACCATCTCAACCAGAGTTTTTATATTCATTCAGAGCAAATGCCACACTGTTCAGAATGGGCCAATAAAAGGGCTTGTTGAGTTTTGTCTAATTTTGATTTGTCCTTCTGTACTGGGCAAAATAAATGGGGGCAGTACTTTTGCTCTCAGTACTTTTGTTCTATATCTGTTCCTCAGCAGATATGTAGGAAAAATGAATGTCAGTAGTAGTGATAGCGTAATATCCAGTACATTATAGTAACTTTCTTTTCCACGGTATAAAAGAGTATAATCTTTTGTTTCTTTGATTTTTAGTTAGTGGTAAATTAAACTGCATAGGAAAAAAAAAATCAAAAAATTTCTGAGTTGTCATGCAGGATAACGAGTGTTTTTTCTGCTCCTCAGGGAAGGAACTGTCAGGAAAATTAATCCACAAATACCAGAGGTTTATGTCCAAAAAGGAGACAGAAGAGTCCCATTACTTTATTCGAATAAAGGGAGAGGCTATGGGGCATTCCCCCGGGATCTCAAATTTTTGTAGGGCGACGCCTCCTTTTTATCCTAATTTCCCAGCCACATTTCCCTCTCTCTTTCCCCATTGGCTGAGGTACTCGAGAGGTACAGACTTCCCAGAACACCTAATACCTAAGGTTCCCTTCTAATGTATAACCCCCCTTTATTTTTAGTTCTTATTGAATATTATGGTTTTCCCATTGTTTCTTTCATCTTTTAATATCCATTTTCATTTATCAGCAGACCTACAGTTTGTTTGTAGAGACAGATCTCTTTCCATTCATCAGTGGAACCCTTCTCATTGTTTTTTTTATCTCTCAGTGCTAATTTCATCAACCAGCAGGCCCAGAGCTTGTTTGTAAAGACAAGTGTCTCATTTCTTTCAGAACTGAGAACCTTTGTGCCATCAAATGTCTACTTAGATGTTAATGAATTCTGTTCAGGAGATTCTAATGTCTCTGCTTTATCAAATTTAGGTATTTTAAACCTGAGGATTCTTTCCACCTCACACCCTGTCTCCAGAAACTTCTGCCAAATAACTGGTAGCTTGTTAATTCACGGAAAAGCACCCACATAAATGTAGAAACCTCTGGTCTCTGAAGGATAATTTTAAGTAACGATCTGTGTGTACTACTTTCAATGTCTCAGACAAAGCAATATTCCATGATTTCAGGTAGCTTTATCCCAGTCTCCTGTGCTGCCTGGCTATAATCATGAAATCCAGCTAGAAATCTGAATAAGAGAGCTGTAATTTCTCTTTAATATGCTTGCTTGAAAAATTACTGTTTACACAGGTACAAAAGTAGGTAAATCCATGCTCTGTTCATGCCATTAATCCTTAGTTCTATACACTCTTTTTTGGGAATTCTGAATGGGATGCTTCCCTGCTTTGGCAAGCCTGTCCAGCAAACTTTTTTCAAATTTCAGTTTTCAGTGTTCACTTCTTTACCTCTTCTGTTAGCACCAGGATATTTTTGCATACTTACAGGTTTAAAGATTGGATTTTGATTATTGCAGCAGCATTTGTTGATCATTTTTCTTCTGTCTTTTACAGGAAGCTCAGTATGTTGTGTATAATATTCTTTCAGACCAGATTTAGCTCATAGTTTGCCAGTTAGAGAGAAAAGTCTTATGTGAGAATTAAAAATATGTCGATGTACCAAAAGTATAATTCTGCTTTTCTTGGATATGACTGCAGAAACCCTTTATTGGGTTTTGCATTGTCAGGGGCTTTCCCGAAGCATTTGGGAGTGCTCAGCTTTTTGTCTTTGCATGGTTCGAGAGATATAAAGGCATTTAGGGCATAAATGACCTTGAGAATCTTGCTGACTGAAAGGGCAGGACGTGCTTGTGTGTGTGAGGGAAGCACACACCAGCAGGGTGTCGTGGGCAAAATATCCAGAACAAAATCAGAGTGCAGTTAAGTCCACTGGAAGCTCCTGAGTTGTCATAAGAAGCATTTTTTCCTTTTCCAAGCCACGACTTGCAGTGACTGGCAGGGATTCAGCGGCCTGAGCAGTTTAAATGGATTACAGGTCATTGGATTGCATATTTAACAGGCAGTAAGCAATACTGGGAAGTGGTCAGAAGTGTGCTGTGAATGGGATGTGTTGAGCTGTTGCTAGATATGGGTTGTGAATTGGATTTTTTTTCCCATAGAACAAGCAAATGGAAATCCATCAGTCAGTCCATAAATAATGCAACAGTTCTTCTTTCTGTTGCTCATACCCAAAAATGGTGTTTGAATTGCTGCAGTTGTTCAGTGTATGTTAATGCATTGTAATGCAGCTATGCCTTAAGTACCTGTCTCAAATTTGAGAAAGAGTTTCCCCAAGGGATTGCAACAGTAAGTTTATATAGTTTTGAGCAACTTCCAGGACTATCTTAGTCTTTTAATTCTGCGTTTATATATATGTAATTCATTTAAGCAGTGGCATTCAGTACATGAAAGGCAAATTACTCAAATGTCAGCCAGCAGACCTGAATTTCATGCATTCTATACTGTTTTGTGTTCATATTTTCGTTAATCTCTCCAGGACAGGAACACTATTTCACTTTAATAATGCGGTCACTTAAGCAAACTTGACTTTCAGGATTTTTAGCACATTTGGCTATTAGCCAGTAATATAATCATCCATGGGAAGCATAACCCATGAGGGAAGATTAACTAAATGTGCCTAATGCACATGGAAAAAAAAATACTGTGGTGCTTCTGAATTAGCGTGACTTGCAGAATGAAATCAGAATATCTGACAGTATTTTAGGGGAGGAAACTACATGTTCAAAACCAAAATTGTAAACTAATGCTAATTTATACAAGACTAAACCATTTTTGTCAAATTTAATTTGCTCTGTCAACTGACTTCATAAAATCTGATGAACCAGAATAAAGAATTGTTCACGCTGTAATGCCTTACCTTGCCTTTAAAGTTTTAGGATTTTTTTATTGGTGACTATTTTGAGTGTACATGTCCAATATAAAACTCAGAATTAGCATTCTGTAATTTCTTTGATACAGAAATCCAAAAATTTGTGCAAGGAACTGTGATGATGGTACCTTCAGAGATAATGAGCTTTTTCGTTTACAAAATCCTGATTCCATAGCCTAAGCTAAGAAGAGCAAGGAAGGAGGGGGAGAAGATACAGTTTCAGTGGTGTTAGTTTTCATTATAATGCATGTGGAATTTCTGGTTAATTGAAATGAAAAATGCTGGCCGGAGAATTTGTTTTAAAACAGGCAAGTTTATGGGGTTTTTTTCCTAGTAACCAAATCTCTAGGTTTGGGGTTTTTTATTCCTGCAAGTTTTTTTTCCTTTTAACATTGTATTTGCCTTTGTGTTGTGTGTAGGAAATTCCACAGAACTGTAGTTACATGTTTGAAGTAATTTGAGCGCTAACTAACATGAACAAAGCAGTAAACCAGTCTAAAGAAGCGAAGCTACATAGCCAGGGGCAGTTGACCTTACAGAATTTTAACTATGCAGGGGTTAATATTTTTCCCTGATTTACTCTAATAAAAGAAATCAAAACAGACATGAGGAGGTTTAAATATTACAGAGTGCAGGGGTCCTGTCATGAAGAGGCTATTGAAGAATAGTAAGGTGGCTTAATGGAGTCAAACGTGACAAAAGCAAATGCAAGGTTAGATGTCTTAAAATCTCAACATTTTAGTTTTGTGGTTTGGTCTTGGTTTATTTTCAATGTATGTACTATAGGATAGCTCTGTATCAGTAAAATTATGTAACCACAAAAAAGTGCCAAATGCTTTAGGCCAAATACAATTTTTCAGTTGTTCACTAATTATTAACCCCCTTTTCCCTGTCTGAGACTTTTTTTTCCCAATTAGAGGTTGTCTGAAAATGGAATATTCTGTAGTTTAGACTGAAAAATTAACATTTTTAGAAGTGTTAGTTACGTTTAAGCTGCTTACCTCTGTTTCTAGGGCAGGGGGAGGGAGTGGCTTAAGCAGATGTTGTGTGCTCTTTTTTTTCCCTTCAGATAAGGTGAGCTTTTCCAAAACCAAGGAAAAGCTGGGAAACTGTTTTTTGTACATGTCTGAAAAGAATATTGTAAATATTATTGGCTTGTGCTGTGGTCAGGGTTAAAGTAGGTAATTTCATTTGTTGTTACATTCCTTTAGAGGAAAGTAGGGGGCAGAAAGGTGCATAAATTGGATGACAAGTAGGTAAGATTTGGAGAAAAGGAAGGACAGGTAAAGAGGTAGAGCTAATGTATGATGCCTTTGTCTTCAGAACTGATAAACTTGAACAACACTGAGCCTGTCAGCCTCTTGTTTTCTGGCAGAGTGGTTGAATGCAAAAAGCCATGGAAAGGGGTCTTTCTGTTAAAACACATTTGCGATAATTATTTACTGAACCTAAAAAGAAGCCTCCTACTATCCACCCTCATAGCCTCTGATCTGGAACAGTTGAGAGATGATTTTAAAATGCTGAAATGCTCTCTTAGAGATTTGGACAGCAGCTGAATTGACAATATCAGTCACAAAGAATTGCTAGCAGTGATTTCAGCATTAATAAAAGCAGGTGTCAAGCGATAGCAGCTGATGGGTATCAAATTTACATCATTAAGCTTGAAACACCTTGTCTCCCACCCCACTATGCCTGTGGGCTTCCCTGGTTCTTACACACTTGGAGCTCCAGAACCTTGCTGACCAGCTGCACAGAGTCCTGAAAGACAGGCATAGCTGCTGCTGTGTATGCTGTCTCTTTATCATAGGGACTGCATTTTCAACTAATCAAATGTTAAACATTTGAATTTGCACTCCTAATAAATACAGAACTCTTTAATTTTGGAATTTTAATAATTTGAAGTGAAGAAAAGACAGACTTGAAAATATTTCTGTGGAGTCAGCCTAAAATAAATTGCATTTGCATTTACAAAAATTTCACTAGATATAAAGTACTATTTTCAGAGACCAGCATTTAAATTTTACCTAATTCTCACTGTCAAAGAATGATGCTTTATTTTATTATCTTGTCACTTACTTTCTAGAATTTTTTCTTCTTTTCTTGTTTGCTGAGTTGGGATAATTTAAAACTGGTGTTTATTTTATATGTATGGTCTCCAGAGGAAATTTCTATTATTTTTAACAACTGCCTTTATATATTGTTTCACAAGGTCAATACTACAGCAGTAAAATGACTTTTTCCTTTTTAGGATCTTAACATGCACCTTGAAGATAAAGTCTACCTTGCTGGAAACATTTTTACATTAGCAGACATTTTGATGTACTATGGATTGCATCATATCATGGTAAGCATTACTTGCATCATTTTTATATGTAAAAGTATCGTAATTGTTATTTATCTAAAGGGCATTTTATTGTTGTAGAAGTTGACCTATTGAACTGATCAATGACAGGGAACAGAACAGAGGAAAATAAAACTTGTTTTTAAGTTTTTCATTTTATTCTTTAATATGTAGCTATGGATCTGTCAAAAGACCTGTAGTGTCAGAATGCTTCAGTTTCCTCTGTACAATGTAGCAAGGATGATACCTATCTGTGTTTCTAGGATTGAGGATTCTTACCTGTTTGAGTCTGAAACGTGACTGCTCACAGAACTACATGGTGAAATAGATAAATGAAGCTGGAAGGATGTGTCAGAACTGAAAGTACTAACTTTGTTAGTATTAGAGAAATACAAATGCATGGAAATTAAGCTCCTGAAGGATGAATACATGTAAAAAAGTTTGAGCCATAACAAATTGTCATTTGTGTTTCAAGATGTGAGTGATAAGACTTGGTATGGTACATAATGTGAAAATAACATGGGGAGCTGGTGCTCAAGAGGAAAAGAGGGGAAAAAAAAAAAGCACCCCAAAAATAAGTTAGTTATAAGTGGGGAAGATGTTGAGATTTTTTTCTGTAGTTAGCTCAGGCTACTATGAAGTGCTTAAAAATTGGTGCACCTTCAGTTCTGAACTCCAAGTGTTAAAGATAAAGCAGTAGAAGCTATTTGCATTTTGGTGGCTGCAATGTGTTTGTAAATGAGCCATTGTCATTCTCTGGAGTAGGAAGAAATCAAAGGACTTGTACAAAAAGGTCTACTAAATTCTTGGAAGACAATGAAATCGGTCAGTTTTGCATTAGAAAACTTGGGGGGAGGGGCGGGAGGGAGGGTGAGGATAATTAGAAGAAGATGACTGACAAATGCATGTGTGTCTGAGAATTGAATTCAATCAAATTCGTGAATGGTTACTTTTAATACAGTGAAAAGCAGAGCTCTGGGAGAAGTGTGGAAGAATACTACATTTCAAAATGAAAGCAGAGGGGAGGGGGAACCAAGTAGTGAAATACTACCAGAAATGAAAGAGAACTTAGGTATCTATCTTGACTGTCTGGGAGCAGAAGTTCAAATGAGTGTCGAGGAGAGGGGAAGGGAAGCTTCGTTTCAGAAGGTTTTTGAAAACATGCTAGAGTAAGTCACATAGAATTAATTCTGTTAAATCATATTTGCCTTCTAAAATATCTTAAGTAGTAGGATAGATGTGTTGACTAGTGTCAGAATGGGTTACCTTTCACATATAATACGCAGACATTTAAAATAACTATAACTTCTTTCTAAAAATGTGATTGTATATTCTGTAAGAGAGTACAAGTTCAAATGAGACTTTTAAAAAAAACTTAAGCAGGGGAAAATCTGAGCATATTTTAAATTTTGAGTTTGCTCTGGAGTAGACCACCTAATCAAGAAGAAAAGATACAAGTTATTGCTTTGGGAAATAGAACAGATGGTAAAAACAAATGACTTGGTGCTCCTGGGTGCCTGCAACCATCGAGACACTACTTGGGACAAGTTTATAGTACAGCATCTGTTTCTGAAATATTTGATTTCATGGAAGGTAATTTTCTGAATCGGAAGGGTATAAAGGGCAAGCAATGGGGTGACTATTCTAAATAAATATGAAAATCTAGAAGCTACTAACTAGGAATTACATGTATTTTGAAGGTTTCAGAATTGAATAACATACAGAGACAGGATCTTAAGCTGTAGAATCTTGTGGGTTTGGGGGGGGGGTTTAAAAATAATTATTTTTTAAATTATTTTTATTTTTCTTGTGATCAGAAGAGAGTGTGTCCAGAGCTGGTGCTCTGCCCTAAGCTTTATGGGGGAGGCAGGGAAAGCTGCTGTATCTCCTCATGTGATGTGGTTCAGAGAAGCAGTTTGTCTTATCCACCACTGCTTCAGCTAAGCCTTGTACAAAATAATACATTTTTCCTATAATGCTTTAAGAAAGGAGGTAGAAATGGGAGACATGAGGCATAGGGCGAACCCACAGATCTTGCTGTCCATCAAGTTGTCCAGAAAATTGTTCCAAAAACGTTGCTGATAATACCTTTAAGGGTGTAAACTAAAAACTCCATGCTAACACAAACATTATTGATAAGATACTGTAAATATTACTGGCATACCATGATCAACCTGAATAAGCCAAGGAGTGAAACTTTGAAACCCTTCTGATGCACATTTCATTGGAAAAGTTTTTAAGACCAACCAATCAGTTCTTCACCTGTGGTATCTTGGTGTTTCTGAGTAGATCATGCATCTTTGTATTCATTCCCTCCTCCCATCTTCATGTTGCCCTTCCCATTATCCAGGAGGGATTCTGGAGTCTGATTTCTTCACTGTTCAGACTCATGCATTTGAACTGACAAATCAGTTTGTCTACTGAACAGCAGCAACTCTTAATTCTGCAGTTGTGTGCCTGCCTTTCATTCTCCCTGTCCCTTCTAATTGTCTTGGTAAACACAATAGTGCAATGTGTTTAGAAATCCACATGGTGGGAAAATAATTATTATTTCGATCAGTGAGAATCAGAGTCACAGGTAACGTTTGAGGCTTTTTGCAGGCAGAATCTATTTTGAGTCCTTTAATTAGAAATACACACCCATAGTAATAAGGCAGGAACTAAATCGTACACATTGTTCTGCATCATAATATAGGTCACAAACACCCAAAAAGTGTAATGGTTGATACTGCCTTTCAATCAGTATGATCTACATTGCAATATGTAATTGATGTCTCTGTGTATGTAATATTAATGTTGTTGTTTTATAGACACTTCAATTCCAGAAATGCATATATAGATAAATATAAACAATGAAGTTCTGCTAGGTTAAAGCATAGACTGCAGAGAAAGCATGAATTTAGAAGCATTGCTTGAGGTTAGCTTGGCAATCAGTAAGCATTAAATTCCCCCTGTAGTAATGAACTTGTTTTCATATCTGTTTTTCATTTTAAATTCTTTTTTTAAGTTTCCAGATGTCTTCATTCTTAAATATTTTTGACCAGCACAAGTCCAGTTCTATTTCTAGAGAAAGAATCAATATGATGATCGATCTACTTTTAGACTTCAAAAATGTCAGAACCAAGGAAGTGGTCTCAAATCTATATGTCTGACTTGAAAATTTCTTTAATAAGGTCTGGAAAATTACTTATGGATGAAGTTTATATCTGCAAATGGAAGAAACCTCAGTCAAAATTTTGGGGTCAAACTGAGTATGATCAAGTACAAAACAAACTAAGCTGTTATCCTTGAGTCAGAACTAGTAATGCTGAGCTGAGACTACGGTAGTAGTTTATTTTGGAGTTACTTTTTCCACAAGGAACATTTCCTGTAATAAACAGATGGCCATGAATTTTTTTTTAATATTCACTGATGTGTTGCTTATTTTAGTACTGAGATAACAGGCTTTTCTAAGCAAGGATGCTAAAAATAGTTCTTAAACTAAAATGCAAAAAAAAACCAGTTTTAACTTAAAGAAAAGATGTAATTTTAAGCTTATTCCTTTAACAGCAGAAACTTAGACAAGACTATGTGAAAGTACATGTATGTCATGAAATACACCATCCAGCTGTTGGGCTTTCTCCCATATCTAAAGGCTAAATTTAAAAAGTCAGATAGTCCACTATCCATTTTTTTATGCTGAAGAGCTTCATATGCAGGCAGGTATTTTTACATTTTCCATGACATCCAGGGTGTGGGAATGGGACTTTATGCCTGCACCCCCAATGCTATAGAAAGAAAATATAATTAAAGCTTGTGTATTTTTAGCCCTTTCAGAAACTCTTAGAGTTGCATTGTATGATAACCACCTTGGTTCCCTCAGTGAGCTTTATGGTGGAAGAAAAAGACTTTTTTTCATGACATGAAAAAAAAAAAAGCCTGTCAAATTAAGTGTCTGCTTCTTTGCTATTAAAATAATTGCTTTAATAGCAAATAATTATTTTAACAGCAGCCTTTCTTAACTTGGGGGAATTACCTAATTTAATGAGGAAGAACAGAAAATACCCATCTAACAAAATGTTGTAAAAATGCCATGGAAGTGATCTCTAAACAATTAACCTAAGAGTAATGTTCCAAGTAAAAAGTAGAGCATGCCACAAAGTGCTTTTTAATATATTTCACTGATAGAGTACATTATGTAAATAAGTAAAAATATCTTGCTTGTTGTGCCTAGAGTACAAAAAGGGGTTTTATTATTAGCATAGCTGTCTGTTTTGCCCTTCAGATGTTTTTTCACTACACTAATAGAATGAAAGAGGACTAGTTTTCCAGACTGCTATTTTTGATTTACAGTGGAGAAATGTGAAGATTGAGAATTATCAGTAAAAGATTATGGGAAGGAAATACTGTATCTGCTGTAGAATCTAAAGTTTTGCTCAGCCTTTCCCTAACCAGGTGCCTCCCCATTAAAGACTTTGGAAAAGGTCATTGTAAACTCAAGGCACTTAAAGTTTCCGCATTTTAGTACTTGCTCATACTTAAATACCTTTCTGCACTTCCAGCAGTTCTAGATTGCCTTGGAGTACGCACATTGTTCTTTTCACAAACTGTGTTACTTTGTAAATGGTTCTGTGGCTTCATATCCATCAGCATCCAACTACCATGAATTATAACACACTGCAGGTGATCAAAAGCATCTTTCCCTAAATGGTACTGCATCTTTTTGGTTCTGAATATACTGCACTTGCAGAAACTCAGGCAATTTGTGAAATTGTTACATTACAGTAGCTTCCACTTTTCATTTGTAATGCCTTTAAAAGTTGTAGATTTTTTTTCCCCTTTGTTAGTGCAGTTCTGGTTAGTGCTATTCACTTGGTTAATTGCCAATAACGCTCTTATATTTCTAGATCAGCAAAAATGTGCGGCTGTTTTTTATTGTTTTTCTGTGCATTTCTGTCAGACTATACAACTCTAGGAACAGTGTTTACATTTCCATGCCAGCAGCAAGAAAAACTGATTTTCTAATACTGGCTGAACTGGGGTTCATAACGGTATGAAATGGCAGAAGTTGTTACAGAAATACGTCTGTAGTGCTGTGCTTGTATTCTGGCAGGTATGTTCCCTGGGAAGAGCAGCTACTTGGGTTTAGGAGCAGCTGCAAGATCCTTGCTTTTTGGCTGCTGCCACAGTTACTATGCTCTTAACTTCCCATTAATGGAGCTTTAATGCTATGTTCTATTGGTTTAGAATTCCTTTCAACAACTCCTTGAAATCCTTCTTCCTCAGTATTTTTCCACTGGTTCATCTACTAGTATATATCCTTACATTCTTTTTTGCTGCTACATGTTTAAAGCTTCCCAGTTCTAAGCCAAATGCTGGGCTGTGTGAGAGAACAGCAAGGTGAAGCAGCAAATCTAATAGGCAGCTCTTGAAATCAAAAGAGTGGCGTGTCACAAGGTGAAATTTAGCATAAGACTTGGGTTTAAAGAGCAGCTTTACTCATACACCTGAATATGTGTAAATGAGTATGTGCAACTCTTCCTGTGATCCAAAGTTTGTTGAAACAGGTTTGTTTCCAGCTATCTTGTGCCCAAGACAAAATATTCAGGGAACCTGCAGCATCCATAAAATCTAATGTTTGTAGTATGAAGCATAAGGAATATGCCATCTGTTTAGCTTTGGAGGAGATTAATCTTGATTACCTTTAGAAATCTAAACATGTATTAGGCATGTCTAGATAGTGATTTGTCTTTTAAAACTGCCCTCTACATAGCAAATGTGTCCTTCTTCATTGACTGCAGGCATTGTAAAGATTTAAGTTCAGCTTGGGTGCTGAACTTGGCTAACTGAAAACAAGGCAAGGTGAACCCTGCCCTTATAGGCTTCAGTACTGGCAAGATAGGATAGGGTAGTTTGATATGAGGATCACATTTGGTTCCTGATCCAAGTTTCATAGTCTGTTTTGAGGTCTACCCCATTTGTAATTCAGCTGTAGTATGCTAATGTGAGAAAAGAGATTGTGGTCTAAACTGATAGGGCAACTTGACTATAGAGAAATAAGAAGACATAAAATTGCTAGTCAAGAATAGTAATATAGGTGATAAAAGGTGGGACTAGTTCTACAGCTGGCTTGAAAGACTCCAAAGTAATAATAGATTTTGTAGTAAAGGTTTGATGATGTTGCTGATCTACACTTGAAAGACTTTTAAAGATAGAATTTGGATCTGTAACTGTAGTTAGCTTTACCTAAGCCAGTCCTATGATTCAAGATAGGCTTGAAGCTCTGCATTAATCTTAGTCAGTTCCTGTGACAAGGAGATGTTGAAATAGTGTGGTAGTTAGAGGCTTCTTCCTGATTGATCTTGAAGCTGTTTTATGTGACAGTACTTTTAAATATTTTTATGAAGTGTAGACTGGTTTCCAGTTTGTTTTACTGTTTGTTGTAATTTGAATCATGACATTGCTATCTTAATAATGGAAGCTAGCAGATCTGAACAGTTAAGTTACACCGATTCTTAGTGACTATTCCATTTTGATCAATAGTATAAAAAACAACTTCCAATTATCCTATCCAGTCGGAAATTGCCTGGAAAAAGCTTACTCCTGTACTTATAATACACCTTGAAACATGAAGTAGTCACTTTGCCTGTGAGATAAGTCTGCTAACGGAACATGAAAGGATTGTGCATGTTGTGCAACTCTTCCCTGCACCCCCCAGTACTGTGTGCTGAGCCCATGAATAGAGAGATGCATTTAATTCTTGCAAGCTTTTCCACCCTCTCTATCATGCAAATGTGTATTCCACCTTCAAGTTTGTTCATTTGAGTAAATTAAAAGTCCATATACAGATTATGGGCTTGAGTTTTACTTTGTGAAGTTAGGATAGAATGTTGCTGGGTTGTAACAACATACCTGAATTTAAATTATTTGTAAAACTCTCCACTTTTATTTCACCTTACCATGTGTTATGACTCTAATGGTGCAGTGCCTGGTATTACTGGTGCCTTGTGTTTATTCCCCATGCAGGTGGACCTCACAGTGCAAGAAAAGGAGAAATACCTTAATGTGTCTCGTTGGTTCAACCACATTCAGCATTACCCAGGTGTCCGACAGCATCTGTCCGATGTCGTCTTTATCAAGAACAGATTATACACTAATGCTCATTAAGGCAAATCTTAATGTCATGTTGGAATGAGATTTGGGAGTTTTAGAAGTTGTACTGTCCAAAGCCACTAACTCGCAAATACTGTTTTGTAACCTTCTGTATGGGAACCAAAACTGTCCATGCCTCATAATACAACTGTGTTGAGTTGCTGATGTTCATTCAAGAATTTGACCTAAAGAACTGTTATTGTGTATCTGATTAAATGCAAAAAAGGTAGAAAGATGGAAATGCAGTTTTAATTCAATATTTTTAAAAAAATTTAAAGTTCCTTTTATTAAACATTCAAGAGAAATTACATTATCTTGACCATCAATTATTCACTCCTTTTGCTATTTATTGAATTTTTATGTATGTCAGCCAGCTTTCCTTTCATTTTGTTTTCCATGGATGTTTACACTAGTTTTGTACAAGTTAAGAGCTATATTGTGTGCCAAGGATGTGAAAAAGGGAACATGCAAATGTTACAAAGTATTTATGTGACTGAATAAATTATTTTAAAACTGTAGTCTTAATTTGGCTTTGAAACTTTCTAATTTTTCTTCAGTAAAGAAGATTTTAAAAGGTTAGTTTACTTCCTGCTTTATATTGTGGTGTACTGTTTTGAATCTAGAAGCATTTTCTTTCAAACTGGGTAGCAAAGTTTGTGTTCTTAAAGATTC
Organism: Lanius collurio; assembly: GCA_020086605.1. Lineage (NCBI taxonomy): Eukaryota > Metazoa > Chordata > Aves > Passeriformes > Laniidae > Lanius > Lanius collurio. The sequence goes on along the minus strand of JACBWW010000011.1, from coordinate 19,046,788 downwards.
TGCATGTGCCTCACTTCATTTTTTTACAAATTTCACAAATGCAAATGCACTTTTCCTAGCCCCCCAACAAAACCAACCAAATCCTTCAACTTTAAAGATAATTTCCTGCTCTGTCAAGTTCACTAGCAATGTTTAAAGTGGACTTTAAAACCAGACACACTGTTGAGTCACACATTTGCATGGGTCATTTTACTGTAGAATGTACTGAAAATTTACTGATTTTTATTTGTAACAGATATAAAAGTGGTAACTTGAATTGGTTAATTACCTTCTGCACAATTCAGATAACATTTCTTTTAAGGCATGAAAGAAATACAAAAATACTTTGATATTTTAATTGATACATGAACTTCTATGTTGGTTTCTACAGCAGTGTTTAGCAGACAACTTCACTCATACATTCTTTTGTTTTATGTGCTACTTAGGAGCCTCTCATCTTGTAAATATAAAAAAGATACTTTGGATAGATGTTTGAGCATTTTAAATGTTAAAAGTCCTTAAAAGAAAAAGTAAGTAGAGAATGAGATGAAGTAATTAAAATATATCCTGACACATAAATGGACAGAAGAAAATTGCAAGGATAAGCATAACCTGGCCAATTCCAGGCTCTAATAGATGTTTTCTGTAGATATAGATCATTTTATTTTTAATTCTTTTACTGAGAGTTTACAGGCAGACAGTTACTTTTAGGGCAAAAATTTCAGAAACTTCTCACTCTTTCCTGGAGGCTTAATTATCCACTTCTAGCTGTTCTTGTTGTTTGCTATTTAGAAACTCACTTTATGTGCTTAAAAAGATCTCTCTGAAATCTTGAGATCTATTCAAGAGTTGTGGAGTGGGCTTTAGTACAAATGTACATTAGAAACTTCATGCTCAAAGCTTTCCATATTCAACTGCCTAAGAGCTTCAGGTGTTTACTGTCAGTACTTGTACTCTCAATATCCAATTTATTCAAGTATTTGTTATCTTATAGTATGTGTTTAAGTGACTTTCTTTTTCCTTCACTTGTGGGAGCAAGTGATGGTAAGACTTAGAAAAGTACCTGCACTTCTACTAAATTCTGCCATAATGAGCCATTTTATTTCAGAAGGGGTGTGAATCATCAGTGCATTTAGTCAGGGTTTAGGGTAGTTTCTCATTCATCTTACAGGTTTATTGTTTGTATCTATGCTTTTGTAAGTGAGAATGATTTAAGTTCTTTAAAATGTATGTGCAAGCCTTCATCCATGAAAATAGCTTACATTACAGCTGAGAACGCTGAAATTGAACCACTGCTAAATGTTGCTGGGAACAATAATGTCACCTTTTCAGACAGGTTCTTGTAGAGATGATGCTACAACGTGTCATATTTTTTTTAATCCCAAACAGCTGCTGTTTGGAAGTATTGGGATTTTACAAGTTGGCCACTTGCTACTGCTGCAGTATCCCCCAGCCTCTTGTGCCAGTTTTATTTTCTCTGGTGTAGAACAAAAGTGTTACTTGCCGCTGAAATGTTTAAAAAAAAGTTCACCTAGTAGAAAGATGAAATATTTAGAAGTGGATTAGTAATATTTAACTCTCTACTATCCAAAAGGCATTTGGTCATTATTATATAGTAACTGGAGCATATTTCAATTTTCTTTCCTCTGCTTGGAGAAACTTAAGGGGATAGAGGGTTAAAAGCAAAAAAGGATGAATTGAGACTTTGTCTTTAGAGAGATGACTGGGAAAACCAGATGGTATTGGTTTTTCTCGCCTCTCCCCCTTTCTATCTAATGCCTTTTGATCAAGGACAAACAAACCTGTAAGAAAACTTCTGAAAAATCACAAGTCCAAGTCATTCTGAGACTGTATGAGGTACATTTTTTACAACTATGCTTCATAATTTTAAAAGATGAGGTGTGTAGTGGGAGCTCTCAAATTAATATTAATGGTCTGTAAAGGGTTTATATGGGTAAATGTTCAGCTGCTGTTAAAGCTTCCTCTCTATGCAATATTCTATTCTACTTTCACTGAACATTAGTAAAAGAGTTTTCTCACTTGCATCCCCTTTCTCCTTTCTTAAAACTTCAGTTGCTGAAGGGCACTGTGTTGATGTTTTACTTTTGTTGCTTTGCATTTTGATGATGATGATGACCACAGTGATGTGTGGAATTTATTTTCACAGCATTTCATGAACAGCGACACTTTCATTTGTTAATGTATCTCATCATTGCAGTATTATTATTTTGCATAATTGTTCTAATTTATTCAAGGGGCCTGACATGTTATGGTCTTTTAAGTATGTGCCCCTGGGACTTGAGTGTGTTGCCATATGGTGAGATAGTGCTGCATGACAACCTTTCAGCAACAGAAGAATTCAACAGTGAAATAAATACGATAATTGTAAGTGTTCAGCAAAATCCTACACTTAGCACTTTGACTTTTTCCCCTTGATGCCAAGATGACTGTTTGGAGACCAACCAGGTTGAAACAGGTGTTCAAGTATTGCATCAGATATGTTAGAAATGTGCTGATGATTTTTAGTTGTCTCTGTATGTGTAACTTCATTTTTAAGTGAGAGTTCAGTTTGACGTCTGAAGTCTGTTGGGCTACTTCTTGCTCTTGAGACTTATAACTGGGCAACAGTGATTTGTAGAAAAATCCAGGTTTAATATGGGATTAGAAAAGAGTGAGTAGGAATGAGAAATTTGGAGAGATTACACTGAACAAAAAAAGAAAATAGTTCCAGTTTAGACCTGAAAAAATCTTAAATCTGACCATTGGGATGGAACCAAAGTGAAGGCTTTTCAGCAGTAAAACTAAAGAAATTATTTATGATATCTTAAATGTGTAACATGCTTTCTGTCATGTTCCTGGTCATCAGTGATTTACCTTCCAGGGTGCCATCTCAGTGTTTCACACAGAAAATGAGTTAGAAGGTATCACTTCTGGTTCTCGCTCAAAACAGTCCAAGCCAGCAGCTTTTGTTACCTTTCTTCATCCCACCCACAGTAAGTACTTGCCATCAATAGGTTTGTACCTATTGAATTTCCAGAGATCTTTGTGTAGGAAGTGTAACTTCTGCCACTAAAGTCTCCTAGCAAACATCTTAGCTGTTTGCCTGTAAGAGGTGATATTTTCCACATATTTTTAATCTTTTTCATCTTGTATTCCTTCTCTATAGCCTACCCAACCCTCTTCAAAATACTTATCAACTGAAGTAGACCTTCTTTCAGGAATTTTCTGCTACTGTCTGAATATTTGGAAGCCCATAGGCCTAGAAACGGGGAGCTTATTTTTTGTGAGGTGCACCTTAAGACTTCCCAATAGGTGTTACAGCTTTGGAGTATCTTGATCAAATAATTCTACAATGTCACCTTATTTCTCACACACATGTACACACATTTCATTTATAGCTGATGGAAGATTACTCTGGGCCCTTCAGTGTGGGTGTGGATCCTGGGTTATTTGCAGGGAGCCGAGACTCTTAAGTAAGGTTTAATGTAGAAGTACTTTGCAATTCAAATATGACATTCATTTATATTAACTATTTTATATGAAAATGTGGCTTAGAAGTGGTTTTGTCTGTGAAATATACCCAAGTAACATTACAGATAAAAGAGCAGTAGAACTTGGGTATCTTTATTTTCTGCTTGGTTAAAAAAACAACAGATGATCAAAAGTCAGCTGCTGATTTGGAAGAGGACAAAGTACTTAAAAAGTGATTCGCTGAGACAGATGAAAATAAAGGAATAGAGAGAACTATAAAATCATTATTAAGAAATCCAGTGTAAGCTCTTCTATTCAGAAGTCTGGTTCATATTCTTTCTGATCTGCTAGAATCCTCTGTTTGCATCTCTGCTACATGAATGTTGAACTTGGGAATAGATTTTTCAAGTAGATTTGCTTAGTATGGCTATAAATTGATTTTGCAATTGTATGTATATATACAACCTAGCATGTCCATTTTTTCTACCTTTTTTTTTTTTTTTGCTAGAAAGAGGGATCAGTAGGCACGTTTGATTTTTTTTTTCCCCCCTTTTGGTTTTTAATCTTATCACCTCTTTTAATCTTTGGTGTGTTTCACAGTATTTAACTTCAAAGTGTAATTGCAATGATGTAGCTGCTTAATGGATTACTACATTTCATATTTTCCCCCTAAGAGCAGTATTTCTTCTTTGCATCTATAATTGGATCATGCTGCTGCTGTCCCTGATGGAAACTCCAGGTTTCATATTCACCATTCACCTGAGCACATGCTTACTCACTTGGTAATCTTAATATTTTTTTTCTATTTATTTATCAAAATTGACTTGTGTTACACGTATTTCCTCTGTGCTTGAATTTTATTGCAAAAGAAATGAGAGGGGAAATGCCATCCTGCACCTCTTGCTGCACCGAGCTTTCGGATTCATACTGTGCCTTTGTATCCCACGGCTGCACATCTTGAATGTGAGATGTATCGTACTTCAGAGCCCGGCTCCAGGGCAATATAAAGATATCACAGATTTGGAAAGGAGGATCGATTTTGTAGCAAGCATTACTTGTTGCTGCTGTGTGCACGTTCCTGCAGGCGTGGCCTTTTTTTTCACACTGGTAGTGACTACAGCCAGCATGGCTGCCACAGAACACCGCACATCCCATCTCTCACTCTGCAGGCATGCGGGAGGTGATTAATTTTTCATTGTTGCTGCATCTGAAGGATTCCCCTTTCCCCTCTCACACTACCTTGGCCCCTTTAGGAAGATTTTCATCCATTAAACTTTCCCTTCTCTGTTGGAAGAACTAAATCTCTTTCAGCATTTTCAGGCTGGTGATCTAATTTGACAGCTCGTAGGTGATGTCTATTCCTCTTCAAAGAGGCAGGTAGCCCCGGGCTAGCCAGCTGCATTGTGGATTCTGCAGATTTGGCTTGCTCTTCCTGCTGGGTGTCATCTGTCTTCTCAGTCTTGCGGTGGATAATTTTTGTCCTCCCCAGCATCATCTGCCTGAGCAGTTTCTGCCTGGCAGGCCTGTCCGTCCAGGTTGAGCATCAAACACAGTGGCCGCCCGGCTAATGTGACAAGGCACCCCTCCAAAGAGCACAGCCCCGGGCCTGCTTTGGCCAGCATCGGCATCGCAGCCCGCCAACTTCCAGCCATCACGATTGTGGTCTTGCTCTCCCATCACGGGTGCAGCCCATGGACTTATTCTGCTGGCACAAAGTATGTCCCCCGCCTTGCCCTCTTAAGGGCCGTCGCTCCGATTCCTCCCATCTGGGCAGATGTCTGCCTCAACAGGTTTGGGTTTCCCTGCCTGTTGCCGGCATTTGACTCGGACACCGCCACTTGGATGAAATAATCCTTTAGTGGATTATCATCGCCAGACAGCCTGTGGGGGAAATGACAGGACTCGGCACGTTCATCTGAAGATTCTGCAATTCAGAGTGCTGCTAATGCTAATGGGAAGTGGCAGGGTGATCCCTAAAAGAGAAAGCGGGTTCCATTGCACGGCAAAAATGACAGAGGTTGTTTAGCCTATCTTCCAAAAAAATACATGATGACTACATATGTTGATTTTCATGCTCCAAGCCATAGCTATTTCCATATTTTTGTGACTTGATGACTACTTTCTATAAACTGACAGGTTAGGGGCTCCACAAGTATTGTCTTTTTATAGTGATCACCTCTTTAAGTCCTCCTTAATTTCTTTAAAATATGTTTTGAAAATAAGCTTGACTGGGCAATGAGAGTAAGCAGGGGAACAAAAAACAAAACCAGGCATAAATACAACAAATCAAGCATATTCTTAAAAAAAAAAAAAAACAAACCAAAAAAAAACCCTGACATTATTCAAACAAAGGAGGAATGGTTTCAGGACAGTAGTCCTAGAAACCAATGCATCTATCTGTCACAAGATTTACCCTTGTTGCAGTCCCATAATTCCAATCCTGACATTAGTTGTGATATAAAAACTTTCCTAGAAATGCAGGAGTTACAAAGCCCCTTAACTACAGGATTTCCTCCTTAGCAAATAAAAAACTTGAGCATAGGGCTTAAAGGGGGAAATAACTTGCCTGAGAGGCTATGAAAGGATGGCAGCTAAGCTAGAAAGGGTGAAATTAACATTTGAACAATTTTAGCCCAGATTAGTAGTGATGATTGAGCCAGCGGGAATATCCTGCAGTTATTATTAATATATGAGCACTACTGTAATTTACTGGTGATTGTCAAATACTTCCATGCTTTGGATTCAAGTGCAAAAACATAAATACTAATTTATAGCTTGCAATACCTGGTCACTTTGGGGAAAAAAGATAATGCAGAAGGGAACTATTTTGAAAATAATTCTTATGTCTACTTATTGTCTAATTAACATAATATTTACAGACTATGTAACAGTGAATGAGGGAAAAACTATTTTACATTCTATTTTTGTGCTAAATTTAATAATAATGTTATTTGAAGTACTGAACACTTCCCAATGTAAGCTTCATTTTATTAGACAGACTCCGGCTATATTTTGCCTGATTTTGGAGGAGGTTGTTTCAACAAAACCAATTCACTCATTTTTAAGCCTGAATTTAGAATATTATAGATATTGTCCAAAAAAATCCCATATAGTAATTTCAGAGAGCAGTTTCCAAGCTTTTATGATGTGACACAGAATTTAATAATAGGATCATTTTTTGTGTCAGTTCTAATAGCTTTTAAAAGTCCCTTTTTTTCCCCTGAGCTGCACAATTGCTCCTACTTACAAAAGCTATGTAGAGTGGAACATGGACAGAACTAATTTCTAGCAAAGAATACATACTACTCCTGTTTTCTACTAATAAACTAGTACTTGTTCCAGCTAAACGGGCACCTTTCTAGTATTCCAGGTCAGAACACTGAAGGCTGCAGCAGTTGTAGCAGAATTTGTGGTCCAGTTTACTCTTCATTGACTATACAACAACACTGAGCAGTGTGGTATGTATTGCAGATTTAAAAACAAACAAAAAAAAATGTAAAAGAAGAAACAAATGCAGATGCAATGGCCTAAATAGGATCAACCTGTTCTAGAAATTCTTGAGTTTATTGAGTAGCAGGGAAAAATGTCCCTAAAAGAAGTTAATATACTGGGATTTATAAGTGGCCAGGAGGGAGGGGAAGTATGCAGAAAATATCTTAATGCTCTCAAAGAATCACAGGATGGGCCAGGTTGGAAGGCACCACAGTGGCTCATCTGGTCCAACCTAGCTCCATCCTCTTGGTACTCTCTCTTCAGATACTGACAGACATTGATAAAGTTCCTTGTCAGTTGTTTCTTCTCAAGGCTGAACAAGCCCAGTTCCCTCAGCCTTTCCTTGTAAGAAATGCTCCAGTCCCCTAATCAATTTGTAGCTCTCCACTGGACCTGCTCCAGGAGCTCCATGTCTCTCTCATACTGAGAAGCCTCTCTTGGACACTGAAGTTGTTTTAAAAGAAAGGTACAGGGATTTTATGTCATTTTTGCTTTTTTTAGAAGTTGTAAAAAAAGACTGCTCTTTTCTTCTTTTTTTTTTTTTTTTTTTTTTTCTTTTTAGCCTGTGTGTCCAGTGGTTGTTATTCACGTTTGCTGCACCTAGAAGCAAACTGGGTTGCTTAATGTATGTCTCTTACTATAATTTCTGAATCATAGCATCAATTATGTTGGAAAAAAATCTCTGAGATCATCAAATCCTACCTACAACTAAACACTACCCTGTCAAACAAACCAAGTGCCATGTCCTATCTTTCCTTAAACACCTCCAGGAACGGTGACTCCACCACGTCCCTGGGCATTCCACTCCAGTGTCTAATCACCCTTTCTGTGGAGAAATTCTTCCTGATGTCCAGCCTGAAGCTTCCCTGACACACCTCGAGGCCACGTCCTCTTGCCCTGTCACTTGTTGCCTGGGAGAAGAGGCCGACCCCCACCTGGCTGCAGCCTCCTTTCAGGCAGTTGTAGAGAGCGGTAAACTCTCCCCTGAGCCTCCTTTTCTCCAGACTAAACCCCCGCAGCTCCCTCAGCCGTTCCTCATAGGACATGTGCTCCAGACCCTTGCCCAGCCCCTCTTCCCTTCTCCAGACTCGTGAGCGTCTCTCCTCCCACAGTAGCAGCCCCCAAACCCGCAGGTTCGGGAGGGTTCGGGGGGCCCTGGGGGCGGTTCCCGCGGCCGGCGCGCCGCGATGACCTCACGCCGCGGCTCCGGGCCCGGCGGAAGCTCTGCGGGCGGGAGGCCGGGGAAGGGCCGAGGCGGCATTTACGCTTCATTTC